>OX596032.1:4323491-4934299 GCA_951394125.1 Epistrophe eligans
CCGACGATATAGAGATGCAAGAAGTTCGAAAATGGTATCTACCAATGTTTCCAGTGCAGAACGTCAACAAGCCTGGTAAAATCCGTCTGGTGTGGGACGTTGCTGCAGAAGTCAAAGGAGTGTCATTGAATACTATGTTAATGAAAGGTATGGACTTGAATTCTTCTCTTTATGGTATTCTTTTGCGTTGTAGACAGCGCAATATATGTATAGCAGCCGATATTAAAGAAATGTTCCACCAAGTCCTTATGTCGGAACAAGACCAGCATGTTTTGAGGTTTTTGTGGAGAGGATTAGATGACAGCAAGGAACCCGATACTTACGTCTTGCAAGTTATGGCCTTTGGACCAACTTGCTCTCCAAGCTCGGCGCAGTACATTAAAAATAAAAATGCGGAGATGTTTAATGATGAATTTCCACGAGCAGTAAGGTGCATCATCTGTAATCATTATGTTGATGACTTACTCGATTGTGTAGACACCGAAGAAGAGGCGTTGTTGTTAGCAACACAGGTTAGCAAAATCCACCAACACGCCGGTTTCGAAATATGCAATTGGAGGTCAAATTCAAAGAAAGTGATGGATGTTCTCCATAGATGTTAATGTCAACATGCGTCTTGATCAAGAACACTCTACCGAAAAAATCTTGGGAATGTGGTGGTGTCTCACCACCGATGAATTTACATACTCCCTTCGCTTTAACAAAGGAAACAAAATGGTGTTAAGTGGCGAAAAGAAACCAACTAAACGTGAAGCTCTGAGGATCCTCATGTCTATTTACGATCCAATTGGACTAATTGCCCACTTCCTCGTGTTCCTCAAAATTTTACTTCAGGAAATTTGGAGAAGTCACATCAATTGGGATGATGAAATTACTGATACACAGTTTGAGGCCTGGCATTGGCTGAGACAGCTTCCCGGAGTAGAACAGGTAAAATTCCCCGCTGTTACTTAAAGGAACTATCAAATTGGTCCGATGTTAACGTGCAGCTACATATTTTTTCCGATGCGAGTGAGCAGGTGTGTGCTTCAGTAGCATATCTCCGAATCGACTCTAGAGACAAGGTTGTATGTCCAATTGTTGCAGCGAAGACAAAGGTAGCGCCTATCAAACTCCGTTCGGTGCCACGGTTGGAGCTAGACGCAGCAGTTATGGGATGCAGATTAGCAAAAAACATCCAGGACCAGCTTACAGTTCATATACATAATGTCTTCTATTGGAGTGATTCGAGAACTATTCTAGGCTAGGATGGATAAAAGGTGAGCCACGTGATCATGATAAATTTATAGCTTTTAGGGTAGCTGAAATCCAAGATGACTCAAATGTGCAAAACTGGCGCTACGTACCATCCAAAGCCAATGTTGCAGATGATGCAACCAAATGGGTACGAACACCGAGTTTCAATTCGCGCGATCGTTTGAATGAATCTGAGGAACTTTTAGGTGTACATGTGAGTTATGAACCAATTGTGGTATTTAAACGATTCTCGAGATGGAGAAGACTTCTCAATTGCATGGCATACGTCCTAAGGTTCGTAAATAACACAAAGGGGGTTTCATCGAAGCAAAAAGGCATTTTGACACAAGAAGAGTTACAGTTAGCAGATATTGAGCTCATGAAGATGGCTCAAGCAGATATCTATATTAAAGAGATAAATGATCTAAAGAAAGTTACATTTAATGGGCTTCAACAGATTGTTGACAAGTCTAGCCAAATATATAATCTTTCTCCATATTTAGATGAAGATGGCTTATTGCGAGTTCATGGAAGAATAGATGCAGCTGTTCACTTGAATTTCGATACGCGGCGTCCGATCATACTTCCAAGAGGTTACAGAGTTACAGAGCTTATTATTTTACAAGAGCATGAAGCGTTTTTACACAAAAGTAATGAAAGTGTAGTGAACAAACTGCGGCAAAGATTTCGTATACCACAACTCCGATGTGAAGTAAAATCAGTCATACTTAACTGTCAACTCTGCAAGGTCCGAAAGGCGAAGTCAGTTCCGCCACAAATGGCACAACTTCCCGTTGCAAGGCTCTCTACTTATGTTGTACCCTTCACTTATGTGGGAGTAGATTATTTTGGACCGATTAATGTGCAAATTGGAAGACGTAACGAGAAGATATGGGGTGTGCTCTTCACCTGTATGACCACTCGAGCCGTGCACATCGAGATCGCAAATAAGATGGATTCAGACACGTTTATACTATGTTTTACTGATTTTATTAGTAGACGAGGTTACCCTGCAGAAATATTTTGTGATAGAGGAACGAACTTCATTGGTGCTGAGAGGCTGCTACGAGAAGAACTTAAAGCAGTAGATCCTGAAATTTTGGCTAAGCACTTCGTCAGTCCGAAATTGAAATGGAATTTTAATCCTCCTGCATCACCACACATGGGTGGATCATGGGAAAGACTAGTGAGGTGTTTCAAAGAAGCACTTACGCATCACTGCCAGTAAGAACTCCATCGGAACAGCTACTGCGAAGCTGTTTGGTATCTGCAGAGAACATCATTAACTCCAGACCACTGACGTACGTGCCTCTGGACAACGAACAGGATGAAGCATTAACACCCAATCATTTTTTGGGTTTAGTTTCCGGTGGCATCAAACCTATTGAAAATTCCGAAAATGATACAAGGGTTTTGAGAATGAACTACAAATGTAAAGAGCGTTTCACTAACCGCTATTGGAAAATTTTCATCGAGAAATACTTACCCGAAATAACACTTCGTTCCAAATGGTTTCAACTAGTGTTACCATTGCAAGTAGGAGACATTGTGTTAATTATAGACAAGGACTTGCCAAGAAACAACTACCCCAAGGGCAGGATCATCGAAGTACGATGTGCATCAGACGGACAAGTCAGGAGTGCTGTGGTGAAGACTTCTAATGGAAAAATGGAAAGACCAGCTGTGAAACTTGCTCGGCTGGAGTTTAAGAAGGAGTAGCAGCGACTTCCTACAGCAAATCGCAGTACTCGGGGGGAGTGTTGCGAATAACTACTACCAGATACAAATATTCTTCGCTGGATGTATCCATTGAAAAAGATAATTGAACGCGCCTTTGAAATGACAGAAGAAAAAGATAGAACGAAGAGAAAAACAGATTCAAATTATAAGCGGTTAAAGTAAAACTTAATTTTTTAGTTCTGAGAATTTTCTGTAAAATTAGTTAAGAATTATCTTTTTATATTCTTATACTTTTAATAAAGAACGGAATTCATTACTTAAAAAAAGGTTTCAATAAATTATTTACGCTAACGAATCTCAACAATTGGCAAAATGACATGTACTTCTAGAATAAATAATATCTACAACCTACCTTAAATATAGGTATGTATATCTATCTAATCTACATAAATATACATATCTACCTTACCGTAGATACCTAAGCAAAAATCCACATTAAAAATCTAAACTCACCGCTTATTATTACCTAATCGTTATTTTGTCTAAACCTTTGTATCAGCTACCTTCTTCCTAAACTTATCCCTGCCACATGCTAGACTTAATAGCTAAGCTACCTACTGATTTAAAAGCTCCCCAAATCCAGATCTATGAGAAATGAAAATCGATTTAAAAAATCATCCTTTAAAAAGTCACATTTGTAAACGAACCCTTTAAGTGATAAATTAACACCTACCTACCTGGCTAAAACATAGGTACCTATTTTTCTATTTCCTTCCCCAATTATAATCTATTTTATTCTATGAAACCTCATCTTTATTATTATGGCAAATCATTTATTAAATAACTAATCACTTTCCCAAAGAAGTAAGAATCTAAATAAAACTAGCCTACCTACATTAAACTAAAAACAAAAAGCGCAAGCACAACCTGCGATGAGACTGAGATTAAAATGGTTTCATAAGAATCACATAGTTATAAAAGGGGGAGGTTTTATTCAATAAAACATGTTGTAAGAGAACAGAATGAACTCTTCATACATTTAAATGAACTCAATCATGCGCCATTTCGAGATTTGTCTCTCTTCGCTAGTAATAGTCCTGACCTTTTTTTGCAGCGATTGTCAGGAATTTATCCAGAGGAGTGATTCCTGATTCTTCGTAGAGCCTTTGGTTGCTAAAGTGCTTTTGTCGTTGTCGGTCAAAATGGAGTCTTTTGCAGATCCGCAGAATTTTCCTCTGAAACGATCCAAGCTTTTTCATGCTAGTTTTAGAAATGGTGAACCAGACTGGGAAACAATATGTAATGATGGGCCTGACAAGTTGCTTGTAGAAAAGCAACTTTGTCTTTGACTGAGTCCATTCCTTTTCCGCATTAGCGGATGGATGAGATGAAAGGCGTAATTTCCCTTTTTGAGTATTGCCATTGCATGTGGGTTGAAACGTAGTCTCTCGTCAAAGTTGATACCCAGGTATTTTATTTTTGGGTTCGTTCTAAGTTGCGATCCATTGGGCAGACTTAGAGTGATGCTTTGGCAACTTGCAGCAGAGCGTGTATTTCGACGTCCTACGGGTCTTCTGAAGCAAGCCAATTCAGATTTGGCTGAGTTGATTTTGATACCCCATCTTTCGTAGTATTTCCAAATGCGTCTTACGTGCTCTTCTACTCTTCGAGCAGCAATGATCGGGGATAGTGATTTCGCGTACGTTAACGAGTCATCAGCATAGAGCAAATTCATTGAGTTATTGGGTTGATGTTGGTCGGACGTGTATATGTTGTAGAGATACGGTCCAAGCTTTGATCCTTGAGCAACTCCCGCCCTGATGGTTTTGGTTGTCGAACGGCTGTTTTCAATCTGGACGAAAAAGGACCTGGAATTGAGAAAACTGAAAAATTAAAAAGGGTTAGTTTGTATATTAGCCCCTGTATCCAAATGCTGTCAAATGCTTTCTCTATATCGAGGAAGCATCCAACAGCAACCTGGTGATTATTGAGAGTGCTGGCAATATCGTTTTGAAACCTTAGAAGCGGAAGAAGCGTAGAATGGTTTTCTCGAAATCCGAACTGCATATTGGGAATGATGTGTTTGGTATTGCAAACCGATTTAATCCTCCGAAGAATAAGTCCTTTCAGGATTTTGCTGATGTTGCTTAGCAAGGAGATAGGCACAATCTTAGCTGTCTTCCATCTCTTTGGGTTTAGTTTCCGGTGGCATCAAACCTATTGAAAATTCCGAAAATGATACAAGGGTTTTGAGAATGAACTACAAATGTAAAGAGCGTTTCACTAACCGCTATTGGAAAATTTTCATCGAGAAATACTTACCCGAAATAACACTTCGTTCCAAATGGTTTCAACTAGTGTTACCATTGCAAGTAGGAGACATTGTGTTAATTATAGACAAGGACTTGCCAAGAAACAACTACCCCAAGGGCAGGATCATCGAAGTACGATGTGCATCAGACGGACAAGTCAGGAGTGCTGTGGTGAAGACTTCTAATGGAAAAATGGAAAGACCAGCTGTGAAACTTGCTCGGCTGGAGTTTAAGAAGGAGTAGCAGCGACTTCCTACAGCAAATCGCAGTACTCGGGGGGAGTGTTGCGAATAACTACTACCAGATACAAATATTCTTCGCTGGATGTATCCATTGAAAAAGATAATTGAACGCGCCTTTGAAATGACAGAAGAAAAAGATAGAACGAAGAGAAAAACAGATTCAAATTATAAGCGGTTAAAGTAAAACTTAATTTTTTAGTTCTGAGAATTTTCTGTAAAATTAGTTAAGAATTATCTTTTTATATTCTTATACTTTTAATAAAGAACGGAATTCATTACTTAAAAAAAGGTTTCAATAAATTATTTACGCTAACGAATCTCAACAATTGGCAAAATGACATGTACTTCTAGAATAAATAATATCTACAACCTACCTTAAATATAGGTATGTATATCTATCTAATCTACATAAATATACATATCTACCTTACCGTAGATACCTAAGCAAAAATCCACATTAAAAATCTAAACTCACCGCTTATTATTACCTAATCGTTATTTTGTCTAAACCTTTGTATCAGCTACCTTCTTCCTAAACTTATCCCTGCCACATGCTAGACTTAATAGCTAAGCTACCTACTGATTTAAAAGCTCCCCAAATCCAGATCTATGAGAAATGAAAATCGATTTAAAAAATCATCCTTTAAAAAGTCACATTTGTAAACGAACCCTTTAAGTGATAAATTAACACCTACCTACCTGGCTAAAACATAGGTACCTATTTTTCTATTTCCTTCCCCAATTATAATCTATTTTATTCTATGAAACCTCATCTTTATTATTATGGCAAATCATTTATTAAATAACTAATCACTTTCCCAAAGAAGTAAGAATCTAAATAAAACTAGCCTACCTACATTAAACTAAAAACAAAAAGCGCAAGCACAACCTGCGATGAGACTGAGATTAAAATGGTTTCATAAGAATCACATAGTTATAAAAGGGGGAGGTTTTATTCAATAAAACATGTTGTAAGAGAACAGAATGAACTCTTCATACATTTAAATGAACTCAATCATGCGCCATTTCGAGATTTGTCTCTCTTCGCTAGTAATAGTCCTGACCTTTTTTTGCAGCGATTGTCAGGAATTTATCCAGAGGAGTGATTCCTGATTCTTCGTAGAGCCTTTGGTTGCTAAAGTGCTTTTGTCGTTGTCGGTCAAAATGGAGTCTTTTGCAGATCCGCAGAATTTTCCTCTGAAACGATCCAAGCTTTTTCATGCTAGTTTTAGAAATGGTGAACCAGACTGGGAAACAATATGTAATGATGGGCCTGACAAGTTGCTTGTAGAAAAGCAACTTTGTCTTTGACTGAGTCCATTCCTTTTCCGCATTAGCGGATGGATGAGATGAAAGGCGTAATTTCCCTTTTTGAGTATTGCCATTGCATGTGGGTTGAAACGTAGTCTCTCGTCAAAGTTGATACCCAGGTATTTTATTTTTGGGTTCGTTCTAAGTTGCGATCCATTGGGCAGACTTAGAGTGATGCTTTGGCAACTTGCAGCAGAGCGTGTATTTCGACGTCCTACGGGTCTTCTGAAGCAAGCCAATTCAGATTTGGCTGAGTTGATTTTGATACCCCATCTTTCGTAGTATTTCCAAATGCGTCTTACGTGCTCTTCTACTCTTCGAGCAGCAATGATCGGGGATAGTGATTTCGCGTACGTTAACGAGTCATCAGCATAGAGCAAATTCATTGAGTTATTGGGTTGATGTTGGTCGGACGTGTATATGTTGTAGAGATACGGTCCAAGCTTTGATCCTTGAGCAACTCCCGCCCTGATGGTTTTGGTTGTCGAACGGCTGTTTTCAATCTGGACGAAAAAGGACCTGGAATTGAGAAAACTGAAAAATTAAAAAGGGTTAGTTTGTATATTAGCCCCTGTATCCAAATGCTGTCAAATGCTTTCTCTATATCGAGGAAGCATCCAACAGCAACCTGGTGATTATTGAGAGTGCTGGCAATATCGTTTTGAAACCTTAGAAGCGGAAGAAGCGTAGAATGGTTTTCTCGAAATCCGAACTGCATATTGGGGATGATGTGTTTGGTATTGCAAACCGATTTAATCCTCCGAAGAATAAGTCCTTTCAGGATTTTGCTGATGTTGCTTAGCAAGGAGATAGGCACAATCTTAGCTGTCTTCCATCTCTTCGGGAAATAGCAATTGTTGATGCAGTTGTTCAGCAAGATCGCAAGAAATAGCATCATGACTTGGGGAAACCTTGCTCGATTGTGGGCGCCTTGAGGTATGCAATGTTCTGTTGAATGAAGTGTGTTTTGTGGGTAAATTGTGTAACTTCGTTACAAAGTTCATTGAAAAGAGTATAAAAACAGAATTAACTAGATGTTTTTTTTTTTTAAACTGCTCTATGGTAGACTGTGGCGTGGAAGAAAGTTCTTATAATTGCCTTCTCTCACAAATTTCTCAGATTTAAAAGTGTAGAAACATCGGCACCATTTTGCTCTGCAAATTTCAAACAGGTGTTTACGGCTGAAATTGCCGCTGCTGGTTTGATGAAATCGTTCCTACAATCGTCGATGTAGCGATTCCGCATTTTTTGCAATGTTACGATACGAAGTTCCAGTTTTTAAATCTTCAAGCACTGCACATTTTTGTTTAAGATTTAAAAACTTAACTCTGCCCTTAACTGGAGGCATCTTACCTGTACAAAATTCACATCACACTGAAGAATTTATATAACAAGTTAAAACACGCTCGAGAGTAGGTACCGTTACCAAAATAAAATACCGTAACTTACATATAACACGACAAACTAAAGACAAAGACAAAGAAACAGACAACTGTTCATCTTTTCGAGTACCCGAATTTCAACGCGTTCATCTTTTGGAACACTTCAATGTATTTAGTATTTAGTATTTATTTATTTCATGCTTATTATTTATTTTCATGCTTACACTGTAAGATATATTATCTTATTTATAGTGAAGCTTTATAATTGTACAAATAAATAATGATGTACCTAGGTATATTTTATTATGTTACAAATTTTCAAAAAAAAAAAAAAGTTTTCAAGTTCAAAAAGAGAAAAATAATATAATCTATATTCTATATGTTTCTAAAGTGTAGTTTAAGTTCTTTCTTCAGTAGATTCATGCTATTTATGCTTCTTAATTGATGCGGTAGTAAATTCCAAAGGCGTGTAGAATTGACAAGAAACTGGCGTTCAGACGTCATACAGCTAAAGCGAGGTATCAATAAGTGTCCAGATCTACTCGAATTTAAGAATCTGATTTCATTGTAGAGATCAGTAGGTTGGTGACTTAAAAGTATATCCGAAAACAAAACTAAGGACCGAAATTTGAGTAGGTTTTCAAAAGACATACCAAGAAAACGTGATGCATGTTGCGAAATACTGTCAAACCGGCGTAGTCCATGGACGTATCGTATTGCACTGTTAAATGCAACAGTAAGTTTTCTTTTGCTTTCGTGGTCTAAATTGCAGAAAATTTCACAGCCGTAAGTAATAAGTGGAATAATAAGGGTTTTAACGAGCAACGTTCGGATATTTAAAGGGGTATAGTATTGTGTCGACCAAAGTGTGCGAAGGACACCGTATGTTTTACCGACAATATAAACAACGTGGTTTTTCCAAGTAAGGCTGCGATTAAAGATAACACCTAAGTTTTTAGCTGATTCTACATATTCTATAGGGGCACCATTTAACAAGATAAATGGGAAATAAGATACATCTATCTTACTCTTTGTAATCAATAAACATTTAGATTTTGTTGGATTCAGCATTAAACTATTTTGGTGTGACCAGCGTGAAATGTCTTCTAGATCTTCATTTATGCAAGTAACAAAGTGTTCAATAAGTCCCAACGGACAACTAAGGTAAAGCTGAGCATCATCAGCATATAATCGAATCGAGCAATGTTTTATAATTTTTGGAAGCTCGTTAATATATAAGGAAAAAAACAATGGGCCAAGTATAGATCCCTGGGGGACACCACTTTTATTTAAAACAAAATTCGAGAGGACTCCCTTATGAAATCTATGTTAGATGGACTGAACTTAACAAAAATTGCGTATTGACAAGGTCCTCACTAGTCAACTGATGAGTCCAAGTGAGATCGCCGGGACGAAACGCCAAAATTTTTTTGGACTAAAGGCCGTAAAAAGCTATTTTGAATCAATAATTCAACAAGTCCAATTAAATAGTGCTAAGTCTTCTACTTGGCTGATGTATTTCAGTAGTATATAGAGTTTGTATTATTAAAAAAAAACCTTCTTATGGACTCCCTTATGTTCAATCGCTTGCGTTCTTTGATAAGAATAGATCAGCTTAACAGCATCTGAAGAAAAGTTATAAAAACTAGAGAGCTTTTCGCAAAGAATAGAATGGTTCACCATGTCGAATGCCTTCGAAAAGTCGAGGAGTATCAAAAACGTGACATAATCATTATCTATGGATTTACGTATGTCCTCCGAAACACTAATCAAAGAAGTGAAGAAGAAGATTGTTTTGAAGTCAATATATTTTCGCGCTCAAGGAACGTACTTATTTGCTTCTGTATGATTTTTTCAAACACCTTCGATAAAAATGGCAATATTGAAATTGGCCTAAACTCATCTCCTCTCGAGGTTTTCGGAACAGGTATTATTTTTGCCGTTTTCCATTGCGTAGGAAATTCGTTAGTAACTACAATTGAATTAAATATATGGGTTATATACGGCAACAGTACAGGCAAGAGAAGTTTTAAGAACGACGCGACGGGTGAATTTCATCCAATCCAATAGCTGTTGATTTTATTGAGAGGATTCCTTCTACCACATCTTCAGCAGATATGGTAGAAAAGTCGAAAAAACTTTCAACCACGGAATCGATATCATAAACAGAAAACAAAGGTGAAGGCACATAAGAATTTATGGAGTTATTCGATGATACAAAACTTTGGTTCAGGACATTTATGTCTATATCTGCTGTCAAAACGCATTTAGATTTACCAACACCTATCATCTTCAGATTTTGCCAAATTTGTTTGCTGCTCAATGAATTATTAAAACGGCTAGAGTATAAGGCGACCTTTGCAATACGAATTGCCACTAAAGTTCTATTACGCAGAGATCGATATTGTTTATGAAAACTATCGAGCCGAAACGTTTTCCATCGTTTAAAGGCAAGATCGCGATTTCGCATTAATGATTGAATTTCATTGGTGAACCATGGTTTGTTTTGGGGATTACAAATTTTTGTTTTCAGTGGCACATGCATTTCAAAGAGTCTAGAAACATTGCTGTTCAGATACTCTACCTTATCGCTAGGTGAGGGCTTTAAAAAGATATGGCCCCAATTTATGTTATGCACTTCCGATTGAAGTGCAGTGTGTGTCTCGACTTGAAAATCATACGTAAGAAAAATTAAGTCATGCAAAGAGAAAGCCGGTGCCAACAATTGATCGTAAAAAACAACTTTATTTTTGTTGCTGACGATAAAAAGATTCAATAAAGTGGGCTCAAAATTAGAGAAATGGGTTGGGGTAGTAGTATTAGGTTTTAGAAGTAGTAGTTTAGGTTTTTTTTTTTTTTTTTTTGAGAATTAGCACACAGTTTTAACTTTTATTTAATTTAATTTTAGTTAATGTTTTGGCTTTAAATTAGCAATCACTATTCACTAGGGAATTTTGTTTGTACTGCAAAATGCACGGGTATAAATATAACTTATTATTTGTGAAAAATTGGTGAACACCGGGAGCCGAAACAAGACACGTCTACTCAATCGCGGACATCGCTATATTATGGAAACAAAATCGTTCATCTTTCCGAACTGTTCATATAGAACCGTTCATGTTTCCGAGATTCTACTGTATTTTAATTTATTACTTTTTAATTTTTACTTTTATTTATTTTTTTAATTTTGTTAATTTAATTCACTTGGTTGCTTTTTCTATTTTTATAAATTTTTTTCTTTCTTAATTCTTTAAATTTTTCTTTGTTAATATATATATATTTTTCACTTTTTTATAATATAAATATTTGCTTTTGATATTTCTTAAAATTTTTACTTTGTTGATATATATTTCACTTTTTCATAATATAAATATTGTTCCTCATTGCCGATGAAAGCAATTTAGCAGGACAACGCAAGGGTGAGTCCTATTTGAAGCTTTCGCTTGTAACTAGCTTTCGCTGGGCGCCAGTTAAATAAAATGGTTTACATTTTATTTTTTAAAAATGTTATTGGACTTTATTTGACCGTCGTCAACCGACTAACTTGAAAATATTTTATAAATTATTAGGTGCTTGCCAATATGAAATAATATTATTCATATATTAGAATGAGATCATCAGATATGATCTCATCGCAGTTGTTTATGACAATTAAAAACATTCATGTTTATTCTGAACCAAAGATAAGTTCTTTAGGTGATAAAATATATGGGGCTTATTTCTTGTGATAAACAAAGGGCAGTTTATATTTTGTGCACAATTAACAAAAAGTGATTTATGCTCTAAACTAAAAGTTTCTTATGCGCAATAAGCAAAAAGTAATTTAAAGATGAATACAAAGGAGTAAAAAATATAAAAATAATTATAATAAAATTAAAAATTAAAAACAATTTATTTTTTTATTTATTTATTTTAATTTAGCAACACTTATTTTCACAACTTTTATATTTTATTTTTAAACTAATATTTGCGACGCGTTTCGGAGTGTCTACTCCATCATCGGGCTATATAAAAACTGCAAATAAAAAAATATTTTCAAAAAAATTTGAAAACTAATAATCGTATGAAGTTAAATTGAGCTAATTGATTCGCAAAACACAACATTTAAGTTGTAAATTGAGCACATTGATTGATAAAATCATGATGACATTTTGTAATTTGCGAACAAATTCTGAAAAACACTCGGCAATTAATTCCTCAAGAATCATAAAACAAGAAATAAAAGTCGTAAAATTGTAAATGTAGTTAATAATCCTACGTCTCTTCGTCTGTAAATCACAAATGTTTAGTTTTGAATTGAAGATAGAGTTTCTTAAATTGATTATGTATAGCAATGGCAATTTACCTTTAAAGAGTTTGATCCTATAAAGAGATAAATCATAAATCACTGCAAATAGTTATTAACTTACGAAATTGTTTTGCAACTTACAATCGAACATGGTGTGAAATTGATATAACATTGCGTGAAATAACTATTTGTTGTTTATAATAATTTTTTTGACGGATGTGATTATTGATAATAAAGATGTTTATTCATGACTTTTGAGTCTTGATTTCTTCATTTGGCACATTTTTCTAAAATGAGGACAGATATTTTTGAATCAACAAACCATGAGCTAAGGTCTAAAACTGCATAAACTTTACGTGAATTGAAGCTTATTTTACATGATCTGATCTTAAAATTCTTTCCGTGATATGTTGATTGAAGAATTCCCATTTTTTTTTGTTTGATGATCATCTTAATTTCAAGATTCAGGAACTTTTTTTGTTTTTGTTTATTAGTTTTCACTCAATTTAATTTTTAAATTAAGAAATACTAAAAAAAAATTAAAACAAAAACTTACGACTTCAAATGCACCCAAAATCTATTAAAATTTTGTTAATGTAAAGAATTCCTTACCACTGGTGGGGGCAATTTCTTAATAAAGGAAAAAAAAGATGAAGAAAATGTATGCACATTTTATTACCCAATAAACAATTACAAGCGGGATGATAATTACTTATCTCTTGCATGCTTATCGTACACACACACCAGTGATAGACAAACAGGATCGTGATTGCATTTGTTTGTTTAGGTACATGGTGTTTAATCTTTAAACATTCTGCCCGGCGACTTGACTAGTTTCTGACAATGTGAATTCAACTTCCACAATTTTTTTAGGATTAGAATGATTTTTTACATATATATAACTTAATGCTATTACAACAATAAGAATAACACCTAACGAAATATGGCCACTCATGTTATGTATCTGCAGAAGTGTCTTAAGTTGAACAGGCGATGAATTCATGAAGTTCAGTTGTTGCTTTAGTTTGTCGATTTCCACAGTGTTATTAATTAAGATTGTATGGGAGGGCTTACAACCAATTTCTCTTAAGTCAATGACGTCCTTGGTGTACATATAATTTGATATAGACATCTTCCTTTGAGAATCCCATTGTTGCGATGATGAAATGACAATTCCTTCGTAAATCGCTGAACATCCCGCTTCTAGCTCTAAGACCCCTTGGTTAGGTAACTCCAATGCCATCGGCTTGTGTTTTCCGCATTCAATTATAACATTGAATTCGTTGTATACCTTGAACAACCAATGATTTTGCGAGGATAGTAGTTTCCAAAAACTTTTTTGCTTAGTTTCTTCAAATCGACAGTTTGCATTTTGAGATTGTTTAAGAGCTGATATTTCACAACCATTTTGAGTTGGAGGTAGCCATGGCCAGTTTTCTTGACACATATAGTTATCTTCTAAGTCTTTTCTGCACTTATCCAGTCGAGCTTGTGTCATTAGTAGAAATAGATTCCGCCCAAAATTATACACAATGTATTCAGCTTCGAGGTTTGCAATTATAGTTGTACCGTTTCGATCAATTGGTATGGGAATGAGATGGTATAGAGTAATGGTGTCGCTGTTCAGAAGTGGTATTTCTGCGTAAATGACCAATTTTTGATTCAGCATTAGACCTTTTCCTTTTTCTTTCAGTTCGCTGTCGGTTTTCCATCCTGGAAGTTTTAGTTGAGCTGGTGATTTTGTCTTGATAAATGACAATTAATTTTGTAGCTGCAGTGGTGTAATCAAGTTTGGATTTATATGATCATGATGAATGTCTATGAGCAAATTCATAACAGACGTCTGTATGTTTTCGCATTCGTTTAACATGAGTATTACTTGGGATGTCATTAGATGGAACAAGGTAGCTTGTTTTTCCAATTCCACAATTGAATCTTGGAATAATGTCAATTGTGAGTTCATTTTTTGAAACGAATTGTTGACATCTTCAGTAGTCTTCTTGAGAATATTGAGTGTAGAGTTAATTGTTGAAGTCTGTTGTTTGCTTAGATACGCCAAATTTCCTTGGTTATTCAATATTTCTTCCATACTTGCTTCCATTTCTTGTCTGTCGTCTGCATCCATAATACCAAATAACATGTGCTGAAGTGACCCAATGAACTCTAAAGGAGCTCTACGATATCTTTGTTTTTTACCTAGCAGTAAATTATTGTTTTCCTTTAATCGTTGGTATCGTCTTGTTAACGCCAATGTCATGAATTTGCATGAGCTTTCATATGCTAACAATTTATTGCAGTTGTTTTCCAAATTCTGAATACATTTTTGGATATTTCCTATTTCATCAAAAAACATATTCAAATCATAATATATGAGCAGGTTCCATTTCGAATTTATGATATCCATCGGGCCCATGTTCTGAAGATAAACTGCTGTGTTCTTGTTGATCTTGGATATGCGAGCCCCGAAGTTGGTTGTTCCTGTTGCCTTTGCTGAGCAAATACATAGGACGAGCAACATCAGGATTAGATTATAAAGCTTGGAGTTATCATTCGTAACATTCTTTTTCAGAGATGTAAGTGATTGTTGTTTTTCTTCTCTTTTTTCCTCTTCTTGAACCGTGGCTGCTTCTAACGGACATATTTTGTGAATGGGTCGTTTTAATTTCCATTCTGCGTTTTGATTGTTACCACCCGAACTTTTCCGTCTAGCCCAGTATCCGTCTTTATAATTTTCCCCATTGGCCACTTTGCTGGGTGAGTATTCTCGTTTTTGATTATAAATATCTGGTCAGGTGTTAAGTTTTCTTGTGGCTCTTTCCATTTGTACCTCTGTTGAAGTAGAGTTAGATATTCATCCTTCCATCTTTTCCAGAATTCATTCTTCATTTTTTGAATAATTTTCCATCGATCAAATGAGCTAATCTTTCGTTTCTCTTCTGGTTCTCGACTTTCAAGTATTGGTCGACCGATCAAGAAATGTCCAGGAGTTAAGACATCTATTTTATCAGGGTTACTTCCAAACGAGGTTAAGGGTCTTGAATTTAGGATTGCTTCAATTTGAGTGAGTAACGTAGTAATTTCTTCAAATGTGAGTTTGGTTTCACCTATTACTCTTTTTAAGTGGTATTTCACTGATTTGAAACCTGCCTCCCATATTCCCCCAAAGTGTGGACTTGCTGGAGGTATAAAATTCCACTGTATTTTTTCCGCTTCAAGAATAGGTACTAGATCTGAATTTTTCTTAATTGCTTTTTTGAAAATACTGTCCAGTTTTCCTGCTGCTCCAACAAAGTTTGTTCCATTATCTGAATAAATGTGTTGAACTTTGCCTCGTCTTGCAAAGAATCTTCTTAACGCTGCTAGGCATGCTTCTGAGGTTAATTCACTTACTGCTTCGAGATGAACTGCTTTGGTTGTCATATACACTAAAACCATGATATATCCTTTAAACGATTTTTGCCCTCTGCCTTTAGAACACCGCATTTGAAAAGGTCCTGCATAGTCTACTCCAGTATGGGAAAACGGAGGTGAACATGAGACACGATATTCCGGTAGGTTTCCCATGAGTTGTTTGTTGAAGGTATTCTTATATCGTATGCACCTTACACAAGTCCGAACGCATTTATTTATGATGCTCTTTATGCCAATAATCCAGTATTTTCTTCTCAGTAAGCTTTCCATTAACCGATTCCCACCATGTAATGTATTACTGTGGGTTTCTCGAACTATCAATGTAGTTAGCCAGGATTTGCTGAAAATCAGTGGATGTTTGTGATTGTATTCTAAGGACGAGTTTTCAAGTCTGCCACCTATTCTCAGAAGTCCTTTGTTGTCCAAAAATGGGTTCAAGCTTGCGATTTTACTCATGTGATTGATGGGCTTACCATTTTGTAAACATGTTATTTCACTTGGAAATTCAATAGACTGACGGTGTTTTGTTATAATTGTCTCAGCTTCTTGAAGTTCCGAGGTCATCAGATATGGTGGTAGTTTTTTCATTTTTGGCTATTCTAATAAATCTTAGAACGTAGGCCATAACCCTTTCCAATTTTTTGCTTTGAGAGCATCGCTCTTGTCATTTAGGGAGAATGTCTTCAAATTGGGTTGATGTTGTCATTGCCACTATCGCCTTTTCTTCTTCTTCGTTTTCTGGCCAATCAGTTTCGCTTTACGAATTCAATCCACTCTTTTGCAATTGTGATCTCTAGTTTTCACTTTTCATCATCCATAATTTTTGTATAAACAACTTGGCTGTGATCGTTACAGGTGTTAATAGTCTTGCTAAGTATGATAGCGCCTGTCTTTTCGTTATTGTGTTTGCTTCTAATGTTAATATGTTGAACATAAACTCGTCACCTTTCGGATTCCATTCCAAGCCAAGTGTTTTCACTGTTTCATTTTCTTCAATGTATAGAACTTCGTTAACTCCTTTCTTTGATATATTTTGAGTAGCTTCATTTGCGTTTGAAACCCACTTTCTTAGGTGAAAACCATATTTATCAAATAGATTAAGGAGTTGCTTCTGGATTTCTTGGCATCCTTCAATTGTGTCTTCTCCAGTCATCAGGTCGTCCATATAAAAGGATTTGTTTATTATGTTGGCAATCTTCTTATTATTGCATTTTGATGCAATTTCTTGCAACGTTCGAGTTGCTAGAAATGGAGCTGAAGATGTTCCATACGTAACAGTTGTATGTTTATATTGTTTGATTTGTTCTTTAGTATTTTCTCTCCAAAGAATGTATTGATATTCTTGATCTTCTTTTGTCACTTTAACTTGGCGATACATTTTTTCAACATCAGCTGTAAGCGCATACTTCCAGAGTCTCCATTTTACGATTATATCGAATAATTCCTTTTTGAAGCCTGGGTCCTGTATGTAGATTGTCGTTAAGGCTTTTTCCATTTGAAGTTGTTGCTGAAGCATCAAACACTACTCGGGTTTTTGTTGTAAGACTATTTTCCCGAATAACTGCTTTGGTGAGGCAGTAAGTAATTCCCTTTCTTAAGTATACTCACTTCTTTAATGTGGCCAAGATTCTGATATTCTCGCATGAACTTGATGTATTCCTGTTGAAGTGCATTATCTTTTTTGAATCGCCTTTCTAAACTTAGTAATCGTGCAATTGCTTGTTTACGAGAATCGCCAAGAATGATTTCTTCTTTGAATGGCAGTTTAACGACGAACCTTCCATCCTTATCTGTTTTAGTTGTGTTCTCATATAGTTTTAAACAGTTATTATCTTCTGTGGGTTCACTTGGATCAACTTCTTCGATCTCCCAAAATCGTTCTAGGTTTGTTGTCACAGCGGCTATAAATCGTGTCTTTTGGTTTTGGATTTGAATTGCACCAATTTTGTTCATTGACCCAATACTTCGTCCATTTTAACTATACCGCCTTCAATAATTTGTGGAAACAGATCTCCGCCGATAACCATATCTATTCTGTCCGTTTTGTTAAAATTAGGATCAGCTAGAATGTAGTTGTTCCATACATTAATGTCGTATGCGAATGAGTTATCTGGTTGAGCTCTGGCTAATTTTTGAAGTACAAGAGCTTCTGCCAAAAAGATTTCATCACTCATGAACCGTGGTCGTATTTTCAGATTTACTTTAGATTTTGCCACACCAACTGTTACATTTCCATGACCTTGTAGAGTTATATTGATTTTCTTCCTTGGCAAATTTAGTATTTGAGCGGCTTCTTCTGACACTGCAGTTTTTTGTGATCCTTGATCAATAAGTGCTCTTAGGGTTATGTATTCTCCTTGAGCAGTCTCAACACGTACTTGTGCTGTTGCTAGCAATATAGTTTGATTTGCTTTTTCTTTAGTTACCATTGAGGTATTATTTTCTTGGTTTGAAGTTTTTTCTTTTGAATTCATTTCAACGTGAATAAGAGTGTGATGACGCTTCCCACACTTCTTACACATTTCGTTGTATTTTGGGCACCTCTGCTTTTTTGTGTGGCCAAGGCATACATAGCATACGTCACTCTTTCGGGTCCAATTTAGGCGATTGTCTGCTGATAAACCTTGAAATTTTCTACAGATTGAAGTAGAATGTCCCGAAATATTGCAGTAAACACAGAATTGCTGGGTCACATGGAATGATCCACTGGGTTTTTGGCCGCCTGGTTGCCTTTTATGGCCACTAGTGCTTGAAAGTGCTGTTCCAAAAATGTAAGCACTTTGTTAAGGGTTTGGATCTCCTTAGTGTCTTTTGTGCTCTGTTCATAAGACCGAAGGCCTTCTTTATCCAGTTTCCTTATTATAATTCGGGCTATGAATAGTTCGTCTATTTCGTGTCAAGCAGCTGTCTTACACTGTTTGATGATTCACTGTTTATAACTAGTTGATCTAAGATCCTATCCACCAGAGCTGTGTACATCAGTCGACGGTTTGAGTAGCGCTGTTGGAGTATTTCCCACGCTGCTTCGTAGTTGACATCTGTAATTTTCAAATGTTGCACCGAACGTCCAGAATCTCCTTTGACCAAAGTTTTCAAACGATATAATTTTTCAACGTTTGAAAACTGGTTTTGCTCATGCACCAATTTTTTAAAAAGGTCGTGAAATGAAGACCATTCGTGGATGTCTCCATAAAATACTGGGATCTTTATGTCTTCTAACTTGATCCCATGGTGACTGGTGTGCGTCTGTGATTTGGTTGCTAAGTTATTTATAATGGGTGATTTTTTAAGAGGTTTAGAACTTTAAAAAAAAAAAAAAACACAAAAAATTCGAAAAAATGAATGAAATATTTATTTGAATCGATAGTTTGAACCTTGCAATTTAATGTTGACCGCGGCTGCGTCTCAGGTAGCCCATCCGCTGAGTCCAATTTTGGCATACTCTTTCACACATATCGGCCGGTATCTCACGAATGAATGCATGGATGTTGGCTTCCAGTGCGTCAATCGAAGCGGGCTTGTCCCTATAGACATTAGCCTTGACATACCCCCACAAAAAATAATCTAATGGTGTCAAATCGCACGATCTAGGCGGCCAATTGACCGGCCCGAAACGTGAAATTAACTGTTCACCAAACTCGCCTCGCAATTGCGCCATTGTTTCGCGTGCTGTGTGGCATGTGGCACCGTCTTGTTGAAACCACATATCATGCAAGTCAAGAACTTCCATTTCGGGCAAAAAAAAGTTTGTTATCATCGCTCGGTAGCGTTCACCATTGACAGTAACGCTGCGATTCGCATCATTTTGAAGAAATATGGCCCAATAATGCCGCCGGCCCATAAACCGCACCAAACAGTGGCTTTTTCGGGATGCATTGGTAGCTGTTGCAATGCTTCTGGCTGATCTTCACTCCAAATGCGGCAATTTTGTTTATTTACGTACCCATTCAACCAAAAATGAGCCTCATCGCTGAACACAATTTTTCGATAAACAACATTTCGAACCGAGCACGAATTTTGATAGTAAAATTCAATAATTTGCAAGCGTTGTTCATTTGTAAGACGATCCATGGTTAAATTGCAAACCAAACTGAAGCTATTTGACAGTGACACAAGGTACTAAACACACGTCAGCTGTCAAAACCAGTGTTGCCAAAACCAAACCAGCTTAAAAATCACCCGTTAGCTGCAAAATACATGTCTTTTGATTTTTGATATTCCCTTTTAATAAATTGGTCGTACACCTCCAGATTTATTGTTAATTTTGAATATACAGTTTTTAAGTCCTGTAATTCTTCTTTTAGCAGGGTTATCGATTCTTCCCGTGTTTTATCAGTGGAAAATTCTTTTTGTTTTTCCTCTATTTCTTTTACAAATTTCTGGAACTGCATAATTTGGTTCATGCATTTTTCTCCGCGCAAGTTATTTTATTGTCTTCCTCCTTTTCTTTAATTTGTTGGATGTACTTGTTTATCATGGTTATTTTTCCTATGATACTTTCATAGTAAAATATTTTGAAGTAGCTTTCGTCAGTTACTCCCAGTTCCAAAATTGTTGAGTGATTTTTTTCAAATTCCTCTTTTAAGCTTTGAACGCGGTTGACCGCCACTTCAAAAATATTTTTTTCTATTTTATTTAGCTTGAATTTGTTTTCAATGCTAAGGATTTCTTTGCCAATTTCTTTTTGGCGCTTAAGGTACTGTTGCTTTTCCATTATACAGCCCTTTTTTTTTTTGTTCACTATTTTCACTTCACACTTTCTGATGTTAAGCCCCAGAAACGCTATTTATTTTTTTTTTCACTTTCTGGTGTTAAGCCCCAGAAACGTTTTATATTTTTTTTTTCACTTTCTGGTGTTAAGCCTCAGAAACGCTATATATATTTATTTTTTTTTAGTATATCTATGTCTGTAGTAACTATAGATCACTAGTTTTTTTTTTTTTTTTTTAAAGTCTTACCGCTGGTGGGGGAGAACTTTTCTAAATAACTCGAGGGAGCAAAATGTAAAGAATTCCTTACCACTGGTGGGGGGAATTTCTTGACTGATTTTTAAATAAAAGGAAGAAGTGTTTCCTGCTTAAAATCTTTATTGATACTCAAATTTCTTAAAACTATTCTATGCTATTTATACAAATTTTACATAAAGGAAAAAAAAGATAAAGAAAATGTATGCACATTTTATTACCCAATAAACGAATACAAGCGGGATGATAATTACTTATCTCTTGCATGCTTATCGTACACACACACAAGTGATAGACAAACAGGATATGTACCTAAACAAACAAATGCAATCACGACCCAGCGGGAAATATCGTCCTCAATGAATTTTATAGCTGAATTCATCAATGCATTCACTTGCCAAATCATAGGAAAATAGACAAGTGTGTAGACGTTTAGCGACTTTCCCAGTAATTTCAAATAGAATCGTGTGTTTAGAAGTATAACTTAAGCCAAGCATTTTTTAATAGTGCAATAGCACAGTGGTAGAGGTGGCGGAACGCAGTCGATCTTGAACTGTGGATGTGTATAGACGTTAGCGACTTTCCCAGTGACTTTAAATAGTATCGTGTGTGCAAAAGTAAAACTTAAGCCAAACAATTTTCAATAGTGCAAATAGCACAGTGGTAGAGGTGGCGGAGCGCGGTGCGAAGTGTCACCAGTTCAAGTCCCAGTCGGGCACAAAAATTTTGGAAGCTTTTTTTCACAACCGGGAGGTAGAAAACTTCATCGAGTTTAACCACGCCAGAGACATCTGCAGATGAGGAAGCAGAAGAAGGGGTAATCCAAGCGAGAATTGGTGCCATACAGGGGCAGATCGTGAGCCTTCAAACCGATCTTGCTACTATGATACAGGCCTTGAAGGAAAAACAAGAAGCGCGTAGGGAGAAAGAGAGACAGGAGCGCGAAAATAAAAAAAGTGTCCAGGCGCCACCAAAGGGGGCCCAACAAAAAAGTGCTGATGGGGAACTGCAACCGCCAACTAAGCAGCCCCATCAACCACAGCAACAACAACAACAGCCGCCCAAGCAGCAGGCAAAACAACAACAACAAAAACAGCAGCAGAACCAACAACAACAACCGAAACAACAACAGCAGAGACAACAGCAGCAGAAACAACAGCAGCAGAACCAGCAGCAGCAGAACCAACAGCAGCAGAAGCAACAGCAGCAGCAACAGCAGCAGCCACAGCCGCCACAGATGAACAAAAAAGAAAAAGTGCCACCCATCAACGTTTACAAGATGGACCTGAAAGAAACAATAGAGATATGTAAGTCGGCCATAGGCCAAAATTTTACAATAAATCGTTTAGCAGTAGATAGACATGCTATCCACTGCCTCACAGTGGAACAGCATAAAGTTGTCAAGTTGTTGCATGCGCTGCCAAAGGTTCGGCCACGCTGCAGCAAACTGCGAAATGCAGTCACGTTGCGTTAAGTGTGGAGAGAACCACATAAGGGGAGAATGTAAGTTAGGTTAGGAACGGGTCGAAGATAAGACCCTGCTTAAATGTGCACTCTGCCGGAAGGACGGGCACCCCGCAAGTTATCGGGGATGTCCCATCTTTCAGGAATTGAAACAAAAAAAAGCAAAGCAAACAGAAGTAGAGAAACGCCCACCAACCACGCGTGCTCCTACAGTAACGCCCGTCAATCCCCAAATATCCTACGCCCAAATGGCGGCAGGGAGGGTAAATACGGTACAGCCTGCGCCAAAGGCAGCCCCACAGGCCCTAGTGCCTAAGGCGCCGGACGCACAGGCCGAAATAAGAAGCATGTTGCTGGCTATTACTGGTCAGTTGGCAGGTCTTCAAAAAGAGATAAGGGAGCAGGCGAAGAGGGTGGACCATATCTACTCTGTTTTGCCGAGCTTTACGCAATTTATAAGTTAAGGGCGCGCTGCCGGATAGGCCCTTTAAGATCCTTGCTGTGAATGTAAATTCACTGATTAGGACCGAACGTAGAGCAAATCTTTTCCAATTGTTGAAAGACCAAAGTCCAATGGGGAGGGGGAGGCGTCGCAATCTTTGTACGAAAAGGCATTAATTATAAGGTAATATACAATATAGTTTTTTACGGCCTTTAGTCCACAAAAATTTAGGCGTTTCGTCCCGGCGATCTCACTTGGACTCATCAGTTGACTAGTGAGGACCTTGTTAATACGCAATTTTTGTTAAGTTCAGTCCATCTAACATAGATTTCATGACGAATATCTAGTGTGAACTATATCCAACAAGACTAGAATTCCTAGTCATCAAATTGGAAGTTTTTGTTTTTGTTTATTGCCCGTGGCCTGGCATTGCTTATAAGAAGGTTTTTTTTTTTTTAATAATACAACAAAAACAAAAACTTCCAATTTAATGACTAGGAATTCTAGTCTTTTTGGATATAGTTCACACTAGATATTCGTCATGAAATCTATGTTAGATGGACTGAACTTAACAAAAATTGCGTATTGACAAGGTCCTCACTAGTCAACTGATGAGTCCAAGTGAGATCGCCGGGACGAAACGCCAAAATTTTTTTGGACTAAAGGCCGTAAAAAGCTATTTTGAATCAATAATTCAACAAGTCCAATTAAATAGTGCTAAGTCTTCTACTTGGCTGATGTATTTCAGTATTATATAGAGTTTGTATTATTAAAAAAAAAAAAAAAAACCTTCTTGTAATATACAATAGTGAAGTACGCAGATTTCGGCTGCTTGAGGCGTGTATCGTATGCATTCCTCTCCAGCATGGGAAGCGGATGTACATATGTGATCGCGGCTTATGCACCGGAATCACCTCAAGCTACTGAATTTTTAACAGAGCTCGAAAATCTTTTTCAATCCTTACAACTGAACTCGGAAGAGAATTTCTATCTTATGGCTGGTGATTTCAATGCCAAACATAGGGATTGGGGAAATCAAGTACAAAATCCGAGAGGTAACCATCTATTTAATTAGATGGGTCAGTACAATATTGAATATATGATCGATCTTCGGGCTTCTGATAGACCATCGTTTCCAAGAAGCGGTGCCTATCTGGACCTATTGCTAAAAGACTCAAGACTGACAATTACTGACACTGTAGGTCAACGGAAAATAAACTGTTTACAGACAATAGAATACGACAGTGACCACTGCGGACTCGCCGCAATAATACAGCTGCCGAACGAGCTAGTGGAGTTGGAGGAGTATGTACCGGCGCATTCTTACAATTACAGTAAGACGCACAGGCCAAGCTTCACCTAACGCCTTATCTGGCGAAATTCGTGCAAGCAATATATCCCCACCAAATGACAGGAATTTGACAAGCAACGAAATTGACCATTACTTGCAACAAATGGACGAAACAATCCTACGAACTATGAACAGAACAATACCAAAATACAAAGAACGTAACGCAACTGACATGTACCGTAACACCACTATTAATGCACTACACACACAAAAAAGTGGACTACTGACAAGACTAAAAGTCTTGTACCGACGGTTTACTGACTCACGCGATCTGGAGATTAGGACACTGAAATCGTCAACCAACTGATCAAAGAAAATTATAGGTTGTCCATTAATTTGTACTGGAACAACAAAATTCGGGCCGTTAACTCTAGCGACCCGAGTATGTTTCCGCAAATTAATAAGATATTTAGACGGAATGATCAGAACGAACTTCCGTGTCTTAAGCTTCTGAGAACGACAGAGAATAGAGACGTACTTTTGACAGCAGGCATAGATCCAGAGGACGCCGTCTTGGACGATGACAATTTTATTGTTGAAGATCCGCAGGAGAAAGTGGAGGCTGTGGGGGCTGCTTTTCAGCAAGTGTATAAAGTGAATGCTAGCATTCGCCCGAACCACGACCTGGAGAACAGAGCCCTACTGCACCACTTCTACCTTCGGAACGACATAACGCAATGGCAATCTGAGAACCTCTGGGTTCAATGAAGAACACTTGGCGAATGCCATCATCGCCGAGCGGAATGGGGACAGTTCCCTGTTAGTTACGAGGGTGGAGCTCCAGCTCATCTTCGAAACATTAAAGAAAAAGAAGTCAGCAGGACTCGATGGTATATCCAATATTGTACTACGACATTTACCTAAGGAAGCAGTTGACATTTATGCCACACTGTTTAACAACGCACTGAATAATGCATATTATCCAGTGCGCTGGAAGACAGCTGTGGTTCATCCTCTCCCGAAAAAGGGAAAGGACAACTCCAATCCGGCGAATCTACGGTCGATAAGTCTTCTCCCGAGTATCAGTAAAGTATTCGAGAAAGTTATAAATAGAGCTCTGTCCAAGTGGGCGGAGGACAATAATATCATACCGGATAATCAGTTCGGTTTCAGGGCAGGACATGACACCATTCATGCCGCGTCTAAACTCGTTTCTGATATTCAATGGAACAAATCCAAAAGACAGTGTACTGGTGCCTGTCTGGTTGACTTGGAGAAGGCCTTCGACACCGTATGGTTAGAGGGTCTTTATCTAAAGCTGACTAGGCTTGGCTTAAGTAAACCACTTTTGTATATGCTTTATGACATGCTGATAGGTAGTCTAACTCAGGCAATTGCGTATGCCGCTGATCTTATTGCGTACAGATCAGCTACAAAAGTTGAGGTCATCAGAATTCTTTTACAGCGTGACTTCGACAAGATTCAGCGATATTGCGATGACTGGAAGCTGAAAATCAATTTTCAGAAATCCGAAACCATTCTGTTTAGGACTCCGTTGGCTGGAGCCCCAATGGATACTAGAAAGAACTGGCGCAAGCTGGTGATCGCTGGGCCGCATGGGCGTCCACTGGCGAGTAAAAGTGTAGTAAAGTACCTTGGCATCTGGTTGGATCAGTATCTGTATTTTGACAGACATATAGATGCTGCTCTGGCCAGGGCTAGGGGAGCCTTTGCCCTGACGAAACGGTTGTTTTACAGCAGCCGGCTTGACACCAGGGTAAAGGTGATTTGTTACATGGCCCTCATACGGCCGATGATTGCCTATGGATGTCCCGTGTGGTTCAACGTTGGCCCATCTCAAATGGAAAAGATTCGGGTGTTTGAGAGGCAGTACTTACGTCGCTGCCTTGGATTACACAGAACACCAGAGTCGGAGTACAAACATTACTATTCCAACAGGGTTCTATACAACGGAGCCAACATTAACAGAATTGATAATTTCTTATTAAAGCTGATTCGGGGTCACATTGCAAGAGCGATGTCCTCAGCTAATAGCTTGATCTTTGGGGTTTATTACCCCAAGACTGAATATTTCGAGAGTGTGCGTTTGAGTGGTCATGTTCCACCTAACGCATTCCTCTATTTAGACAGTCGAGGGCTGATCCAGGATAGAGAGGCGGTTCCGCTAATCTACCACGTCGGCCGTAGAACTGTGGATAGGCGATTTCGATATGATCGAGACGTCCTTGCACAAGGCAAGGCGGTGCTGAGCGAATTCGGTTCAGTAGGACTGTGTCCGATCGGGACCGAAAAGATAGGAAGAAGCAGGAGAACCAGTTTTGGTGGCTCAATTCTGAATTTGATATTTAAATTCGACTTGGTATTCTTGTCTTGGCCGACTTACATATAGGTGTAGGTATTAGGTATTAGTATTAGGGACAGTCGGGGTGGCACCCAAAAAAAAAAAAAAAAAAAAAATTATAAAAACTTATAAAATCCAAAAAAAAAAAAATATATAAAATCATAAAGAAAAAAAAAAAATAAAATAAAACCGAAAATGCTGCTGTGGCTGTTCTAGTTTTTAAGTAGTTTTAAGTAATTTTAAGTAGTTTAAGTAATCTTAAGTACATAGTTTTAATTAGTAGTAAGTTTTATATATAAAAAAAAAAAGATACTGTTACCAAGTTTTTTTTATCCATCTTTCTTGGTGAAAAATAAAACCAATAAAGAATTTTAGTATTAAAATAGTTTTTAGGCCGAAAGGCATTAGTATTAAGATATAACGGGTGATTTTAAAGCTGGTTTGGTTTTGGCAACACTGGTTTTGACAGCTGACGTGTGTTTAGTACCTTGTGTCACTGTCAAACAGCTTCAGTTTGGTTTGCAATTTAACCATGGATCGTCTTACAAATGAACAACGCTTGCAAATTATTGAATTTTACTATCAAAATTCGTGCTCGGTTCGAAATGTTGTTTATCGAAAAATTGTGTTCAGCGATGAGGCTCATTTTTGGTTGAATGGGTATGTAAATAAGCAAAATTGCCGCATTTGGAGTGAAGATCAGCCAGAAGCATTGCAACAGCTACCAATGCATCCCGAAAAAGCCACTGTTTGGTGCGGTTTATGGGCCGGCGGCATTATTGGGCCATATTTCTTCAAAGATGATGCGAATCGCAGCGTTACTGTCAATGGTGAACGCTACCGAGCGATGATAACAAACTTTTTTTTGCCCGAAATGGAAGTTCTTGACTTGCATGATATGTGGTTTCAACAAGACGGTGCCACATGCCACACAGCACGCGAAACAATGGCGCAATTGCGAGGCGAGTTTGGTGAACAGTTAATTTCACGTTTCGGGCCGGTCAATTGGCCGCCTAGATCGTGCGATTTGACACCATTAGATTATTTTTTGTGGGGGTATGTCAAGGCTAATGTCTATAGGGACAAGCCCGCTTCGATTGACGCACTGGAAGCCAACATCCATGCATTCATTCGTGAGATACCGGCCGATATGTGTGAAAGAGTATGCCAAAATTGGACTCAGCGGATGGGCTACCTGAGACGCAGCCGCGGTCAACATTTGCATGAAATTATCTTTAAACATTAAATTGCAAGGTTCAAACTATCGATTCAAATAAATATTTCATTCATTTTTTCGAATTTTTTGTGTTTTTTTTTTTTTAAAAGTTCTAAACCTCTTAAAAAATCACCCATTATATATAGTTTAACTTAGAGCGCCCGCCTAGGGCCAGTAAGTTAGTTGTAAGTTATTGATAAGTAGGCTAGTTTTTATGAATTTTTGTCTAGCTTTAAGTTAGTTGTAAGTTTTTTTGGAAAAAATAAAAATGAAAAAATGAGTAGCCGGCTGGGTTGTCAGTGGATGCCGGTTCAAATCTCACGGTGTTTTAACATTTTTTTTTTTTTTTAAGTCAACTGGTGAATAAGGTCTTCCAAGGAAGTAGTGATTTAGGTGTGGAATTTTCATTGATAAAGTGGCATGTGCTTACTGCCAATGACACGCCCATGTTAAATTCATCAAAGAAATAAGCTGAAAAGTAGCAGGTGCAGCTCCCATTCCTCAAGGAAAAAGCAGGTTTTTCCTCAATGAATTTTCCGCTGGGTGGTGTTTAATCTTTAAACAGTTAAATTATTGGAAGAAGGCTGAAAAGCAATTTTAATTGCTTGATATAATAAACATGGCATCATAAAGAGATTTTTTTTTTAAATTGTGTTACTCACCTTCTTCGGTAGCAATTTCATTCATTTTTTGAGCTTTTTCAGAAATGTGATACAATTTAAAAAAGAATTCGTTTGATTTTCCAAAGAAGGGGATTTAGGTATCTGTAATTAATAAAAAAATATACGTCTTTTTAGTGTTTCACTTATTTTGAATGTTAAAAACAAAAATACAACCTAATTACTTAAAATTTAGAAACAAAAAATAGTTCAATGTTGAAGATCACTTATGAAAATTATTCTCAGCTATGATTTTGTTTATTATAGCTTTTTGTTTTTATTAAAATAAATTGAAATTCCTCATTTCAATTTCATACAGAAAACTTCTGTTTTTATTTCCAAATAAACTTCAAAATTTCAACACTCAAACAGGAGAAAAAGGAACCCTGCATACGGTCCAGAAAACCAAAATTAATAAAACTGAAATCAAGAAAACCAAAATCTACTAAACTTAAATGCATGACACCAAAATCCGGGTTGGGTCGTATGACTCATCATGGTTGAGCCCAACATCCTCAGCCAGGCACGTAGCCAGGGGGGGGGGCTTGAGGGGCTTAACCCCCCCCCCCCGAAAGTCTAAAATTAAAACTATGTAAAACTTTCTAATATACTAAATTCAAATCTTTAAAAATAAGGAGACTATCCAGGTAGGTATAGTTTCTCAACTACTTGAAAACACTTCGTTAAGAAACAAGAGACTATTTAGGTATGCAAAAAATTTTGTATTGAATTGCATGCTACGGGAAGATTTGGTAGGTTTTGTTCCCGTTGATGACCAAACTTCTGAAAACCTGACAAAAACCATACTGCAGCGATGTGAAGAACTACATCTTGATATGAAGAATTGTGTTGGCCAAGGCTATGACGGAGCCGCAAATATGGCAGGTCACTTAAGTGGAGTACAGTGCAGGATTAGGCAACAGTATCCAAACGCTAGGTATGTAGGTACACTGTGCAAGCCATCGCTTGAACCCCTGGCTCTGTCTAATGCCATGTCAACTCCTGCAATTCGCAATTGCCTTGGTGTAGTTAGTGAAATAGCTAATTTCTTCCGCAACCATTCTAATTCAAATATAACTTTCAAAAATTTGATTAAAAAACACGCACCAGAGAGCCGAAAAACTCGACTTCTACGCCTTTGCGAAACAAGATACATTGAAAGGCATGACAGTATTATTTCCCTAGTACAGCTCTTCAAATGCATCTCAATAAGTCTTGAAGAAATAACGAGCAGAACGTGGGCTATGTCTTCAAAGGCATCAACACTTTTGGCAGCGGTACAAAAAAGTGGTTTCCTAGTAAGCCTCATTGTATGCGAAAAACTGTTCAGTTTAACGCTGCCCTTATCAGTTTTCCTACAGAACAGATCCTTAAATTTCGTTTCTGCAATCGACCGCACAAAAGAAGTTCTGAATTTTTAAGAGAGGCTTTTCAATCAGCTAGTGTTGAAAGATCCTTTTCAACTATGAAAAGGATTAAAACAGTGTCCCGAAGCGTTATGGGGAATGCAATATTAAGGTCACTTGCTTTGATATCTGTGCCTACGTTCTGTAACTCTCGCATCGATAAAATCATTCGAAAAACGATACAAATTGAAACAAATCGTATGAAAAATGAAAGAATTTATTTTTAATTTTAACATAAAACATAAATTACTTTTATTGAAAAACCAATTTCATACAACATTAATTAAAATAAATAAATTATTAAATTTTAAGCTACGCGTTTCGGAAACTATTCCATCTTCGGGCATTTTCAAGTTTAATTTGAGCTATTTTCATTGATGTTGTTATTGCTGTGTCATTACAAAGTTAAATTGAAAGTTTTTGATTATATTTGTTCTGTTCTAACTTGTTTATTTGTTATTGTATTTGATGGCTGTGTCGAATAAAGTGTTTGTTTTTATTGTTAATTTGTTGTTCATGATTTTGTCCTGTTCTGTTTTGCATGCTTTATATATTTCAAATTCCTCAAATGCGTCAAGTGTTGTGCCTGTTGTGTTGTCGAAGTCGGTGTAGTTGTGGTTCTGTCTATTAAGTGTAATGCGTATGTAGATTTTGTGTTTTGTTTTGGTCTAAGCTCTGTGAATCTTTCGTAAGAGGTTCTCCCTGTCTGTCCTATGTAAAATTGTTCACAGTTATCACAATTTATTTTGTAAACTCCGGAGCATGTTTTGGTGTCTTTTTTTGTTTTAGGTTTTAATATTTTTTGTTTGTTTTAAAAGAAATGTGAATGTTTAGTTTTTTTAAATTCATTTTTTAGTATTTGTGGTAACATGTTGGTGTATTCAATTGCTATGTTTTGTAGGTGGATTATTGTGTGTATTTATTTTCTTAATTTTTTTGTTTATGAGTTTATCTATTATGTCTGTTTTGTAACCGTTCGCTATTCCTATGTGTTTTATTATATTGATTTCATCGTCATAATCTGTTTTATTCATAGGTATATTTAATAATCTATTTATTAATGCATTATCCCAGCGGGAAATATCGTCCTCAATGAATTTTATAGCTGAATTCATCAATGCATTCAGTTGCCAAATCATAGGAAAATTGACATGCAATGATTTAGTAAGTGAAGAGTAATGCAAAGATTCCTCAGTTCATAGGCTTAACCCCACTTTCTGCTTTATGTTTAGAAAAAAAACTTTCTGTTGGTGAATTACAAATTGCTATTTTAATAGGGAAAATTATGCGATGAAAAAACTGCTGAAAAGTAATGTACAAGTTCATCAGTTCATCGTCTGAATTCACTCATCTGCTTTGTAAAGTATACTATGAGAGAGAGGGAAAAAAATAATTCTCTCACGACGCTCTTTCTTTTCTACTTCGCCTAACAAAATGTTATTGAAATAAGTGCTGAATTTTAATCCACCAACGACCAATGAAATTTATAACTAAGTATAGCAAGTTGGAAAAGTAACAACAAAAACAGCAACAGCAGCACCAGAAGAACCAGAAGAACCAACAAAAACAACCGAAACAACAGCAGCAGAGACAACAGCAGTAGAAACAACAGCAGCAGAACCAGCAGCAGCAGAACCAGCAGAAGCAGAAGCAACAGCAGCAGCCACAGCCGCCGCAGATGAACAAAAAAGAAAAAGTGCCACCCATCAACGTCTACAAGATGGACCTGAAAGAAACAATAGAGATATGTAAGTCGGCCATAGGCCAAAATTTTACAATAAAACCTTTAGCAGTAGATAGACATGCTATCCACTGCCTCACAGTGGAACTGCATAAAATTGTTAAAGATCTGTTAAAGCAAACCACTACTGAGTTCTTCAGCTTCACGCCGAAAACTGAAAAATTCCAAACGGTCCTGTTGAAGGGCATAGATTCCTGCACGGAACCGAAGGAGCTCTTAAATGAGCTCCGCCAGAAAGCAAGCGACGATCTCGAATTTATCGAGGTCAAGCCTTTTGCCACGGTCAGAGCCAGACGGGAGAAGCGGAATTTGCCGTTCTTCCTAGTTCAGCTTTCACCCAACAGCAAACTGGATAGTTTGAGGAGTATCTCCGTCCTCAACTACCAGGTTGTAACTTGGGATAACTTAAAGAGGCGCGGCGACATGCTTCAATGCAAGCGCTGCCAAAGGTTCGGCCACGCCGCAGCAAACTGCGAAATGCAGTCACGCTGCGTCAAGTGTGGAGAGAACCATATAAGAGGTGAATGTAAGTTAGGCCAGGAGCGGGTCGAAGATAACAGAGGTTCTATTTTATTAAAATAAGTACCACCCCAACAGGTTATTCCATATTCCAACTTTGATTTTAACAAACCATTGTAAACTAATTTTAAAACAAGAAGGTTGCAGTACAAACCAAGATGGAATAATTGTCTTACAACTCCATTCAAATACTTTTTTAAATAAGTTGTATGGTCATTCCAACTAAGTTTTTGATCGAATATAATTCCTAAATATTTAAAGCTGTCAACGCGTTCGATCAGAAAACAGTTTTCGTTACAGTTATTCTGTTTGTTGAATACCATATCTCCTAAGACAAATCTGTTGCACTTTGGCGAATGATAATATAAAGGTATTTCTTGGGAAAAATTACCTCTAATATTAAAAAGCATGAACTTTGTTTTGTTGCTTATTATCAGCTTATGAAAATTAAACCATCTTCTAACCATATCTAGATCATAATTAACATCTGCAAACATATCTATTAAGTTATTATTTGAATAGAAAAGAGATGTATCATCGGCAAATGCTGTGATTTTACCTTTAAAAGGTTGTAAAAATAACGAATTAGCATAAATAAGAAAGAGGATTGGACCCAAAACTGATCCTTGTGGAACACCCATATTTAGGAATTCATGTGAACTGAATTCATTTTTAATTTTTACAACTTGCCTACGATTAGATAAATAGGAAGAAAACCAATTATAAATCGAGCCTTGAAAGCCCGCCTTATATAGCTTATCAAGAAGCAGAGAATGGTTCACCATATCGAAGGCTTTACTTATATCAATAAATAGTGCCGATGGCAATTGAGAAGTATTTAAACTATTATATATTTCTCCAGTTAACTTCTGTAACGCAGCTTCTGTTGATTTGCCACTCCTAAACCCAAATTGACAGTCACTTAAAAAACGAGTTCTATCTAAAAATGATAAGATCCTAGTTTTGATACCTGAAAAAACTGATAATATAGAAATGGGACGATAATTATTAAAGGACATTTTATCTCCTTTCTTATGCAGAGGAAGAACTACAGCAGTTTTCAAGCTTTCAGGAAAAACTCCTTTTTCTACACAAAAGTTGAAAATATAACAAATAACATCACAAATATGAAAACTTATAGGTTTCAATACAAAACTTGAAATATTATCAGTGGATAAAGAACTAGATGTTTTAAGAGACATAATAATTTTTTAAATTTCAAGGGCAGAAAATTGTTCAAAATAGAAACTGTCAGATTGAATATTGTCATGCACTAAAGAGGACTCACAGAGATCTGTAGAATCAATTACATTTGAATCACCGTTGTTTGATCCGATATGAACAAAAAATTTATTAAATAAGTTAGCAACTTCAATAGGTTCAGAAACAATAAGATTATTTTGTTGAACAAAAATGTCAGATTGAGGTTTATTTTTATTTAGTATATCGTTAACAACTCGCCATTCTTCCTTAGAGTTCCCAATATTTTGAGCTAATTTATTGCTATAATATGAATTTTTACAATGTGGAATTTGAATATTTAGTTCCTTACATAACTTATCATAATATTTTTGCAATCTCTGATTCCTAGGATGTTTCTTCAAAATAAAGGAAAGTTTATGTTTCTTTTTGATTTTTTTAACTAATGACGGAGTCATCCATTGCTTGAGGCATTTGAATTTGTTGTTGCTTTTACGCCTTATTTTACTACATTTACATATATAATATTTTAGTTTATTAAGGAACAAATCAAATGCAACATTAGAATCTATCGCAGCCTAAACATCATCCCAAAACTCTTGATTTAAACATGATTTTAAGGCTATGAAATCAATTTTTTGGTATTCAAAATTCTCAAATTTATTTACTTTAAATTGACAACAGTTAAGTTGAATACCAGTTAGACGATGATCTGTTATTTTTAAATCAAGGATAATTTTTTTGAAATCAGCCATTACATTTTTATGAAATCTTAAGAAAGCATGATCTAAACAAGAGTTTAATCTAGTAGGTTTATTAATCACAGACTCAAAACCAAATGATGAAAATGTAGATAAATAATTATCAACATCCGGTGAATCACACAGAATGTTAACATTAAAATCACCTAAAATAATTATATTTTTTACATTTTTGGTTGTTCAAAAATCCCGACATTTCATCCAAAAAGCATGTTACCGAACATTTATGAAATCTATAAACACAGATAAAACAATAACATTCACCAGAAATTTCACAACTAACACTAATCATATCAAAACTATCAAATTGGTATTTATTTACTAAACAATTTATTATATTACTATTATAATATACACCAACCCCACCAGCAGCATAAGACTCATTACATGTCGCTTCAAAAGAATAGTTAGGAATTACATCATAAGTATCCTTTTCCTCTTCAAAGATCCAAATTTCGGAAAGAAATATTAGATCTGGTAAATGATCCAGGGGTGTGAGATGAGCAAGAAAAGTATTGAAATTAGTTCGCATACTACGAATGTTTTGATGAATAACAGAAAACCCAGTCATTTGTTTATTATATTGATGCTCTAAACAAAAACAATTAACATCATCAGTATTAAAAGAAGTGAAACTATAATTATTACTTAAATCATTTTGAGAAAAATTATAAGAATTATTACTAATCATTATCTTAAAAAAAAAAAAAAATAAGTTAATTTAAATTTATATATGTATATCCTCAAAAGATTTAATTTTTATTACTTTATCTCCTTCTTTTTTTCTGATACAAACAGTAGAATCTCTAACCCATACAAACTCACATTCATTATTTTGTTTAAGTTCTTTAGCCATTTTAAATAAAGATCTAGTGTATTTAGTTAAGCAATCATTGATGTAAATCTTTTTGTTGCTACTGTTTTTGTTGCTGCTGCTACTCCGAACCGCGAAGATGTTTGATGATAAGATGCTCTTTTTCTCTTTCATTTTCTTAATCACATTGATCTTCTGCAACAATGTTGAGAACTTCACACACACGATATTAGTAGATGCTGTGTTGTTTTTTTTTGCTTTAATGTTCTTAACAAAGCATTTGTTAATATCGCCTGAGCCTATCTCCTCTCCAGTAACAGCTGTTAACAATTCATTTACTCTCTCATTTACATTGGTGTTGTCAACATCTGGAATGCCAATAATATCAACTGAACACTGCATTCTCTTCTGTTCCAGTACATTAAGCTTCGCTTCCAGGTCATCAACTTTTTTAGTGAGAGAAACATTGCACTCTTCGAGAGATTTGATTTTGGTAAGCGCCTCGGTACAGTGTTGCCGGGAAGAAATATTTGAAGGTAGTACTGAAGCCAAAAAAGAGGAGTATTTTGAAAAAAATAGTAGTACAGACATTTTTTAGTCTTCAAACTTTCTTTTAAAAAAAATCATCGAGAAAAAAAAATCAGTAAAAAAAAAAAAAACATAAATAAATAAATTATTAATTCTAAGAACAAAAATAAGTAAATATCTTTTCTATCACACAAAATCTGTCTTGTGGCAGATAGCGTAATGCATAGTTATATTTGCCTTTTTTTGCCTTTACCTGCTCCAAGGAATCCAATTTCACCAAATATCTATACAATAAAAGTTTACTTTGAATTTTTCTAACAGGAATTACAATATTTCAAACATTAATTAACAAACCTTTTCATATTATTGAACTATACATACAAATTTACGGAGCTCAAAAAAAAAAAACAACTAACAAACCAAAATTTCAGGTAATGAGGTAACCATAAAATAAATACCGAACTGACAGATGTAAATTGAACGTAGACGTCCACGCCAACGAAAAACAAAAACAAAAACAAAGACAAACAAGAAAGAGGGAAATTCCCTTTTTGACGACAGTTTGGGAAGATTAAAGTGCTGCCAAATTTGATTTAAATTTGAAGTGAATTAAATTTATTAAGGTTAACATTACACTTTGCTGCAAGTGTAAGATATTTTAGGTCTTTAAAAAAAATAGGAGTACGAATGTAAAAGGAGGAGTACAGGAGTACGGAGGTGTTGAAAGGAGTACAATACTCCTATGGGAGTACTTTCGGCAACACTGCCTCGGTATTAACTAGCTTAAGCTGCATGATTTCGGTATACAACATTTGCATAGTTATTGTTTGTTGAACCTTATTGCTGTCATCGTTGAGAGAGGGAGAGGGATTAAGTAAAGATGATGGACTATTTGCTGCATTGGATGGATGATTTTCTTTGTTCTTAGATATCAAACAGATTTCAGAGGTAGTAGGTGTGTTTGAATTACTCTTTGATGTAACGTTAATGGGAGCAGTAGTATAAATATCGGACTTGAGCAATAATTTAGTGCTCCTAGTGTAAAAAATGTATGCTCCCAGCATCAAAAATGCTCCTCGAGGAGAAGAGCCAGCAATCGTGTGGGAGCCTAGGGTAGAATGCATTAAGTGTACAATTGTGTGTTCTCAGCATCAAAACTTCTCCTCGAGAAGAAGAGTCAGTGGTGGTGAGAGGAGCTTGGGTAGAATGCATTGAGTGTTGTACGCAAGGAAAAAGGTGGATGAAATGTGTAGGTTCTATTTTTATAACTGAATGAAAATGTGATACAAAATTTGGAATTGATAAAGGAATGAAAATGTGTTGTCAGAAAACTATTGTCGGGAGTGTAAAAATATACTTTACAGACATAGAAATAGTGATGGGAAAATTGTATGCTGTGTATTTACAACAACAATGCAGCAGTGTAAATATCGGACTTGAGCAATAGAGCACTTTTTGAATGATTTTTCTGGTTGTAAATTATAATTTTCGGGGCGAATCTAGTTTTCGTGACTGTAAAGTGTGGCTAGCGATGGGCAGAGATGTTTATATGTTTTTAGGCTTGAAGGTTGACGTGGTGGATGTGTGGTATATGATAGAAAAAGGAATTTTTGAAAGGTTTGCAGGTAGGTTTGAAGTGGGTATGTTGATATGTGTTTTGAATGATAGTGGGATCATATGTCTTATATGTGAGTTCATTGACTTTGAGATGCATTTGTAGTTTGAAGGGAGATAATGCTTCAAGAAGCACTAATTTATGAACAGAAAGAAAACAAATATTTTATGTGTTTTATAATAATTGTGATTTATTAATCCATGAATTGTTAGCCGGTGAGAAGCCAAGCCATTTAACATATACATACATTGTCTCCCTTGGTTTTAAGTACTTTTTCAACGAGATAAATATTGGGGTATTTAGTCTTTTGTAATTCTTTTTCATAAAAACATCCGCTGATAGGTTGACCTTTAAAATCTTCAAGGAGATATGTTGCTGGATTTGTTAGGTTTACTTTTCTTATCTTAAAAATTTCCGTTGTCCAATTAGGTGTGTAGCCTTTCTCGAAAACGTGTTTGAACTTGCTTATTTTAACATTGCATTGTAAGCTTGGCGTTTCTGAATCTTTATGACGAACATGATAGTACATGCTTATCTAAATTCGAAGGCATGGCGTATGAGCTTGTCCTCACACTCCATAGTGTCTTTTTATATTGCTTGTTTGAATATGTATTCGTATATAGACATGAATATTCATTTGATGAATGCTACTTTAATTTTGTATAAATAGCGCTTGCGATAAAGGAGTTCTGTTAGAATCAACGATGAATTTCAAAGAAGAACTTTTAGAAATTGAAGCAGCGGTTAATTTCAAGCCTTGTAAGAAGGTTATGGAACTTAAAAGAAATGAAAAGTATTCTATTAAACGACTGAAACGTTGCATAACTAAATATGGTGAAAGAATTGTGGCTGATTTAGGTGAATTTCAGGTAATTAAATATTCATACAGTTACATGAGATATAGAAATACAATTTTTTCTTCTTTCAGATTTTCCTGCCAATGCGCTATAGTAAATTGTCAGATGCCGCTGTTTCGGAAATAAATCAAAGTACCTTCACTCTTGAGTGCTTGCATCCATTTGGGCAAACATTTAAGTTAATTATAGAAGAAAAAATATAAATAAAAATTGAATTAAATTTTCTTTTATATCAGTAGTTTTTGTTTTTTATTCTGTAAAATAAGGTCATCGACCAACGACGGATTTAATTAACAGTATAGTTTTTGATGATTTAGTTGACTGCAAGTCATGAAGTGTGTATTTATGAGATGACAAGTCCATATCAGTAAATTTTGGTACTCTTATATAACAACAGCCTCATCATTAAAAATACAAGATTTATAGACTAATGGAAAAACTAAGAATTTGATTACTTAATGATCCAATCACCAGTATTGTTTTCGTTGATAAGAATGGGTTTGAGTTCTTCAATTGAAAATTTAGACTGCTGGGAGTCATAAAGTGTAAATTTTTATGAGTTGACTCGTACATATCTGTAAATTTTGACGTTCTCTTTATAAAAACGGGGATGGGGATTTATGGGGGATGGGGATTTATATTTGAGTTCCTGTCCTGTTTAAAATGTTTTTATTCTTAAAGAATTCCTCGCCCAGTACGTTTTGCTCTAACTTTTTTAAAGTCAAAAACTAAATAATCATCATGAAATCGTTTTTGTGTGAAATTTGCGGTAAAATCTTTTCAAAAAATTTTAATTTAAAAAGGCATTTGATGAATGTTCATGCCATTCCGGCTAAAAAACCAGCGGCCCGTGAAGACTTTTGCGATTTGTGTGAAAAAAGTGTTGCTATGGGGCAGTGGTCTGATCATGATAAAACCAATTGTCATTCTTTACTGGCTCGCGAACTTTTAAAAAGAATGGATTGTGATGAAGGAGCTGGCCCAGCAAAAAAATATTGTGAAATTTGTGAAAAAAATGTGATTTTATGTCAATGGAGCGAGCATGTTAAAGACAGCGTTCATTTGAAACTCGTCGAGGGAATTTTTGCGGGAATGGAGGTGGAAGACGAGCAAAAAAGTGCAACTAAAAAAAAGTGTGAAATTTGTGAGGTTGAAGTGGAAGGTGACTGGAGCAAGCACGTTCGTCGATACGAACATAAAAGGCTGGTTTCTGAATTGCTATCAGACAATTTTCGGGTTGTGAAGAGCTGTTTCAAGGGCAGAATTGAAACACTCATCTATGAAAATAAGAAGGAGGATAATTTAAGCCCATCAGAATTTTTGAAAGAGGGGAAAGAGGCTATTATAGAGAAGCTAAAGGAGCATTTGAATAAATTAACATGTATAAAGTTCAACCTAGAACTATTTTGTGAATTTATCAAGCTCAATTCCGAAGATGAAATGCAGCTGAGCATTAAATCTTTCAATACCAAAATGGAAATAGCCCTTTCAAATTCCGAACTCTCCCCAGCGTACTCTGATATGGTGGATGAAATCGATACAAAAACGCAAGAGTTCCAAGAGAAAGATAGTGGTTGGGCATTGCTCAGAATACTGAATGTTGAAATCAACATTAATCAATATACACCTATAAAAGGATCGAGATACTTGGAATTACCACGATTCATTTTAAGAAAAAGAGCATGCATAAATGTTCGAAACGAGGATGTGTATTGCTTTAAATGGGCAATAATCTCTGCTCTCTTCAGCAGAGGTAAGAGCAACCTGGAAAAACCCGAAACGTATAGAATAAATGACATAGGTGCAAGAGTTCTATACAAAAATGGTCAAAGGATAGATTTTGGAAGCCTACAGTTCCCACTTAAAATAGGGGAAATTTCACATTTTGAAAGGCTAAATCCAACCATTAGCATAAACGTTTTTGGTTTGGATGAGGAAAACAAAACTGTTATAGGACCATATTATATAACAAATGAGGAGAAGCAAAATCACATCAATTTGCTGCTTCTACAAAAAGAAGAGGTGTCGCACTATGTATGGATAAAAAATATATCAAGGTAAACCAACACATTAAGTTAAGTCTCATCTCTAAATTCAACTAAACATTTTTTTTCTATCTTATTTCCAGACTAATATCAAACCAAGTAAAAAACTACAGAGAAAAGACTTGGTTTTGTAACATGTGTTTGCTGGGATTCAGGTCGGAGGCTAAAGTAGCATCTCATAAAAAAGAATGCTGCAGAATGGTTACTAAGATGCCCAAGGAAGATAAAGCCTTCTTAAGCTTTGAACATCCTGAAAGGGAGATGAATGTCCCATTCGTTGTGTATGCAGACTTCGAATGCATACTGGAAGATGTTGATACAGGTATAAATAATAATAATAATAATAATTTTATACAGAAACATATTCCGTGCGCTAGCGCATATTATATTAAATCATATAATAGTACTTTAAGTAAATTAAGATCTTTTAGAGGTAGTAATTGTATTAAAGATTTTTTAAATTATCTAGTAAGGGACTGCATAGAATTGTATTGTATTAAACCCAAACCCATGAATCAACTCTCTGAAATCGATTTGAACTATTAAAAGAGCTGTCGGGTTTGTCATATATGTAAGAAAAGCTTAGGTTTAGATCGAGTTGCTGATCATTGCCATTACACTGGTAAATATAATGGCCCAGCACATAACTCATGTAACTTAGCCTATAAAAAACCGAAATTCTTCCCCATTTTCTTCCACAACTTCTTGGGTTATGATTGTCATTTATTGATAAAGGAACTAGCTTCACTTAAGGGTAATATTTCCATAATCCCCCTAAATAAAGAAAAATTTGTTGCTGTATCAAAGACAATATATTTACCCGATAAAAAAACGTTTGAATTAAGATTCCTAGATACATTCCGCTTCATGCCTTCTAGTCTTGAGTCATTGGCAAAAGATTTAACGGTAAATGATTTTAATTTAATTAAGTCAAACTTTCCAGTTGAAGCAGAGTTTAATCTTCTGACTAGGAAAGGTGTATTCCCGTATGAATATATTAATTCATGGCAAAGATTACAGGAAAAAAACCTTCCTTCACAAGTCTGTTTTGATAATAAGTTGACTGGTGAACCTTGCACCTTAGATGAATATAATCATGCACAGAAAGTGTTTAAAACATTTAAATGTGGAAATCTTTTTGACTATATGCAATTGTATTTGAAAACTGATGTTCTTCTTTTGGCAGACATTTTTGAAAATTTTAGAAGAGTTTGTAAAAGTATTTATGAACTTGACCCCTGCCATTATTATACAGCCCCGGGATTATCTTGGGATGCTATGCTAAGAACGACGAAAATCAGTCTTGATCTTATTCAAGACATTGATATTTACAACTTTATTAAAAAAGGTATTTGAGGAGGCATATCTCAATGTTCCCATAGACATACTGTTGCAAATAACAAATATATGGAGACCTATGACAAAGAAAAAGAGTCTCAATATTTGATGTATATTGATGCAAACAATTTATACGGTTGGGCTATGTCATCCCCTCTTCCATATTCTAATATAAAATGGGTAAAAGAATTTGAAAATATTGACATAATGAAAATTTCAGACGAATCTGAAATAGGATATATTTTTGAAGTTGACTTGGAGTATCCCAATCATCTCCATGATTTGCATAATGATTTGCCATTTTGCGTGCAAAACAAAAAAATAAACAATTCTAAATTACATAGATTTGAATAATCAGCATCGAACTCTAGCTACCAGTGATTTCGAGAAAAATTTTTTCAAATTAATGAACAATAGTGTTTTCGGAAAAACTATAAAAAATGTAGATAAACGAAAAGATGTTAAGATTGTGACTTCTTGGGAAAACAATAAAAAGCGTCTTGGAGCTAGAGCTCTGATAGCAAGACTGAATTTCCATAGTTTGACTAAATTTACTGAAAACATGGTGGCAATTCAAATGAAAAGAGTAAGTACCTTTTATAACAAGCCTTTGTACTTAGGATTTTGTGTCTTAGAGTTTTCAAAGTGGAAAATGTACGACTTCCACTTTAGCTATATGAAACCTAAGTATGAACACAATCTAAAACTTAATTATATGGACACGGACTCTTTTATTTATACAATAAAAACTAATAGCGCAAAATTTTAAACGATTTAGTACGATGTTAAAGCCATTTTGTCATATTAAACATGCTTTAACATCGTATTAAATCGTTTAAAATTTTGAGCTAATGATTTTTACAGTGATATTAAGAATGATGTAGAATTGTATTTTGATACATCTTCATACTCTCCAAACAATATATATGGCATCCCCTTGAAGAACAAAAAGGTGTTGGGCATGATGAAAGACGAAAATTCGGGAAGAATTATGAAGGAATTCATAGGTTTGAGATCGAAAATGTACTCTTTTTCCGTTGAAGAAACAGAAGTTAAGAAAGCTAAGGGTGTGAAGAAAATAGCACTAAAAGATATAAACCTAGCTAAATATAAAGATTGTTTATATAGCAAACGAGTTTATCCGGAAGAATGTTTGTTTTTCGATCTATAGCTCATCAGATATACACCCAACAGCTTAATAAGGTTGTTCTAAATCATGAAGATGATAAAAGATTCATAAGGGAAGATGGTATAAGTACCTATGCTTGGGGTCATTATAAAATAACTTAATAAAACAGTCCTTCTAGTTTTAAGTAAATTATATTTATTTATTTAATATTGTTTATTAAAACAAACAAAAAAAAAATTGTAAAAATTGTACATGAAAAACTTATATATATATATATATATATATATATATATATATATATATATAAAATAAAAATTGTATATGAATATTTATATAGAAAATAAAATAAAAAATTGTACATGAATATTTATATAGAAAATAAAAAATTTACACGAAAACTTATATAGAAAATAATAATAAACAAAAAAAAAAAAAAACATGAATGCTGTTCTTATTTCTTAAAAGAAAATTTCAGGAAAAATGTTGAGAACGCTGACTGTGTAAAAAAATTATTTAATAAGTACACGTTTTGGAGGGCACAGCATTTGTTATGTGATAAGCATCTTGTCTCACTTGGAAAAAGTCTTTTTAGTTCTTTGAAGTTGGGGCAGTTTATATTTTCAACATTTATTACATCAACTTTTTCATTTAGGAGACGCTTTATCCACTGTAATTTTTCATCTCCTTTAACATAAACGATGTGATTTATAATATTATCTCGAAGAAATTCTTCTACTTTATGATATTTGGTGAATCCACCATTCCAGTGCAAACCAGGATGGTTTTGATATAGCCATTTTGCTTGTCTTTTTAATGTTGTTGGTAAATGCTTAAAGTCAAATGGAGGTGTAATTATGAAGTGGTGATGGTTACAACCACGCAGAATAGCTATTTCTTTAACAATAAACTTATCATTGGGTCCTCTAAAACCTTGAATATCAATGATGAATGCCATTGCTAGGGCTAGTGTGTTCTCGATTAAGAGCTATATTGAACTAAATCATTTAAATATTTCGAGATACTAATTGACTTAGAGGATTGTAATTTATAATTCGATCATGCAACATTAAGCAATACGCTGATGTATTTGGTGGTAGTTCTTTAGCTGTTTTAATTTCCAAACGAATATCAACTGGACCAGTTTTCACTATTTCATTCTGATGTCTACAATCAATCACAAAAATAGGTGCTTGTGACTTGAAGAGATTTCTTGTCAGCAGTGGCTCTGCAACTGAGCAATTATAATAATTTCTTCTAAACTCACTGTACATTTGATAAAGAATACTAAAATTGTTTTTTTCAAATGATATATTTTGGTCTTCATAGGGATAAACGTCGGAGTTTAAATATGCCTTAAGGTTGACGACATCACAATGATCAAAATAGGTAGGGTTCTCTTTAAATTGGTTTCTCTTGTTCGTTTGTAAGGCAATAATAATGTATCTAGGCTTTTCAACTTGTGAAGTCGTCTTTACATTCCAAATATGGTGGTCACTAGTTGGTAAGGCTGGATATTCATATAAATCCCAATTACGAAAGGCGATTTTCATGGTGTTATTATCATTTATAGATTTGAAGAGTTTCAACTTTAAAGAATCAGTAAGATGAACATGCGGTACTTTCCATTGAATTTTGAGTAATGTTATTTTGGCTTGCTCAACTGCATCACCTATAAGTGAATTTTCATCAGTACGAGAACGTGTTAGAATTAAGTCATGTCGAGCGTTGGGAATTATTTTTTTGAAATCCTCTGCAAAACCCAGAAGCTTATTAAGTGGTAAGCAAAAATTAAAATGTAATCCATCTAAATTTACTGAAGAATTTGGACACCAGCCTCCATTGTACAACATTACGCTTTCATTTTGACTCAAAGAAATATAATTTTTAATAGAAGTTGTGATCCCAACATTACGATTGCTATCTATTTCAATACCATTCAGTTCGTACCGGATTTCATCAAATAGGAATGGTATGCAATTATTTACAAGTTGTGTCTTTTGATCTTCCGATCCATCATTTTTCGACACAATCCCCTCAACATAAATGTAACTTTCCGAAGGTAATATATTGAGATTTTGATGTTGCACGCAGATGTGGATGATGTCATTTTTACCAAAATTATTTAAATACGGTGAATAGGAATGATATTCGTATTTTGAAATACTATCATCAAATGCGGGTTCTTGAAAAATATTTAGCATATCTTACTGTTTTAAGTTATATTTATTATTTTCTTTTCTTCAATGTGAATCCTAATGATAATAAAAACGATTGATTTTCTTCTGTTAGCGTTTGTACTTTCGCTTTAGGAGTTGATGTAGTATTGATTATAGAGCTCGGTAAATACTGCCTTTTATAGAAATCATTAGCATTAGGGATATTATTATAAATTATCATTTTTGATGATTAAGGTGTAATCGTATCGTTATAAATTCACCTCGAAAGTTAATAAGGTTTCCGTCTTGATCTAACAAATTTATTGTTATTGAACTTATCTTCTTCACGTTCACTGGTAAATAAATAACATTTTTAGGAACCTCAATTATTTTATACCCCGGACTGACTTTGATTGAAAATTGATGAAGTACATGCGCAGGTTGATTATTTATAAATGTTCCATCAATTAAGTTACACTCAACTCTCACCGTATTTACACGATTGATATCAACGTAAAGATCTGATTCATGCATTTGTTTTGGAACCAGTTTTCTGTTACTGAACCCTAGCAGCGAGCCAATAGAATTAGAATGTGAAAAATCTATATCTTCAGTGCAGTATATTTCACATTTTAAAGTGTTGTTATTCGCTCTGATCTTTACGCTTGCTGTATTATTTTTTTCTAAAAGCCCTTCTTGAATAAAATTATTTATATCTTCAATTTCGTAAGAGCCAATAGGAAGCTTAATTACATCATTACCCAAATGAAATAAATTGTTCATTACATCTACGTTAGGTATGGAGTTGTATGTTTGGAAATCCACTAATCCACATACATAATTTGAGTCTAATACTATTGGTGGAAAGTACTCTGTTGTGAGAGTAGACTTGTTTCCGCTCAGCGTAAGTGTTATCGACATTATCAATGTAAAAGAAATGAAACAAATTTTATATTGTATACTTTATTTATTCTGATCGACAAGAAATTTCAAACATAAATGACCACAATTGAATGTATTAAAACGCTGTACACATTTATGATTGTAATAAATATTATTTCCGTGCAAGTATCTTACTATTTCTTGGGGAGGTCTTAAATTACCAAAGCTGTCAAAATATTGTACATTATTTTTATTTTTGTTATATGCTACCCAATGTGTACCGATCCCGCTATTATCATCTAAATTTACGACCCCACTCTCCGTTTTGAATGGCTTGTTCGGCAATTTATCCCTCATAAAAACACCTCGGAAATTCGGGATGAAGTTTTTACCAAACTGTGATATATCTATGTTAGTGAGAGGACGTTTGGGTAGCATTTTTAATTTTTTTATTCTTGCGGACTTAGAAATAAACCTAAACCAGTTTTATATGGCTTTAGATAAAGACCCTTTCCTTGTTTAAGTTTTATTGTTTCCATAGCTTTATTGTGACGTTTATTTTCTTCCAATTGTTTTCTTCCAATCTTTGAATCGTTTATAGCTTTCACCATTCCTGCAACACCACCAGTAAGAGAACCTACAGATGATAACCCTGCTAAGACAGGTAACAATGTTAAAAGTCCTCCAACTTTAGGAATTGGTATTACTCTAGGTAATGTAATATTCCTACGTTTTTTCTTTATGATTTGTCTAGCTGCATGTAAAGCAGTTGTTGCTAACTTATTTGTGTCTTCAGTGTTCAAGTTTTTGATTGCCGCTCCTGCTTCTTTTATTGCATTTTTGAATAAATTTGTTTTCTTAATCCTAGGGCACTGACGGCCTTTCTTTGTCTTTGTTTTTGATGATACACCCATTCCAAGAGTAGATTTAGCCTTCATAATGCCAGTAACTAAAAGACTATTTATTTTTTCAGGTAATGTTGAATCTTTAGCTCTAAACCTCTGCCAAGATTTCTCAGACATAATTTTATCAGCTGTATGTCTATAATTCAAATTATTACTTTTACTGTATGCTATATCGTGTTCTCGACAAGCTTCATCTAACTGATTGATTCCACGGTCTCCTCTAGCAAGACGTTCTTTAAGTTTGGTTCCAGGTCCACAAAAATTATAAGATGGTAGATGTAACTCAAATGGAAGCTTGTTTATTAACGAATTTACCAATCCGTTTCCTTGAACTGAATTATTCGAACTAACTGAGGGCGCCCCAAAATTAATCATTATATAACTGTATTATAAGACGCGTGGAGCGATTATGGAATAATGTTTATAAAACACGGAGATTTATATGTAAAAGCTTCGTTCAACAAAATGAAGTTTGTAAGACAGCAAGAATCTATTTGTGTACGAAATTTCGATGGAAATGTAAAACAAACAAGGAAGCATGGAGCCTTATTTCCAAATAGCATTCGAGGAATAATTGTAGGCCCATCTAATTGTGGAAAAACCAACGTTATGTTAAGCATTCTTTAAGATGTTAATGGTTTAAAGTTTGAAAACATTTACATATACTCTAAATCATTACATCAACCAAAATATGCATACCTTAAAAAACTTATAAAATCTATAAAAGGAATGCAGTATTTCGAATTTCTAAATAATTGTGAAATTATGCTGCCTTCTAAGGCTAAACCAAATTCAGTTTTTATATTTGATGATGTGGCTTATGAAAAACAAAATACCATAAGAGACTATTTCTGTATGGGGCGTCCTAGCGGTGCAGATAGTTTCTACTTATGTCAATCATATACACACATTCCAAAACATTTGATTCGGGATAATGCTAACTATATAATTCTCTTCAAGCAAGATGATCTTAATCTAAAACATATTTATAATGATCATATAAACTCAGATATGTCATTTAAACAATTCAGAGAGCTTTGTTCGAAATGCTGGAAAGAATTGTATGGGTTTCTAGTCATTGATAAAGATAGGTGCGTTAAAAATGGACGATATAAAAAATCATTTAAAGAAACAGTTATCCTATAAACTGATACAGTCTTAAAACTGCTTCTTATATTAATACACCTATTTCAAAACTATCCTGTATTGAATAGCCCTATACCTATTGAACAAACTTGTACTGAACTGCCCTGTATTAAACTGCTCTGTATTAAACTACCCTGTATTAAACTGCCCTGTATTAAACTGCCTGTAAGTAACTGACTCTGTTCATCTGATCTGTATTAATTCGTTCCTGCAAGAAGTGATTTGTTTTAACAATCACTCTAGATATGGATACCAATATGAATACGCTTAAAAATCTTATAAAGACAAAGAAAGCCTTGAAGAAAAAGTATATGCTTTTTCAGGACTGGAAAATTGGTTAAAGATACTGAAATTGAAAACACGTTTAAACCAATTGTTGAACCCTTACGAAAAATCGCGAAAAATGTAGAAAATAATGAAACCATGAAAAGCGAGTTTAAAGAAATAAAACCACCCGGTGTAAAACGTCGTCTTCAATTCAAAAGTCATATAGAAGAAGAAGCAGAAGAAGATGAACAAATTTCTCCAGAGAGAGATTTATTACTTTCGAATTCAATGTTAGCTGATGATGACTCATCATTTAAAACACCTACAAATAGCTTCAATGAAAGTATTCCGATCAACGAAGCTTTAGTTTCAAATTCAGATCATGATAAAATCTATGGTCCATACTTTGACGTAGAATCAAATTCAAATAAATTAGGGAAATCAAATTTTCAAATTAATGATGAAAACAATATTGTAATTGATGGAGAAATTTTCCGTGGAACTGATGGTCTTCATGAACTTGTTCTACATAAAAATCCACGAAAGAGTATTTATACTACTGAAGATTTAAAGCAGTATCAGACAATATTACAAAAAACATGCGCACACTTGAGAAATCATGATATGAATTCACAGGTTAAAGGTAATAGAGGACAAAAGTATAAGAAAATCATCAAACCCTTGGTCCAAGGTATGACACAAAGTAAAAAAACGAAAATTGGAAATGCATATATAAATAATTCACATGCAATGATCTACTCAACTAACCCTATTGATTATGTGTATTGGGACAATCCAAATGAGCTTGTGGATAGGTTGAGACTTTTAATTGCTTCTGAAAAATCAGGGCATAACAACCATAAAAATGAGATAAACTCGATAGTGGAAGAGTTGCGTGAACAAAATTTAATTTATTAGCAAAATGAGTGTTGACAAGTTCGGAAGAAGCACTAACAAATTTCAAAGAGTAATTGCTGGTCCTCCAGGACCACCTGGTATTGGCTTCAAGCAAACTGAGAATGGTGACTTTGATATTGAAGGAAAACGTCTACACAATATTAAAAGTCCTACAATGCCTGATCAAGCAGTAAACAAAGCATACATAGATAGTAGTGTGTTTATACCGATTCCGGGCCAGTGGAGCGGTGGAGCGGAGGAGCGTCGATACTGTAGTGCTGTGGAGCGGTATTGCAGTGTTGGGTTTGAATCTCTGCTTATCAAGTAATATTACCGATGGTAGGATTATAAGTGAAGTTGTCGGTTTTGTAGTGTTGGGTTTAAAGCTATACTTATCAAATAAGATCACCCATGGTAGGATTATAAGTGAATTTGTCGGTGTTGTGGTGTTAGGTTTAAAGCTATACTTATCAACTACTGTTTTGTAGTGTTGGGTTTAAAGCTATACTTATCAAATAAGATCACCCATGGTAGGATTATAAGTGAATTTGTCGGTGTTGTGGTGTTAGGTTTAAAGCTATACTTATCAACTACTGTTTTGTAGTGTTGGGTTTAAAGCTATACTTATCAAATAAGATCACCTATGATTAGAGCAGAAATAAAGTTGTCGGTTTTGTAGTGGTGGGTGTGAAGTTATGCTTATCAAATATGTTGCAGCAGAAGTGAAGTTGTCGGTTTTGTAGTGGTGGGTTTAAAGCTATGCTTATCAAATAAAATTACCAATGAATCCAGCACAAGAGAAGGTGTCAGTGGCGTAGTGCTGTGGAGCAATATCTACCATGTAAAATTATAAATGATTTCCTTGCAAGTGAGTTGTCGGCGGCGTAGTGCTGTGGAGCTATATCTACCATGTAAAATTATAAATGATTTCCTTGCAAGTGAGATGTCGGTGGTGTAGTGCTGTGGAGCTATATCTACCATGTAAAATTATAAATGATTTCCTTGCATGTGAGATGTCGGTGGTGTAGTGCTGTGGAGCTATATCTACCATGTAAAATTATAAATGATTTCCTTGCAAGTGAGATGTCGGTGGTGTAGTGCTGTGGAGCTATATCTACCATGTAAAATTATAAATGATTTCCTTGCAAGTGAGTTGTCGGCGGCGTAGTGCTGTGGAGCTATATCTACCATGTAAAATTATAAATGATTTCCTTACAAGTGAGATGTCGGCGGCGTAGTGCTGTGGAGCTATATCTACCATGTAAAATTATAAATGATTTCCTTGCAAGTGAGTTGTCGGCGGCGTAGTGCTGTGGAGCTATATTTACCATGTAAAATTATAAATGATTTCCTTGCAAGTGAGATGTCGGTGGTGTAGTGCTGTGGAGCTATATCTAACATGTAAAATTATAAATGATTACCGCGCAAGAGAAGGTGTCGGTGGTGAAGTGCTGTGGAGCAATACCTATCATGTAAAATTACTTGCACAAGAGAAGCTGTTGGTACTGAAGTGGTGCGGTGCTCTACTAAGGATCTAAAAATCTGAATCCAAGTAAAAAAATTCCTTCAAATTGTGATGATGATGAGAAAAAAAAACATATTCAATAAAACGCAAAATGTTTTCAGTACGTTATAATTGTTTGTATTTATTTATATATGTATATACGAATTACATACATTTATTTTTTTATTTTTCTTAAACAATTCTGGTGACTTCTTGATCAAGTGGGTTATAATTAATAATTCTATCGTGCAGCATGAGACAGTAAGCTGAAGTATTTGCAGGAATGTGTTTTGATGTTCTCATTTCTAAGCGTATATCGATAGGTCCTGTTTTCAAGGTTTCATTTTGATGTCTGCAATCTATAATAAATTGGAGCATGTGATTTAAATAGATCCCAGGAAAGAAGAGGTTCAGATGTGGTTTTATTGTAGTACGTTTTTTGAAAATCGGTATACATTTTATAAAATAAGCTATATCTATTTCTTTCAAAAGATATATTAAGGTCTTCATGTGGATATACATCAGAGTTTAGATATACTTTTAAGTCCGTTAGATTACAATGATCAAAAGTTTTAGGATCAGCATTTAGTTTTTTATTTTTTCCAGTTTGTAGTGCAAACACAATGTACCGAGGTTTTTCTATTTGTGTTGTTGTCTTTACGTTCCAGATGTGATGATCAGAGTTTGGTAACATAGGGTATTCATAGATATCCCAGTTTCGGAAAGCAATTTTCATGAAATTGTTTTTATTGATAGATTTTGTTGGGGGGATTCCTCTCTTGAATCCCAGTTTATCACATATAATATAAACCATATATCTATCTATGTGTTCTGCTGCTATGGGTTGGCAGCTTGTAGAATAGCGCTATGGGTAGGCGGCTAAACAACAAAATCTTCTTTCCAAAGGAAAACCAAAAGTGTGCTGTGAAATAAAGTTTCTTTGCAGTACCAATAATATTAATAAAAAACCAGTTTTGTAATTTTTACCTTTAGCTTTAATTGTATCACTTTCTTCTTCAAAATTTACTTAATAACTAATTTACAATGTTATACTTATATTTAATATCACCGACCGACTAGCTCGGTGGTGAAAGCTTTTCTTAGAATGGTGAATACATACATAATTGAGTATAAAACATTTAGATAATAACTAAGTTTAGTAGGTATCACTCAACTTAGTATCTATACTTAATTAATTGCAAGGCGCCTAAAGGTAGGCAATTTAATTGATTATTTTACAATATTGTATTATAGTATATTATATATTGTGGCGTAAACATTCCGGCCTCCCTTTGCAGCAATGCAAAAGAGTAAAATCCAAATATTTGAAATGGCTTTCAATCCAACGGAAATCCAACGGTGGAGGTATTTTGTTAAAGAAGCGCCTCGATTCGCTACTCAGGAAAAAAAAATAATGATTAGTAAATCCATCGGTGAGGGTTGATTAAAGAGTGCCCTTACTCACTCGAACATGTTAGAGGAAAAAGGAAATGGTAAATGTAAATGTAAATTTAATTTAAATGGAAAATTTTTAAGGTGCTGTGCATTTTAAAAACACAAATTAGACATAAAAAAAAGATTTTTCTATTTTTTTTTTTTTTTTTTTTTTAAATCAATCCATCTTATGTAAAGTTAGATATACCTGGAGCAATTCTTGATCGACGGGCAAAAGACACAATTTAACTACAGGGCGCAAAATATCCCCCTGCTGAGTTTTAACGGTAGCAACGCGAACCCTTCCATCTTTCCCTGGGTGAACTGCAACAACTTTTCCTAACCGCCAGAGATTGGGTGGCAAATTTTCATTGCGTACCACCACAACATCTCCAATTTTGACATTTCGTTTTGGAAATTTCCACTTTGTTCTTCGCTGAAGATCGGTTAAATATTCCTCTTTCCATCTTTTTGAGAAAGACTGAAAAATCTGTTGCACTTTTTGCCAATTATTTACGGTGGTGCCTTCAATAATTTGACCTTCAGGTAAGGAAAGCAAGGGTGCACCTTTTAAAAAGTGACCTGGCGTTAACGGAAGGGGTTCAAAAGGGTTTTCGCTTATGGAAGAGATAGGGCGAGAATTTAAACAAGATTCAATTTTGACCAGCAATGTTGAAAACTCTTCGAAAGTGAGTTTTGAGTTTCCAACGACCTTTTTAAAATGGTTTTTAAACGATTTTATGCCGGCCTCCCAAAGACCGCCCATATGAGGGGAACCTGGTGGAATAAAATTCCATTTTAAATTCTTGGGCAAATATGATTTTTCAGCTTCTGAGGTTGCATCTGCTAAGGCCTTTCTAATATCCTTTGTAAGGACTCGACTGGCACCCACAAAATTGGTGCCGTTATCGGAGAAAAGTTGTTGAGGAACGCCTCTTCGCCCGACAAATCTATCAAAAGCTGCTAAAAACGATTCTGTGGAGAGACTTCCTACTGCTTCCAAATGTATAGCTTTTGTACAAAAACATATAAAAAGACAAGTATATCCTTTTATAGCTTGATAAAATCGACCCTTTTGGACCTTTAGTTCAAAGGGACCAGCGAAATCAAGTCCAACATGAGTGAACGGAAATGAAAAGTTAACTCTTTCAGGTGGGAGACTACCCATTAACTGATTTTGAAGTTCCATTTTGTGCAAAACACAAACTTTGCAACCGTTGAGACATGTTTTTATTAAATTTTTAAGTTTTGGAACCCAATATGTTTTACGCATCAAATACAAAACTTGCTGATTCCCACCGTGTAAGGAAATCTTGTGTACAAAATTTACCAACAGTTTTGCTAATTGACACGAATACGGAAGAATAATGGGAAATTTTTCATTGTAACTCAAATTCGCATTAGTTAGTCGACCATTTACTCTAATAATTCCTTGAGAGTCCAAGGAGGGGTTGAGGGATAAAATTGAGCTACGCTTGCTCAAGGGTTTCGAATCTGAAAGAGCCTTGTACTCTTCAGCTAAATAAAAACGTTGAGCTAATAAAATAAGGCGGGTTTTCACAAAAACGACTTCATGGTGAGCCACATTTATCGAAGAATATCGATAATTATATAATTTTTTTCTTTTGCGGGAAGCTAAATTTACAAATCTGAATAAATATGCTAATACTTTAATTGCACGACCAAAACAAGAAAATCTTCTCAAAATATCTTCAGTTATATTTTCGCGTACTACGAAGCTTTTAATTTTCCTTGTTTCTAGGTTCCAATTGGGCTCTTCTTGAATTTTTGTAACTGGCCAAGTTTCCTGAGACGAGCTAAGCCAACTTGGGCCATGCCACCATTGAGCGTTATAAATTAAAAACTGAGGCATAACACCTCGGGAACTAATATCGGCAGGATTATGTTCAGAGGGAACATGTTTCCAAATACTACCTGGAGGACTCTCAGTTTGTACTTTGGAAACCCGATTTCTCACGAAAGTTTTAAGGCGAGATGGACATTCACGAATCCAATAAAGAACTATCATAGAGTCCGTCCAAAGGTAGACAGGACAATTTTTTAGTTTGAGACTATTAAGTACAGCGTTTACTAACCTTGTTAGCAAAACAGCTCCACATAGCTCTAATCGCGGAATTGAAATGGCTTTCAAAGGTGCCACTTTTGTTTTTGAGCTGAGAAGGTGGGTAAATACATTTCCAGATAAATCTGAAACCCTAGAATATACGGCTGAAGCATACGCATTAAGAGACGCATCGCAAAAGCCATGAATTTCCACACACATCTCAGGGGTAAAGTTAATCCATCTTTGGATTTTTATATCTTTTATTATTTGAAAAGATTTTACAAATTCTTTCCATGTTTCATGATGATTGGATTTTATGGGCGCATCCCAATCCGTTTTATCTTTCCAAACATCTTGCATTAAGATTTTTAATAAAATTGTTGTTGGAGCTAGCCAACCAATAGGGTCATATATTTTAGCAATATTTGAAAAAAGTTCGCGTTTTGTTAACAGAGATTCTGGAAGAGGAAATAGTTCACATCGAATATAGAAAATGTCTTCTTTTGCATTCCAACCTATGCCTAAAACCTTTGCATTTGAAGACTCTTCAAAATGCAAAAAGTGTTGGTCTAAAACATCCCCCCTAGGGATGTTTTCCAACAAGCGAGGATGGTTTGCAGTCCATTTCTTAAGACTGAATCCTCCAGACGAAAGAAGTCCTTTCAATTCTTCTTGAACTTTAATGACTGTATCTATATCGAAACCTCCAGAAAAAACGTCGTCAACGTAAATCTCTGATAACACCACATCTTTTGCTAAGGGATATTTATTTCCTTCGTCGGAAGCAAGTTGGTGCAATGTTCGGATGGCTAAATATGGAGCACAATTTACTCCAAAAGTAACTCGATTTATTTCATAATCTGCCAAATCTGATTCTGAATTTCGAAAAATTATTCGTTGGAATTTTTGGTGGTCTTTATGAACATGTATTTGGCGATACATTTTTTCAATATCGCTATTGAAAACATTTGGATATTGACGCCATCTAAGCAGAATAGCTTGAAGGTCATTTTGTAGAGCAGGGCCACTATATAAAAAGTCGTTGAGACTTACACCCTTATTGGTAAAAGCACTTGCGTTGAAAACGACCCTTACTTTAGTGGATGCACTATCTGGTTTAACCACTGCGTGGTGCGGTAAATAAAAATGCTCACTGGATAGATTTAAGTTACTTTTAGGTATAACATTCATATGGTTTAAGGAAATGTATTCCTTAAGAACTTTGTTATACTCTTCCTTGAGAGATATATCATTAAGAAGTCGCTTTTCTTGACGTAGATATTGTCCAACTGCGATATTTCTTGAAAGACCTAAATCCGACATATTTAAATGGGGCTTAAAAGGAAGTTTCACTACATAACGACCTTCCGAGTTTCGAGTTGTTGTATCCATAAATAACTTTTCACAAAAATTGTCTTCCTTTGATAAGGGTTTTACTTCTGGAACTTCTTCGAGTTCCCAAAATTTTTGAATTTGTTTTTCCAAACAAAGTTCACTAAAAAATGTGTTCAGGGTGGATTTATTTTGACTTTCGTCACATGGACCCGAAAGGATCCATCCAAAGACCGTATTTTGTGCAATTGGAGAAAAATCTTTTTCTCTTTTTATACCTTCACGTAAAATAAGAGGGTAAATATCTGCTCCAATCAAAATATCTACAGGAGCAGGTTTGTCGAAATTAGGGTCTGCCAGTCGTAAACTTTTGAGCTCAACCAAGTTTGATACGTCAATTGTTTGCGATGGCAGATTACCTGTCAACCTTTTCAAAACAACGGCTGAAACTGGTATATTCACATCAGGGTTGATGCGTGATTCGAGAGTGAGAGGACACATACTCGTAGAAAATTCACTTTGAATTTGTCCAATGCCACAAATAGATGCATTGCTTGAGCGGGTGAAAAGCTTTAATCGGTTCACTACAGATTGCAAAATGTAAGTAGCCTCAGAACCAGGGTCGATTAAAGCTCTCAATAGAAAGGATTGGTTATGACTAGTAATCTTCACTAAAGCTGTAGCTAGCAAAACGTTTCTTTTCTGATTAACAATAAAGGTTTGAAGCGTAGTAGAATCAGATTTATTATCTTCTCCTAACTTCATTGGAGCCTTTGATTGTTCTTGTATCTTCGAAGTGGACTGTATAGGGGTTGTGGTAAGAGAAGAGTGGGGTTGCGAAAAAGATTTTGTTTCTTGACTGATTGGGTTTGGTTGAGTAAAGTGAAGTAAACTGTGATGTCTTCTACCACACTGCTCACAAGACACTTTACTTTTACACTCATACACCGAATGTGTGAGTGCAAGGCAATTGTAGCAGTACTTTTGAGATTGTACTATTTTACGTCGGGATGAGACATCCATGTCCAAAAATTTCTTGCATGAACGCAAGGGGTGGTTACTATTGCATAACTTGCAACAAAAATTCTTTTGTTCAGCATGAAACGAATTTACTTTTCTTGAGTTAGAACTTGAAGATTGATTATTATTGTTTTTACGGGGAAAGTTTTTGATTTCTTCAACAGATTCAAGTATCTTGTATCTGTAAGCAAGAAAATCATTTAAAGATTTCCATGTAGGAATTTCATCTTCTTTTGGAAGACTTTGTTCAAATAGGAATAAAGTCTGTTCAGGAATTTTTTGAGATATTATAAAAATTAGAATCGGATCCCAATTTTCAGTTTTAATATCGTAGCTTGAGAGTATACCTAAGCAATCGGTTACGGTTCTGTGAAGTTTTCTCAAAGCTGAACCACTTTCAGTTGAGATAGACGGAATAGAAAATAGTGCTTTAAGCTGCGTATTTATGAGGATGCGTTTATTTTCATACTGGGATTTCAAAGCATTCCAAGCAAGCTTGAAGTTATCTGCGGTAAGTGGAAATTTATCGACAATGTCATGTGCTTCCTTTTTAGTTTTTAAACGTAAATGAAAAAGTTTCTCTACATCACTTAATCGCGGGTGAGCTACATAGATTGAAGTGAACATGTCACGAAAAGTAGGCCAGGATTTGTAGTCACCTTCGAAGCATTCCGCATCGCAAGGTGGAACCTTAATTCCAAATTCTGGTTCATATCTATGACTCGATTCACGAGGCACTAAATTACCTTTAGTTTCATTGCTTGCACCAGTTTTTAATGAATCTATTATACTACCAACTGTAGTGAAATAACTAGCTGAAACCGAAGCGTATTTAGTTTTTACTGCCAATAATTTCGTATCGTCTAAACTTTTGTCCTCGTTTTTAAGACACTTTGCATACAATGCTCTAAACCCTTGCCATAAAACCTCAAATTCTTGTTTCCATACCTCCAACATACCAGAAGTCAAAGTTTCTCTATTAGGAACCTCACGAAAACTTTTTATTGTTTCATTTATCTGTCTTACACAGAGATAAAAATCTTCTGAAAGAGTCATCTCGAAACAGGAAGAATTAATATTGATTAGATCCGAAACAAAGAAAAAAGGGCACAAAATATGCAATAAAAGATTTAAAGCAAGTAATAAAATAATTTAAAATTTCTTTTAAAATATTTCAAAACACCGGTTAAAATAACAGGATAGAAAAACTGTATTCTATTTACCGAAGAAAGTTGGAAAAACTGTAAAATCACGAGATCAAATAACCGTAACGCGAGACTGTACCTTTGCCTTTTTATCAAAAAATCTTCCAAATACATCCAAACCGCACACAGGCTTTTCAATTATTTTTCATTAAAAGTTATCAAAAAACTGCACATTAAAGTATGCAAAAACTTAAAAAAAAGATCTTAAATTTTTTTTTCACTATCAAAATAATATTTCTTAATTGAATAATTAATTTGTTGATCAAAAATATTTTAAATTATGTTGATTCAAAATAATATTTAGTGCACAGCACCTACCTTTGTTGCAGGATATGGGGATGGGTTTTTCAATAATAATTATGCACGATTCAGCATAAATTATTTCTCCAAAGGGTTCCAATCCGGCTCGACTGGATCAAAAAAATGTTGGGGGGATTCCTCTCTTGAATCCCAGTTTATCACATATAATATAAACCATATATATATCTATGTGTTCTGCTGCTATGGGTTGGCAGCTTGTAGAATAGCGCTATGGGTAGGCGGCTAAACAACAAAATCTTCTTTCCAAAGGAAAACCAAAAGTGTGCTGTGAAATAAAGTTTCTTTGCAGTACCAATAATATTAATAAAAAACCAGTTTTGTAATTTTTACCTTTAGCTTTAATTGTATCACTTTCTTCTTCAAAATTTACTTAATAACTAATTTACAATGTTATACTTATATTTAATATCACCGACCGACTAGCTCGGTGGTGAAAGCTTTTCTTAGAATGGTGAATACATACATAATTGAGTATAAAACATTTAGATAATAACTAAGTTTAGTAGGTATCACTCAACTTAGTATCTATACTTAATTAATTGCAAGGCGCCTAAAGGTAGGCAATTTAATTGATTATTTTACAATATTGTATTATAGTATATTATATATTGTGGCGTAAACAGATTTATATAAGTTCAATTTCATGGAATCTGATAAAGTTACGTGTGGTACTTTCCATTGTACTTTATGAAGTTGAACTTGAACATTTTCATTATTCGGAGAGATTAGTGCGTTTTCATCCATCCTGGCACGAGTAAGAATTAGATCATGTCGTGCATTGGGTATAATTTTTTTTTAGTCTTCGGCGAATCCCAAAATCTTATTCAATGGAATACAGTAATTAAAATGAAATGGGTTCAATTGTATATATGAATCAGGAGACCAGGATGCATTTAAAAGCATATCACTCTCATTTCTAGTCAAAGATAAATAGTTTTTGATCGTTGATGTAATCCCCACATTCCGATTGTAGTCAATTTCCTTTCCATTAAGTTCGTAGCGTATTTCATCAAAGAGAAAAGCCATTGCATTGCTTACAAATTTTGTGTTAACTATTTCTTTTCCATCTGTTGTTGATAGTGATCCTTCAACATATACAAAACTTTCCGAAGGAAGGACATTAAGATTTTGGTGTTGGATGCAAATCTGAATGATGTCATTTCGTTCAAAATTATTTTGATATGGTGAATAAGTATGATATTCATATTTAGAAATACTTTCACTGATCTCGGGGTCTTGGAAAATGTTCAACATATTTTTTTTTATATTTTAAGATGTATCCTAATGATAGTAAAAAGTCTTGATTATGTTTGGTGAGTCGATGTGTTGTCGCAGCTAAGTCCGAAGCTTGATTGAGTAATGTATTATTTTCTACACTATTTTTATAAGGAAATGCATCAATCATGTGTTCAAAAACAATCATGATTCAGGCTGTAAATGTAATCGAACTGTTATTTTTTCCCCTCTGAAATTAATATCTTTTCCGTCTTGATCGATAAACTTTAAACACAGAGATGTTATTCGTTTGACGTTCACAGGTAAATAAATAACATTCCTCGGAACTTCTATGATTTTATAGCCCGGACTTACTTTAACAGCAAATTCATGTAAAATATGTGCTGATTGATTATTTATATATGTTCCTTCAATTATATTACATTCAATACGTATGGCATTAACTCTATTTATGTCAACGTAGAGATCTGATTCATGTAACAAATTTGACTTCAACAGTTTCTTACTAAACCCTAGAAGAGATCCAATAGAATTCGATTTAGAGAAGTCAATATCTTCCGAGCTAATTATTTCACATTTCAGAGTGTTGTTATTTGCCTTTATTTTAATTTCACTTTTTTTTAAACTTTTCTTTTTTTTATTAACATCAATAAGTTTTTTTTGTATTAAATTATTAATATCTTCTATTTCATATGAATCAATAGGAAACGATATAATATTATCACCAATATGTTGCAAGTTATTAAACTCATCTACGTTTGGTATAGAGTTATATGTTTGGAAATCTATAAGTCCACAAACATAATTAGATTTCAATACAATCGGCGGAAAGTAGTCAGCATTCAGAATTGATTCATTCCCACTCAAAGTTAGTGTTAACGACATCCTAACTAAAAGACAAATGAGAGACTTTCGATTTTTTCACATCATTTTATTCATTATTTATTTGAGTTTTTTGAAAAATATTATAACATTGCTCTAATAAAAACCTTAAGCATAAATGACCACATATAAATGTATCGAAATCTTGTTCTTGAATATAATTATAATTTATCTGATTACCTAAATATTTTATTACTTCAGTTGGTGGTCTTAAATTTCCAAAACTATCAAAATACTTTACAATATTATTTTTTCTATTTCTAACATATGCTACCCAGTGAGTTCCAATACCAGATTCACTATCCAAATTTATTACACCACACTCTTTATCCATGGATGTTTTGGGTAATGAAACTCGCATAAATACTCCTCTAAAATGTTGTAAGTGTTTCTCCCCAAACCGATGAATATCGAAATTGTTTAAAGGACGTTTGGGTAGCAAATCAATTAGTTTTTTGTTTTAGATGTGTTTAGAAAAAGACCAAGACCGTTTTTATATGGTTTTAAGTATAACCCCTTTCCTTGAATAGGAACAGCTTCCATAGCCTTATTATGACGTTTGTTTTCTTCAAAAATTCTTTTAGCAGCACGAGCATCATTGAGTGCTTTTGCAACACCAGCAGCTCCACCAGTTAAAGATCCAACAGCTGATAAGGCAGCTAGAATAGGAGCTAGAAATGGAAGAAAACCACCACTCTTTGGAAGTGGGATTATTCTTGGAGTTTGTATATGTTGTTTTTTCTTATTTTTAATAATATTTTTTGCAGCCTTTACAGCGATATTAGCCATAGATGTTGTTCCACAACAGTTGATATTATTTTTAATAGCATTTCTTGCTTCAGTTATTGCCTTTTTAAACATATTTTTTTTACATGGCTTTTTATTTTGTTTACTTTTTGTTTTGTTTTTTGTTTCTTTATTACCCATACCCAATTTCGTCTTGGCCTTCATCATGTTGGTGACTAAAAGTCCGCTTAACTTTTCGGAGGTTGAAGAGTCACCTGCTTTGAATCTTTTCCAAGCTTGCTCAGTTAAAATTTTGTCAGCAACGTGTCGATCTGAGACAGAGCTACTTTTAGAATACGCAATATCGTGTAAGCGACAAGCCTCATCCAGTTGATTAATCCCTTTATCTCCTCTACGTAATCGTTCTTCCAATTTAGTTCCAGGCCCACAGTAATTATACGAAGGAAGATGTAGCTCAAATGGTAATTTGTCTATAACTGTATTCAAAAGTCCTTTCCCTTTAATTGGTTTTCTTTTATTATGATATTGAGTTCGAACGTTGTGCTCAATCATATTATAATTTACACACCTCCCTACTTGAAGGTTGAAACGTTTATGAATACAATCATATAAAAATCAGATGTTTTATTATGAAAGCTGTCAGTTGGCATTATGCGCTTCGTAAAGCAGTCAGAAGTTATTAAAGTAAAAAATTTTGATTCTAAAGTCAAAATAAAAAAAAAAACATGGTTCATTATTCCCAAACAGTATTCGAGGAATTATCGTTGGTCCATCAAATTGTGGGAAAACAAATGTAATGCTAAGCATTCTTCTTGACCCTAACGGATTGAAGTTTGAAAATATTTACATTTATTCTAAATCCTTACATCAACCAAAATATCTATACCTTAAAAAGCTGATTGCATCCGTGAAAGGAATGGAATACAATGAATTCTCAAACAATTCCGATGTAATGCCTCCATCAGACGCCAAAAATAATTCAATATTTATATTCGATGATGTCGCATGTCAGAAACAAAATAATATAAGAAACTATTTTTGTATGGGTCGTCATAACGGAGTTGATAGTTTTTACTTGTGTCAATCCTATACCCATATACCAAAACATTTGATTAGAGACAATGCTAATTTTATTATTCTTTTTAAACAAGACGACTTGAATTTGAAGCATGTTTACAAAGATCATATAAACTCTGATATGACATTCAATCAATTTAAAGAGTTGTGTTCGCATTGTTGGACTGATAATTTTGGATTTCTGGTTATAGACAAGGAAAGCAGTATTGAAAAGGGTCGTTACAAAAACAGTTTCCATAAAATTGCAATACTATAAATATACAAATATCATATAAAATCATCGCATTACGGTAGCAACCCTGTTTGAGAAAACTACTCATCCTTATAAACGTAGTAAAATATATAAATACTTTTATTTTCACTACTATTTTTAAACCATGGAAATTGAAGAGAGTGTGTTGAATGATCTCATAAAAACAAAAAATGTACTAAAAAATAAATATTTTCAACTAAAAAGTGGAAAAATGATGAGAGAAACCGATTTGGAAAACACCTTTAAACCCATTGTTGAACCGTTGAAAAAATTGGTTGGAAATATAGAAAAAGAAAAAACTCAACAGGATGATAATGTTAAAATAATCAAAAGGAAGAAGAGGAAGAAGATCATGAACAAGCTGAATCACCCTCATTAGAATTGGATAGTCCCGATAATACACCCAAAAATTTTGCTACTCCTAATAAGTCATCTTCTTTCAATCAACAAAAACTATTGTCAGAGACAAATCGTGATACAACCTATGGTCCATATTTCGATGCAAATACACAATCTATAAAAATAGGCAAATGTAGTTTTATCATGAATAATCAAGAGATTATTATTGATGATGAAATTTTTACTCGAACTCCTGGCCTTATTGAATTGATTCTAAAGAAAAAACCTTGTAAGCAAAAATATACTAATGATGACTTAGAACAATATGGAAAAATCTTACAAAAAACTAATGCACATAGATTTAACCATGATAGTTCTTCTCGAATCAAGAGTAATAGAGGTGTAAAATATACCCAAATAATAAAGGATCTTGTTGCTGGACTTAAAAACGAAAATGCAAAAATAGGAAAATCTTATTCTAATATTACTGAGATGAAATATACGAACAAAAATATTGAATATGTTTACTGGAATGATCCTAATGAACTTGTTAATAGATTAAGACTTTTAATAGCATCTAAAAATGCTGGTAACGATAACCATCAGAATGAAATTAGTTCCATTATTGAAGAGTTAAAGGAATCAAATTTCATATATTAACATCATTCCAAACTAAAATCTTAACATACATGAGATGAACGTTGACAAGTTTGGTAGGAACTCTAAGACATTTTCAAAAATGGAAGGAATTGTCGGTCCTCCTGGAGTAGGATTTAAACTCCTGCCATCTGGTGATTTCGATTTAGACAATAGATATTTAAACAACGTTGGAAAAAAACCTGAACACTCCCACCAAGCCGTCTCCAAAGGATATGTAGATGATCAGATAAATCTTATGGAAAAAAGTATGATGAAGCATATAGATTCCTCTTTAAAAGAAACAATTTCAATAATAAATAAGGAAACTGCTATAATAAGAAACCACATCGAAAGTTTATTAAAAGATGCAATAACAACTATGAAAGGGGAAAACATGAACTTATCACTTTCAAGAAAACCTATGGATTTTAAGGATGATGAAAATTATATTGAGGAGAAAATAAAAAAAAGAGTTGAAAAGATTATGAAGACATTATTTCCAAACCGAACACTTAAGACTCAATAGATGTTGAGTAAATCGGTATGGGGTCTTATATTCTCTCTATGTGGTTTGTGGTTTTGTTTTTATTAGTAAGCATACAACACTATACCCAACAACATCTTTAAAAATGGACTCGGAATTAATATTAAAAAACATTTGCGATTTTTTCAAAACGAATCGTCAATCAGTATTAGATGAACATTATGAAGAGTTTTTAAATTGCATTTCCCTAATTAAAAGATTCCAAAATGCACATTACATCGAGTCAATTCATGGACAGCATTACTCAAATTGTTGCTGGTCATCAAACCAATGTAAACTAGGACCGGATACTTGTGCCTGTTATATTATAGAAAAACGTTTAATTAGAGTAAAGAAACTGATGTTGTTATATAAAAGATTGTAATAAATAAAAAAAAAATATATATATATATATAAGTCTTCTTTTTATTTAGTTGAATTCACTCTTCGTAAATATGAGTAAGCGAAAGGTTGTTGAAGAGTTGCATAAAGCTGCACGTCGAAATTTCAAGCGTCGTCATGTTATTATTAAAGGTTATGATGATTTGTGGCAAGCTGATCTGGTTGAAATGATACCTTACAGTGATAAAAACAGAGGTTTTAACTATTTAATGACAGTTATTGATACTTTTTCGAAATTCGCATGGGTCATTCCAATGAAAAACAAAAAGGGAATTACTATTTCAAAAGGAATGGAAGAAATATTTATTAATTCTTCTAGGATTCCAAAAAATTTACAAACAGATGATGGAAAAGAATTTTTTAATACCAACTTCAAAAGTCTGATGGTGAAATATAAAATAAATCATTACTCTACATTCAGTTCATTAAAGGCTTCTATTATTGAAAGATTTAATAGAACTTTGAAAGAAAAAATGTGGAAAGAATTTAGTTTCAATGGCAACTATAAGTGGATAAATATTTATTCAAAACTACTTCACGATTATAATCATTCTTTTCATCGAACCATTAAATGTAAACCTGCAGATATTAACAAGAAAAATGTAAAGTCATTATTACCATTTTTTCAAAATAAGAACGCGTATACAAAAAGACGAAAATTTAAAGTTGGTGACAGAGTAAGAATCAGCAAATATAAACATGTATTCGAAAAAGGGTATACTCCCAACTGGACGACTGAGATCTTTAAAATAAGAAAAGTTCAAGAAACAAAACCTGCTACATATCTTCTTGAAGACTATCAAGGAAATCCAATACAAGGCGGTTTTTATGAAGCAGAACTAATGAAAACTAAATGTGCAGATGTATTTCTTGTGGAAAAAGTTTTGCAAACAAGAGGGAGTAAGGTTTTTGTGAAATGGCTGGGATTTCCAGCAGAACATAACTCTTGGATCGAAAAAACTGAAATTTTGTAACAAAATGTAATTAACATACAAAAAAGAAATACATTTGAATTAAAGAATTTATTTATTTTTTTTTTTTTTTGATGTACATATATATACATTTAAAAATTATATGTTTATTATTATTTTGGATTTTATCATAAAAAAATTATTTCATTCGCATGAATTTAAGTTCATATGTTGAACCAAGTTGTCTTGTGATCTCAAAGACATACCCGCCTCCACCAATCACTGCCATGCTGTTTAATGAAAGATCTGAATATCTAGTCGGTAAAAAAATCTGTAAAAATTAAGAATAAATTAGTTGAATATTTAAATATATGTATGTACATATTATAAAAACATTTTTTTAACTTACCTTACATTCTCCAAGATCTGCTGTTATACGATCCCCCCATCGTGTTTTGACTTTTTGCATACCGAAAATATTATATTTGAAGGACATTTCTAGCTCAGATAGTTTCTTAGTTGGCTTAAAACCGATGTTTTCATTTAACGAATTTACTTCTTTTACAGCAAAATCATCCAATGAAAATATTGAATAATCTGGTTCTTCAAAATGCATCGTGAAAAATAATAATTACGTTGTCTGTATAACTTCTTGAAAATAACTGTGATGGTCGTGAGCAAATAGTTTCTCTTTTATACTCCTATACATCTTTAAATGCATCCATGATAAAGTTATATATTTTCAACCAATCGCACATGTGCATTCATGTTAATTGTGGGGGGGCAAAGGATAATATATATATTATATAAGTATAGGGGTGTTTTACAACTAGCATCAATGGTTTAAGAATACATGCATTTTTCCATAAAAAGAGGCACATATATATATAGCCATGTTGCTTGAATGAAAATGATCCCCAACAGAGTTTTGTTTCAAAAAATTTTAATTGTTTGCATTAGAAGAATGATCCTCTCCCACGTTAATTTTTTTCTAAGAATCGATGAAAATAATGATAAAACGTAACTTTCAAAACACACATATATTATTAATATATACGTTTTCAATTAGTACCTACATACATGTTCATTCACGTTAATTGTGGGGGGTAAAGAACAACCCCATACCAACATTAACAAAGAAGTTTATATCTATCATTTAGATGTGTAGGGGTGTTTTCAGACTATTATCAATGGTTTCAGAATATATTTATATATTCATTTTTCTATAATTTCATACAAACAAATATACCTAGAGATAGCCTAAGTATATTGCTTGAATGGAAATGATCCCCAACAAAGTTTTGTTTTAAAAAATCTTAATTGGCTGCATTAGAAGAATGATCCTCCCCCACGTAAATTTTTTTTTTTTTTTTTAGATTCAATAAAAATTGGGAAAGAATAACACAACACCAAAACAATACCTAAAAAACCAAAACCAAAACCCAAACCCAAACCCAAACCCAAACCCAAACCCAAACCCAAACCCAAACCCAAACCTAAACCCAAACCCAAACCCAAACCAAAACAACGTTGACAACGTGGGTAAAAACGCAGATCGACGTTTATTACAATGGTTTCAGAATATATTTATATATATTCATTTTTCTATAATTTTATACAAACAAATATAAAGATAGCCTAAGTATATTGCTTGAATGAAAATGATCCCATACAAAGTTTTGTTTTAAAAAAATCTTAATTAGCTGCATTAGAAGAATGATCCTCCCCCACGTAAATTTTTTTTTTTTTTTTTTTAGATTCAATAAAAATTGGGAAAGAATAACACAACACCAAAACAATACCTAAAAAACCAAAACCCAAACCAAAACAACGTTGACAACGTGGGTAAAAACGCAGATCGGCGTTTATTACCCATTAGTTTGAATGAGAAAGAGGATTGGCTATTTTTTAACAAGGATAGAAAAAAAACCCAAAACGATGATGAGAGCGACACATGTAGTGACGCGTGTTTATTACCTATCCTTTTTGTTAAGTGTTTTTTTTTTTATTTTTATCTTAGATTATGAGAGTAGCTATATGAGAAAGTATATAAGTGGACTTACAATATCCTAAAAAAATCTATTCTTAATTTGTGAGTACACAAGGCAAGTTGTTGTTTTAATTTCTCTTAAAAATCTGTTTTTTTTTTGTGAAAAAAAAATTTTAATTTCTTTTAAAAATCTATTTTTTTTTTTTGTGAAAAAAAAAATTTAATTTCTTTTAAAAATCTATTTTTTTTGTGAAAAAAAAATTTTAATTTCTTTTAAAAATATTTTTTTTTATGAAAAAAAAAAAACTGAAAAAATGTTCAAGTGCGAATTTTGTTTGAAATCATTTACCGAAAAAAGGAATTTGGTGAGGCATATTAAGAGCCTCCATAGTGCGCGAAAAAGTGAGTTCAAATGTGGATTATGTGAAACTATTTTTTCACGAAAAGATGCGTTATCGCGACACGTTAAGAATAATCATTCTATGATTACTAATGTGTCGAAAGCGCTGAGTGGAGAACTATTAGCATCCTCTGCTACTGTTATAAATTCATCGGTAAGGAGTGGAGACGTCCAAAATCCAAAACCATCAACATCAACTGCTGCTGCTGCAAATTCGTCTATAAGGAGTGGAGAAGGAATGAAGGTAAATATTTCCAGGAAGAGGGATCTTTCACCAAGAGCCTCAACATCATCTGCGGTAGAACATAAGAAGAGGAAAATTAACCAAAGGAGATGTTTGATTTGTGAAGAGGATGTTGATCCAATCAAATGGTCTCATCATCAGAGAAAAAATACCCATAAGAACAAAGTCAAACATCTTGTAGCGGAAAATGTTAGCTTAGTTGATTCCGCATTCAAAAATAGAATTAAGACTTTCTCTATTGAAAATATAGATGAAAGCATTCTAGATATAAATCATCTCATAGAAAAAAAGAATCCTATAATCATAGGACTTTTAGAAGAGGAGATTCAAAATTTGAGATCCTTCAAATTTAATATCGAGTTGTTTGGAGAATTTATTAAACACTCTGATGATTCTGACACTGCAATACTCGCTACTAAAAGCATGCAGACAAAAATGTGTATTTTAGTGTCAGAGGATGAGGTGGAAAATCATCTGAGTGAATTGTTCAGAGAAATAAGGGTAAAATTGGAGGAGTTCCAGGATAAGGATAGTGGATGGACTCTACTATCATTTTTAAGGATTGAGGTGAATATAAATAAATATAGACCAATCACCGGATCCTCCTACATGAAGTTGCCTCCTCAAATATATAAGAGGAATGCATGCATTAACGTACAAAATAACGACGAATTTTGTTTTAAATGGAGCATTATATCTGCACTTGATAAAGTAGCAACAAAATGCTCTAGGACAACATCATATAGAATAAGCAATATCGCAAATGAGGAAATTGAGGTGTGCGGTAAACTAATAAACTTTAAAAATTTACAGTTCCCTCTGGCATTAAGTGATATTAAGGTATTTGAAGCAAATAATTTTGATATAAGCGTGAATGTGTTTGGGTATGATGTTAAAAACGATGATATTAAAATCATTGGTCCATTATATCATACTCGAAAGGAGCAGAATCTTCACATTAATTTATTGTTTTGTACAAATAGTGAAGGTAGAAAACATTATGTATATATTAAAAATATATCTCGTTTGATGAGCAGTCAAATTTCGAGAGTGGGTCATCAAATACATCTCTGCAACGGATGTCTACAACGTTTTACAAGTAAGGAGCTTGTGGAAAATCATAAAAGCGAGTGTTGCAGACTTGTTACAATTATGCCAGAGGGAGATAAAGCAAATGTTAAATTTGAAAAGTTTGCAAGACAGCTCCAAGTTCCATTTGTGGTATATGCTGACTTTGAGTCCATCCTAGCTCCGATTAGCCACCAAAATCCGGATCCAAAGGTTTCTTCGACAACGGCTGTTCAGCAACACATACCCTGCGCCTTTTCTTATTTCATTAAGTGTACATTCGATGAAAAATATAATAAACAGGAGACTTTTGTTGGTGAGTACTTAAATAATTTTTTGTTTATTTCATTAATTTTTAAGGGAATAATATTTTTTTTATTATTTTACTAATTTTTTTTTTTACTTTTTCTTTCTTTTAGGAAAAAACTCACCGGATAAGTTCATCGAAATGCTGACCAAGGATCTATCCAATTTATATAAGGATGTGCTGGAAAAACCAAAACTGATGAATCAACTGACAAGCGCCCAATATTTTCATCAAACGAGGAAACCAGTCTGCCACATATGTAAGTTAGTTTTTAAGAATAATGATGTTAGGGTTAGGGACCATTGTCACCTCACCGGTGTTTATAGAGGGCCTGCACATGTGCAGTGTAATATAGATTATCGAGTTCCTAAATTTTTCCCTGTTATGTTTCATAATTTCTCGGGTTATGATTGTCACATGTTCATAAATAGTCTCGCTAAAATTCAAGGAGATATCAGTATAATTCCTATGAATAAAGAAAATTATATATCTTTATCTAAAACAATATATTTAAGTGAAAAAAAAATCTTTTGAAATTAGATTTCTGGATTCAAATAGATTTCTTCAATCGAGTCTTGCTTCCTTAGCAAAGAATTTATCGGTTGATGACTTGAAAAATACAAAAACTATTTTCCAAGACAGTGAATCTTTTAATTTAATGTTAAGGAAAGGTGTATTCCCCTATGATCATTTAGATTCATGGGAGCGATTTGAAGAACGTTCTCTTCCAACTATATCTAAATTCTATAATAAGATGATTGATGAATCATGTTTAGATGAAGACTATAATCACGCTTTAAAAGTATGGAATCACTTTAAATGTGAAAAATTGAAAGATTACATCATTCTCTATCTTAAGAGCGATGTTCTCCTGTTAGCTGATATTTTCGAGAGTTTTAGAAAAGTTTGTATTTCTATATATGAACTTGACCCTTGCCATTATTTTACTGCTCCTGGACTATCGTGGGATGCGATGTTGAAAACAACCAAAATTAAGTTGGAATTATTAACTGACGTTGATATGTACAACTTTTTTAAAAATGGAATTAGGGGTGGGTTGTGTCAGTGTAGTCACAGAGATGCAGTAGCCAATAATAAATATATGCCCAACTACGATTCAAACGTGACATCAGAATACCTAATGTATCTTGATGCTAATAATTTATATGGATGGGCTATGTCGCAACCCCTCCCTTATGGTAATTTCCAGTGGGATAATCCTGAGATCTATACAGCCGAATACATCTCCAACATCAAAGATGATGATATTGGATATGTATTGGAAGTAGACTTAGAATATCCATCGAGTATCCATGACTCACATAATGATCTTCCGTTTTGTCCTGAAAACTTTATTACGCCTGGTTGTAGAATTCCTAAGCTGATCGCTCACTTAAATTCTAGAAAAAAATTCACAATCCATTTAAGAAACTTGCAGCAATGTATGTTAAATGGATTAATTTTGAGTAAAGTTCATAGAGTTATGAAATTTAATCAATCGAAGTGGCTTCAGAAATATATTTCACTTAACACGGAACACAGAAAAGTTGCCAAAAATAAGTTTGAAAAAGATTTCTTTAAGTTAATGAATAACAACGTTTATGGGAAAACTATGGAGAATGTTGAGAAGCGTAGGGATGTGAAAATTGTGTCAGAATGGAATGCGTATAAAAATCAATTTGCAGCAAAAAAACTTGTTGCTCACCCCAATTTCCATAGTAGCAACATATTTTCACCGAATATGTGTGCTATTGAAATGAAGAAAGGGAGTATCAAACTCGATAAACCTATTTACTTGGGATTTGTCGTTCTAGAACTCTCTAAGTGGCTAATGTATGATTTTCATTATCAGTATATGAAACCAAAATTCACCAACAGAATTCGATTAAATTATATGGATACAGATTCTTTTATCTACTCCATATTTACAGACGATTTCTATGCTGATATATATGATGATGTGATAAGCCCTGAGAGATCTAGGTTTGATACTTCCGAATACCCTACTAGCAATATACATAATTTTCCATTAAATAATGGCAAGGTGTTAGGATATTTTAAAGACGAAAATAACTCGAGAATAATGCTAGATTTCGTTGGGTTAAGAGCTAAACTCTATTGTTACAGAGTAGACACCGGTGAGGTAACAAAAAAAGCAAAAGGTATAAAAAATATATAACTAATAACTTAGAATTAAGAGATTATAGAAATTGTTTAATAAAGAAACAAGATGTATATAAATCTATGTATACGTTTAGAAGTAGAAAACATATAATTTATACTGAAAATATTAATAAGTTAGCATTAAGCAGTGGTGATACAAAAAGATTTATTTGTAGTGATAGTAAAAATACATATGCTTGGGGACATAAAAATATACCAGCAAATAGTATAGACTAAGATGGCACCACCTAGTATAAGATAAAATAAATGTATGTAATTCCTATATATATATATATATATAAATAAATACAAACAATTATAACGTACTGAAAACATTTTGCGTTTTATTGAATATGTTTTTTTTTTTTTTCATCATCATCACAATTTGAAGGAATTTTTTTACTTGGATTCAGATTTTTAGATCCTTAGTAGAGCACCGCACCACTTCAGCTTCTCTTGTGCAAGTAATTTTACATGATAGGTATTGCTCCACAGCACTTCACCACCGACACCTTCTCTTGCGCGGTAATCATTTATAATTTTACATGTTAGATATAGCTCCACAGCACTACACCACCGACATCTCACTTGCAAGGAAATCATTTATAATTTTACATGGTAGATATAGCTCCACAGCACTACGCCGCCGACAACTCACTTGCAAGGAAATCATTTATAATTTTACATGGTAGATATAGCTCCACAGCACTACGCCGCCGACAACTCACTTGCAAGGAAATCATTTATAATTTTACATGGTAGATATTGCTCCACAGCACTACGCCACTGACACCTTCTCTTGTGCTGGATTCATTGGTAATTTTATTTGATAAGCATAGCTTTAAACCCACCACTACAAAACCGACAACTTCACTTCTGCTGCAACATATTTGATAAGCATAACTTCACACCCACCACTACAAAACCGACAACTTTATTTCTGCTCTAATCATAGGTGATCTTATTTGATAAGTATAGCTTTAAACCCAACACTACAAAACAGTAGTTGATAAGTATAGCTTTAAACCCAACACCACAACACCGACAAATTCACTTATAATCCTACCATGGGTGATCTTATTTGATAAGTATAGCTTTAAACCCAACACTACAAAACCGACAACTTCACTTATAATCCTACCATCGGTAATATTACTTGATAAGCAGAGATTCAAACCCAACACTGCAATACCGCTCCACAGCACTACAGTATCGACGCTCCTCCGCTCCACCGCTCCACTGGCCCGGAATCGGTATAAACACACTTATAATCCTACCATAGGTGATCTTATTTGATAAGTATAGCTTTAAACCCAACACTACAAAACCGACAACTTCACTTATAATCCTACCATCGGTAATATTACTTGATAAGCAGAGATTCAAACCCAACACTGCAATACCGCTCCACAGCACTACAGTATCGACGCTCCTCCGCTCCACCGCTCCACTGGCCCGGAATCGGTATAATCACACTACTATAGATGATAAATTGGAATATAAAGAACAAAAATTAAGAGAATACATTGATCAACAAATTTTGAATACAATTCGCTTGTTGGATGATCTTCGAAAGTATTTTCTTCTTGAGATAGGAAAAATTAAAGAGAATTAAGAAGGGGACCCAAATATTTTTCATATAAGAAATCATAATTAACTGATCTTGGATTCAGTTTATTTGTAAATCAAAACATCACATCATGTCAAATATAAACATATCTTTAATTTTAAATGAAATTATGAGTTTTTTAAGGGTTCATAAATATGATTTACTTGAAGAACATCATGATGAGATTATAAGAAATATTTCATACTTTAGTAATTATAAAAACGCTATTAAAGTTAATTCTAAACATGGATGCCATTTTACAAACTGTTCGTGGTCTTCAAATACATGTAAAGAAGGACCAGATACTTGTGGATGTTTTATGATTGAGCACCGTTTGATAAGATTAAAAAAACTAATGTTATTGTATAATAGATTAAAATAAATGTTATTGTATTATAAAAAAGATACAAAAATGTTTTTCTTTCATTCTTTTAAAAAATGAGTAAACGACAAGTTGTTGAAGAGCAAGAAAGAATTTCAATCGACGTAGGGTTGTTATCAAAGGGTTTGATGACCTGTGGCAAGCTGATTTGGTTGAAATGATACCCTACCATAAAGAAAATAATGGGTACAAATACCTAATGACGGTTATTGATACATTTTCAAAGTATGCATGGGCAATTGCTTTAAAAAATAAGACCGCTTCGTCTGTTGCAAAAGCAATGAAATTAATTTTCATCAAATCATCACGACAGCCTAAAAACCTACACACTGATGATGGAAAAGAATTTTTTAATAAGATGTTTCATGATTTAATGAAATTATACAATATAAATCATTACTCTACATTCAGCTCACTTAAGGCATCAATAGTTGAACGTTTTAATCGCACACTTAAGGAGAAAATGTGGAAGGAATTCAGTAATAATGGTAATTACAAATGGATATCCATTATTGATGATTTGGTGAATGAATACAATCACTCCATGCATAGAACTATAAGAATGTGCCCAACTCTAAAAAACTCTTATCTACTGCTTATAATAGATTTAAAATCGCTCCACAGGGTAAATTTCGAGTTGACGACAATGTTAGAATAAGCAAGTTCAAACACGTTTTCGAGAAAGGCTACACACCTAATTGGACAACGGAAATTTTTAAGATAAGAAAAGTAAACCTAACAAATCCAGCAACATATCTCCTTGAAGATTTTAAAGGTCAACCTATCAGCGGATGTTTTTATGAAAAAGAATTACAAAAGACTAAATACCCCAATATTTATCTCGTTGAAAAAGTACTTAAAACCAAGGGAGACAATGTATGTATATGTTAAATGGCTTGGCTTCTCACCGGCTAACAATTCATGGATTAATAAATCACAATTATTATAAAACACATAAAATATTTGTTTTCTTTCTGTTCATAAATTAGTGCTTCTTGAAGCATTATCTCCCTTCAAACTACAAATCCATCTCAAAGTCAATGAACTCACATATAAGACATATGATCCCACTATCATTCAAAACACATATCAACATACCCACTTCAAACCTACCTGCAAACCTTTCAAAAATTCCTTTTTCTATCATATACCACACATCCACCACGTCAACCTTCAAGCCTAAAAACATATAAACATCTCTGCCCATCGCTAGCCACACTTTACAGTCACGAAAACTAGATTCGCCCCGAAAATTATAATTTACAACCAGAAAAATCATTCAAAAAGTGCTCTATTGCTCAAGTCCGATATTTACACTGCTGCATTGTTGTTGTAAATACACAGCATACAATTTTCCCATCACTATTTCTATGTCTGTAAAGTATATTTTTACACTCCCGACAATAGTTTTCTGACAACACATTTTCATTCCTTTATCAATTCCAAATTTTGTATCACATTTTCATTCAGTTATAAAAATAGAACCTACACATTTCATCCACCTTTTTCCTTGCGTACAACACTCAATGCATTCTACCCAAGCTCCTCTCACTACCACTGACTCTTCTTCTCGAGGAGAAGTTTTGATGCTGAGAACACACAATTGTACACTTAATGCATTCTACCCTAGGCTCCCACACGATCGCTGGCTCTTCTCCTCGAGGAGCATTTTTGATGCTGGGAGCACACATTTTTTACACTAGGAGCACAAAATTATTGCTCAAGTCCGATATTTATACTACTGGGAGTATCTCCAAAATTTGATTTTCTCCGCTGAGTAACACAACTAATACACTTGTACCCTTGTACACTCTTTTTATAATAATCTATCTCTTTTCTTTCCATTTTGACACACTTTCCATGATAAAATTCTTTACAATTTATGCACTGAATCTTAAGTTCACTTCTATCAACTTTCGTATTACAGACACCGCAGTTCATTTTAGATTTGGTTTATTTAATAATAGTTAGAAAAAAAAACAAGGTGTCACCGGTTTAATCATATGCACTTAAAAAATTTATTTTATTGTGATTTTAAGTTAAAAGAATATTTATTTTTTTTTTTATTTTTTTTTTTTTTAGCAGAGAGCTAAACTATGCGTGTGTCCCCATCAATACAACACAACTATCGGGGATGTCCCATCTTTCAGGAGATAAAACAAAAAAAGGCAAAGCAAACAGAAATAGAGAAACGCCCACCAACAACGCGTGCTCCTACAGTAACGCCCGTCAATCCCCAAATATCCTACGCCCAAATGACGGCAGGGAGGGTAAATACGGTACAGCCTGCGCCAAAGGCAGCCCCACAGGCCCTCGTGCCTAAGGCTCCGGATGCACAGGCCGAAATAAGAAGCATGTTGCTGGCTATTACTGGTTAGTTAGCAGGTCTTCAAAAAGAGATAAGGGAGCAGGCGAAGAGGGTGGACCATATCTACTCTGTTTTGCCGAGCTTTACGCAATTTATAAGTTAAGGGCGCGCTGCCGGATAGGCCCTTTAAGATCCTTGCTGTGAATGTAAATTCACTGATTAGGACCGAACGTAGAGCAAATCTTTTCCAATTGTTGAAAGACCAAAGTCCAATGGGGAGGGGGAGGCTTCGCAATCTTTGTACGAAAAGGCATTAATTATAAGGTAATATACAATATAGTTTTTTACGGCCTTTAGTCCACAAAAACTTAGGCGTTTCGTCCCGGCGATCTCACTTGGACTCATCAGTTGACTAGTGAGGACCTTGTTAATACGCAATTTTTGTTAAGTTCAGTCCATCTAACATAGATTTCATGACGAATATCTAGTGTGAACTATATCCAACAAGACTAGAATTCCTAGTCATCAAATTGGAAGTTTTTGTTTTTGTTTATTGCCCGTGGCCTGGCATTGCTTATAAGAAGGTTTTTTTTTTTTTAATAATACAACAAAAACAAAAACTTCCAATTTAATGACTAGGAATTCTAGTCTTTTTGGATATAGTTCACACTAGATATTCGTCATGAAATCTATGTTAGATGGACTGAACTTAACAAAAATTGCGTATTGACAAGGTCCTCACTAGTCAACTGATGAGTCCAAGTGAGATCGCCGGGACGAAACGCCAAAATTTTTTTGGACTAAAGGCCGTAAAAAGCTATTTTGAATCAATAATTCAACAAGTCCAATTAAATAGTGCTAAGTCTTCTACTTGGCTGATGTATTTCAGTAGTATATAGAGTTTGTATTATTAAAAAAAAAAAAAAAACCTTCTTGTAATATACAATAGTGAAGTACGCAGATTTCGGCTGCTTGAGGCGTGTATCGTATGCATTCCTCTCCAGCATGGGAAGCGGATGTACATATGTGATCGCGGCTTATGCACCGGAATCACCTCAAGCTACTGAATTTTTAACAGAGCTCGAAAATCTTTTTCAATCCTTACAACTGAACTCGGAAGAGAATTTCTATCTTATGGCTGGTGATTTCAATGCCAAACATAGGGATTGGGGAAATCAAGTACAAAATCCGAGAGGTAACCATCTATTTAATTAGATGGGTCAGTACAATATTGAATATATGATCGATCTTCGGGCTTCTGATAGACCATCGTTTCCAAGAAGCGGTGCCTATCTGGACCTATTGCTAAAAGACTCAAGACTGACAATTACTGACACTGTAGGTCAACGGAAAATAAACTGTTTACAGACAATAGAATACGACAGTGACCACTGCGGACTCGCCGCAATAATACAGCTGCCGAACGAGCTAGTGGAGTTGGAGGAGTATGTACCGGCGCATTCTTACAATTACAGTAAGACGCACAGGCCAAGCTTCACCTAACGCCTTATCTGGCGAAATTCGTGCAAGCAATATATCCCCACCAAATGACAGGAATTTGACAAGCAACGAAATTGACCATTACTTGCAACAAATGGACGAAACAATCCTACGAACTATGAACAGAACAATACCAAAATACAAAGAACGTAACGCAACTGACATGTACCGTAACACCACTATTAATGCACTACACACACAAAAAAGTGGACTACTGACAAGACTAAAAGTCTTGTACCGACGGTTTACTGACTCACGCGATCTGGAGATTAGGACACTGAAATCGTCAACCAACTGATCAAAGAAAATTATAGGTTGTCCATTAATTTGTACTGGAACAACAAAATTCGGGCCGTTAACTCTAGCGACCCGAGTATGTTTCCGCAAATTAATAAGATATTTAGACGGAATGATCAGAACGAACTTCCGTGTCTTAAGCTTCTGAGAACGACAGAGAATAGAGACGTACTTTTGACAGCAGGCATAGATCCAGAGGACGCCGTCTTGGACGATGACAATTTTATTGTTGAAGATCCGCAGGAGAAAGTGGAGGCTGTGGGGGCTGCTTTTCAGCAAGTGTATAAAGTGAATGCTAGCATTCGCCCGAACCACGACCTGGAGAACAGAGCCCTACTGCACCACTTCTACCTTCGGAACGACATAACGCAATGGCAATCTGAGAACCTCTGGGTTCAATGAAGAACACTTGGCGAATGCCATCATCGCCGAGCGGAATGGGGACAGTTCCCTGTTAGTTACGAGGGTGGAGCTCCAGCTCATCTTCGAAACATTAAAGAAAAAGAAGTCAGCAGGACTCGATGGTATATCCAATATTGTACTACGACATTTACCTAAGGAAGCAGTTGACATTTATGCCAAACTGTTTAACAACGCACTGAATAATGCATATTATCCAGTGCGCTGGAAGACAGCTGTGGTTCATCCTCTCCCGAAAAAGGGAAAGGACAACTCCAATCCGGCGAATCTACGGTCGATAAGTCTTCTCCCGAGTATCAGTAAAGTATTCGAGAAAGTTATAAATAGAGCTCTGTCCAAGTGGGCGGAGGACAATAATATCATACCGGATAATCAGTTCGGTTTTAGGGCGGGACATGACACCATTCATGCCGCGTCTAAACTCGTTTCTGATATTCAATGGAACAAATCCAAAAGACAGTGTACGGGTGCCTGTCTGGTTGACTTGGAGAAGGCCTTCGACACCGTATGGTTAGAGGGTCTTTATCTAAAGCAGACTAGGCTTGGCATAAGTAAACCACTTTTGTATATGCTTTATGACATGCTCAATGGTAGAAAGTTTGTTGTCAAGAGTGGCAATGTAACTTCTACCTCAGTTTTCAATATTAAAAATGGTCTTCAGCAGGGAGCGGTTAACTCACCGATTCTGTTCAGTATTTACACCAGCGATCTGATAGGTAGTCTAACTCAGGCAATTGCGTATGCCGCTGATCTTATTGCGTACAGATCAGCTACAAAAGTTGAGGTCATCAGAATTCTTTTACAGCGTGACTTCGACAAGATTCAGCGATATTGCGATGACTGGAAGCTGAAAATCAATTTTCAGAAATCCGAAACCATTCTGTTTAGGACTCCGTTGGCTGGAGCCCCAATGGATACTAGAAAGAACTGGCGCAAGCTGGTGATCGCTGGGCCGCATGGGCGTCCACTGGCGAGTAAAAGTGTAGTAAAGTACCTTGGCATCTGGTTGGATCAGTATCTGTATTTCGACAGGGCTAGGGGAGCCTTTGCCCTGACGAAACGGTTGTTTTACAGCAGCCGGCTTGACACCAGGGTAAAGGTGATTTGCTACATGGCCCTCATACGGCCGATGATTGCTTATGGATGTCCCGTGTGGTTCAACGTTGGCCCATCTCAAATGGAAAAGATTCGGGTGTTTGAGAGGCAGTACTTACGTCGCTGCCTTGGATTACACAGAACACCAGAGTCGGAGTACAAACATTACTATTCCAACAGGGTTCTATACAACGGAGCCAACATTAACAGAATTGATAATTTCTTATTAAAGCTGATTCGGGGTCACATTGCAAGAGCGATGTCCTCAGCTAATAGCTTGATCTTTGGGGTTTATTACCCCAAGACTGAATATTTCGAGAGTGTGCGTTTGAGTGGTCATGTTCCACCTAACGCATTCCTCTATTTAGACAGTCGAGGGCTGATCCAGGATAGAGAGGCGGTTCCGCTAATCTACCACGTCGGCCGTAGAACTGTGGATAGGCGATTTCGATATGATCGAGACGTCCTTGCACAAGGCGGTGCTGAGCGAATTCGGTTCAGTAGGACTGTGTCCGATCGGGACCGAAAAGATAGGAAGAAGCAGGAGAACCAGTTTTGGTGGCTCAATTCTGAATTTGATATTTAAATTCGACTTGGTATTCTTGTCTTGGCCGACTTACATATAGGTGTAGGTATTAGGTATTAGTATTAGGTACAGTCGGGGTGGCACCCAAAAAAAAAAAAAAAAAATTATAACAACTTATAAAATCCAAAAAAAAAAATATAAAATCATTAAAATAAAAAAAAAAAAATAAAACCGAAAATGCTGCTGTGGCTGTTCTAGTTTTTAAGTAGTTTTAAGTAATTTTAAGTAGTTTAAGTAATCTTAAGTACATAGTTTTAATTATTAGTAAGTTTTATATATAAAAAAAAAATGATACAGTTACCAAGTTTTTTTTATCCATCTTTCTTTTTGAAAAATAAAACCAATAAAGAATTTTAGTATTAAAATAGTTTTTAGGCCGAAAGGCATTAGTATTAAGATATATAAGTTTTAAATGAAAATTACTCGTTTGATTTTTTAAAAAAGACTTTATTCAAACATACAAGCAATTTTCAAGTGAGCTAATAAAATTCACTACTTGAAGGTTTCTTATCGTAATATAATAAATAAAAGATGTTTCCCAAGCGGTGTATTGTACGAGACTGGCGTTCTTTTCATAACATATGGTTTCCGATACTTTCGAGTGGCGTGGTATGTTTTAAGGCTTTTGTCTGTTAAACATATGGATGACTTTATACGTTGGGTAAAGCCATCTTTTTTATTACTCTGTTCAAAATATGGATGACTTTATTGTTGGTGAAGTTATCTCTGAAAATAGCGGGATTAGTTCGTAGTTCTCCTTATTTTCAGAGTGTGGTTGTGGTACAGATGAAACTCCTCCCCCCTTATTTTTGCTCGTCCCGAGTTGTATTTATTATATTAATAGAAGGATTATTGTTCTGTTTCCTTATAAACTTAAAGTATAGAATTATTAATATGATTATTATTAGAATAATAAAGAATATTGTTTCATATGATATGAAGGGAATTTCTTTGGTTAATAATATTTTATGTAGTTCTGAAAGGTTTTCTATTGATTTGTAAGTTACAAGTTCAATTTTTTCATTATAAGTTGTTCTGTTATAGTCTATTGGGGGTATTATTAAATCTCCTTTGTATTCTTTTTTATTAAAAACATTTGAGTTTATAACTACTTTGCAATTTACAATTTTAATTAGGTTATTTCTTTGAATAGTGTAAGATTTCTTATTACAATTGTGTTCGATTTCTTGTTTATTTAAATTCTTTGTTACAATATATTCTCCAGTTTCTTTAATTTGTTGGTTTTCCATTGGGATTAATGTACAGTTATTTGGATTATTTTCTAACACTAGTTTTCTAATACACAAATTTGAAATTACCGTAATATTTCTTAATGTTTCGCTTGGGTAGTAAATTTGTTTGTTTGAAAAGCATACTTTATTTATTTTATTTAAGTTTATTGTCTTATGATCTATTGGAAAGTTTTCAATATAATATGTTTCGAATTTTTCTTTATGAAATATTGGAATGCTTAAAATTATTAACAAATTTTCTTTATAAAGAGCAATGTTCATCTTTATGTGTTCAAATTTATCTAGAGTAATATTATTTTCTTTTAATTCTTCGATTGTGAAGATGTCGTGGGTTAAAATCCCTGTTCTAGCATTTAATATAATATCTTCTATCTGTTCTAGATTATGTTCAACTTCATTTATTTGTTTAGTAAATTCTATTTCTTTCTTTAGTTCATCTGAATTTAGATTATTTATCTTTTGTAAACCTTTATTTACTGTTTCGGTTGATAACTTGAATTGTTCATCAAATTTTTTATTAATCTTTATTTGTTTATTATTATTATTTATTACATTTTTGTTATTTAATTCTAATTCCCTAAATTTTTGTTCAATATCTTGACGATCGTTGTCGTCCATGGTTCCATGAATCCATTTAAAAACTGTACCTATGGTGTGGAATTAATTGTTCTACTCTTAGTTGGATTTTGTTTACTTGTTCATAAAAATACTTTTCTTCTTTTGGAAAATATTTAACTTGAGCACTTAAATTATTTATTAACTGTTCATAATTTGTTAAGTTGATAACATGAATGAAATTGTTATAGTCTTCTATCAATTGTGTAGGTTGTGATTGTATTATGGCGTAATATTTGTCGATTTGTTTAATTTCAAGTTCTTGGACGTAAATAGTATTCACCAAAACTAATAATAGTATGAAGTTATTTAATTTCAACATTTTGATATTTTTTTAGTTTCCTAAACTGATCTTTATGTAGCTTTTGAAGTTGTCTATGTGGTTTCACTGTTATTTTTTTAGATTTAACACTTTTTATTTTTACTTTCCTATGTTTGGTCTTTAGTTTATCAAATCTTCCTGGTTCGTTAATTTTCGTGTAGTTTGGATTTACGTGTTGATCCAATCGGTTTTTATTTAGTTTTTCTAAAGTTTTTAACTTAGTTTTTTCAATTCGTTCAAATATTGTTTGGTTATTAACTTTATTTAAGTGTATGTCTATAGGTCTTTCCTTTGTTGTTAAATGTATGTTCCGATTGTAAATGTCTACGGCTGAAGTCACTTTGTCGACTAAAATATCGTTTGTTTCTAAAAGTCTTATATGTTCGTTCAAAGTGGAGTGGAGTCGTTCTATATCAGAGTTTCCTGTGTGACGATAGATTGTTGTAGTATGGATCTCAATACTATTATCTTTAAGGTATTGTTGTATCGTATATGTTTGGAATGTAGGGTCTGCGTCAAGGGTGATTTTTTCGGGTTTTGACATGGTGTTGAATATTTTTATGAAAGCGTTTTGAACGTCTATCTGGTTTTTTTATTGTATTTCTTCTACAGCGATATATTTGCTAAATTTATCGATACAAGTAAGGTATTTATGGTTATTTGGTAAGATCCAAATATCTGCGTGATAATGTTTGTGAGGGCCTGTTGGGGTCTCTGTCTTTTCGAATGGTAACTTTATGGGGTTTCTTTCTATCTTTAAGTTACATAAGTGGCAGTTATTTATAATTTTGGTCATGATTTCTTTTGCGTTGATCGTGTAGAACATTCGTTGAAATTCTAAATACGTTTTTTCGATTCCTATGTTGTTGAAGTCCAAATGTATTTTATTTATGGTTTCTTCAGCTTCGGGTAGTGTCCTGTCTTTTAATAAAGTCATTGTTCGGTATAAGATCTGTTTGTTGTTATGTTGTTTCCAGTAAGACTGAAATTCTAAAAATAAATCGTTATCTGGTATAAGTATTGCGTTGTGGGTTTTTAAGTCGCACTCGGAGATTATTTTTTCTTTGTTCGTGAATTTGCGTCTTAAAATTATAAATCGTCGTCTGGGTTTAAAAGGGTAAATAATTTTATCAATGTCGTTTCCTATCTCAACTTGTATTTGTCTTGTAAACGTGTTTAATGGTTTTTCTGTTATCGGTATTAAATTTTAATTGTCGGAGTACGTACTGTGTTGGGAACTACCTAAATCTTCTTGTAAAGTATTTATTTTTACTCTGGAAAGAGCGTCAGCGACTTTATTTTCTTTGCCTGCTATGTGTTCTATGTCGAAATTATATTCGGATATTTTTACTTTCCACCTTTGTAACTTTGAATTGGGTTCTTTTAAGTTATTTAACCATACTAAGGGTCTATGATCAGTATAAATTTTAAATTTTCTTCCATACAAGTAATGTCTAAATTGGGATGTTGCTCAAACTATTGCTAAGAGTTCTTTCTCGATGGCAGAATATTGCGTTTCATGTTTATTTAATGTTCTGCTTGCAAAGGCTAAAGGTCCGTGACTTTGACTTAGAACTGCTCCTAAGGCGAAATTACTAGCGTCCGTTGTTAAGACGAATTCTTTATTGAAATCTGGATGTCTATTCAGTAATGTATCTTGCAAAGCTAATTTTAGAGTCTGAAAGGCGTGTTTGTATTCTTCGTCGTTTGTGTTTATAATTGCGTCTTTCTTTAAGCAAATTGTAAATGGTTTTTTTATTTTCGCGTAGTCTTGGATGAATTTCCTATAGTATCCGGTTAAACCGAGGAATGACTGGATTTCTTTTACTGTAGTAGGAATTGGGAATTTTTTGATAGTTTCGATTTTTTGTGGGTTTGGTTTTATTCCTTCTGGGGTAATGACGTGTCCCAGAAATTCCGATTCTTTTTTGAGAAAATCGCATTTATTTAGACTAACTTTTAAATTTACTTCTTGTAAAACTTTGAATACTTTGTTTAATTAAATTATATGTTCTTCTAAGGAATTATTAAAAATAATTATGTCATCTAGGTAGACGTAACAGAATTTTCCGATATATTCTTGTAATATTTCGTTCATCATTCTTTGAAATGTGGCTGGGGCGTTTCTTAACCCGAATGGTATTCGAATAAATTCATAATGACCGGAAAGTGTGGAAAAGGCTGTCTTTTCTCTACCTTCTGGTGCTACTTCGATTTGATAGAAACCTTTTGTAAGATCTAATGTGGAAAAATAATTTGCTCTTCCCATTTTGTCTAAAATGTCATCTATAATGGGTATTGGAAATTTGTCCTCTTTAGCTACTGTTCGCGCCATCCACAATTGTGGTAAATTCAATAAATCAATAATAGTAGCAGAAAAGCCAACTCGGCAACTCCCACGATCTATTACAATCGTGGATGGCACGAGCAAACATATTCCAATATTTTTTTTTACATAATTTTCAGACAGCCGGCCTTCTTTGGAATATTTAATGGCATTCCTTTTTTTGATTTTGTGGCGAGTGGTCTACAAAAGTAACTTAACCTAATTAAATTAACTAAACGTAAAACCTAAAATTAAAGCTTAAAACTCTATAAAATTATAGTAATTAAGAAATAAAATTTTGTATATACCAAGCTGCGGATTTTGTTGTCAATTTCGTTGCTTTTTAATTGGTCGCTGCTGCAGTGCAACCACGCCGCCACCAGACTTAAGATCGGTTGGCCCTTTCTGGTCCCCTCAAACATTTTGGTCATATCGAGCCGGATTGTGCTCCGCCACGCCATCGATCGCCTAGTGTTACAAAAAAACTACGCTACATGGTGACACAGCTGTACCAAAAAAAGGCCAACTTGTTCATCATCGCTTTTCATCGTGGGATTTACACCAGTTCAGTTAACTGTGTCAATTTGAAGCGGCTGTGTGCTCTGCCACGCCATCGCCTAGTGCTCCGCCTTTTGGCAGCTTACCTGTCGGCCAATTATGTGGCACAACCGCCAGTGTTAAAAAATAAAAAACACACCACATGGTGACGCATTATATTATATAACTCTCATCGAATTACATGAATACATTATCCACTTATTTCATTTCAACTACCACTATACATTCAGTCTAACAGTTCATAAAGGGTTCGAAAATTGACGGTACTGATAAACCTTTTGAGTATTTTTTGTATTTTTTTCTCGTCGACTTACGGTTTTTTAATAAAACTTCTCATTGGAGGTTAGGTTTATAGTTTTTGCATTCTGATTACGGTTTTAAATTCTCATTACAGTTCGGTTAACTGTCGATTTGAAGCGGCTGTGTGCTTTTTTTGTCATTCTCATCCACATCATTGGAGAGAGTTTATAACTACGTTCTTAACGAAATATTTCGCTACTTTTTCGACAAACGTGCTTTGTATCATCACTTCTCGTGATTTGGTCCAACATTATATTTGGATACGCGCGGTTTTTGTCAAAATCATTCCACATTTTGGAAGAGTTTATAACATTTGATTATTTTACGAAATATTTCGCTACTTTTTCGACAAACGTGCTATATATCATCACTTTGTGATGACTTTGTGATTTGGTCCAACATTACATTTGGATACGCGCGGTTTTTTGTCAAACACGTTCCACATTTTGGAAGAGTTTTTTAACTTTGATTATTTTAAGAAATATTTATCCACTATTTTTGATAAACGCATTTTTTTTCCTTCGATTTTCTTCAAAGTTATTTGGACACGCGCGGCTTTGGTCTTCCTGATCCGTACTTTTGGAAGAGTGCAACTTTTCGTCCATCTACGAAATATTTGTTGCTGTTTTGTGTTCCTTATCGACAAACAAAGTGTCATTACATAGAGGGTTGCCACTACGAGTTTGTCTTGGATTTATTGCTTAGGTTTTCAGTCTTGGGTATAAAGCACTTTCTTATCGTGTGCCTTTTTCCGTTTTAAAACAACCAAATAAATCATGAATCACTTGTCAGATTTCATTCACGCGGCAGATCAGCTGGTCAAATATGCGGCCGCATTTCGGAAAATCGCTGAAGCGAAACATACGTTGTTTATGTTAGAGGCGCGTAAATTAGAATTGTCAGAGCTTTGGACTGCGGTGAAAAGCCAATATGCTTTATGTCTCCGGTCTGACGATCAAGATGTTGATACTGAGACCTTGGAAGAAAAGTACACTTCCTCAAATGAGACTTATCTTAACTGCTTGGGGCTAATTATAGAATTCGATGAAAAACTTCGGCGTACATCAGAACTACCATCATCACCACGAAGGCAAAGTTCTACACCACCGCCGCCGTCAGCGAAGAATCCTCCTAAAAGCTCTAACGATGTACCACAATATCCAAAGCCTCACGGTGTCAAACTCCCAGTATGTGATACTGAAACGTTTCACGGTAATTATCTCACGTGGCCGACCTTCAGAGACATGTTCGAGGCAATTTATATAAAGCACCCGCATTTAGGCGAAGTTGAAAAGCTCTTTCACCTCAGATCCAAGACCGCAGGCGACGCCTTTAGTATTGTGGAGAAATTTCCTCTCACAAATTCAAGTTTCAAGCTAGCATGGGAAGCTTTACGATCCACTTATGAAAATAAGCGCATAATTGTCAATAACCAGATTAAGACCCTTTTAAATCTTCCGGTGTGTTCAGGTGAATCTTCAAAGGCTATACAAAATTTGCAGCGACACATTAACGATTTATTGCCGCGCTCAAAGCACATGAGGTCAGCGTGGATGGTTGGGATCCCATTCTAGTGTACGCCTGCTCAAACCGGCTACCACCCAATACTCTTTTTTTATGGGATCAATCGGTGCCAGACCATACTGTCTTACCAAATTGGGAAACCATGGATAAGTTCCTCAGCGCTAGATTTCAGGTGTTAGAAACAATTGCGGATGTAACCTCTCCTTCTACTTCGTCTAACGACACCCGAAAAAGGATTCAAAAGAGTAACATTCAACAGAAAAATCGCGTTAACACATTTCATGCCAAGCCTCAAGTTTTGTCCTGTAAGCTTTGCTCAGGTCAACATGAACTTATGAAATGTTCTAGGTTTTTATCACTGAGACCATCAGCTAGATATGAGGAAATCCGCAAACATCTTTTATGTTCTAATTGTTTATCAGCTAATCACACAAGTCGAATGTGCACCAGTAGATTCTCGTGTTCCACATGCAATAAAAAACACCATTCGCTTTTACACTTCAACAATTCTGCAAGTTTACCGGTCTCAACGTCAGTGCAACAAAGTGCGCCTTCTTCTTCTTCATTACAGTCCACTGCTCCCGCCTTTTTGCCACAGACAACCGGTCGAACCCATTTCATTTCTTCTCAACGGAAGGTCTTACTAGCAACTGCGTAAGTTCAGATTATTGGTCACGAATCAAACCATGTGGTGCGCGCTCTGATAGATCCGGGATCCGAAGTCTCTTTCATCGTGGAATCGGTGCAAAGGCGTTTACAATTATCAACTGTACCAATTAATATCTCTATTTCGAGTATCAATACAACCCATGCGGCTACTTCGAACAAACTATGTTCATTTTCAATTCGAAATAAAGAGAACCCATCTGCTCCTATAATTGCACAAGCAATTGTTTTGAAAAGACTAACAAATGATTTGCCCAGCATTTCGTTTTCTCACATTGCTCATTCCGACCTAAATGATCTCAGCCTAGCTGATCCGCCCTTCAACTCTTCTGCTCAAATAGACTTGCTGATCGGCGCGGATTTATATCCAGCCATTGTTCGAAATGGAGTGCAAACTGTTTGTGAGACACTTGTTGCTCAGAATACAGTGTTTGGTTGGGTCCTTTCTGGTCCCCTTCCAACAACCGTCAACACATTTAGCATTTCTGTCAATCAGCACACAAATTCTTTAGTTGAGCAAATGAAACGTTTCTGGGAGTTGGAGGAGGTCCAAGGTCACAAACCTATCTTGTCGATTGAGGATCAATATTGTGAAGACTTATACGAAAAGACTACTTTTAGGAGAGATGATGGAAGACATGTTGTGAGATTGCCATTTAAGCGGGACGTGTCTTAAAATACTTTAGGGGCATCGAGAAACATAGCGTTGAGTCAATTTCTGCGCACTGAACGAAATCTCATGAAGAATCCCGAGTTGCAACCTCAGTACTCCAAGGTGATATCTGAGTATCTCACGCTGGGAAACATGGTTAGAGTGGGTAGCTGTGAGGTCAAAGAAGATAGAAAGATTTCTTCCTTTTACCTTCCCCACCATGCGGTCCTAAAGCCTGAGAGTACATCAACAAAGGTTCGAGTGGTTTTCAATGCGTCAAGTGCATCCACAAGTGGTGTAAGTTTGAACGATCTTTTGTGCACGGGCCCAGTGTTGCAACGTGATTTAACTTCACTAATTATTAACTGGAGATTTTACGCTTTCGTGTTTGACGCTGACATCGAAAAGATGTACCGGTAAATCGCCATACATCCAGATGAAACCCAATATCAACGTATTCTTTTCCGTTTTCCTGACTCTTCGACTGTGGAAGATCTTGAGCTACTGACTGTCACATTCGGCGTCAACTGTGCACCATATTTGGCTATACGCACTCTTTTAAAGCTGGCTGAAGATAAGCAAGGTGAATTCCCACTTGCATCACGGATTCTCTCCAACGAATGCTATGTTGACGATGTATTATCTGGAGCTCATGATCTTCCCACAGCCAAACGAGCTCAAAAGGAACTTATCGAAATTCTTGCATCGGCTGGTTTCCCACTTCGTAAGTGGACGTCCAACACGCCTTCTCTTTTAAATCACTTACCCTCTGATCATGTCTTGAGCGAGCATTTCCTAAAACTTGATAAAGAGAGTACTACGAAAACCTTAGGAATTCGGTGGAACGCTGGCGAAGACTATTTCTATTTTACAATACCATCATTTCGGCTTTCAAAAGCACCCAGCAAGCGAGAAGTGTTTTCTCAGATTGCCCAATTATTCGATCCTGCGGGATGGTTAGCACCTATCGTAATAATTGCCAAAATTCTAATGCAGCGCATTTGGGTTGAAGCGACGGAATGGGATAAGGTCATACAAAGTGACACGTTAGTTAAATGGACTCAGTTTGTAGAATCGCTTTCTGACATTCAACATATTAAAATTTCGCGTTGGTTACAATTTTCACCGTCCTGTCAGCTTCAAATTCACGGTTTCTGTGACTCATCTGAGAAAGCCTATGCGGCCACCTTATACGTTCGAGTTGTAATATCAAATGATGTCACTACTTCACACTTAGTTTGTGCAAAATCCAAAGTTGCCCCAATCAAACCCGTGTCGTTGCCTCGATTAGAGCTCTGCGGTGCAGTTCTTCTATCGAGATTAGTGAAAGCCCACCTTTCGAATTTTCCAGTTATTTCGCCTCAAATTCATTTGTGGACCGACTCTTCTATAGTCCTTGCCTGGCTTAATAAACACCCAAGCACGTGGAAAACTTTCGTGGCAAATCGAACGAGTGAGATAATAGACAATGTTGGCAATAAAGTATGGAGACATGTAAAATCTGGAGATAATCCCGCTGATCTTGCCACTAGAGGACTTAATCCTAGTGAACTCAAGCTGAATTCACTGTGGTGGAATGGGCTCAGTTGGCTGAGAGAGCCTCTGGATCAATGGCCGATCGATAGTCCAAGATCGCCACCCTTAGAACAGTTAGAATGTAAAGCTAACGTGTGTCATACGCAAATTTCCGTATCCGAAGATATTTTAGCACATTTTTCATCACTTCCCCGAGCGTTACGTGTCCTATCTTACATGTTTCGCTATTATTATAGAATGTTCAAAAGGAGGGCTCCCCCAGAAAAATATGAAACTATTAAGATCACGCAAAAGGAAATTGACTTAATAAAAACACGTCTTATTCTGTTGAGTCAGCAATCTCACTTTTCTCAGGAGTATGAGTCGTTAGAGAAAAATCTACCTTTGTCACCCAAAAGTACCATTATCTCTCTTAATCCTTATCTGAATTCGTACAAACTTCTTCGTGTGAACGGTCGGCTTTCGAATTCGGAACTTTCGTCGACTGAAAAACACCCAATAATTCTGCCATACGGCTCTTCTTTTACTCATCTGATCATTAATTTCATTCATGATCTTACACTTCATGGCAGTAATGCTCTTATGCTTTCCGTCGTGAGACGAATGTTTTGGATACCGAAGCTTAAAAATCTGATAAAATTTTGCATCCGTCGTTGTAAGACCTGTGTTGTTCATCGAAAGCAACTACGAACACAAATCATGGCAGCACTACCTGCGGAAAGATGTACGTTTTCGCCTCCATTCACTTACACAGGAGTGGATTTTGCGGGGCCTTTTCTCATAAAAAGTTATCGCGGCAGAGGTTGCCGTATCACAAAGGGCTATGCCTGCTTGTTTGTGTGCTTTGCCACGAAAACAGTACACCTTGAAGCAGCTAGTGATTTAACATCTCAAGTTTTCCTTGCTGCATTCGCCAGATTTGTATCTCGAAGAGGTCTTCCAAAAGAAATGTTTTCGGATCACGGCACTAATTTTACGGGTGCGAGTGCGATTCTTCAACGCGATTTTACAAAATTTTTATCTTCGGTATCCGACGAGACTCGAACAAAATACCGCGTGCAAGGTTTTGACTGGAAGTTTATTCCCCCAGGAGCTCCACACATGGGTGGCCTTTGGGAGGCCGGGGTAAAAAGTCTTAAAACCCATCTTCGGAAACTAGGTGACACGAACAAATTTACGTTTGAGGAGTTCTCTACCATTCTCGCACGTATTGAGGCATGTTTAAACTCGCGACCCATTTCACCAATGTCTAACGACCCTTCAGACCCATTGGCATTAACCCCGGGACATTTTCTGCGTGGCAGCCCTTTACTTACCTTTCCAGAACCGAACATTGATGAAGGCCGTGTGTCCCTTATAAATCGATGGGAAAAATTGAAATTTCTGCATCAAGAGTTCTGTCGTCGTTGGAAAACCGAATATTTGAATGAGCTACACAAGCGTTTTAAATGGCAGTTTCCAGAAAAAAACGTCGAAGTCGATAATTTGGTTGTGATCAAACAAGAAAACTCACCTTCCAATGAATGGCGTCTAGGTCGCGTAACTAAAGTTTGTCCCGGTGCTGACGGAAAGGTCAGAATAGCGACCATAAAAACTCAAAACGGTGAAGTCACCCGACCAATTGTCAAACTGTGCGTTTTGCCTAATGAACCACCTCAACAAGTCCCATCTTAAATGGTCTAATCTTTGCTTTTCTACTTCGTCAAATATAGAAACTGAAGGTTTAATGGATTCGAAATGATGTATTTCGTCAATGTACTCTTTTTCTTCATCTTCGCTGAAGAAAATTGGTATTTTGTGTCCATTTAATTCTAAAATTCTATTTTTGTAATTTATCTTGCTTTCGTTAGGAATTAAGATATTATTTCCTATTATTCCGTTGAAGTTTTGATTAAAACTTAATATTTGGAATTTACAATCTTCTTTAACTTTTAAAGCGAATCTATCTTTAGGTATGATAGTTTCTTCATTTATTACTATGGGTGTACCCACTGTTTTAACTGTTAATGGTTCTTTGCGTTTTATGATTATATGTGGTGGGATATCACTTTTCCTAATTATACTGTTGGTGGCTCCCGTGTCTATTATCATTTTTATAGATTTATTATTTTTTGTTAGTCTAATAAAGGGTAATTCGGGTCCGAGGCTGAATATTGAAAATTCGGCTGAATCGAAATTATCTAAATTTTGTTCGTATTGATCGTTGTTGTAATTTATCTGTCTTTTTATTTGGTTAGAATGGTCTATACTCATTGGAGCGAAGTTTTGTCCTCTGTTGTAATTTGGGTTAAGATCTTTGTTCTGGTTTTGTTGGTTATAATTAAATGGTGGTTTGAAGTTTCGATAGTTTTGTGATCTAAATGGGTTATGTGGGTTTAAATTCCTTTGATGATTATTGTTTTGATAATTTGGTCTATAATTATAATTTTGGTAATTATTTCTATACTGTCCTGAGTTTTGATTATTATTTGGTTTCTGGTAATTATTAGGTTTTTGTTCCCTAGTTTGGGTTTTCTTCTCTATAATTTCCATTTACGAATCCTGCCTGTAAAAGTTCATGTAAAGCAGAATGTAATGTAGTTGGTTTTAAAGCGTATAAAACTGTCCTCATGTGTGTAGGTAGTTTTTCTTTGAAAACATTAAGTTCTGTAGTATTGTTATGTTCTATCTCAGTTGTTTTTCCTTCTTGGGCTGTCTTTTGATTAAGTTCGCAAAGCGTTTTTTGAATTTCATTGTAAAAACCTAAAACATTTCCTCTAAAACTGATTTTTCTTAAATCGTCGTAAAGGGTAAAACTATTTTTAAAACCTCCAAAGTTGCTTTCTAATAAACCTTTGACATCTTCCCAATTTCTTACATGTGGGTGTATATTTCAATGCATCTTTTGGCTTTTCCTAACAATTTAGATTTTAAAACGTTAATACACATAAGCTGACTTTGCTCATCATATTTTTTTAGAGTTGGGATTATTCCCTCTACATTTTGTATAAAATTAAATAGATCTTCTTGTCTACCATCGAATGTGCACAATTTTTCAAAATATTTTAATGGGTCAAGAGTTAAAGTTAATGGGGTAGCCATTTTAATTTCTTTGTTTAAATTTTCTATGTTACTTAAATTTATCTTAAATGTATTCTTACAATCCTGTGGGATCTGTTGACTTCTTATGTTTTTTAATTGGTTATCTTCGTCTTCGGATGAAGAGCTGTTCTCGGATAATTGTTCTGGTTCGAACGGACTTCTGATATTTTTCTCTGGTTTCACTTTCTTCCAAATCTTCTTCATAGATTCTTCATTGGTTGTTTAAATTCGTTAACCGGTTGTCTTTGGTGACTATTTTCGTTAGACGTTGATTATTTTCACTAATCGTTTTATTTGGTTGAGTATTTTCGTTACTCGATGCAATCAACGGTTTAGTTGTGAGTTCGTAAATTTTAAACACTTATTGTTCCTTACGTGGATTGGTTTATTTCACTTATTCACTTTATTAACGTTGGTTCTTAACGGATACATTAATTTTTAACATATCCTACCGACTGCGCCAGTTTAAAATGAAAATTACTCGTTTGATTTTTTAAAAAAGACTTTATTCAAACATACAAGCAATTTTCAAGTGAGCTAATAAAATTCACTACTTGAAGGTTTCTTATCGTAATATAATAAATAAGAGATGTTTCCCAAGCGGTGTATTGTACGAGACTGGCGTTCTTTTCATAACATATGGTTTCCGATACGTTCGAGTGGCGTGGTATGTTTTAAGGCTTTTGTCTGTTAAACATTGCCTGTTCTCGTCTTACACACTTGAATTTGGTAAGAATTCATTTTGCAAGAAAGAGCACATAAATGACAGTTAAGTGACGCGAGTTGAATTATTTTCTCTCTCATAATTCCGTATGAGACGCCATTTTGTCTCTCTTCAAACCTGTTTTGTAGTCAGAGGTATCGCTTAAAGGACATTTTAGTACTAAAATTCTGTGTATAGTTAATACCTTTTAATACAAAAACATTTTGAAGAAGACCTCATTGTTCTCATAGAGTACAACATCCGAGATCCAACTTAAAATTTTACAAACCAGAGAGCGATATTAAAAAAGAGGCATCAGGAGGAGGAGTAAAACATTTGGATTTAAAAACTTTATTGACTGGTCTAAATATGTAGGTACTATGTAATGTATAATTATTTGGTAATATATTTTTGTGTTGTAATATTCTTTTTAGATTTTTGCTTGAAGTAGGTACCTAGTTAAATTGTAAATGCAATTTTTTAATTGAATTCAATAAATGATTCAGAAAAGACTGCATTTTTTTACAAGCCTGGTACATAATGTACATATATTATCTAGGTACCTACCTTGCCAATAAAAAGTAATTTTTTTTTTGTTTTATTTTCATTTAAATCTACATAGGTAAGTAACCAATATTAAAATAAATATGAGGAGCCACTAGCCTAAAATTTATAGATAAAGCAAAATTAGTGATTCTTTAAGCAGTATAAAGTTAGCCTATAGGTACATATACCTATAACTCGCGGCATATGGTTTGCCAAAACTAGTTTTTACAATAAAACGGTAGGTAGTTTATAAAAAAACTAATTTTAAAAAATAGGTAGGTACCTATATAAAATTTAAGTTATTATGGTACCTATTATAATATAAATGTAGGTACATATCTACATAGGTATAAAAATGCATTTTGAAAAACAATAAAAATGAAAATATTTTATTCTGGAGTAGGTATTCTTAAAGACTAAAGTTTTATACCTACATTTTTTTTTTTTTAAGTAGGTTCATATGTACCTCCCTACCTACTTATGGCAGATCCAGATGTTGATCGAGAGGATGATATCATCGGGATTGTTTATTTGATATCAATGAAGTTTTCTGTCCTTTTCCAGCAAAAAAAAGGAATATTTATTAAGGTTTAATGTCCTTATAATTTACTATTGAAAAATGTATAAATACATACATTGTACAATGTACCTACATATTTTTGGGTTCATAATTATTTATAAACTTGAAAACCCTATTATTCAAACATAATTTGAATTATTGATCATTAACATTTTGGTAAATAAGAATAATTCTTGAATTATACCAGCATATTTGTATACAGTAAGTAGGTACCTTATTACCTAAATGAAAAAAGCATCAATATATAAAAATGTTCAATGTATAATCACAATAAACCCATGTATACTCATGTATATATCATGTGTTTACATATGTATAGGTATTTTTTTTTTATATCTAGGTACTTATATGTTTATATAGTACCTATGTATAGGTACCGCGATTTTCTTCAAACTTTAAGGTTTTGAAGTGCCGTGAAATAAGGACATGGCCAAGTTATATTAGGTCAGTAAAGTCAAATACCTACCTATACCTAACCATATCTACCTTTACCTACTCCAATTCTAATTTTTATAGGTGATTCTCAAGAGTCTAGAGGCAAAAATGTAAAAAACAGAATTATTTTAAATTTACGAATTTTGTCACATACAGAATTCATTATTACCCCCACACTTTCCTACATATCTATAGGTATGTAAGTATCTACATTTCTTTTGTAAAAACAACTACGACAATTTTTAATTTTTGCATAAATTCATATTTTTTTTAAAATAAGGTAGGTAGGATACCTTCGGATTATTAGATATATTATGTACCTACCTACCTACCTATTTTTCTTTATTTTGGGATTAAAAAAATTGGTACCTACATATGTACCTACCTACATATGCCATTTCTTAAGAGTAAACCATCATTTCTGACTGCAATGCTTGTCTTAATTTTAGCTTGGCTCAATTTTGTAAATAACTTGGAATGGACGCGAAATTGTATCGCGGTCTGCTATTAAAAAATAAAAAATCGTTTGTTACGAAATTTTTGACCAAAAATTGTAGATCAAGTTTAAAAACTAAATACCTATATGCACCTATACTATACATACACAAAATACCTATGTAGTATGTAGGTATATAATGTAAATTTGCAGAAAAAATTGTTTACATAATTTTCGTTTTCCTCAAAAACAAAAAACCTGAATCCATTTCATACAAAAAAATTAATTCTAGGTCACCGATATATTTTTAATTGTAATTGTAAAAAAATTGCACACCCCCCCATTTAAAAAAAAAAATAAAATACTTATAGGACCTAGGGTAGGTGCACCAGTACCCGGCCAGTCACTAGTATCCGGCCACTTTCTATTAAATGGTTAATATTAAGAAAATAAAACATTTTTTACATGGACAAATATATTGTGACTAAACTTCCAGGTACATATAACGTTTCGGTAAAATTTGACAGATCTGTTAAAGCCAGATCCATGTAAAAAAAAATAAGTTAGTCGCGAAGTTCACGGCGAGTGCAAGAAGTGCGTTTTTGAGTTCGCGATTGTTAAGAAAACTTATAAGAAAAAGAAGTAAATTTCCGCGTTCTTCGTGAGTATACAAACTTGTCTTTTGTTTTGTCTTATCAATAATATAATAATTTATCATAAAATGTAAAAAAAATATGAATAAAATGTTTTAAATAAATAAAAATATGGTGGCCGGTTAATGGAACACGATTTTTATAAGATGTTCTATTAACCGGCCAGGGTGGCCGGGTACTAGATTTTTGCTTGAAATCAGCTTTTGTATCTCTTTTACGCTTAAATGAAGCAAAATACTTCTGGCTTGCTCCTCCATCATCTAAAATGTATTTTACATGTAAAGTTTCAGTATCCGGCCACTGTTTTTGTTTAAAAGATTACAATGGCCGGTTTTTAAAACAAATGGCACCAGTATACGGCCACTTAACTAATTGTATGTAAAATCATACTTTTTTGTAGAAAATGAGTCAAGAAACTGCTGCTCAAGAATCAAAAGACCTTTCGCGATCTGAAAGAATCGAACTTGCTCTGAAAGATATAAGGGAAAACACATTAAGCCATAGAAAAGCGGCTTCGAAATACAACGTACCAAGAAGTACCTTGTAGGATAGGTTATATGGTAAAGTTGATGACTTTTGACAAACCAAAGGGCCTGGTAATAATTTATACGTCGAGGAAGAAAAACAAATAACATACTGGTGCTTTAATGTAGCAAAGTGCGGGTTCCCATTCAAAAAATCTGCGTCCACCGTCCAAAGAATAATCAAGTCTGAAAAAAGGGATAATCCGTTCAAAGATAATCGGCCAGGCAGAACGTAGCTTAAGCTAAGTACAGACGATTGTCAGATCTTACAATATTGTCAGAACTGTCAATGGTCTGACAATAGCTGACAATTAGCTGACAAATGACGTATTTTTTACAATGAAAAATTGTCCGTTCACACGGTTGGTAGATTTCATCCCAAAGTCTGACAATTTGATTGTCAGCTCTTGTCTGACAATTTTCGGACAGTAATATATCTGACAAAATTGTCAGCTTGAAAATTTTCTGTTCAAACGGTTTGCAGATCTATACAAAAAATTGTTTGATTGTTTACATCTTTTGGGGGAGTCATTATTACTTGGCGGAGGTTCTGCAGCATTCCCAAGATTCTTTATTAATCTCTTATTTCGGACAATGAAGAAATTGTCAGCAATGAGTCTGACAATGTTCTAATCGTCTGACAATAATAAAAATTGTGTGTTCAGACGATTGTAAGATACCTGACAATTTTTTGTCAGATTGCCGTCTGACAATGACATTTCTGACAACATTGTCAGACAAAATTGTGTGTTCAGACGATTGTAAGACATTTGGGACAGTTTTTTCACTGACAAATGTAAGATCTGACAATCGTCTGTACTTAGCTTTAAACTGTTTTTTAAACATAACCCATCCTTAAGTCTTAGAGAAGCTGAGACTATATCAAAGAACAAGGCAGTGGTGACAAAAAATAGTATTGAGAAATGGTTTCGCGATTTCAAAAGCTTCCTCTAAGAAATTGGACATGAAGACATCCTACTAGATCCCAATAGAATTTCGAACGGAGATGAAACGAGTTTTACACTTTGCTCTAAAACAGGGAAAGTAGTTGCTCCAAAGGGTTTCAAAAGTGTGTAAGCTTTTAATTTCTATAGTTTCTTTGTGAGATTTAAAAAGATTGAATTCAAATGATCTATTTGAAAGAATTATTACCTACCTATTAAAAATCTATACCTAATTATAACATTTATTATTTTTCTTTTATAAATTAATGTAATTTACTTAACTAAAAATAAAGTTTCATTAAAACAAGAAAAGACTGAACTGAAAGTGCCAAATAAGCATCCTATTTGGATATTATTATAAAATTAATAATACTTTTAAATATGCAATAAATATTGTAAACATTGATAAATGTGTTTGATTTTAGTTATTTAGATTCAGATTTCGTAGAGAAAAAAGGACATGGCCGGATATTGGATCAAAGTGGCCGGGTACTGAAATTTGGTGGCCGGGTACTGGTGAAAATTCACTATTTCGAAAAATAAATTAATATCAAAAAATATATTGCAAGGACCTCAAGTTTATATTTTTTATTCAATACTAAACATGATCCTTAATTGCTCAAAATAAATAACATTGACGTATATAATCAGTTGAATTAGTTATCCAGCTTCAAAGTCGAAAAATGTGTTAGGTGGCCGGTTACTGGTACACTTACCCTATAAACAATTTGCGTTTTGTACTTACCTTCCTAGGTATAGTCACCTATACTAGGTAGGTAAAGGTGATGAATCCTAAGGAAGGTATGCAATACAATATTGAAATTGCCATTAGGTAGGTATAGGTATATCGAAAGACGAATTTCGAAATGAACAGTATGAACATTTTTAGACAAGTTAAAAGCTGCATAGGTACCTCTACTCTACCTACCAACTACATAATTATAAGAAATTAACCATGAAATGCGATACTTAGTTGTGGATAGTTGTGAATCAACTCCTGTGAGAGGAAGTTTTTTTTTTTGCAAAACTTACTTTATATGTACAAAATGCACATGGCTACGTTTAAGGGTAATATTACGGTAAACAAAATGAATTATGAACATGATATAGGTACCTATATCAACTATAAAAATGTTCCCTTTAGTCAAATGTCCACATCAAATCTTGAAATTTGCACATCAGTTACTCAAACAATAGGTAGGTAACTACCTAGTTATAACTACCTACCTACAAATAAAACAAGAAGAATTCCACTCGCCATACGACAAAATTCGGCTGGGGGACTACTTAATTAGGGGCGCTAGGCCGCCGTGCCGTCGCGCCACCGCGCCACCGCCGAAAGGCAAAAATCAAATCGTGAGATGCCAGCGAAATAGGGCACCTAGGTATGCGTTTTTATTTCACGTTTTTTGTTGCACAATTTTTGAGTGACAATTTTTGAAATAGTAGTTAGATACCTACCTACCCACCTAAAAAAAAAAGTAGGTACCTATTTGCTCAAATAATTCTCAAACCCATTACTTTACCTACATAATTATTATAATTGGCAAAATGACTGTACTTCTAGAATACCTACATAATACCTACAACCTACCTTAAATACCTATAAGTAGGTAGGTATACCTAATCTACATAAATATATCTACATTACCGTAGATACCTGAACAAAAATCCACATTAAAAATCTAAACTCACCGCTTATTATTACCTAATCGTTATTTTGTCTAAACCTTTGTATCAGCTAACTTCTTACTGTTCAAAATATCCTAAACTTATCCCTGCCACATGCTAGACTTAATAGCTAAGCTACCTACTGATTTAAAAGCTCTCCAAATCCAGATCTATGAGAAATGAAAATCGATTTAAAAAATCATCCTTTAAAAAGTCACATTTGTAAACGAACCCTTTAAGTGATAAATTAACACCTACCTACCTGGCTAAAACATAGGTATCTTTTTTTCTATTTCCTTCCTCAATTATAATCTATTTTATTCTATGAAACCTCATCTTTATTATTATGGCAAATCATTTATTAAATACCTAATCACTTTCCCAAAGAAGTAAGAATCTAAATAAAACTAGCCTACCTAATTAAACTAAAAACGAAAAGGGCAAGCACAACCCTATATTATTATCCTCATCGCTCCTGCGATGAGACTGAGAATAAAATGGTTTCATAAGAAACACATAGTTATAAAAGGGGGAGGTTTTATTCAATAAAACATGTTGTAAGAGAACAGAATGAACTCTTCATACATTTAAATGAATTCAATCATGCGCCATGTCGAGTTTTGTACCTATGTCGGGCTGTACCCTATGTTCAGTTAGGTTGTGTCGGCCTGTATAATGTTCAGTTGTGCCAGCGTTGCCACAATGTTACAAGTGTAACAAAAGTGTTACACTTTTCTTAATTTTTTTGTATTTGTTACTATGTTACTTTTTTTTTCTTTTTGTTACACTTTTTTCTCCAAATTTTGTTTTTCTTTAAAATTTTACTTTATCATTTTTTTTTATCAGTGTGAAGGCGTCATCGCAACTGAACATATCCAACTTGACACGTCACAACTGAACATTATACAGGCCGACACAACCTAACTGAACATAGGGTACAGCCCGACATCGGTACAAATCTCGACATGGCGCATGATTGAATTCATTTAAATGTATGAAGAGTTCATTCTGTTCTCTTACAACATGTTTTATCGAATAAAACCTCCCCCTTTTATAACTATGTGTTTCTTATGAAACCATTTTATTCTCAGTCTCAGTGATGCCCCCCTATTACAAATGTAGCGATTTTACTACATTTTTTTTCCAAAGAAAATTACTACGTACAATCTGGAAATATTCCCAAAACACTACAATATCAAAATTTCAGAAAAAGTTTTATTTGCATCAAAGATTGTGTTTACGCCTTAAGCTCACAAACTTTTGACTGCCAGAAAATTTGACAACTCAACGAGCTCAAACAGTAGTTGTTGCTTTTCTGTACGTCTTTTTCTCTTATGCCCGTACATTACATATGAATACGAATACAAGATACGAAAAAAATATTACCGTTTTACCGAGATGAGATGTGTTTACTGTTTAGCTATGTTTCTTGAAATTTGAAAAAAAAATATTCTCTTCAAAACGAATTCGGAATAAAAACAAAAATGTAAAGATATTTTAAAATAATTCCAAATAAAAGGTAATAAAAACTAAAGCCATAAGTCACGTATAACAAAAAAAAAAAAGTTAAAAAATATTTTGTTTCCAGAAATTCAAACAATAATGAATCGGAGAATGATATTGCGACGAAAAAAACTGCAATTGAAGTGCTTAGTGATGCAAAAGATAGTGAAATGTAATATATTTTCATTTGTTCAAACAAATCCAGGTTTTATTTACATATGTTTTTATTTATTTTACTATTTATTTTATTATTATAAAAAAATAGTAATTAAGATTATTTTCGTATTTTGAACATAAGATATTATATTCCGTTGTGTAAGACTTCTATGTATTTGTTTTGAATTAATAAAAAACCAAATTGTTTTTGTTATTTGAAAAATTTGTTAGTTTTATTCTTATTTTCAAAAAAAATTGATTTGCTACATTTTAAATCGGCTTCACTACATTTTCTAACAGTTAGGGGGGGAAACCCTGCGTCAGTCTCATCGCAGGAGCGATGAGGATAATAACATAGGGTTGTGCTTGCCCTTTTCGTTTTTAGTTTAATTAGGTAGGCTAGTTTTATTTAGATTCTTACTTCTTTGGGAAAGTGATTAGGTATTTAATAAATGATTTGCCATAATAATAAAGATGAGGTTTCATAGAATAAAATAGATTATAATTGAGGAAGGAAATAGAAAAAAAGATACCTATGTTTTAGCCAGGTAGGTAGGTGTTAATTTATCACTTAAAGGGTTCGTTTACAAATGTGACTTTTTAAAGGATGATTTTTTAAATCGATTTTCATTTCTCATAGATCTGGATTTGGAGAGCTTTTAAATCAGTAGGTAGCTTAGCTATTAAGTCTAGCATGTGGCAGGGATAAGTTTAGGATATTTTGAACAGTAAGAAGTTAGCTGATACAAAGGTTTAGACAAAATAACGATTAGGTAATAATAAGCGGTGAGTTTAGATTTTTAATGTGGATTTTTGTTCAGGTATCTACGGTAATGTAGATATATTTATGTAGATTAGGTATACCTACCTACTTATAGGTATTTAAGGTAGGTTGTAGGTATTATGTAGGTATTCTAGAAGTACAGTCATTTTGCCAATTATAATAATTATGTAGGTAAAGTAATGGGTTTGAGAATTATTTGAGCAAATAGGTACCTACTTTTTTTTTTAGGTGGGTAGGTAGGTATCTAACTACTATTTCAAAAATTGTCACTCAAAAATTGTGCAACAAAAAACGTGAAATAAAAACGCATACCTAGGTGCCCTATTTCGCTGGCATCTCACGATTTGATTTTTGCCTTTCGGCGGTGGCACGGTGGCGCGACGGCACGGCGGCCTAGCGCCCCTAATTAAGTAGTCCCCCAGCCGAATTTTGTCGTATGGCGAGTGGAATTCTTCTTGTTTTATTTGTAGGTAGGTAGTTATAACTAGGTAGTTACCTACCTATTGTTTGAGTAACTGATGTGCAAATTTCAAGATTTGATGTGGAAATTTGACTAAAGGGAACATTTTTATAGTTGATATAGGTACCTATATCATGTTCATAATTCATTTTGTTTACCGTAATATTACCCTTAAACGTAGCCATGTGCATTTTGTACATATAAAGTAAGTTTTGCAAAAAAAAAAACTTCCTCTCACAGGAGTTGATTCACAACTATCCACAACTAAGTATCGCATTTCATGGTTAATTTCTTATAATTATGTAGTTGGTAGGTAGAGTAGAGGTACCTATGCAGCTTTTAACTTGTCTAAAAATGTTCATACTGTTCATTTCGAAATTCGTCTTTCGATATACCTATACCTACCTAATGGCAATTTCAATATTGTATTGCATACCTTCCTTAGGATTCATCACCTTTACCTACCTAGTATAGGTGACTATACCTAGGAAGGTAAGTACAAAACGCAAATTGTTTATAGGTCCTATAAGTATTTTATTTTTTTTTTTAAATGGGGGGGTGTGCAATTTTTTTACAATTACAATTAAAAATATATCGGTGACCTAGAATTAATTTTTTTGTATGAAATGGATTCAGGTTTTTTGTTTTTGAGGAAAACGAAAATTATGTAAACAATTTTTTCTGCAAATTTACATTATATACCTACATACTACATAGGTATTTTGTGTATGTATAGTATAGGTGCATATAGGTATTTAGTTTTTAAACTTGATCTACAATTTTTGGTCAAAAATTTCGTAACAAACGATTTTTTATTTTTTAATAGCAGACCGCGATACAATTTCGCGTCCATTCCAAGTTATTTACAAAATTGAGCCAAGCTAAAATTAAGACAAGCATTGCAGTCAGAAATGATGGTTTACTCTTAAGAAATGGCATATGTAGGTAGGTACATATGTAGGTACCAATTTTTTTAATCCCAAAATAAAGAAAAATAGGTAGGTAGGTAGGTACATAATATATCTAATAATCCGAAGGTATCCTACCTACCTTATTTTAAAAAAAATATGAATTTATGCAAAAATTAAAAATTGTCGTAGTTGTTTTTACAAAAGAAATGTAGATACTTACATACCTATAGATATGTAGGAAAGTGTGGGGGTAATAATGAATTCTGTATGTGACAAAATTCGTAAATTTAAAATAATTCTGTTTTTTACATTTTTGCCTCTAGACTCTTGAGAATCACCTATAAAAATTAGAATTGGAGTAGGTAAAGGTAGATATGGTTAGGTATAGGTAGGTATTTGACTTTACTGACCTAATATAACTTGGCCATGTCCTTATTTCACGGCACTTCAAAACCTTAAAGTTTGAAGAAAATCGCGGTACCTATACATAGGTACTATATAAACATATAAGTACCTAGATATAAAAAAAAAATACCTATACATATGTAAACACATGATATATACATGAGTATACATGGGTTTATTGTGATTATACATTGAACATTTTTATATATTGATGCTTTTTTCATTTAGGTAATAAGGTACCTACTTACTGTATACAAATATGCTGGTATAATTCAAGAATTATTCTTATTTACCAAAATGTTAATGATCAATAATTCAAATTATGTTTGAATAATAGGGTTTTCAAGTTTATAAATAATTATGAACCCAAAAATATGTAGGTACATTGTACAATGTATGTATTTATACATTTTTCAATAGTAAATTATAAGGACATTAAACCTTAATAAATATTCCTTTTTTTTGCTGGAAAAGGACAGAAAACTTCATTGATATCAAATAAACAATCCCGATGATATCATCCTCTCTCGATCAACATCCTGCCATAAGTACCTAACCTATACCTAATCCTGACATAGGTAGGTACTTTTAAGAAAAAAATTGTATACCTAAAACTTTAGTCTTTAAGAATATTCCAGAATAAAGTAGTTTCAGCACCTGTTTCACTTTGATGTTTTTTAAAACAGCAAACAAAATTAAAGGCCCAGAAAAAAATTGCTAGGGGCGGCAAAATTGGCTCTGCCCCGGGCGGCAAAAACCCACGCTACGCCACTGAGGTAGGTACCTTCCTTAATAAATTATCTACTTGTTTTCACGGCATAGGTATTTACGGCAATTAATTTGCACCATCTGGCAAGTTCAAAAGATATTTTTGACGAAAACCAAAATAGTGTCAAGCCTTTTGGCAGAACAAATAGAGCGTTGTTTTTTTTGTTGTTTTCACGGAATATTTACGGCAATTGATCGGCAATTTTTGGGGCAGTTAAAAGTTACTTTTTCGAAAGTTGTCATGCTAGCTTTATACTGCTTAAAGAATCACTAATTTTGCTTTATCTATAAATTTTAGGCAGGGAGCCAGATGATTTAACTGGCACCTCAGATTTATTTTAATATTGGTTACCTATGTAGATTACCTATAAAGATTTAAACCAAAAAAAAAAAAACAATAAACAAAATTATTTTTATAGGCAACCTACCTATGTTATGTACAAGGCTTGTAAAAATGCACTCTTTTCTGAATCATTTATTGAATTCAATTAAAAGATTGCATTTACAATATAACTACCTACCTACTTCAAGGAAAAATGTAAAAAGAATATTACAACACTAAATTAATATATTACCACATACTTATGCATTACATAGTACCTACATATTTAGACCAATCAATAAAGTTTTTAAATCCAAATATTTTACTCCTCCTCCTAATAATAAATAATAAATAATTATAAAAGTTTAAGTTGGAACTTGGATGTTGTAATCAATGAGAACAATGAGGTCTTCTTCAAAATGTTTTTGTATTAAAAGGTATTAATTTTACACAGAATTTTAGTACTAATATGTCTTTTAAGCGACACCTCTGACTACAAAACTGGTTTGATGAGAGACAAAATGGCGTCTCATACGGAATTATGAGAGAGAAAATAATTGAACTCGCGTCACTTAACTGTCATTTATATGCTCTTTCTTGCAAAATGAATTCTTACCAAATTTAAGTGTGTAAGACGAGAACAGGCAATTATTAAAAAGTTCAACCCCTACCCAATAAGGAAGTGCATAAATATACCTATAGGCAAGTAGTAAGTCATTGCACAGCTTATAGATTAAGTGATAAAAATAGTTATATAGTAAACTTTTTTGAATTAGAAATTTTATGTAGAAGCTCATTGAGAAGGAGTAAATCAATTTAAGGGTTCAAAAACTAACTTCTAAACAAATACTAACCTATGTAAGAGCATTATCTAAAGAAAATTTGATATTCGCCTTAAAGTATGCAACGCTTCTGGTAAAATTGTGTCAGGGAGAATGTTTTTTTGTCAGTTGATTTGGTTGGCTTATAACTTCTGTTGTAATAATAGGATCTTTAAGATTAAGGTCTTAAAATGAAGGTATAACGTCAGGTTTATTTATTGAGTTAAAAAATCATTGAGATTACGTACAAGTGTATGCAATTGTACATACATATTATATTGTTCTGGTAGCTATTATGTATAGGTAGGTACCTAGTAGTTCAACCGTCCATAAGAGTTTATGGCGTATTCAATGGATTTTTCACCGAATTATTATTAGGTATACCGACTTATTACATATGAGAAGGTTATTAAAATTGTAAAAAAACTAAGCTTTCATATCATCATTTTATTTTTAAATATGGTAGCTACCTACTTGAGATCGATATAAAGTAAGATATACCTACCTACATATACCTACCTATATAGTCATCTTCTTGAACCATTAGCGTTGGATATTGGATCTATTATTTTAGTACTTCATCTGCCTTTTTTCCAATGTTTTTTCAAATAAAAAATATTTAAAATATAGGTACCTAAAAGAATTTTGTATTCATATAGATAATATTGTAGCTAAAAGGAATAATTTTTTTTTCCTTAAAAAAAACTGTCAATTGAATTTTTTTACAATCTAACACTCAAATTTTAGTTAAGGCATTTGTTTGTGCAGAATAAAATTTCGAGAGCCGAAAAACATTTTTAAATAATTTTTAATAGCTTTGTTTTTTTTTCGGTTTAAAAAAAAATTATAAATTGAATATTTTTACAAACTTAATCAGTTCTTGACAACTTCAATGTGATTGGTATAAAATTAGCCTGGCGTCGAAATCAGTTTTCATTTTGTCGAGATACCTACCTATTCTTTTTCAAGAATTTTTAATAGTTTATGTTATAAATAAATAAATTATAGGTAGGTAGGTACCTACATTTTCTTAAAAAACCCATCAATTCTAATCTATAGCATTGTATGTAAAATAAAATTATTCCGGAGTCGATAGCTTTGTTTGTTCTCGAGATATTCGAGTCGATAAACACTTTTTTAATTTTTGTTACCTAGTGGTTTTGGTTTGAAAGTTTGTTGATTTAAAAAAAAAAACTGTTCGTTCATTTTTTTAATTCTTTTCGTTTCTTCATTACCTATACGTATGATGTAGAATAAAATAAACCTGAGAATCGAAGACAATTCTTGTACCCACTCGAAATATTCGAAACGAACGATTTTTAGAAATGTTTGTTTTAAATTGATGTACCTACCTAGGTATATATTAAAATAACCGTTAATTGAATTTTGTTGAAGGAATATCCTTTCTGCCATTCATCTGTAAAATAAAATTTACTTAAATACAATATCTCTATTCGTTCTCGAGATACAGTGAACGATATAGAATGTATCACGAACGTACGAACGTACGTACATACACACACACATTCAGACATCTCTCTTAAAACGACGGATTCGTATTCCTGGGACCTTGAAAAGTGGACTATGTCAAAATTTTCGATTCGAAAAATCGAACCGCACAATAACTTCCAATGATGGGAAGTTAACATCAAACAAGTAATACCTAAGTAATAAACCTATCGCACACAGGCATTTTGCAGCTCCTTTTGCGCACAAAGTACCTACCAACTTACCTACTTGTGTATGTACATACATATGTATGTATAGATATTTAGATACTAAAAAATTGATTTTATTGTTAATTGTTCAAGAATCATAGGTAAGTACCTACTAAGGTACCTGCTTACCTATATATACCTACCTATTGCTTAAAAACACGTCTTTACCTTTTCTTTAAAATTAACTTTTTCTGGAGAGTTAACTTTTCCGGAATCCTAATTAAAGAAGGTAATTGATAGGTACCTTCTTTAAAATAGTACCTACCCACCTAAAACTGAAATGTTTTCTCTATGTCCGCGCAGACAGTTTTGGTTATTAAAAATGCCAACTTTGTTCAAAGGAACCTACTTTAGCTATAGGTAACCTATCTACCTGTAAGTAAGTATAGGTACCTAGGTATTTTTTTAATTTATAAAAACTTTAGGTAGGTACCTACCTATACATAGGTTCCCTACGAAAAAACAAATTGATATTGTATAGGTATGTACCTACATACCTACCTACCTACCTACAAACTACAAACTACCTACCTATTCTCTTAAGACATGAAATCAGTCATCGATATATTTTGTACATACATATATTATGTAATAGGTATGGTACCTAGGGATTGAAAGTCCAATGATTAGAACTTAAGTTATGTAGGTATAAACATCGATATTGAACCGTATTATAGTTTTCATAGTTTAACTAAAACCACCCTACAACCTCTCAAAAAACCTTCATTAGTTTATTGAATTTTAAAAGTTCATGCCTATTTTTGTTCTTTCTTATCTATACGTATCGATGTAGGTGGATAATATCCTGTTGTTTTTTTTTTATTTTAAGACATTATATTTGAAGATCCGACGATAAGAACACAAGTTATAGGCTACGAAAAGAAACAATACCGAAACAGACCTAAAACCTTTTGTAGTTTTCTCATCGTCACATACCTACAATAAGAACCTACCAAAACTAAAGCGATTTTGTATTCACTACCTTCTCTTTTTCCCTATCATTTAAACTACCTTCCCACAGCTTGCCTCACAAAAATTGGTTCACATATCACCGTCATATCATATTCCATTCTATATCTATAATTATAAAAACATGTGAACAATTCCAGTTCTACATTTACCCAATATAATTTCCCAAAATATAGATTGGTACAATATGAACCTATCAAAAAACTATATTGATTATATTTAATCAGCCACCGCCTCATCTATATATCTCCCTCCTCCTCTTTTTCTTTTTTCTATATCATAGTATAAAGTACCAACCCTCAGTCAACCTCCACTACGCAAAAAAAAAACACAAAGCATTCATTTCACAAAATTCATTCTTAAAAATGAATTTTTTATCCATGTTGAGAAATTTTCATGATCAGTTAAGTCCATGTTGAGTCGCGAAATGTCAAGTTAGGTAGTGTTGGGCTGAGGATGTTGTGCTGAACCATGACGGGTCATACCCAACCCGTCCATGTTGAGTCGCGAAATGTCATGTTGGGTAGTGTTGGGCTGAGGATGTTGTGCTGAACCATGACGGGTCATACCCAACCCCCTTTAAAATTTGAATCAATTAGGTATGGTAAAAGTAAATAGGTACCTACCTAGTAGGTATATCTTACCTACCTATCTACCAACTTACGTATACCTACGTAGATACCTACTTATGGTAGATACCTATAGGTATATCTACTAAAAAATTGACTCTTAATTTTTTTTTTTTTTTTAGATTTAGATTTAGATTTATTCATTGAATGCATACACAGTAAGAAATACATCTTATAAAATTAGTGTTATGCTAAAAAATACTTAACATAAAATGGTGAACAAGCTACTTGATAGGTGAATTTATAATTATAAACATAATTATCTCATTCTTTTAATTATTCTTTAAATTTACACAATTTCATCTAGAGAAAATGACAATTAATATATATATTTATGTACATATGTATAAAAATATTTGAGTAATTCAGTACTGTATTTTAAGATCAAATATAATATTCATACACACATCTCAACTATTATGAAGAAGTTTTTGAAAATTAGGCACTTTGAAAATGGCTTCGAAGTTCAATTCGAAACCTAGCTGCGCCACTTATCATTTTTAAATTTATTGGGAGAAGATTCCACAGACGAATAGCATGGACGAAAAATTGTTGTTCAGAGGTACGGCAGGAATACCGAGGGTTTAGAAGCATTAAGGTTCTGGTTGAGGAGCTAAACCGAATACTATTAAATAAACTAGAGGGTTGCCGAGTGTTTATTACGTTACAGAGAAGGAGAAGTGTCCTGTACCGAATAAGATGATCGATGGAAAAATTGTAAATTTGATGTGAGAAGTCCGAGATACGATCAAAACGACGTAGACCAAAAATGTAGCGAGCTGTATTATTGAAGGCGACATTCAATTTTCTTTTACTATTGGCATCACAGTTGCAAAATATTTCGCATCCATATGACTGCTTTTAGACGACTGCAATTTCTATCCGCAATTCCGTTTTGAGTTTCTTTCCGATTGCAGCATCCATTTAAACGCTGCAAATTTTAATACCTGCAATTTTTGTTAAATGAGAAGGAAATAATATCTCGTCACTCTTTACTCCGCTTATGTCTCAAACAATAAGAAAAAGCACAAAGAAGAAAGAGCGATAACTCTGCAATTATTTCAACCTCATGCAACTTTGTCTACCCCGGACACCGCATACGTCCCCCGCCTACATGCTTAAAAATTGCAAGGGTAATTGCAGCATATTTGCAGCGTTTAAAAGCAGTCTATGTTAATATAGGAATTACAACCGTCTTGGCAATCATCATCCGAATGTTCAAGTAAAAAAAAAAAAAAAAAAAAAAAAAAAAAAAACATTCTGAGAACTCCATACACTTTACCCACCGCCGCATTAATATGGCTGTCCCAAGTAAGCTTCCTGTTGAACAACATACCTAGATTTCGTGCATTGGATGCAGATTCAATGGGTATACCATTCAATGAGATACTTGGGAAATAGTCAAGATTTAATACTGTCTTACTGATGACAACACATTTAGACTTAATGGGATTAAGGAATAGACCATTGTTCTGAGACCAGTTAAAAATTTGCGCCAGGTCATGGTTGATAGTATGTACACCATCTTCAATTAGACCAAGGGGACAACTATAAATTAACTGTACATCATCAGCAAACATTTGAAGCGCACATCCCGAAATCAGAGTTGGAATTTCATTAATGTACAGAGAGAAGAGAAGGGGTCCAGAGATAGAACCCTGGGGAACTCCTCTGACTGTGGGAAGGAATGTAGACATTTTACTGTTTACTGAGACCGATTGTACTCTATCTTGCAAGTACGTTTTCATTAAGTTAACCGCCAAAGGAGACAATCCAAAATTACTTGAAAGTTTCTGACATAAAACTTGATGGTCCACTGTATCGAAGGCTTTTGAAAAGTCAAGTAATACTAGAAAACTTACAAGGTCTTTATCTAATGCCAATCGTATTTCTTCAACAACATTGATTATAGCTGTCGTACAACTATGCTTCGCACGAAAACCAAATTGTTTGCTTGACAACAAGTTTTGCGACCTGATGAAGGCATTGAGCTGTTTTTGTAGAATTTTCTCGAAAACTTTGGACAGGAAAGGTAATATGGAGATGGGCCTATATTCATTCGTGTTTCGACCTTTGGGAACTGGAATAACTTTTGCTTGTTGCCAATCAGTCGGGAAGATGCCAGTCATAATAATAGTATTGAATAAATGAGTTAAGTAATTTAGGATGTATGGCAAAATCGCCTTCACAAAAGCTGGGTGTATGCCATCAATTCCAACCGCGTTCGATTTGATGCTAAGCAAGCTTTCAACAATATCTGTACTTTCAATACAAACGAAATCAAATGATATATCTGGATGAGAAACATTAAGGGATTCCTGAGTCAATGATGAATTATGAGAAAGTTGTGGGAAAGGAAGTGAAACAAAGTTTTGATTTAATACATCTACATCAATATTCTCATTACACTCGATGTTACTTCTACCTACCCCTGTTTCCCTTAGATTTTTCCATAATTGACGTTTGTTGGATGTTCCAAACTTTGTACGATACATTTCGATTTTAGCAGATCTTATTTTAGAAATTGCTTGATTACGAAGAGTACGGTAATTTCCGAGGTAAACTTCAAGTCTATATCTTTTCCACTCTCTGTAAGCTTGATCCCGTTGAGATAGAAGCCTTCGAATTTCATTGGTGAACCAAGGACGTTGACAATTTTTAGCAATTTTTCTTCTGATTAGAATATGGTTATCAAATAGGTTCAAGATATTAGCGTTAAGAAATTTAACTTGGTCATTGGGTGAGGGAAAATAGAAAACTCTGTCCCACTCAATGCTCTGGAGATTTTGTTCAAGGCTATTATAATCTACCCTGTAAAAATCGCGATACTCATATGTTATAACAGTTGTATTCTTCCTGAAATCGAAACTTAAGTAAATAAGATCATTTTTTGAGAATGCTGGTGCCGATAACTGATTGTAATGAAGAACATCACTTAAATCACTTACAAAAAAGCGTCTAAAAAGAGTGTTTGTGATGTTCCTACAAAATGAGTGGCGATGGTTGTGTTAACGGGAAATAAGTTATATGACTCCATTTCACAGACTAGTGTATTATCAACAAGGAGATTACTGTTAAAGTCACCACAAATGACCATTTTCGACGAATTAGAAGATATATTTTCTAAGAGAGTTACCAATGGACTTAGGGAAACATCGTTGTTGGGTCTATATACACCACCTAATATCAAAGAATTGTCATCTGCAGTAATATCAATAAAGACATATTCCATGACACAGCCTGCTTCCGACTTACATTTGAATTTACATTTCAAATTTTTCCGCACATACACAGCAACACCCCCACCTCTCTCACATCTATCTCCATTCTCCACGATACAGCTTAAAATTATCTAGATTATACATTTCGTCACGATTTGTATACAGAAACCAAGTTTCAGAAACACAAAAGGATGATAGGTACCTAGGTATATGTATTATAATAGGTACCTACATATACCTAATAGACATTATACATACATATGTATATAGATTTACTATTAGGTATGTAGGTAGGCAGCAATACCATAGGTATGGAAAATCCAATTAGAACTCTAGTTAGCTAGGTAGGTATACGTAGATCTTAATATTGAACTGTAGGTATACCTACCTATTGTACTTTTCAAAGACGTTTGTTAACTAAAAACACACTAGGTATACCTATACAACCTTAGTCGTCGGTATAGGTAGATACCTATTATAAAAAAAAACCTTTATTAATTTATTGATTTTTAAAATTCCAAATTAGTTAATACCTATATTTTTGGGCTTACCTTCCTACCAATAAACCTATACCTAATATTCTGTTATTTTTTTTTTTTACTTTTAAGACATTATATCTGAAGATCCGACTATTAGAACATTAGTTAAAGGCTTCGAAAAGAAACTACATAGGTACATATATCGAAACCTCCCTAAAAATAATTTTTGCAACGCTACATACAATAAGAACCTACCTACCAAAAACTTAATTGATATTTTATTCACTAACCACAGCCACATGTAGATATGTACGCAACTATCCTCTCCTCTTTCTCTTTTTGCATGCAATTGTACCTACCTATGTATCTTCCCTCAGCGTGCCTCACAGAACACCAAACAAAATTAACAGCAACAACACGTCATATCATATTCCATTCGTTATTATCCATCTATCTACATATATCTATAATTTAATTTAATTTTAATTTTAGTGGGGGCTTAACCCCCATTTATTCCGCTTAATTCAAGCTACAAGTATAACTTAAAAAACTAACTTAAATCTAAACTTATAACTATGAGTGGGGATGGGTCAAAAGGATTTTGAGGTTGTAGGTGCTGATGTTGAAATCAAATGAATTTGGATTCAAAGTGACCAACCGAAGCATACGGGTCAGAGGTTCATTAAGGCCATAGGAGGTGTGGAGTTTTGGTAAATAGAAGAGGCGAGGGTTTCTTAGGTTACGGGTGTTAGTGTTGAAAGAAATCGAGTTATAGAGAGAGGAGCAGTCAACTGAACCAGAGACAAGCCGATGTATGAAAAGTATGTCAGCAATTTCTCTACGTTCCTGTAATGAGTTAAGGTTTAACAGTTGGAGGCGGGGGTAAGATCAAAGGATTTTCCCAGGGAAGGCATTGAAGTGCAAAACGAAGAAATCTTCGTTGGATGTTTTCAATTCTTGGTATATGTATATCTTGATATGGAGACCAAACTTGAGACGTATATTCAAGTAGAGGTCGGACAAACGTCATGTAAAGCGATCAGGTCACATAAGGGTTAGAAAATTCTTTAGACCATCTTTTAACGAAACCCAAAGCTGAGTTGGCCTTATGAATTATTTCATCAATATGAAGTAGAAATTTAAGTTCACGGTCACATAACAGACCAAGATCCCTTATGTTTTCTACTATCTGTATGGGGTGATTATGAAGATAGTAAAGACGGGGAGTTGTTTTAATGCGTTTACGTGAAAAGGTCATTGTCTGGCACTTGCTAATGTTGAGCTCTAAGCAATTTTTGGTACACCAGGTTGAGAAATTGTCGAGATCTGTTTGGAGGAGGGATATGTCTTCATGTGCTGCAATGATTTTGAAAAATTTCGTATCGTCAGCGTAAAGAGATATTTGACAGTGTTTAATGACCATGTCAATGTCGTTAATTGTAAGGATAAAGAGGAGAGGGCCTAAATGACTACCTTGGTGGACACCAGAAGTGGCTAAAAAAGGATTTGAAAATGCGGATCTAAACCGGACATAATATTCACATTTCTCAAGATAAGAAGTAATCCATTTCAGGAAAAGGGGTTCAAAACCTAAAGAGGAGAGTTTAAAGACTATAAGATTATGAGAAATTTTGTCAAACGCTTTCCTGAAGTCAGTGGAGATCATATCAACTTCATTTCCGTTTTCTAAGGCTCTTAGAGTGAATGAAACGAATTCTACAAGGTTTGTGGTGGTAGATCTGTTTTTTAAGAAACCGTGCTGTGCTGGGGTAATTAGGGACCTGCAACGAAAACTGAGGAATTCATATAAAATGCTTTCAAAAATTTTTGGGATATGAGAAAGTTTAGCAATTGGACGATAGTTTTTCACCTCACCTTTCGGCCCTTTCTTGTGAATTGGTGTTATGAAAGATGTTTTCCATATCTTAGGAAATGTTCCTTGAGATAAGGATAAATGAAAAATCTTTGATAGAGGAGTTGAAAGAGAAGAAGAACATTTTTTTAGGAAAATGGCAGGAAGACCATCAGGGCCAGGAGTGAACTCATCATTAAGTTGAGAAAATTTGTTTTCAATGGCCGATGGAGCAATGCAATCGGGTAAGAATGGACCCAACGAAAAATTCGGTAAATACTCAAAATAGGTCCAATCTGGTTTAAAAGAATCCTTGGAGAATGAATCTTTAAAAAATGATGCAAAGTAATTAGCTATAGTTAGATTATCATTGGAAGTTTCATTATTGAAGGACAAAGAGGATGGATACCCATCTGACTTTCTTTTGTGATTAACGAACTGAAAGAAGGATTTGGGATCGTTAATAAGGTTAGATTGAGTTTTATGTAAATATTCTTGGTAGAGAAAACTGTACAGTTCGTTGAAATGAAGATAAGCACCAAGGTACTTAGAGTAGTCAGTTGCGCATTGAGAGCATAGGAAAATTTCCCACAGTTTGTTCCTTTGGTTACGCAGCGATCGAAGTCTTCGATTATACCAAGGCGGTGATGAAGGAGAAACTCTACGTCGGTAGGAAGGGACATGCAACGAAATTGAGTAGTGTAGTTCATTGTAAAAAAGGTTAGTGGCTTCTTCAACAGACATATTTTCAAAATCAAATGAAACTCGGTTTATATAATCGTTAATTTGGGAGAATTGGGTTTTATGAAAATCATACAAAATAGGATGTGAAGTGGGTGTAACTTCTGGGTACGAGTTGAGGTAGAACGTTAGTAACAAGGGAGGGTGAAAATTATCCATAGCTGTAAGAATTTGGGGACAGAGAGTGACTAATGAGTTATCTGGGTCGGTTGAGAAAATAAGGTCAAGTTGTCGGCTCATATTATTTAGAACGCCACTCACTTGACTGAGGCTTGAATCAGTTAAATGATCGACAAAAAGACATTCTTTTGCCGAGGAGGGATTACAAATGTAGTTTGATCCGTGGTCTGACACAGTCCATTTAAGGTGTGGAAGGTTGAAATCCCCACAAATTACAATTTCATCGAGGGGGTCGCATTGTTTTATTAAATGATCGATCGCGCGAACAGCAATTTCATATGTGTGTAGAGTATGTAAAAACACAAGATAAACTGACGTTTTAAGAAGTTTTATTTTAACTGAAACAAAATCAACTTCAGACGTACTTGAGATTGAAAAAAGGGATGAGTCCAATGTTTTTTTTATCGCGATAAGAACTCCTCTGCAAGGAGAGCCAACGGTGGGCCGATCATCATCTCGATAGACATTAAAAGAAGAGGGAAATAACTCTTGGTTATTGATACTGGGGGTCAGGTTAGTTTCAGTCAAAGCGTAGACATCAAAAGGGAGGGAGTGTGATTGTCTTAAGACTGAGCTGGTTTTAGATCGAAGACCTCTTACATTTTGATAATAAACAGTTAGAGGGAGGTGTTGACGTGTTTGAGCGGAGGATTAGGAACGAAAAAAACGGTTGTGATCATTTCTGTTGCGTTGCAGGTGGGATATTCGTTTAGACTGTAAGTATTGACGGAAAGTATTCAGATCATCCTTTACTTTTTGTGGTGGTAAGTTAAAACTGTCATGATATTTGATAAAAATTTTCATAAGCTTAGAAAATTCAGACGGCAGACCTTCCTGTTGGATGGAAACCAAAACGTTTGTTCTGGTTTTCCCTTCGTAGCAAACAGAATCTGACTTGTCGTGCAGAAATGCTAGGAAAATACGGACATTCTCATAAATCTTCTTGTCTCTAAGCCTAGAGAGAGCATAGCGACATTCAGTGGAATCTGCAGTTTGCTGGGTAAGTTTGACTACTGGTGGTAAAAGAGGATCAAAAGAGTTGTCTGAATTTTGTTGAGTAGTTGACTGAGCGGGGTTCAATATAAAAACATGTGAACAACTTAAGTTTGCATTTACCCAATGTACTTGAGTGTGTGAAGTTAGCCCCTCTTTTTTGGAATTTCATATTTTTGAAACTTGTTCCAGGTTGTTCCCGGTTTGTTCCGCATTTTTCCAAAGTTTTTTTTGAAAAATATTCAAAAATGGGGGTTTTAGACCCAAAAAACCGTTTTTGACCTAGTCCCCCTTTTATTGAAAATCAAATTTTTGAAAGTTGTTCCAGGTTGTTCTAGTTGTTCTGAACATTGTTTCAAGTTTTTGGACCCCTATGTTCAAAATTTCGAAAGTTATGAGCAAAATTCGAAAGAATTCTAGCCCCCCTTTTTTCGAAATTCTTGGTTTTGAAATTTTTTTCGGGTTTAAAAAAGTGTTCTTACCATTGTTCCAAAAAATTAAAGTTGTAGTGCTTGTATTTTTAAAGATAAAGCCTACAAAACTTTTTTTCAAAAATCCAAAAAACGGGCCTCCAAAATTTTATTTTTTTTTTTAATCATTTGTTTTAGAAAACTTGGTGGTAAAAGCATCTGTTGAAAAAATATTCTGAGTCTAGCTTTATATTATCAGTTTAAAAACTAACTTTAAAACAAAATCTGCAAATTTTCTAATTTAAAAAAAACTCCATTAACCCCCCTTTTTGAAAAATCAAAAATTCAAAAGTTGTTCCAGGTCAAACACTAATTTGTCTTAAGTGTACCAAAATTTCATATAAAAATATAAATATTTAAAGGTTTAACATAACAAAAACGAATAAAGCACATTTTTTGCTCCCCAGTGCTCCCCTTTCAAAATTTTAAAAATTAAATACTTGTTTCAGATTTCTTTAGCATTTATCTAATCGACATTAAAATCCTGTTTCTTTAAAATAAATTTTTAATGCACATATTTTCAAAAAACACTTCCCCAACCCCCCCATTTCAAAAATTCCGGAAGAAATGTATTTCAAATAGGTATCTTACCAAACCTCATTGTTCCAAGATTTCATCAAAAAATATCCGCAATAAAAGATTTTAAAAACGAAAAACGCTATTTACGATATTAAACGAAAATCTTTATTTCGCACCCCCTTTTCAAACTCAGACAGCAAAGAAATTTCCTAACATTGTATTAGGTCTTCTCTACATTGCCCCAAGGTAAAATCTTTAACAAAAAATAATTATTTAAAAAAAACTTAAATAAAAACTTTCCCCCCCCCCCCCCTCTTATTATTACCAAATTTGGAATCAAACATAAACATGCTGTTTCTGCAAAGTAAATCATATATCTTAATTTAAAAAAAGCATTGACAAACAAAAATAAAAGATTTTCAAACAAAACATATTTACTTACGATATTAAATGAAAATGTGTGTTCTGAGCCCCCCACCCAGAAAAAAAAATTATTTTTATATTTCCTCGTTATCGAAGTGTTCTTCTAAAACAGTCCAATCAAAAATTTTGAAATAAAAATTTAGAATAAAAAAATATTTTTAATGCTACCCCAATTCTCTTCGTTTTTCCGAAATCGAAAAAAAAGTTTATACACTTAATGAAAATTAAAAACAAACTCATTGAGTTATAAAAATAATCAAAGAAAGTCCTAAAAAAGACATACAGATTTTTACGATATTAAATAAAACTTCAATTTTGGCCCAACCTTTTAGAAATCCATAATTCAAAAACTTGTTCCAGGTTGTTCTAGGGCTCTTCTTAATTATTCCAAGCTTTCGTTTCATAAAATTGATTTTTAGTATGAAAAATTTCATTTAAATGCTCCCCCGCCCCCCTTTTTCCAAAACTCCAAAATCTAAAACTTGTTTTAAGTGCAGAATCACTTAAATCCAATTGTTCCAAAGAATCATGGAAAAATATTGAAAATTGCACATTTTAAGCCCAAAAAACACTTTAAATGAAAATATCTTATTATACTTGCTCTGGCCCCCCTTTTTAGAAATCCAAAATTCAAAAACTTGTTCCAGGTTGTTCTAGGGCTCTTCTAAATTGTTCCAAGCTTTCGTTTCATAAAATTGATTTTTAGTATGAAAAATTTCATTAAAATGCTCCCCCGCCCCCAAATTTCAAAATCTAAAACTTGTTCCAAGTGCAGAATCACTCAAATCCAATTATTGTTCCAAAGAATCATTCAAAAATATTGAAAATTGCAGATTTTAAGCCCAAAAAACACTTTATATGAAAATATCTTTTTATCCTTGCGCAAGGATAATAAGATATTTTCATATAAAGTGTTTTTTGGGCTTAAAATGTGCAATTTTCAATATTTTTATCCTTGCGCAAGGATAATAAGATATTTTCATATAAAGTGTTTTTTGGGCTTAAAATGTGCAATTTTTAATATTTTTGAATGATTCTTTGGAACAATTGGATTTGAGTGATTCTGCACTTGGGACAAGTTTTAGATTTTGGAGTTTTGGAAAAAGGGGGGCGGGGGAGCATTTAAATGAAATTTTTCATACTAAAAATCAATTTTATGAAACGAAAGCTTGGAATAATTAAGAAGAGCCCTAGAACAACCTGGAACAAGTTTTTGAATTATGGATTTCTAAAAGGTTGGGCCAAAATTGAAGTTTTATTTAATATCGTAAAAATCTGTATGTCTTTTTTAGGACTTTCTTTGATTATTTTTATAACTCAATGAGTTTGTTTTTAATTTTCATTAAGTGTATAAACTTTTTTTTCGATTTCGGAAAAACGAAGAGAATTGGGGTAGCATTAAAAATATTTTTTTATTCTAAATTTTTATTTCAAAATTTTTGATTGGACTGTTTTAGAAGAACACTTCGATAACGAGGAAATATAAAAATAATTTTTTTTTCTGGGTGGGGGGCTCAGAACACACATTTTCATTTAATATCGTAAGTAAATATGTTTTGTTTGAAAATCTTTTATTTTTGTTTGTCAATGCTTTTTTTAAATTAAGATATATGATTTACTTTGCAGAAACAGCATGTTTATGTTTGATTCCAAATTTGGTAATAATAAGAGGGGGGGGGGGGGAAAGTTTTTATTTAAGTTTTTTTTAAATAATTATTTTTTGTTAAAGATTTTACCTTGGGGCAATGTAGAGAAGACCTAATACAATGTTAGGAAATTTCTTTGCTGTCTGAGTTTGAAAAGGGGGTGCGAAATAAAGATTTTCGTTTAATATCGTAAATAGCGTTTTTCGTTTTTAAAATCTTTTATTGCGGATATTTTTTGATGAAATCTTGGAACAATGAGGTTTGGTAAGATACCTATTTGAAATACATTTCTTCCGGAATTTTTGAAATGGGGGGGTTGGGGAAGTGTTTTTTGAAAATATGTGCATTAAAAATTTATTTTAAAGAAACAGGATTTTAATGTCGATTAGATAAATGCTAAAGAAATCTGAAACAAGTATTTAATTTTTAAAATTTTGAAAGGGGAGCACTGGGGAGCAAAAAATGTGCTTTATTCGTTTTTGTTATGTTAAACCTTTAAATATTTATATTTTTATATGAAATTTTGGTACACTTAAGACAAATTAGTGTTTGACCTGGAACAACTTTTGAATTTTTGATTTTTCAAAAAGGGGGGTTAATGGAGTTTTTTTTTAATTAGAAAATTTGCAGATTTTGTTTTAAAGTTAGTTTTTAAACTGATAATATAAAGCTAGACTCAGAATATTTTTTCAACAGATGCTTTTACCATCAAGTTTTCTAAAACAAATGATTAAAAAAAAAAATAAAATTTTGGAGGCCCGTTTTTGGGATTTTTGAAAAAAAGTTTTGAAGGCTTTTTCTTTAAAAATACAAGCACTTTAAAAATTTAAAAATACAAGCACTACAACAATGGTTAGAACACTTTTTTAAACCCGAAAAAAATTTCAAAACCAAGAATTTCAAAAAAAGGGGGGCTAGAATTCTTTCGAATTTTGCTCATAACTTCCGAAATTTTGAACATAGGGGTCCAAAAACTTGGAACAATATTCAGAACAACTAGAACAACCTGGAACAACTTTCAAAAATTTGATTTTCAATAAAAGGGGGACTAGGTCAAAAACGGTTTTTTGGGTCTAAAACCCCCATTTTTGAATATTTTTCAAAAAAACAGTGCGGAACAAACCGGGAACAACCTGGAACAAATTTCAAAAATACCAAATTCCAAAAAAAGGGGGCTAACTTCACACACTCAATGTACTTCTCTACACATACAATGGGAACCTATCAAAAAACTAAATGTCTTAACAGCCATCGCCGCATGTATGTAACTTCCTTTTCTTTTTTTCTTTTTTCTCTATCATATACAAAGTACCAACCCTCAGCCAGCCTCACGCACACAATAAAAAAAACACAGCATTCATTTTTACAAAATTCATTCTCAAAATGAATCTTATGATGAAAATAATACCCATGATGAAAATATTCATGATGAAAATATCCATGATGAAAATACCCATGACCAGTTATGCCCATGATGAGTCGCGAAATGTTCATTTGTCTTGCGATGAATTGGGTAGTGATGGGCTCTTTCATGATGGGTCATACCCAACCCCATTACGCGTGTGCATACAGATAACTTGTTGATCACATAAAAAAGAAACAAGTAAAAAAAAACATTCCCGATGCCATCGTTGCGCTTCAATAAGCAGGATACCTATATACCGCAAAATATAACAAAACTAAGAAAAAAAAATACAACAGAATTTATTCTGTCGACATGACAACACATTTTTTTTTAAAGAGAATAAATTTTTTTAGAGAATTTCTTCGCTTTCGCGACATTTTTTGTACTGTACATGTACTGTACATATTATGTAGGCGTCATACTATCTCCAGGCAAATCACTAGGCTCGTTAAATATTTGGAACCCGCACATGAGAAAATTGGAGAGATAGTACGATTGTGTTAGTTATGTTATTTTTAACAAATTACCAGGAATTTAAAGTTTTTTTCAATTATTCTTTGTTTCTCCTGATGGTGAAAAGTTTAAATCCCTGATGATGGGGGTTATGTTGGTTCTTTTTGTTCTGGTCCGAAAAAAGCAACAATTATACAATTGGCAAAATGAAGGGGTTGGTTTTTTAAGTCATATACATAATGGGCATGTTTTAAGCTTTGGACCTTATAATAATGCTTTCCCAGGATTTTTTCTTAATTAATAGCTTAAAATAAAAATAAATAGTCTTCTCAAAAAAAGGAAAAAAAATAAATTAAAAATACCTATGTATGAAAAAGATATTTATCATTTTTCTCTATATTGTTACATACTTAAATGTGCTTCCACCATTCCCCCAATGTATACCCAACAAGAAGCTTTTTGCCACATTTGGTCTTTGCAGGCAAATACTTCAGCGTGGCTTGTTTTCTGAAAATAAGTTGCTCTCCATCTTCATCTTCTGCGAAGATAAAGTTGGAGAACAACTTTTGTTATAATTGTTATAATATTTATACAGCCTACCAACCAAGCGATGCCTAAAGATTAGAGAAGCGCTTTTGTTTGTAAGTGCCGTTGCTTGGTTGTTTCTCTGTTATTTGTAGTTTGTAAGTCTTAAAATTCATTCTTGTTCCTACTCGCCGTACGTAAAGACCTAGTTGCAGTCTTATTGTTTTTTATGTTATTATTGTTAAGTAATAAATTAAATAAAAACCAAAATAAAAATAAAACGAACAATTGTCTTTTTATTGGGTAGTTTTAAAACTTCAAAAAACGTAATCGTTATTATATAAAGAATGATAATTGTATGTATTAAAATTAAATTAAATTCGAAAACATTTCGATAAACATCGATAGATTTCTAGATGACCATATAAATCAACCCCCGCATAAGGATTTTGATATACCTAAACAAATAATTCTATAAAAAATTTTACAAACAAAAATCTTCCCGTACCTATTTATTTTTTTTTTTTTTAATATGAAAAAATTTAAAAAAAAATTGAAAAAAGCTTAAATTTAATTTAATTTAAAAAAAATTAAATAAATAAACTTTACCTTGAGAATTTTCCTCAGAATTTGGGCTGAAGATTTTCACAAAATGGAATACACTAAAATTATAGAACTATTATTATTGTTTAATTTTTCAGAGTTTTTTTTTGAAAAATAATTCACTTCGTGCGTATAATTAACAATTTCGCTTTCGAATTTATTGTTTTTTTATTCGTCCTTTTTGTTTTCGAGAAATAAAACTTGAAATCTAAAGTACTACTATTTTGATTTTGATTTTTCAAATTAATTTTATGAAATTATTTCTCATAAAATTGTGAATCATTAATTAACAAACTTTTATCTCACAAATAAAATTCACTACCTAACTATATGTTTCCAAGTTGCTTGCAATTCAAAGTCCCTCCTTTTTTTCAGGGACAAAAAGTCGAAAATTCAAGGAGATTTTTTTTTTATTCCAATGTAATTGTTTTTCACTTCCAAGAAATTCCTAAAATCAACTAGAAAAAAAAAATTATTTGAAACTTGAAATTCTAACAGCAAAAATAAAATCCTTTTATTTCACTATCTCAACTATCAGAAACAATTTAGCACAAGAATATTTTCACAACACAGTTAAAATTAACCTTTCAAATCCAACACCCAATTGCTTAATGCTATCAACAACAGGTAATCATATGTTTTATAGTCCTACTAGTAGTACGTAATATAGGAAAGTCCTTATAATACAAAAACAAACAAAATTCACCATGAAAATTGAAAAAATAACAAATACAGACACACACAAAAACCAAACAACAACTTTGTGCATATATGAAAACATAATAAATTATCATGTTGCAACCAGAGAGTGCAAATGCATTGATGCGCATGATATGATGCACATCATCAAGCATAGAGTACCTATATTATTATTATCTAGAGAACCGACTCGTACCCCCCTTGCCTAAAACACCCGCAAATTTTATTTGAGCACAGTAAGAGAAAACTCTTCTAAATTCCCTATCCGTGAATTCGTGTGAATTGTAGATATAGTGCATCTCTCTTCAAATTTCTCTCCCCATCTTTTTAATTTTGAAAGATACGCACAAAAATACGAACATTACTGAAAAAAAGAAAAGAAAGATGTACACGCAGGAATTGTTTCCACCATCGTAGCTCCGATGTGACTGAGGGACGAGGGTCGGTGGGTTGGTTTTTGTGTTTTGTTTTCATCTCAGTAAAAGAGAGATCAAATTCCAGCGATGGACTTTTTTTAAAAGAAGTATGAACATGGTTTATAATGCAGTTTTAAAAAAAGTATTTCATATCTGGTGGGAGTACTAAGAACTGAGCAAAACTGAGCCAATATCCATTAAATTATCACTAGGTTACTGCGATTCCATTAAAAATGCATTGGGCAACTAACACATATTCAGCCTTGTGGAGGAAAACCTCTTAGTGCAGCTTAGGTATACTTAGGTACTCTATGGCATAGGTATAGGTATAGGTATATTATCTAGAGAACCGACTTCAGCGCTTTTTCTCTTTCACCCTACAAGCTGCACTGAGAGGATTTCCTCCACAAGGCTGAATATGTATTAGTTGCCCAATGCATTTTTAATGGAATCGCACTAACCTAGTGATAATTTAATGGATATTGGCTCAGTTTTGCTCAGTTCTCCCACCAGATATGAAATACTTTTTTTAAAGCTGCATTATAAATACGATGACCATTTTTTCAGATGCAAAAAAGAGGACATTTTTTAATTAACTTACAACAATTTTAGAAACAAACGATATGTATTCAAAATATTTGTACTTCAGATTACATACATCAATGAGTTCAGTTTAAAAAAAAAAAAAATTTAAATACTTATATAATCAAAAAAAAAACAAAACAAAATAATAAATACTTAAATACGTACTTAATTTAAAAGTTTAACTTAAAGGAATTGTTAGTTTTTGTATTTTTGTTCGCAGTGTATTTTTTAAGATGCCTCCAGTGTATCAACTTTGCGATTTCTCAGATGTCCAAATGTTATTAGAATTTGAAAACACTCTTTCCGTAGGTACATCATTCACAATAGCAAAAACCAGATGACAACTGAATTATTCAAACCAGTGCTGTCTACATTGTGTGCTTAAGTAATTTTGTACTAAAGAAAAATCATAGAAAAAAGATTTCAAAGAAAAAAAGGACATTAAGAGGACAATTAAGGAAAAAGAGGACAAATTACTGTCCTCTTTAAGAAAAATAAAAAAAAAGGACACGATACCGAAAAAGAGGACTGTCCTCTAAAAAAGAGGATGGATGGTCACGTAATTATAAACCATATTCATACTTCTTGTAAAAAAAGTCCATCGCTGGAATTTGATCTCTCTTTTACTGAGATGAAAACAAACCACAAAAACTAACCCACCGAACCTCAGTCACATCGGAGCTGCGATGGTGGAAACAACGCCTGCGTGCACATCTTTCTTTTCTTTTTTTCAGTAATGTTCGTATTTTTGTGTGTATCTTTCAAAATAAAAAAAATGGGCAGAGCAATTTGAAGAGAGATGCGCTATATCTACAATTCACACGAATACACGGATAGGGAATTTAGGAGAGTGTTCTCTTACTGTGCTCAAATAAAATTTGCGGGTGTTTTAGGCAAGGGGGGTACGAGTCGGTTTTCTAGATAACATAGGTACTCTATTCTCTATGGCAAGAGCGATGAGGATAATAATGTAGGGTTGCGCTTTTTGTTTTTAGTATAATGTAGGTAGTCTAGTTTTATTTAGATTCTTACTTCTTTGGGAAAGTGATTAGGTATTAAATAAATGATTTGCCATAATAATAAAGATGAGGCTTCATAGAATAAAATAAATTATAATTGAGGAAGGAAATAGTTACCTATGTTTTAGCCACGTACTTACCTAGTTGTTAATTTTATCACTTCTTAAAGGATTCGTTTACAAATGTGACATTTTAAAGGATGATTTTTTAAATCGATTTTCATTTGTCATAGATTTGGATTTGGGGAGCTTTTAAATCAGTAGGTAGCTTAGCTATTAAGTCTAGCATGTGGCAAGGATAAGTTTGGGATTTGGAAACAGTAAGAAGGTAGCTGATAGAAACGTGTAGACAAAATAACGATTAATATAAGCAGTGAGTTTAGATTTTTAATGTGGATTTTCGTTTAGATATCTAGGGTAAGGTAGATAATATTTATGTAGATTAGGTATACCTAACTAGTTATAGGTATTTTAGTTAGGTAGGTTGTAGGTTTTATGTATTCTAGAAGTAGGTACATACATGTTTTGAGATTTATCTGAGCAAATAGGTACCTACCTTTTTTTAAGTGGGTAGGTGCTATTTCAAAAATGTTCACTCAAAAATTGTGAAATAAAAACGCATACCTACCTAGGTGCCCTATTTCGCTGGTTTCTCACGATTTGATTTTTGCCTCGCGGCCAGGGCTGCCAACCGTATAATAATTATGCTACATGTATGATAATTTCTGGTCTGGTATGATGTCTGATTGAACTTGATTGCGCTCGTTCAGTAAAGTAAACATTGAATTAAGTTGAAATAGATTATTTTACAAATAATAATTGGAAATAGGTACGCTTCTTTTAATAAAATAAAATGTTACACTTGTTAAGGCCTAGACATAGACAACCGATTCCTTTGTTTTATACAATTTTCTAGTTATTTTTTTCTCGAAATTTGTGTAGGTATAGGTGCGGAACGTGTTCATTATCATATACGTGATGTACTAATATATGAATATATGTACGTCTAGATCTATTAGGAGAAGATATTGAGGGCACATACCAAGTAGACTTCAATGGTACTTTGCTAAGAGTCCCACAAAATTCAAGAGCCATTACTGTTACAACATGTAGTTTTGGAGCAGGATGCTATGAATAGCGTTGAAACTGATCCACAAGTTTGGGAAAACCTCATAGGTACCTTAGGTATTATATTTTTATTTTATTACTTGTTAGTGACATATTTATCCATTACTTTAGAGACATTTAACGAAGATAACTTTTCAATTAATGGAAATGACATCTTGAATGAATGAATATATTTGTAATTGCACTGCGACCTATAGATCTATTGTGCCCCCATATCGAGCTGGACGAGGTTTCTCGTCTTACAACTCTTCCTCCAAACCTATTTCTCTTAGGAATTTGAGTATTTGGGGTATTCTCAGAGAGGATAAGTTCCTTTCCTCCACCTGGTAGGGTCCCAGGTGTTTATTTCTTTGGTGCATGAGTGCATCGCAATATCCTAGTATGTGATTCGGTGTTTCCTCATGGATATTGCAGAATCTGCAAGTGGCACTGCTTACTTAGGTTGTTCCTACTTAAGTTGGTGCAGTCCTTGAAGCGTTCTTGGTTATAGTTTCCAAGAAGGAGTTTGGCCTGCCTCAGTTTTGGGAGTTCTTTCCAAATTTTGGATCTTTTGGTCTCCTCTTCTTTTTTGATTCTATTTTTGATCACATTCTCTCCTAAGCCGCAATAGTGCCCATTATTGATTTTGCCAAGTTCGTTTAGCCTGCCTACACATTCCCACACTATTTTGGAGTTAATGGGATATAAGCTCAAAGCTTTGAGCGCTGCCTGACTATCCGACATAATGGCAATGTTTTGTTTTCGATAATTCATTTCAAGATTACGATCTGCACATTTTCTTATGGCATTTACTTCTGCTTGGAAAATGCTTGTTGACTGTCCCATCGGGATGGAAAGTTTGGTTTTAGGCCCAAAGACTCCTGCCCCAGTCCCTTCAGATGTTCTCGATCCATCAGTGTACCAATTGATGGCATTTGCTTTCAGTGTGTAGTTAACTGTTTCACCTAGCCACTCTTTTTTGCTACTTAACTTCGTTTGGAAGTTTTTCTCGAAGTTGTATTTTTTGAGCATGCTATCTCTAGGAATGTTAATAAGGTTTGTTACTGTGGATATTGGCAAACAGTCTCTAATACTGAGACTTATGCATTTTCCAGTCCTAGTTCCAACTTTGGCAAATTTCATGATAGCTCCCTTTGCAGCGCTTCCAATAACCTCGTGTAGAGGAGACAGGTGAAGGATTACCTTCATAGCTGCTGTAGGGCAGGTTCTCATTGCTCCAGTGATACATATACACGCGAGCCTTTGAACTTTGTCTAGCGCTTTTCTAGTTGTTAATAAATCGGTTCTTTTATGCCATACAACTGCACCATAGGTAATGATGGGTCTTACCATCATGGTGTACATCCATCTGAGGATGTTTGGTTTGCAACCCCATGATTTGCCTGCAAGTATTTTGCATATTAGGCTTCAGTTATAGCGATCAGGAAAAACCATCAGGAAAAGTTGAAACAGATGGATACGATTTTTTTTTCCTTTCACAAATCTGTCAGTGGAACAAGTAAAAGCTGGAACGCAAATAATTGGAACGATTTGTTTCATTTTGTGTGAAGTGACAATCAGCTGGCACGAAAAATGAATTTACATCAGGAAAACACATTAATGCATTTTTAACAATAAAATAATTGTTGAGTTGAAAATTTTATTTGCATAAAAAATTCATGAGTTATTTGTCATCGATTAGTGCAACATTTGCGTTTCAAATCGAATGAAAACCTAGTAAATAATCTATTTGAAAGTTTTTCCTGTTTCGTTTTCCTGATCGCTATAACTGACGCCTTATTAAGGCCTGTGTGGCTTTCCCGACTGTTGTTTCTACATGCTTTTTCCAGAGGAGTTTACTATCTAGTGTAATTCCTAAATATTTTACCTCTCTCTTGGTTTCGATTACCTCGCCAGCTAATCGAATAGACTTCATGCGCGGTAGAAGTCTTTTCTTGGTAAATGGTATGATTGTCGTCTTAGTTAATTGATAGTTAGTCCTACAGATAGACACCATTTCCTAGTTGTTATTAGTCCTCTTTGGATTATATCACAGAGAGTTTCTTCGAACTTCCCTAAGGCTATAATTACGATATCATCGGCGAAACCAATACAGCGTATGCCTTGGGAAGTAAGATTTTCTAACAATTCATCAACAACAAGACTCCACAGCAAGGGTGATAGTACCCCTCCCTGAGGACATCCTCTTGTAGTGATGATTTTTGTACATTTGAACCTGTTTGTGTCTCTGCTGTTCTAGTACCTAGCATTTCATTAATCCATCTGGTTATGGTGATGGGAACACCCTTCCTTACTAGGGCTGTGTTAACTGCATCATGGGAGGTGTAGTCAAACGCTCCTTCTATATCTAGGAAAGCAGCTAATGCTGTTTCCTTTGCGTCTAATGCTTTTTGCAAGGTATTAGTAAAGCTCAAACAAGGCAGTTTCTGTGGACCTGCCCGCCCTATAGGCATGTTGTCGCAGATTAAGAGGCCTGTCTATTAGAACTTCTGATCTTATGAAGTTGTCGATAATTTTTTCCAAGGTTTTCAGTATAAAAGATGTTAAGCTACTTGGCCTGAAAGATTTGGGATGGGTTGTATCCTTTTTGCCAATTTTAGGAATGAAGATTACTTTAGCTCTTCTCCATAGGCTTGGTATATAACCAAGGGCTACTTCGAAGTATACTAATAAGATAGGGCATAATGACTTCTTTCCCCTTTTGAAGGAGGGCTGGGAAGATGCCATCTTCATTTTACATCTTACAAAATTTCGACAGGCATTGCAAAAGCTTTTGAGAAATATCGGTATATCCAAAGCCCGTACACAAAACTAAAAATCAAAAACGTTGACCAATTTCAATATCTTCTGCAGCTTGGAAAAATTTCCAAAAAGATAAAGATGACGCAAAAACTTTAAAAGCGGCAGAAATCGAAAAAAGTAAAGCTCGATTGGCTAAAAAAAAGGCAGAAAAGAAAAAACCAGCGATTCGCAAGAAAACCGTCCCTAAATGCCCAACTTGTGACGAAAACGTTCTAACAGACGTTGAAGAAGAGAGGTTGAAAAATATCGGTTGCCATACATGCAATAGTTGGTATCATTTAAAATGTAGGTACATCACTTTCTACAATGGCATTTGAAGATGCAGAGATAGAGGAGTTTATTTGTACTAACTGTGCTTAGGTAGTTAAGCACAGTAAGTACAAATAAGTTTATTTGTAAAGTGATGTACATTTAAATAACTCCTCTATCTCCGCATCTTTTTTGTTTTTGTTAAACAAGTGGTTGAAACTGTTGGATTTGAAAAGAGCACATTGGCTACCCAACTGCGATAGCTCTCATTACCTATTATCTTTATTATATTACTTTCAACTTTGTTCACACTCTTTATATTGGTCATTGAGTAAAATGTACTTCACTAGAACGGACGTGTCTTTGTTCTCTCGGACTTTCCTACTTGATATCTAACAAAGGTTATGGGCCCAGTCCTCCATATGGTAGTTTCGGTATTTTTTGATTAATTTTTTTTTTGATTATAAATAATTAATATTAGTTAGTGGGATGAATTCCTTAACACAAATAGATAAATTGTGTGCCGATAATTATGCAACGTGGTCAGTGCAGATGAAAAGTTTGCTTATAACATTAGACTACTGGACTGTGTTTTACATAATACATAATGGAAAGTAGCTGGAAAGCAGAGAGAGCAGAGAAAAGTATTTACTTTAATGGACCGTATAAGAGTTCTTTAATTTAATTTTAATGAATTCGTTCAACAATTCTTATTTTTGGTCACTGTATTTATTGAAATTATGTTACTGTTAATATTTAAAGAATTATAATAACATTTCATTTATAATCCACTGCAATCAGCTTTTAAGTCTACCATTTAGTAAAAAATTGTTTGTTTTTGTTATTTTTGAAACTGATATAAATTAAAGTATTATTCTTCAGAAAGAAAATTGTGCAAGTTTAAAGGGCTTTGTAAACTGCAAAATCTTGATAGGTAGGTATATGTATAAAAACTCGACTTTGAAAGGGAACATTTTTAAATTTATTAGCAGTTCAAAATTTCTTTTGGCTATCGTACAGTATTACCATTACTAATCTGTGCAAAATTAAAACAATCAAAATACATTCCTTTAATATATCATGAAAATATGTACAAAGTTTCAAGTAAATCAGCAATATAGTATAAAAGTTATGCGTCTTTTCAAAGTCCGAGTTTGAAACATTTTGAAGATCTAATTATTTTGAGTAGGTACCTACATAGGTAGTAGTATTTATTAATTTATTGCTAAAAGTTAAATAAACTTAGTTGTTTGCCAAAATATTTGGTGTCCGGATACTGGAATATAAAAATTGTATCATTTTCAGTTTCCGGACATAGAGTCCCCATACTTCTCCATTATCATAATGTTAGATTTTATTTAAACCCCGAAGATTTTTCTGACCCGATATGCATTATGGATATACCTTTACCTTGTAGGTAGGCACATATATAATGTGTGTATCTACAATGTTGCTATATTAAAGGAATAGGTAAATATATACTAAATAAATGTAGGTACCTATACCTACTACTTATCCTTACAAGTAAAAACATATTTATAGGTAGGTATGTAGGTATACCTAAGCATAATACCAAATTAAGACAGGAAAAAAAGTTGGTTTTAGGTAGGTAGGTAGGTAACTCAAATGTTTTTTTCTAACAATTAAAATTCACGTTTTTAGGTAGGTATACACCAAAATTTCCAACTTTATTGAAATAAATCGTCAATAGTAGGTACCTATAGATAGGTATCTATCTATAAGTAGGTAGGTAGATATATAAGTAGATACATATATAGGTACCTACCTATCTACTAAAAAAATTGTCGTAACTGTTAATTGTTCAAGGATGATAGGTAGGTACCTATACCTACTTACCTATACTGCTTAAAAACACGTCTTTAACTTTTTTGAAAAATTAACTTTTCCGGGATCCCACTTCTTTAAAATAGTACCTACCTACCTAAAACAGGACTGTTTTCTTCTATGTCTCCACATTAATTTTCTTAGTTTTGGTTTTCAAAATTCCAACTTTGTTCATAGGAACCTACTTTACCTATAGTACCTACATACAGTAGGTATTTTTTAATTTAGAAAAACTATAGGTATAGGTATACCTAAATTCCCTACGAAAAATCAAATTGATTTTGTATAGGTACAAACTACCTACCTATTCTCTTAAGACATGAAATAAGGCATTGATATATGAATTATGTAATATAGTCATTATCTACATCCTAGGCATCGAAAATCAAACGATTAGAACTTCAGTTAGGTAGGTATAAATATCGATATTGAACTGGAGGTATTATAGTTTTCAAAGATGTTTGTTAACTAAAACCACCTCTATACAACTTCTCAAAAAACCTTCATTAATTTTTAAATTTCCAGAGTTCATACCTATCAATCTACTTATTTATTTTGTCTTACCTATAGGTACGTATCGATATAAGTAGATAATATCCTGTTTTCCTTTTTATTTTAAGACAAAATATTTGAAGATCCGACGATAAGAACACAAGTTATAGGCTACGAAAAGAAACTATACCTACCCAAACAGACCTAAAAACTTATGTAGTTTTCTCATCACCACATACAATAAGAACCTATCAAAACTATCATTGAAACTACCTTCCCACCCTTCCCACAGCTTGCTTCACAAAAGTTGGTTCACATATCACCGTCATTATCATATTCCATTATATCTACATATCCATAATTATAAAAAAATGTGAACAAGTCCAGTTTTGCATTTACCCAATATAAATTCCCAAAATATAGATTGGTACAAAATGAACCTATCAAAAAATATATTTATTACATTTCATCAGCCACCGCCTCATCTACTCACACTACGCAAAAAAAAACACAAAGCATTCATTTCACAAAATTAATCCTTAAAAATGAATTTTATATCCCTGTTGAGAAATTTTCATGATCAGTTATGTCCATGTTGAGTCGCGAAATGTCAAGTTAGGTAGTGTTGGGCTGAGGATGTTGTGCTGAACCATGATGGGTCATACCCAACCCCATACCCATTACATGTCCTTTACATTTTCGAAGGAAAATCAAAATCAAAAGAGTTTATTCTTTCCTATGGAAATGGATATACGTATGTACATACATATGTGTGTAATGTGTGAAGAGGTGTATAACTGCTGCTTGCTGATGATAAGTTTGTAAAGATGTATTTATACAAACTACTCATCGTCATTGTCGTAGTCTTCGGCCACCTTCGTATAAACATCATTTGTTAGCATCATCATCACTCGTTTAATGTGAAAATTTTTTAATTGGCACTTATCACATCAACCTTCTAATTAAGCAAAACTCAAAACTAACATATTATTGTCATCTCCTTTACCTCCTTGATGGATGGATGGTTCACCACCTCATCTCATAGATATACGACTGGCAATGCAATGGTTTCTATACCTACATACCTACCTCTAACTTACCTACATTACCATGGTATTGCATTCATAAGATCGAGTTCGAGTTTGTTCATTCTTTTAAGTGAAGTGAAAGTTCCTATGCCGAGTAATATGTCAACAGCAACAGCAACAACAACAACTTTTACATCAGCAGCAGCAACAGCAGCAGCAACTACAAGAGCAGAAAATCCTAGAACCAAAACCAATTTCATTCATTCTACCAGAGATGGAAATAATATAGATCATTCAAAGGATCAAACCATTCAGTGGAGAAGAACCACGGGACGTCGCATCATTCATCTATGATGTGGACATAAATTTACAATATCTCACACCAGCTACAAATGCATTTGCTACACAAAACATTGTCAGAGAACTGATCCAAGGAAGAGCTCAGCAGACTATAAGGATGTTGGAACACTTTGCAACATGGACCACGATGAAAGACACCCTTATTAAACACTTCGGACCACAGGAGAACTACATATCTATATACCAACAAGCTGTAAGTTTAAAAAATAATTGTCTCGAGACGTATTATTTAAAATTGTGTTCATTAATGGATAAAATAAATATAAAATATAATTTTGAACAAATAAAATCAATTGAATTCTCGCCAGAGAATGTTAACGGAATGTTTTTTAGAATATTTTGCTCGCAGCTAAATACAAACCAAGAAAGTTTTGTACTAAGTAGAAGTATTGATTCTATGCAAAAAGCATATGAGCTATTAAATACATATAGGAATTCAAATCCTAATAATAATAATAATAATAATAATTTAAATTCCAACCGAAACAATGGTATTGGTAGTTTCAATAATGGTAATTTCAATAATAATAGAAACAATAGGTTCAATAATTCAAATTCAAATTCAAATACAGTAAAACCCGCTTAAGAGAAACGGCAAAAGTCACAGTATTTCTTTCACTTAAGCGGGTTTTTCACTTAACAAATTTCACTTAAGCGGAGTCCGGATAAGTGAAGAAAAAATTTCAATTAAGCGGATTTAAAAATTCCATTCAGCGGAAATTTAAAGCTAGAAAAAAATTGAATTTATCTTTTGGAGTTGCCTAAAAAAAATTAAATAAAATCCCACAACGATTTAATATGTAACACAAAAATAATTTATTGAATGTGTAATCTTCTTTTTAAGAAATGTTAAAATACGTACCTCTTGAGACATTGGAAATGTTGTTTTGGATTTTTGATAGCCAAACCAAAAAGCAATTCGTTTACAAAACGAGAATAAATGGTTGTGAAATACAGAAATTTTAATGTCATTTTTGTGGTGAAAATGGTGGAGGTGAAAAATAAAAAAGAAATTAAAGCGTTCAGCAAATTTTTTGTTCTGTTCGATTAAATTTTTTTTTCACTTAAGAGAGTTTTTTTTTCAATGAGAAATATAAAATTTAACTGAAAATATTTTTCAGGTAAGCGGGTTTTTCACTTAAGCGAGTTTCGCTTAAGCGGAGTGTTTTATAGGTGATTGGTAGAAAAATGCTCGGGGATGAAAGATTTGTTTCAGCTAAGCGGGTTTTTCTCTTAAGCGGGTTTTACTGTAACGGAAATTTGAACAGTGGTAATTATAGAAGTGGTAATTATAATAATAATTATTCTAACTTTAGAAATTCTAATAATAGAAATTACAATAATAATAATCAAGGGAATTATAACAGGATAAATAATTATCCAAATAACAATGATGGTAATAATAATGGGTATAACTATAATGGGAACAATAACAATAGGAATAATAATAATTTTGATCGAAATCAAAATTAAAATACGAATTCAAGAAATCTAAGTAACAACAATTCAAATACTAATCAAAATAACAGGGAATATAACCGAGACATAAATTTTCAGGAGGAGGCCTCAGAGGTCCTCTACCCATAATAAATCTCACAATTGAAAATGAAATTATACCTGTACTAATTTATTCTGGAGCTTCAACTTCCAGCATAGATATCAATTTTCTAAAAACAAGTCCAAGGTATAAATTACAATACCCTCAAGATATAAATGGTCTCACAGGTAAAACAACAGTTACCGAACAAATCAAAACATCTTTTCCGAAAGAATTTAATGCACCAACAAATAATAAAATGATGTGGAAAATTTTGAACTTTTCTGGAAAAAGTTTCAAAGCTATAATAGGACGAAATATTCTGTATCCGTTAAACGCCATCCTCAATTTAGGGGGAGGTTCTTTTAAAATTTTTAATGAAACCCTTTCTTTTAATTATGCTTGCCCTCAAGAAATTAATTGTTTTGAAGAACTCAAGGAATCAAGTAATTTAGATTGTCTTTACGAAGATCTAAATAAAGAAGAAAATGAATCCTTGCGAAAAGTATTAAGAAATAATAATGACTTATTTTACAAAGAAGGAACCGATTTGAGTTGTACTTCAAATACTAAACATAGTATAACCACCACAGATAATATACCTATCTTTTCAAAAATCTACCGTTTTCCTAAAATACATGAAGAAGAAGTAGAAAGACAAGTTCAAGGTATGTTTAAACCAGGCATTATAAAAAGGTCTAATTCCCCATATAATGCACCGATTTGGGTAGTACCCAGAAAACAAGATAATTCAATAACAAATAAATGGCGAATAGTTGTCGACTATCGCAAACTTAATGAAAAGACTCATGAAGACAAGTTCCCTATTCCGAACATTGAATCAATTTTCGATAAGCTTGGTAAAGCTCAGTACTTTACCACACTTGACCTTGCTAAAGGTTTTCATCAAATTATGGTGGACCAAAAAGACCAATATAAAACTGCCTTTAGCACCCCCCATGGTCACTATGAGTTTGTTAGAATGCCGTTTGGGTTGAAAAATGCCCCGGCTACCTTCCAAAGGATGATGAACGATATTTTAAGTATGTATAAATAAAATATGCGTCGTATATCTCGACGACGCGACATTCTGATATTTGCCACTTCATTACAAGAAATGGAGGTAAATATAAAATTAATTTTTAAAGAATTAAGAAAAAATAATCTTAAGATTCAAATTGACAAGTGTACATTTTTCTCAAAAAATACAGAATACCTAGGCCACATGTTGACCGATAAAGGTATAAAACCTAACCCAAGCAAAATTACAGCTATAGAAAAATTATCCGCACCAAGAACACTACTATAGAAAATTCATCGAGAATTATTCTAAAATAGCTATCCCCCTAACAGAATGTTTAAAAAAAGGTAGTACGATCAATGAAAATGATCCAGATTACTTAAATGCCTTTCAAGAGTTAAAATCATTGATCACGAGTCATCCGATATTACGATATCCTGATTTCAAGAAAATGTTTACTCTTACAACTGATGCTTCGGATAAAGCTATCGGTGCTGTTCTGTCTCAAGATAGCCATCCCATCTCTTTTGCGTCTAGAACTCTCTATAAACATGAGATTAATTATTCTATGATTGAAAGGGAATTGTTATCTATATTATGGGCAACAAAATACTTTCGACCCTATCTTTATGGAGTCAAATTTAACATAAAAACAGACCATAGACCACTTGTCTGGTTAAATAATCTTAAAGATCCTGATTCAAGAACAATCAGATGGAAAATAAGATTAAACGAATACAACTATTATATAGAATATGTAAAAGGAAAAGAAAATAAAGTAGCAGATTTTCTTTCAAGAATAAATGTTGATGAAAATGAAATAAATATTAACGAAGGTAATAATAGTGCAAGAGAAGAAAATGAAATAATAGAAAACAAAGGTATAGTGAATAAATTTAAAACACAAATAATTTTATTAAAAGAAAAGGAACAAACATATAAAAAGGTACATAGCAAAAAGAAGATTTTTATAACAGAAGAGGAAATTAATAATAATGAAATGATACAAATATTAAAAAAATATTTACCTGATAAAGGAGTATTAGGATTTTATTCGGAGTTAGAAGAAAACTCATTTAATGTATTTAAAAATAAGCATTAAGCTGTTCTCACATTTTACAGTATCACATTATAAATTAATAAAATGTGAATTATTGGCAGAGGATTTATTAAAAAAAAAAATAAAAGAAATTCACGAGTCAACAAACCATAGAGGTATTTACGAAAATTACACAGAATAAAAATAAAAATTCTATTTTGTAAAATTTCAAGAAATAATAATCGAATACATAAATAATTGTGAAGTGTGCAATTTAGCAAAATATGATAGGAAACCCCCGAAACCAAAATTTAAATACACAGTTACACCAAGAAACAAAAACGAAATAATGTCCATATCGAAAAGAAATATTATTTCACGGTAATTGATAAATTTTCGAAACATCTATACGTTAAAGAAACTATTGATAAAAATTCAACTACCTTAGTTGAATTGATAAAAGAATACATACAAAACTTTGATAAACCGAAGTTAATAGCAGCAGACAATGAATTTAACACTGCTATCGTTGTAGAATTTATAAAACTAGAAAACTTATCAATTCATTTCAATTCTCCCAATAGCCATACAGGCAATGCCGATATGAATAGATGTCATTCGTCACTACTTGAACATATTAGAATCCTGAATATCACAAAACCCAATCTGGATATAACAGACAAAATTCTTAAAGCTTCTAAGTATTATAATAATACAATTCATTCGACTATAGAAAAAAAACCAATAGAAGTACAGTTCGGGAATATTGATACAAACGAAATTTTTAATCTATTAGACAAAAAGAAACATCAATGCTTATAGGTTATCATAATAGAAATAGAGAAACAAATAAACCTTATCCTTATGATAAAGCTTATATTAAAAACTATAATCAGGTTAGACATAAAGAAAAACCCCAAATTTCGAAAAGTAGAAGTAAAATTGAATAATGAAGGAGTAACTATAAATAGTTTAGGCAAAAGAAATCTAAAGATCAATCCTACACGGATTAAAAGACAGAAAAAATATTTTAAACAAACAAAAATAAAATCAATTAGATTCTGTTTTCATTACAGATTTCAACTCCTCTCAACATAAAAACTATTTTTCTAATTTTGACAATAATAATTAGTGTTATAACAAGCTCAAGTGCAGATATTCAAATAGAAAACATTGAAGATCAAGGAGTAATATTAATTAAAGATGAAGAAATATGGATATTATATTTATTCATCAACTTATAACTGGCGTTATTGATGCACCTGATTTACTAAGTTGTATTTGTTTTAATTACCGTGGGGGAAACTACAATATTCGTAATGTGGAATTAATGCATTTATCCCAACACCGAACTATTTATGGCATGCATGAGCCTCTTACCCGCATGTGCAGGCTTTTGAATTTAAACTCAAACGTCTCTGATTTTAATATTAGTAAGATTAGTTTAAAACAGACGTTAAGGACCAGTGCACCACGATCTTAAATGTTTATAATTACAATTTAGTTTCTTATTGTAATTGTATTTTTTTTTATGTATTTATATTTATTCGTATATAATAGTTTTGTATTAATTGTTTTTAAGTGTATGTTTTGTAGTACAGTAGAATCTCGGAAAGATGAACGGTTCTATAAGATGAACAGTTCGGAAAGATGAACGAAATATTTTCACTCTTCAGTGCTCAAAAAGATGAACGAGTTGAAATTTTACACTCGAAAAGATGAACGATTTATTCCCAACTCAATTTTTTACTTTTTCCTTGCCTTTAGTTCCTCGTATTATATTTTTGTAACGTTATTTAGTTTTGTGAATGGTACTTTTAGGCTTGTTTTAACTTGTTATGTAAATTATATTAAATGTTTTTATCAACGAAATGTTGATGCTCGAAAAGATGGAAAAGATGAACAATTCGAAAAGATGAACGTGCCCTGTTTTATATCTGTTCATCTTTTCGTGATTCTACTGTAGTTGATTTTTGCTACTAACACTGCACTAAGTGATGAGCCGGACAACACATATTTTGTGTTGGCAAATCTTTGGCCGCAAGATGTCGCTTGTGCGGCAAAGATCTGATAGTGTGTATAAAGATATACCAATAGTAAGTGACTATTATCGAATTTACCATATGGTAATCCTCCAAGAGTAAATAGATATTCTTAACAATTTAACATCACTTAAAAACCAAAATCCAGATATAATAAAAATTATTCAAAGCAATCCACCATTATTGCAGAAAATTACGAAAATCCAAACTAATATAAAAATGCTATTAAGTTTAAATGAACACTCTGTGAAAAATAATATGAAATTACATAATAATAGAACAAAAAGAGGTCTACTTAATCCAATAGGATCAATTTTTAAATTACTATATGGAATCATGGATAATGATGACAGAGAAGAAATTACAGATTACATGTCCTTTACATTTTCGAAGGAAAATCAAAATCAATCAAAAGAGTTTATGCTTTCCTAGATTAATTTTCCCAAACACACAAAAACCGAAACAACTAATCATGAAATGGATATACGTATGTACATACATATGTGTGTAATGTGTGAAGAGGTGTATAACTGCTGCTTGCTGATGATAAGTTTGTAAAGAGGTATTTATACAAACCACTCATCGTCATTGTCGTAGTCTTCGGCCACCTTCGTATAAACATCATTTGTTAGCATCATCATCACTCGTTTAATGTGAAAATTTTTTAATTGGCACTTATCACATCAACCTTCTAATTAAGCAAAACTCAAAACGAACATATTATTGTCATCTCCTTTACCTCCTTGATGGATGGATGGTTCACCACCTCATCTCATAGATATACGACTGGCAATGCAATGGTTTCTATACCTACATACCTACCTCTAACTTACCTACATTACCATGGTATTGCATTCATAAGATCGAGTTCGAGTTTGTTCATTCTTTTAAGTGAAGTGAAAGTTCCTATGCCGAGTAATATGTCAACAGCAACAGCAACAACAACAACTTTTACATCAGCAGCAGCAACAGCAGCAGCAACTACAAGAGCAGAAAATCCTAGAACCAAAACCAATTTCATTCATTCTACCAGAGATGGAAATAATATAGATCATTCAAAGGATCAAACCATTCAGTGGAGAAGAACCACGGGACGTCGCATCATTCATCTATGATGTGGACATAAATTTACAATATCTCACACCAGCTACAAATGCATTTGCTACACAAAACATTGTCAGAGAACTGATCCAAGGAAGAGCTCAGCAGACTATAAGGATGTTGGAACACTTTGCAACATGGACCACGATGAAAGACACCCTTATTAAACACTTCGGACCACAGGAGAACTACATATCTATATACCAACAAGCTGTAAGTTTAAAAAATAATTGTCTCGAGACGTATTATTTAAAATTGTGTTCATTAATGGATAAAATAAATATAAAATATAATTTTGAACAAATAAAATCAATTGAATTCTCGCCAGAGAATGTTAACGGAATGTTTTTTAGAATATTTTGCTCGCAGCTAAATACAAACCAAGAAAGTTTTGTACTAAGTAGAAGTATTGATTCTATGCAAAAAGCATATGAGCTATTAAATACATATAGGAATTCAAATCCTAATAATAATAATAATAATAATAATTTAAATTCCAACCGAAACAATGGTATTGGTAGTTTCAATAATGGTAATTTCAATAATAATAGAAACAATAGGTTCAATAATTCAAATTCAAATTCAAATACAGTAAAACCCGCTTAAGAGAAACGGCAAAAGTCACAGTATTTCTTTCACTTAAGCGGGTTTTTCACTTAACAAATTTCACTTAAGCGGAGTCCGGATAAGTGAAGAAAAAATTTCAATTAAGCGGATTTAAAAATTCCATTCAGCGGAAATTTAAAGCTAGAAAAAAATTGAATTTATCTTTTGGAGTTGCCTAAAAAAAATTAAATAAAATCCCACAACGATTTAATATGTAACACAAAAATAATTTATTGAATGTGTAATCTTCTTTTTAAGAAATGTTAAAATACGTACCTCTTGAGACATTGGAAATGTTGTTTTGGATTTTTGATAGCCAAACCAAAAAGCAATTCGTTTACAAAACGAGAATAAATGGTTGTGAAATACAGAAATTTTAATGTCATTTTTGTGGTGAAAATGGTGGAGGTGAAAAATAAAAAAGAAATTAAAGCGTTCAGCAAATTTTTTGTTCTGTTCGATTAAATTTTTTTTTCACTTAAGAGAGTTTTTTTTTCAATGAGAAATATAAAATTTAACTGAAAATATTTTTCAGGTAAGCGGGTTTTTCACTTAAGCGAGTTTCGCTTAAGCGGAGTGTTTTATAGGTGATTGGTAGAAAAATGCTCGGGGATGAAAGATTTGTTTCAGCTAAGCGGGTTTTTCTCTTAAGCGGGTTTTACTGTAACGGAAATTTGAACAGTGGTAATTATAGAAGTGGTAATTATAATAATAATTATTCTAACTTTAGAAATTCTAATAATAGAAATTACAATAATAATAATCAAGGGAATTATAACAGGATAAATAATTATCCAAATAACAATGATGGTAATAATAATGGGTATAACTATAATGGGAACAATAACAATAGGAATAATAATAATTTTGATCGAAATCAAAATTAAAATACGAATTCAAGAAATCTAAGTAACAACAATTCAAATACTAATCAAAATAACAGGGAATATAACCGAGACATAAATTTTCAGGAGGAGGCCTCAGAGGTCCTCTACCCATAATAAATCTCACAATTGAAAATGAAATTATACCTGTACTAATTTATTCTGGAGCTTCAACTTCCAGCATAGATATCAATTTTCTAAAAACAAGTCCAAGGTATAAATTACAATACCCTCAAGATATAAATGGTCTCACAGGTAAAACAACAGTTACCGAACAAATCAAAACATCTTTTCCGAAAGAATTTAATGCACCAACAAATAATAAAATGATGTGGAAAATTTTGAACTTTTCTGGAAAAAGTTTCAAAGCTATAATAGGACGAAATATTCTGTATCCGTTAAACGCCATCCTCAATTTAGGGGGAGGTTCTTTTAAAATTTTTAATGAAACCCTTTCTTTTAATTATGCTTGCCCTCAAGAAATTAATTGTTTTGAAGAACTCAAGGAATCAAGTAATTTAGATTGTCTTTACGAAGATCTAAATAAAGAAGAAAATGAATCCTTGCGAAAAGTATTAAGAAATAATAATGACTTATTTTACAAAGAAGGAACCGATTTGAGTTGTACTTCAAATACTAAACATAGTATAACCACCACAGATAATATACCTATCTTTTCAAAAATCTACCGTTTTCCTAAAATACATGAAGAAGAAGTAGAAAGACAAGTTCAAGGTATGTTTAAACCAGGCATTATAAAAAGGTCTAATTCCCCATATAATGCACCGATTTGGGTAGTACCCAGAAAACAAGATAATTCAATAACAAATAAATGGCGAATAGTTGTCGACTATCGCAAACTTAATGAAAAGACTCATGAAGACAAGTTCCCTATTCCGAACATTGAATCAATTTTCGATAAGCTTGGTAAAGCTCAGTACTTTACCACACTTGACCTTGCTAAAGGTTTTCATCAAATTATGGTGGACCAAAAAGACCAATATAAAACTGCCTTTAGCACCCCCCATGGTCACTATGAGTTTGTTAGAATGCCGTTTGGGTTGAAAAATGCCCCGGCTACCTTCCAAAGGATGATGAACGATATTTTAAGTATGTATAAATAAAATATGCGTCGTATATCTCGACGACGCGACATTCTGATATTTGCCACTTCATTACAAGAAATGGAGGTAAATATAAAATTAATTTTTAAAGAATTAAGAAAAAATAATCTTAAGATTCAAATTGACAAGTGTACATTTTTCTCAAAAAATACAGAATACCTAGGCCACATGTTGACCGATAAAGGTATAAAACCTAACCCAAGCAAAATTACAGCTATAGAAAAATTATCCGCACCAAGAACACTACTATAGAAAATTCATCGAGAATTATTCTAAAATAGCTATCCCCCTAACAGAATGTTTAAAAAAAGGTAGTACGATCAATGAAAATGATCCAGATTACTTAAATGCCTTTCAAGAGTTAAAATCATTGATCACGAGTCATCCGATATTACGATATCCTGATTTCAAGAAAATGTTTACTCTTACAACTGATGCTTCGGATAAAGCTATCGGTGCTGTTCTGTCTCAAGATAGCCATCCCATCTCTTTTGCGTCTAGAACTCTCTATAAACATGAGATTAATTATTCTATGATTGAAAGGGAATTGTTATCTATATTATGGGCAACAAAATACTTTCGACCCTATCTTTATGGAGTCAAATTTAACATAAAAACAGACCATAGACCACTTGTCTGGTTAAATAATCTTAAAGATCCTGATTCAAGAACAATCAGATGGAAAATAAGATTAAACGAATACAACTATTATATAGAATATGTAAAAGGAAAAGAAAATAAAGTAGCAGATTTTCTTTCAAGAATAAATGTTGATGAAAATGAAATAAATATTAACGAAGGTAATAATAGTGCAAGAGAAGAAAATGAAATAATAGAAAACAAAGGTATAGTGAATAAATTTAAAACACAAATAATTTTATTAAAAGAAAAGGAACAAACATATAAAAAGGTACATAGCAAAAAGAAGATTTTTATAACAGAAGAGGAAATTAATAATAATGAAATGATACAAATATTAAAAAAATATTTACCTGATAAAGGAGTATTAGGATTTTATTCGGAGTTAGAAGAAAACTCATTTAATGTATTTAAAAATAAGCATTAAGCTGTTCTCACATTTTACAGTATCACATTATAAATTAATAAAATGTGAATTATTGGCAGAGGATTTATTAAAAAAAAAAATAAAAGAAATTCACGAGTCAACAAACCATAGAGGTATTTACGAAAATTACACAGAATAAAAATAAAAATTCTATTTTGTAAAATTTCAAGAAATAATAATCGAATACATAAATAATTGTGAAGTGTGCAATTTAGCAAAATATGATAGGAAACCCCCGAAACCAAAATTTAAATACACAGTTACACCAAGAAACAAAAACGAAATAATGTCCATATCGAAAAGAAATATTATTTCACGGTAATTGATAAATTTTCGAAACATCTATACGTTAAAGAAACTATTGATAAAAATTCAACTACCTTAGTTGAATTGATAAAAGAATACATACAAAACTTTGATAAACCGAAGTTAATAGCAGCAGACAATGAATTTAACACTGCTATCGTTGTAGAATTTATAAAACTAGAAAACTTATCAATTCATTTCAATTCTCCCAATAGCCATACAGGCAATGCCGATATGAATAGATGTCATTCGTCACTACTTGAACATATTAGAATCCTGAATATCACAAAACCCAATCTGGATATAACAGACAAAATTCTTAAAGCTTCTAAGTATTATAATAATACAATTCATTCGACTATAGAAAAAAAACCAATAGAAGTACAGTTCGGGAATATTGATACAAACGAAATTTTTAATCTATTAGACAAAAAGAAACATCAATGCTTATAGGTTATCATAATAGAAATAGAGAAACAAATAAACCTTATCCTTATGATAAAGCTTATATTAAAAACTATAATCAGGTTAGACATAAAGAAAAACCCCAAATTTCGAAAAGTAGAAGTAAAATTGAATAATGAAGGAGTAACTATAAATAGTTTAGGCAAAAGAAATCTAAAGATCAATCCTACACGGATTAAAAGACAGAAAAAATATTTTAAACAAACAAAAATAAAATCAATTAGATTCTGTTTTCATTACAGATTTCAACTCCTCTCAACATAAAAACTATTTTTCTAATTTTGACAATAATAATTAGTGTTATAACAAGCTCAAGTGCAGATATTCAAATAGAAAACATTGAAGATCAAGGAGTAATATTAATTAAAGATGAAGAAATATGGATATTATATTTATTCATCAACTTATAACTGGCGTTATTGATGCACCTGATTTACTAAGTTGTATTTGTTTTAATTACCGTGGGGGAAACTACAATATTCGTAATGTGGAATTAATGCATTTATCCCAACACCGAACTATTTATGGCATGCATGAGCCTCTTACCCGCATGTGCAGGCTTTTGAATTTAAACTCAAACGTCTCTGATTTTAATATTAGTAAGATTAGTTTAAAACAGACGTTAAGGACCAGTGCACCACGATCTTAAATGTTTATAATTACAATTTAGTTTCTTATTGTAATTGTATTTTTTTTTATGTATTTATATTTATTCGTATATAATAGTTTTGTATTAATTGTTTTTAAGTGTATGTTTTGTAGTACAGTAGAATCTCGGAAAGATGAACGGTTCTATAAGATGAACAGTTCGGAAAGATGAACGAAATATTTTCACTCTTCAGTGCTCAAAAAGATGAACGAGTTGAAATTTTACACTCGAAAAGATGAACGATTTATTCCCAACTCAATTTTTTACTTTTTCCTTGCCTTTAGTTCCTCGTATTATATTTTTGTAACGTTATTTAGTTTTGTGAATGGTACTTTTAGGCTTGTTTTAACTTGTTATGTAAATTATATTAAATGTTTTTATCAACGAAATGTTGATGCTCGAAAAGATGAACAATTCGAAAAGATGAACGTGCCCTGTTTTATATCTGTTCATCTTTTCGTGATTCTACTGTAGTTGATTTTTGCTACTAACACTGCACTAAGTGATGAGCCGGACAACACATATTTTGTGTTGGCAAATCTTTGGCCGCAAGATGTCGCTTGTGCGGCAAAGATCTGATAGTGTGTATAAAGATATACCAATAGTAAGTGACTATTATCGAATTTACCATATGGTAATCCTCCAAGAGTAAATAGATATTCTTAACAATTTAACATCACTTAAAAACCAAAATCCAGATATAATAAAAATTATTCAAAGCAATCCACCATTATTGCAGAAAATTACGAAAATCCAAACTAATATAAAAATGCTATTAAGTTTAAATGAACACTCTGTGAAAAATAATATGAAATTACATAATAATAGAACAAAAAGAGGTCTACTTAATCCAATAGGATCAATTTTTAAATTACTATATGGAATCATGGATAATGATGACAGAGAAGAAATTACAGATTACATGTCCTTTACATTTTCGAAGGAAAATCAAAATCAATCAAAAGAGTTTATGCTTTCCTAGATTAATTTTCCCAAACACACAAAAACCGAAACAACTAATCATGAAATGGATATACGTATGTACATACATATGTGTGTAATGTGTGAAGAGGTGTATAACTGCTGCTTGCTGATGATAAGTTTGTAAAGAGGTATTTATACAAACCACTCATCGTCATTGTCGTAGTCTTCGGCCACCTTCGTATAAACATCATTTGTTAGCATCATCATCACTCGTTTAATGTGAAAATTTTTTAATTGGCACTTATCACATCAACCTTCTAATTAAGCAAAACTCAAAACGAACATATTATTGTCATCTCCTTTACCTCCTTGATGGATGGATGGTTCACCACCTCATCTCATAGATATACGACTGGCAATGCAATGGTTTCTATACCTACATACCTACCTCTAACTTACCTACATTACCATGGTATTGCATTCATAAGATCGAGTTCGAGTTTGTTCATTCTTTTAAGTGAAGTGAAAGTTCCTATGCCGAGTAATATGTCAATATATCAGCTTTAGTTTTTTTTTTTGCTTAATTTTTTGTTTTTTTTTTTTTAGCAGCCCCATCAACCACAGCAGCAACAACAACAGCCACCCAAGCAGCAGGCAAAACAACAACAACAACAAAAACAGCAACAGCAGCAGAACCAACAACAACAACCGAAACAACAGCAGCAGAGACAAGAGCAGCAGAGACAACAGCAGCAGAAACAACAGCAGCAGAACCAGCAGCAGCAGAACTAGCAGCAGCAGAAGCCACAGCCGCCGCAGATCAACAAAAAAACGGGAGAAACGGAATTTGCCGTTCTTCCTGGTTCAGCTGTATCTCCGTCCTCAACTACCAGGTTGTAACTTGGGATAAATTAAAGAGGCGCGGCGACATGCTTCAATGCAATGCGGCCACACCGCAGCAAACTGCGAAATGCAGTCACGTTGCGTTAAGTGTATAGAGAACCACATAAGGGGAGAATGTAAGTTAGGTCAGGAACGGGTCGGAGATAAGACCCTGCTTAAATGTGCACTCTGCCGGAAGGACGGGCACCCCGAAAGCTGTCGGGGATGTCCCATCTTTCAGGAACTAAAGCAAAAAAAAAGCAAAGCAAACAGAAGTAGAGAAACCTCCACCAACCACGCGAGTTACAAAGGTACCCACACATCCAATACCCAATATGAATACTCCGCAGTTGGTATCGATCCAAACACATAAGTCAGCAGTTTAGAGCTCTGACATAAACAACCATTAAATGCCACCACCAAATTCGCCACAACCAAATTGCAGAATCAGCAGCATCGGAAGGCATCCACAAATAATGCAATGTCAACATAATTCGACGATCGTATGATCTAATATATACATTCACATATTATATCCGGCATCATAGATTGTATCTTAATTCTTACCATATTGTATTTTAGCATTAAGTTTAGTTCTATTTCTCATCTCAAATAAATGGTCCATATAAAGTAATCTTTGACTTTTCCTCCACGTTGGAGAAGAATATAAGAATATATTTTTTTGTAATCTCAGAAGATTTCCAACGTAACTCGCGTGCTCCTACAGTAACGCCCGTCAATCCCCAAATATCCTACTCCCAAATGGCGGCAAGAAGGGGAAATACGGTACAGCCTGCGCCAAAGGCAGCCCCACAAGCCCTCGTGCCTAAGGCTCCGGATGCACAGGCCGAAATAAGAAGCATGTTGCTGGCTATTACTGGTCAGTTAGCAGGTCTTCAAAAAGAGATAAGGGAGCAGCCGAAGAGGGTGGACCATATCTACTCTGTTTTGCCGAGCTTTACGCAATTTATAGGTTAAGGGCGCGCTGCCGGAGAGCCCCTTTAGGATCCTTTCTGTAAATGTAAATTCACTGATTAGGACCGGGTTGGGTATAGCAGATCCCTGAACCACTGATACCAAGACCGGTACAAAATACCTGCAAAGTCTTAGCTATTAATGTTAATAAATGATGGGTGAATTTATAATTTTATTTAAATGTAGTCACATTAAGTAATATGGTCACGGCCATGGGCTGAAAATGTTACATTTGTAGGTACACATTTTTACTCGAAAATTACAATATAAAGTTAGATATTTTTTTAATTGCAAGCCTCCCAAACGACCTACATTTCGTACCAAACAAAGTTTTTTAATTTCTGACATAGTTTTTAAAATGAAGCCTTTTTTAGATTTTGAACATTCATAACGTAAAAACGGTTCTACACGAGTTACAGGTTTAGAATTGTAATCAATTTTAGTAAATCTGGAACAGATTTATGAAAACACTACATATAGGTACCTATGTTTGTCCTTTTTTTTAATCCGCGCAAATGGTAAACAAACGTTCTTCATAAAGTTTTAACAGAATCATGTATAAATTAAGCTCTCTCTTTTCAAACTGGCCTTACATTTTACGTGTCATCATTATTTGTCCAGATATTGGTAATCAAACACAAAACACAATATTTTCATTAAAAAAATCTTTAAACATAAAAATCGTAGGATAAAAAGTTGTAAAATTACTAACTTAATGAACTAATAATTTTTTTTGGTGAAAACCTAGCTCTTCAATTTTTTTTATTGAAAACTAGAAATACAAATAATTAGATTGCTATCTGTTTCATCTCAAAACGACCATTTTTCACAGAGATACAGCTGTTGAAAAAACACTAAAAAAAAGTCGAATCAAAGTAATGAAAAATAAAAAAATAAAAATAGAATACAAAAAAAATCCTTGCAAAATGACCTTGTCATAACGTTTTCCTTAAATCGAAGTACAAACATTTCACACCTATGTACATAACTACCTTTCCTCACAATTTTTAAATTCTCTCGTAAATAAATTAATGCAAAAATATTTTCTTTAATTTCTAAAGAAATACAAAATAACCAACTATGTACATACATAATAATGTATACCTACCTAACCATCCTCACAAAAAAAAACAGCACTAAAAGAAAATCCTACTACCCTTCGATAAAAGATCTCGACGAACGAAAAAAAAAGTTACTGCATGTCTATCTACTATACAGATACCTTTGTATATAAACTTTATAGTAATCTCATGGAGTCGTTTTTTTTTACGAGACATTTGGACGGTGGCGGCCGCCAGCGGCGCTCGTGCTCGCTGATGTTGAAAATAAAATTTGCAACATTTTGGCAAGAAAATGGGCAACATTTTCTTATTTGAGAGTTGTCCCTATGGGAGTTAATATCATAAACAAGTTTATATACAAAGACAATAGTTAAAAAGGTTGCTTTAAAAATCACACAAAAATTGAAAAAAAAGAGGAATTTTCATCGGCAAACAGCGAGCTTCAGTGCCGATTTTTAGGAATTCTGAAAAACAACCGATTTGCGTTTACTTATGCTTATATCTTTCTATCCAGCTGTCCGAATTTCATTGTGAAGGTAGGTATATAATTAAAGGAAAAATGACAGGCGTGTTAGAGCAAAAATAAAATTTTCAAAATCATTCAAAATTTCATACTTAAAAAATGAAAATAAATATGGAACAAATAATTTCATTCAACGGCGCCGCGGCGGCGGAGTTTGTGCAATAAAAAACCACAATAGTGGCAAATTTGCTTCGGGTCGGAAAAAATGTTGTTTTTACATTTGTAGTCGGTATAATAATTGTAAAGGTACACTGTGGTTGGTTTGGTTTGCTTATAACTTCGGTTCTAATAATCCTAATAAGATTAAGGTCTTAAAATGAAGGTTAGATGTCAGTCTAAATTATTAAGTTGAAAAATCATTGTGATCACATAAAGTTGTATGTGAAAAACTTCATAATTTTGATTGTTTTTCAATTTTAACTGAAAATTTAATGAAAATGATATGTAGGTACATAATATGTATGTATGTACATTGTACATACCTATGTACCTATATATGTACATTTATAGAAAAGGGTCGATTGGTTGGTTTGATTGACTTTCCTATAACTTCGGTTCTAATAATCAGATCTTTAAGATTAAGGTCTCAAAATGGAGGTATAATGTCAAGTTTATTAATTAAATTAAAAATTCATTGTGATTACATACAAGTGTAGGCAAAAAACGTGATTGTTTATTTATTTGTCGTTACAATAATTTAATTAAAATAAAATTTTAATAAAAAATTGAATAGGTACAAAATAAATAAGTATACTTAGGTTAGGTAGGTACATTATGATCCTCAAGTTTAAGGTTAAGTTTAGGTAAATTATCAAACTAGAGGTAGAATTGTAAGTGAAGTGACTAATTTCGGTCGATTTTTGGGTTTTTTCAATTATGTGACCCAGACCATTATGGTAGGTTTTAGTGCTAAAAAAATATATCATGAAAGGAGATTTTATTTAAAAATTTTAAAATACGTGTTTTTTTTAAATCGGAATTTCAATATGGTAAATTATGGTAAATTAGGGCAAAAGAAGAGAAAGGTCTAGATTCTATTTTCTAAACGAAAAGTGAGTTTTTTGTTTCTTTTATCGATAGGTCATGTAAATACAAGAAAATTCTAGAAAATCTAAAATTCGAGATAAAAACGTTTTAAATTCAAAAAATAAAAAATGAAAAATGGACGTTGGAGAAAAAAATCACATAAAATCAGGGAAATATTTTCTAGAAATATTTCTGAGAAGCCGATAAAAAATGAAAAGATCCGTGTTTGCAAAATTTTTGAAACAAGCTTTTTTTATGGCTAGGTGAATTTTTGGAAAATTAATATTTTTTAAATCAATTTTTCTTGGTTTTTGATTTTTTTTCTTTTTTACCCAAATTAATATTTTCATTTAAAAAACAGTAACATAAAGAGAATTTTATTATCATTACGATGGTACTATGTTGTTTTTAAAACTGTTGGCTACTTTTAGAGCTGCCGAAATTTTAATAATCGACGTTTTTGAATTTCTCATAAGTAGTATGAATAGGTGACTTCTGGGCCAAAATGCACGCAACATGTTGCAAGTTCCATGCATAATGCACGCAACATGTATCAGATGTTCTATATATTTTTGTATCAGCAACATATGTTGGTTGTGAAACTGAGCAACATGTGTGAGATATACATTTTTGTTTCAGAATTATAGGCATTCAATGAATTTCGTAGCAACATGTTGGTATAATGTGCAGGTTGTGAAACGCATTGCAACATTTTGGAATCATTATATTGGTTGTGAAACTCATAGCAACATTTTGGCATCATGTGATGGCTGTGAAACTCAGTGGCATTGCATCATTTTGATGCTGGCTGTGAAACTCAGCGGCATTAGCAACATGCACCAAAAAGTGCCATAGCATTGCAGTGTTTTGGTGCTTGCAACATTTTGGTGCTGGCTGTGAAACTCAGATGCATTTGCAACATGCACGAAAAAGTGCCATACGATGGTTGTGAAACTCAGTGGCATTGCAACATTTTGGTACTGGCTGTGAAACTCAGCTGCATTTGCAACATGTATTAAAAAGTGGTATATGATGGCTGTAAAACTCAGTGGTATTGCACCGTTTTGATGCTTGCAACATTTTGGTACTGGCTGTGAAATTCAGTCGCATTGCAACATTTCTCATAGCTGCAGTTCCAACGTGTGGCAAAAACTGCAACATGTATCGGATGTAATATATATTTTTTGTTTCAGGATTCGAATTTTTTTTCAGCATTGCAACATTATGGCACTGGCTGTGAAACTCAGCTGCATTTTCAACATGTACCAAAAAAGTGCAAAATGTATCAGATGTAATATTTATATTCTTTGTTTCAGCAAACATTATGCTGGTTGGGAAACTCAGTTGGATTTTTAAGAAATATATGGGTGTTGAGAAGAGATAGCTATATGGATTGTTTGTCTCACCTTTACACACAGGCTATGAAACTCAGTTGGATTTTTTACCTAAATTTTTTCATCATCATGCGCAGGCTATGAAACTCAGTTGGGTTTTTTACACACATTTTTTCATTATCATGCGCAGTCCATGAAACTCAATTGGGTTTTTAAGCAATTTATGAGGGATGAGAATACGCTTAGGCGAATGCTATATGGTATACATTTTTTGTTTCACCATCATAAAGCAAACATTATGCTGGTTGTGAAACTCAGTTGGATTTTTAAGAAATATATGGGTGTTGAGAAGAGATAGCTATGTGGATTGTTTGTCTCACTTTTACACACAGGTTATGAAACTCAGTTGGATTTTTTACATACATTTTTTTATCATCATACGCAGGCTGTGAAACTCAGTTGGGTTTTTATGCATTCTATGAGGGTTGAGAATACAAATAGACGAAAGATATATACATTTTTTGTTTCAGCTCAGTGCAACATATGGGTGTTGACATTTTTTTTCAGCATCATAGGCAGGCCGTGAAACTCAATCAGATTTTAAGCAATATTATGGGGGTGAGAATAGGTAGCAACATTATTGTTCAGCGGAACCATGAAACTCAGTGCAACACATTGGGGTTGTTCTTTTTCAGCATCATACGCATGGCTTTGAAACTCAGTGCAACATAAATGGGAATTTTATTTTTTTTTTACAGCACTGCAACATTAGGTAATAGGGCAAAGGTTTTTTTTTCGAATAAAAACAGATTTTTTACATTTTAAAAATTTTATTTAAAAAAGTCATGTATATTTACTTATAAAATTATTCTATATCTAATATCATTTTATAAAAATCCATAATTCTCTTAATTTTAAGCAATTTCAATTCAATATGAAAGCATGCACTTGTATCCGGTCCATCCTTGCATAGATTTGATAACCAGGGACAACTCAGGAAATGACATCCATCGGGTGATAGCAGACAATCGTTATTTTCGAAACTTTTAATGAACGAAATATGTTTTTTTACTTCGGAATAGTGTTTTTCTAATATTATATTTTCGTTGGATTTAAAAAAAGATAAAATGTTTTCAATTGCTGAATTTAGGAGACACATGTTTTTAAATTGAAATGAGAATGTAAAATGAAAAAAAAATATATGAATTTGCTTATTTATAGGTACAGATGAGAATCTATTCTACTCCTTCATTTTTTTTTAAATCTTCAAATAGCTTGACTGTATTAAAGATATGTGCATCAATGTAGTCCTTAATCTTTTTTTCGTTTTTTCTCAACTTGTCATCACATACATTAATAGTTTGTAAACAATTTTGATCAACATATCCTTTTGTTGCTGCTTGATGTAGCATTTGGGGTGCTCTTAGATTATTTATATATTTGTCTTCAATGTCATAATCACCATTCGGTAACAATTTGAAACCGTTACCCTTGGAACCTTGTGGACCAACAAGAGATCTATTAGAGCTTCTTCCAAACTTGTCACAACTCATTGTCTATTTTAACTGAATACTTTTAATTGAGTAATGTATTAATATATGAAATTTGCTTTGCGGAGTTCTTCTATAATGGATATTATTTCATTATGATGATTATTATTGCCAGCGCTTTGTAACGCTGTTAAAAGTCGAAGTCGATCTACAAGTTCGTTTGGATCGTCCCAGTGAACATAATCAATATTTTTATTGGAATATATCAAATCTTCTTTCTCAGTGCTATATGATTTTCCAATTTTTTTTTTATTATCCTTAATAAGAGGTGCAATGATTTGTTTGTATTTGCTTCCCCTGTTACCTTTTATTTGTGAACTACTATCATAGTTTTTCATATGTACACTAGTTTTTTGTAATATCTTTGAATACTGTTTTAAATCATCGCTCGTATAGTCTCCTTTTTTTGGATTCTTATTGAAAATCAATTCATGTAATCCATAAGTACCCTTAAAGATTTCACCATCAATAACAAAGTCGTTGTTTACATCGATTTGGAAGTCTGCTGTACCAAGTTTTGTGGAATTGGTACTTTGATTGAAACGTGGACCATATGCTTTATCGATATTTGAACTTGAAAATAACGTTTTTTTACCTATGGGTGTGCTTTGTGATATGTTAGTGGACCCGAAGGAACTAGTTTTATACAATAATTCGCTATCATCTAGAGTTTTAATTTCATCATCATCTTCCTCATAACTTTTTTTATTCGATTGTTTTACTGGTGAATCTGGGAGACTTGTTTCTTTAGTTTTTTTAATATCTTTTGCTATTTCTTTTAAAGGTTTTACTATCGGTTTGAATGTATCTTCAAACTCCGTCTCCCTCGTTAATTTTTCAGATTTAAGAAGGTCATATTTTCTTTTTAACGATTTCTTAGCTGTGATTAAATTTTTAAGTAACTTTTCATTGAAATCCATCTTGAGGAATTATTGCAATCAGGATGTTTTAAAACCGGCCTATTTAAAACCGCACTGTTTAAACCGTACTGTTCTTTAAAAAAACCGGTCTGTTATTTTTAAACCCACCTGTTCTGTTTAAAACCACACCGGTTGCTGTTGTACTTGCTTCTAAGTTTTGAAATCGGTAATTCAGAATGATAACTTGATTTGAGATCCTCTTAGGGTTTAGTTGTTTTCATTTCAATAATAGATCAATAAGTGATACTCTTATACAATTGCAATCTCATTAAATTATTTTTTATATCGGCCTCCTTCAACACTTCTATCTTTATCAATTACTATGAATCCGTATTTTGTATTCCAACATTTATAGCAAAGATCTTTGAATTGTTTGAACGACATATCAGAATTAATATGATCATTGTAAATATGTTTTATATTGAGTTCATCTTGCTTAAACATAATTATATAGTTTGCATTGTCACGAATCAAATGTTTTGGTATATGAGTATATGATTGACATAAATAGAAACTGTCTACACCACTATGCCGCCCCATACAAAAATAGTCACGAATATTATTTTGTTTATCACATGCTACATCATCAAAAATAAAAACGGAATTTGGTTTAGCTTCAGATGGTGGTATTATTTCGCAATTATTTGTGAATTCATTATATTCCATTCCTTTTACTGATTTGATCAACTTTTTGAGATATTTATACTTTGGTTGCTGTAAAGATTTTGAATATATATAAACGTTTGCAAATTTTAACCCATTTGTATGAATTAGAATGCTTAACATCACATTTGTTTTACCACAATTTGATGGGCCTACAATAATACCTCGTATACTATTTGGAAAGAATATACCATGTTTCTTTTTTTCGACTATTTTCGAATCAAAATTTTCAATTTTAAGAGGTTCGTGTTGTTTAATAAACTTCATTTTACTGATAATACTTTGTATAAAACATGAGGTTTTATATATGTTGCATCATATTCATTTTACAAACCTTAGTGAACAGGTCTTTTATAAAATGCTGCAGTTCTCGCAACACCCAATCAGTGTTAAAAGGTCCATTCATGGGAACGGTTTAGTCAATTCTTTAATCAACAAACTACCATTTGAACTGCACCTACCTTCATATAATTACTGTGGTCCTGGAACAAAACTCGACAAAAGACTTGCGAGAGGAGATCGTGGGATTAATCCATTAGATGAAGCTTGTCGTGAACATGATATTGCATATTCAAACAATAAAGATTTGTCCAAACGACATATTGCAGATGAAATTTTAACAGAAAAGGCTTGGAAAAGAGTAAAGTCTAGCGATTCTTCACCTTCAGAAAAATTAAATAGCCTGCTGGTCACAAATATTATGAAAGCTAAAACGAAATTTGGAATGGGTTGTACAAATAGTAAAACTGCTCAAAATAGCAAAAATAATATATTTATAAAGAAATGCAAGAATGTTAATCTGTTTAGAAAAGCTAGAGCAGTGGCTAAAAATGCAATCAGAGGTCTTAACCATGATGATACAAATAAATTAGCAAAAACTGCTTTGCATGCAGCCAAACATATTATGAAGAATAAGAAAAAAGCAAGAATTTCCACTCCACGTGTTATTCCATTACCAAAACGTGGCGGAGTTTTACCATTGCTTCCCATTTTAGCAGCTCTCTCAGCAGTTGGAACTCTCTCTGGAGGTGTTGCTGGTATTTCAAAAACAATAAATGATGCAAAGAATGCTAGACTACAGTTGGAAGAAAATAAAAGACACAACAGAGCAATGGAAACCGTTAAAGTTAAAAGTGGAAAAGGACTTTATCTTCAACCATACAAGAATGGTTTAGGACTTTTTTTAAAAAAATAAGAATTCAAAAAACTAATCAGCTTGCTACCTGATCGACCTCTTACAAATATAGATGTATATAAATTTGGAAAAAAAAACATACCATATTTTCGTGCTGTTTATATGAGAAATACACTACCAAGAAAACCACTTGATAGAGAATGTGGTGTGATAAATTTAGATATAGACAGTGGTATGGGTACACATTGGGTAGCATATACAAAAAATAAAAATTTTGTTCGTTATTTTGATAGTTTTGGTAATCTAAGACCACCCAAGGAAGTTGTTCAATATTTAGGTAATAATATAACATATAATTATAAAAATCAACAAAATTTTGATACCTCCATATGTGGTCATTTATGTTTAAAGTTTCTTATTGAAAATAAAATAAATAAATAAACAATATCGATTTCGTTTCATTTCATTCACTAACTTACTACAATGTCGTTAACACTTACATTGAGCGGAAACAGTTCTAGTTTAACAGCTGATTACTTTCCGCCAATCATATTGAATTCAGATTATGTTTGCGGATTAATTGATTTTCAAACATATAATTCTATACCTAATGTTGACGTTATTAACAACTTGTTTCACTATGGTAATAATGTTTTGAAGCTTCCTGTTGGTTCTTATGAAATTGATGATATAAAAGATATATTCAAGAGGCTCTATAGAAGCAGAATTCCAAAGATACAAGCATATACATACGCGCAAATAATAATACTTTAAAGTGTGAAATTTATAGTACTGAAGATATTGATTTTACACAGGATAATACTATTGGATCATTGTTGGGATTTAGCCGTAGAAAACTAAAAGGAAATCATTATCATGAATCAGATCTCTATGTTGATATAAATAGAGTAAATACTGTCCGAATAGAATGCAATTTGATTGTTGGAACATACATAAATAGTCAACCAGCACATATAATTCATGAATTTTCAGTTAAAGTAAGTCCGGGGTATAAAATAATTGAAGTTTCACAAAACGTTATTTATTTACCTGTGAACACCAGGAGGATAAGTACTATAACCTTGACTCTATTAGACCAATACGGAAACCTAATTAATTTTAGAGGCGAAACCATAACAGCTCGATTACATCTAAAACGTAAAAAACAATGATAATCTATAGTGCTAATAATAATCAAGGTTTTAATGCGGAAAAGATGTATAAAAGAAAAGGAAAAAGTGGTTTTATAATTAATTCATTACAACGTTTTGATAAGAAAAGGTGTCTCCTGCGAAGAGATAATCAACAGTTTTTAATATCGTTGGGATATACATTGAAGCAAACAAAATGTTGAATATTTTCAATAAACCTATTATTGATGATAAAATAACAAAATTTGAATACCATTCGTACTCACCTTATATAAATAATTTCGATAAAAATGATATCATTCAAATTTGTGTGCAACAACAAAATATTAATGTGTTGCCTTCAGAAAGCTATATCTATATTGAAGGTACTTTATCAAATGATGCTGGAAAGGAAGTAGTCAAAACCAAACTTGTAAACAATAGTATCGCTTTCCTATTTGATGAAATACGATATGATTTGAACGGTATTGAAGTGGATAATAATCGCAACGTTGGTATTACAACAACACTAAAAAATTACATTTCTCTTAATATCAATGAAAGTGAAATGTAATACAATGCAGGATGGTCACCATATTCACCATTAAATTTAAATGGAATTCATTTTAATTTTTGTATACCGCTGAATAAACTGTTGGGATTTGCTGAAGATTCTAAAAATATCATACCAAATGCTCGGCATGATCTTATTCTTACCCGCTCACGTATCGATATCAATTCATTAATTTCGACTGAAGATGAAAAATCAAACATAAAATTAACAAAAGTAGTATGGAGAATCCCTCACGTTACTCTATCAGATCCTGTGAAATTAAAACTCTACAAATCCATTGATAATGGTGAAACTGTTTAAATAGCTTTCCGAAATTGGGAATTGTACGAATATCCATCACTACCATTTACCAATCATCATATATGGAATGTTAAGACAACATCGCAACTGGAGAAGCCTCGATACATTATCTTTGCTATGCAATACGATAAGCGGAATAAAATTATTGAAGATCCCACTCATTTCAATCATTGCGATATTACGAATTTAAAAGTATATTTAAATTCTCAAGTTTATCCTTATGAAGATCTTAACTTATCATTTGAAAAAAACAACTTTAGTATTCTTTACAATATGTATGCTGGTTTCCAAAAAACATATTATGATAGACCAGTAGCCGAACCATTACTTTCGAGGGATAGATTCAAATCAGATGCTACCATTTTTGTAATTGACTGCAGATATCAGAACGAAGATGTTAAGACTGGTCCAGTTGATGTCCGTTTGGAAATAAGAACATCAAAACCATTACCACCAAATACATCAGCATATTGTTTAATGTTGCATGATCGTATTATTGATTATAACCCACTCAGTCAACTGGTTTCACGAGCAATTTAATTGTAATTTTTTATAGATTTCATGTAAAATTAAAGAAAATAAAATAACAAAACAAAATACAATTTGTGTTTTTTTTTATGATTTATTCAACTTTTTTCAACTTTCCTTAATAACTAAAATATACAATTTTTTCTTACAACTAACATTTTTCCCCATTTTTCTCCTTCTTAAAGCTAGAGTATACATATTTTTTCTTCTTAAATAACTAAAAAACTAAGGAACATTTTGCGGTATATTTTTATGCCCCCAAGCAAGGGTGTTAATATTATTATCACAGATATATCTTTTCGTATCTTTAAAACTTAATGCTAATTTATTTAAATTATGAGTGTAAATTGTATGTAATTTACTTATAAATGTTAACATACTTTCATACTTTTCTATTTTGTCAAACAAACATCTTTTATAATCTTCAATTCTCAATCGCTTCGTAACAGATCTTTTGACTCCTTTCGCTTTTTGCACAGATTTAGAGTTTTGAACTGTAAAAGAGTACATTTTTGCTCTTAATCCCACAAATTCCAACATTTTATTTCCACATGTTTCATCTTTAAACATACCTAAAACTTTGGCATTCAGCCTAGGAATATTATGCTGATTGTTTGGATCAAATTCTGATGTATCAAATCGTAATGGTATATCATCCAAAATATCCGAATAAAAGTCATCAGAATTTATAGTATACAAAAATGAATCTGTATCCATATAATTCAAACCAACATTTTCATTATATTTTGGTTTAATATAATCATAATGAAAATCATACATAAGATTTTTTGAGAGCTCAAGTACAACAAAGCCCAAATAAATCGGTTTATCTAAAGTGGTGTTGCATTTTCTCATTTGGATAGCCATCAAAGTATTTTCCTCATCGTCGTCTTCTTGATGAAATTGTAAAGAGCTGTGGAAGTTGGGTTTTGCTATCAAAGCCCTAGCCCCCAACGATTTTCTTTTATTTTCCCATCGTGTGATGATTTTGACATCAGTTCTCTGTTCAATGTTTTCCATCGTTTTACCATAAATGCATAGATTCATATGTTTGTAAAACTTTTTTTGAAAATCATTTGTGGCTTTTTTTCTGCGCTCTGTATTAAGAGAAATGTATTGTTCGAGCCATTTTGATTGTCTAAATTTTATCACACGATGGACTTTTTTTAGAATCAAGCCGTTCTTTAAAGCTCGTTTTAAACTCTCTATATGAATCATATAGTTGAGTTTTGGTAAAAAGCTTGCCACCAACTTTTTAGATTTGGAGCCAGGTGTGGTGATATTTTCTGGACAAAAAGGTAAGTCATTATGAAGATAATGAAGATCAGGTAGCTTTCATAATATTTGTGACCAGCAGGCTATTTAATTTTTCTGAAGGTGATGAATCGCTAGACTTTACTCTTTTCCAAGCCTTTTCTGTTAAAATTTCATCTGCAATATGTCGTTTGGACAAATCTTTATTGTTTGAATATGCAATATCATGTTCACGACAAGCTTCATCTAATGGATTAATCCCACGATCTCCTCTCGCAAGTCTTTTGTCGAGTTTTGTTCCAGGACCACAGTAATTATATGAAGGTAGGTGCAGTTCAAATGGTAGTTTGTTGATTAAAGAATTGACTAAACCGTTCCCATGAATGGACCTTTTAACACTGATTGGGTGTTGCGAGAACTGCAGCATTTTATAAAAGACCTGTTCACTAAGGTTTGTAAAATGAATATGATGCAACATATATAAAACCTCATGTTTTATACAAAGTATTATCAGTAAAATGAAGTTTATTAAACAACACGAACCTCTTAAAATTGAAAATTTTGATTCGAAAATAGTCGAAAAAAAGAAACATGGTATATTCTTTCCAAATAGTATACGAGGTATTATTGTAGGCCCATCAAATTGTGGTAAAACAAATGTGATGTTAAGCATTCTAATTCATACAAATGGGTTAAAATTTGCAAACGTTTATATATATTCAAAATCTTTACAGCAACCAAAGTATAAATATCTCAAAAAGTTGATCAAATCAGTAAAAGGAATGGAATATAATGAATTCACAAATAATTGCGAAATAATACCACCATCTGAAGCTAAACCAAATTCCGTTTTTATTTTTGATGATGTAGCATGTGATAAACAAAATAATATTCGTGACTATTTTTGTATGGGGCGGCATAGTGGTGTAGACAGTTTCTATTTATGTCAATCATATACTCATATACCAAAACATTTGATTCGTGACAATGCAAACTATATAATTATGTTTAAGCAAGATGAACTCAATATAAAACATATTTACAATGATCATATTAATTCTGATATGTCGTTCAAACAATTCAAAGATCTTTGCTATAAATGTTGGAATACAAAATACGGATTCATAGTAATTGATAAAGATAGAAGTGTTGAAGGAGGCCGATATAAAAAATAATTTAATGAGATTGCAATTGTATAAGAGTATCACTTATTGATCTATTATTGAAATGAAAACAACTAAACCCTAAGAGGATCTCAAATCAAGTTATCATTCTGAATTACCGATTTCAAAACTTAGAAGCAAGTACAACAGCAACCGGTGTGGTTTTAAACAGAACAGGTGGGTTTAAAAATAACAGACCGGTTTTTTTAAAGAACAGTACGGTTTAAACAGTGCGGTTTTAAATAGGCCGGTTTTAAAACATCCTGATTGCAATAATTCCTCAAGATGGATTTCAATGAAAAGTTACTTAAAAATTTAATCACAGCTAAGAAATCGTTAAAAAGAAAATATGACCTTCTTAAATCTGAAAAATTAACGAGGGAGACGGAGTTTGAAGATACATTCAAACCGATAGTAAAACCTTTAATAGAAATAGCAAAAGATATTAAAAAAACTAAAGAAACAAGTCTCCCAGATTCACCAGTAAAACAATCGAATAAAAAAAGTTATGAGGAAGATGATGATGAAATTAAAACTCTAGATGATAGCGAATTATTGTATAAAACTAGTTCCTTCGGGTCCACTAACATATCACAAAGCACACCCATAGGTAAAAAAACGTTATTTTCAAGTTCAAATATCGATAAAGCATATGGTCCACGTTTCAATCAAAGTACCAATTCCACAAAACTTGGTACAGCAGACTTCCAAATCGATGTAAACAACGACTTTGTTATTGATGGTGAAATCTTTAAGGGTACTTATGGATTACATGAATTGATTTTCAATAAGAATCCAAAAAAAGGAGACTATACGAGCGATGATTTAAAACAGTATTCAAAGATATTACAAAAAACTAGTGTACATATGAAAAACTATGATAGTAGTTCACAAATAAAAGGTAACAGGGGAAGCAAATACAAACAAATCATTGCACCTCTTATTAAGGATAATAAAAAAAAAATTGGAAAATCATATAGCACTGAGAAAGAAGATTTGATATATTCCAATAAAAATATTGATTATGTTCACTGGGACGATCCAAACGAACTTGTAGATCGACTTCGACTTTTAACAGCGTTACAAAGCGCTGGCAATAATAATCATCATAATGAAATAATATCCATTATAGAAGAACTCCGCAAAGCAAATTTCATATATTAATACATTACTCAATTAAAAGTATTCAGTTAAAATAGACAATGAGTTGTGACAAGTTTGGAAGAAGCTCTAATAGATCTCTTGTTGGTCCACAAGGTTCCAAGGGTAACGGTTTCAAATTGTTACCGAATGGTGATTATGACATTGAAGACAAATATATAAATAATCTAAGAGCACCCCAAATGCTACATCAAGCAGCAACAAAAGGATATGTTGATCAAAATTGTTTACAAACTATTAATGTATGTGATGACAAGTTGAGAAAAAACGAAAAAAAGATTAAGGACTACATTGATGCACATATCTTTAATACAGTCAAGCTATTTGAAGATTTAAAAAAAAATGAAGGAGTAGAATAGATTCTCATCTGTACCTATAAATAAGCAAATTCATATATTTTTTTTTCATTTTACATTCTCATTTCAATTTAAAAACATGTGTCTCCTAAATTCAGCAATTGAAAACATTTTATCTTTTTTTAAATCCAACGAAAATATAATATTAGAAAAACACTATTCCGAAGTAAAAAAACATATTTCGTTCATTAAAAGTTTCGAAAATAACGATTGTCTGCTATCACCCGATGGATGTCATTTCCTGAGTTGTCCCTGGTTATCAAATCTATGCAAGGATGGACCGGATACAAGTGCATGCTTTCATATTGAATTGAAATTGCTTAAAATTAAGAGAATTATGGATTTTTATAAAATGATATTAGATATAGAATAATTTTATAAGTAAATATACATGACTTTTTTAAATAAAATTTTTAAAATGTAAAAAATCTGTTTTTATTCGAAAAAAAAACCTTTGCCCTATTACCTAATGTTGCAGTGCTGTAAAAAAAAAATAAAATTCCCATTTATGTTGCACTGAGTTTCAAAGCCATGCGTATGATGCTGAAAAAGAACAACCCCAATGTGTTGCACTGAGTTTCATGGTTCCGCTGAACAATAATGTTGCTACCTATTCTCACCCCCATAATATTGCTTAAAATCTGATTGAGTTTCACGGCCTGCCTATGATGCTGAAAAAAAATGTCAACACCCATATGTTGCACTGAGCTGAAACAAAAAATGTATATATCTTTCGTCTATTTGTATTCTCAACCCTCATAGAATGCATAAAAACCCAACTGAGTTTCACAGCCTGCGTATGATGATAAAAAAATGTATGTAAAAAATCCAACTGAGTTTCATAACCTGTGTGTAAAAGTGAGACAAACAATCCACATAGCTATCTCTTCTCAACACCCATATATTTCTTAAAAATCCAACTGAGTTTCACAACCAGCATAATGTTTGCTTTATGATGGTGAAACAAAAAATGTATACCATATAGCATTCGCCTAAGCGTATTCTCATCCCTCATAAATTGCTTAAAAACCCAATTGAGTTTCATGGACTGCGCATGATAATGAAAAAATGTGTGTAAAAAACCCAACTGAGTTTCATAGCCTGCGCATGATGATGAAAAAATTTAGGTAAAAAATCCAACTGAGTTTCATAGCCTGTGTGTAAAGGTGAGACAAACAATCCATATAGCTATCTCTTCTCAACACCCATATATTTCTTAAAAATCCAACTGAGTTTCCCAACCAGCATAATGTTTGCTGAAACAAAGAATATAAATATTACATCTGATACATTTTGCACTTTTTTGGTACATGTTGAAAATGCAGCTGAGTTTCACAGCCAGTGCCATAATGTTGCAATGCTGAAAAAAAATTCGAATCCTGAAACAAAAAATATATATTACATCCGATACATGTTGCAGTTTTTGCCACACGTTGGAACTGCAGCTATGAGAAATGTTGCAATGCGACTGAATTTCACAGCCAGTACCAAAATGTTGCAAGCATCAAAACGGTGCAATACCACTGAGTTTTACAGCCATCATATACCACTTTTTGATACATGTTGCAAATGCAGCTGAGTTTCACAGCCAGTACCAAAATGTTGCAATGCCACTGAGTTTCACAACCATCGTATGGCACTTTTTCGTGCATGTTGCAAATGCATCTGAGTTTCACAGCCAGCACCAAAATGTTGCAAGCACCAAAACACTGCAATGCTATGGCACTTTTTGGTGCATGTTGCTAATGCCGCTGAGTTTCACAGCCAGCATCAAAATGATGCAATGCCACTGAGTTTCACAGCCATCACATGATGCCAAAATGTTGCTATGAGTTTCACAACCAATATAATGATTCCAAAATGTTGCAATGCGTTTCACAACCTGCACATTATACCAACATGTTGCTACGAAATTCATTGAATGCCTATAATTCTGAAACAAAAATGTATATCTCACACATGTTGCTCAGTTTCACAACCAACATATGTTGCTGATACAAAAATATATAGAACATCTGATACATGTTGCGTGCATTATGCATGGAACTTGCAACATGTTGCGTGCATTTTGGCCCAGAAGTCACCTATTCATACTACTCTCATAACTTTAAAGAATACAATTTTAATAGTGTCAACAAATTCTGGGACAGAAACTATGTGTAACCAAAATGTGAGTACATGGGTAAATAGGTACAAGTGACATGATCTTCTTTAGCTCTAATTTACCCTATTTAAATTCCTTATTTTAAAATTTTAAAATAAAGTTTCCTTTCATATTATACTTTTTTTTAGCACTGAACCCAACCACATAATTGAAAAAAAAAACAAAAATCGACCTTTAAAGCGTGGCAACCCTATGCCATATTTTGCCAGGCAACCCTTGAGCAAAATGTTAGTTAGAACACTATCTAAAAAACTGCATACCACTTAACTCGATGAGGGTAGGTCGTCCTATGGCGGGATCTTAGACTATATGGAAGGGGGAGTCTATCTCGCCCGGAAATTTAGTTTTACATTTCACAATTTTGAGAAAAATTGATCCAAATTGCAAAAAACAGGGCTTATATAATATATACAAATAAACATATACATACCATACTTTGCCTCTACTGACATTTGTGATAGCAACACTTCTGAGGCATATTTAATCAAAAATGTATCACTTTTGAAATACATAGTTGAAAAAAACATCGAAAAGTTTTTTTTTAATAATATCTCACATACCTATCTTCTATATAAAATTACAAAGCACAAAACATACAGATTGCCATATTTCACTTAAAATTATCAGTCATGTTTGTAAATACTACTCTGTTCTGTTTTTGTTCTCCTCGAACTCGCATATATTTCGTATATAAACCTACATGTATACTGTATAGTGTATAGTATTCTTATTCTTGCCATTTTGCCTTTTATCTCAACTCTATCAATATTTGAACAAATTTGCTCAACATTAAAAGTTGACATTCAATGTTGAGATGATAGAAAATGTTGAGAGTTAGTTAAGCATTTGGACACCAATTGGCGCACCAATCGCCGATGTTGATGAGACTACTATAAAGTTTATATACAAAGACTGAAGCTCGCTGTTTGCCGATAAAAATTCCTCTTTTTTTTCAATGTTTGTGTGATTTTTAAAGCAACCTTTTTTAACTATTGTCTTTGTATATAAACTTGTTTATGATATTAACTCCCATAGGGATAACTCTCAAATAAGAAAATGTTGCCCATTTTCTTGCCAAAATGTTGCAAATTTTATTTTCAACATCAGCGAGCACGAGGGCCGCCGCCACCGTCCAAATGTCTCGTAAAAAAAAACGACTCCATGAGATTACTATAAAGTTTATATACAAAGACGAAGCCCATTAAAATAAGGGAAAAGAAACAGAAACAAAAAAAAATATACATTCGAGGATATATCCCCTCATACCCACACCATCAGTACACTAACAGATTGCTGAGAAAAAAAGCTCTTTGTCTGTAGAGAAGCAGCTGTCGGAAACACGACGAAGAACTTCTGATCAGAAGGGGAATAATTCTGCGTGTTACCCCTTTAGTTCTGCAAAGTATCGGAGATCCTTACTATAAAACTGGGTCAACATTTAAAGAGGAACAATCAAAATATATCAACAAGAACAATATTATTTGTTTAGGTTGTGAGCCTGAATTTAAAAAAAAAATCAAAAACGTTTCTAAGAAGAAAAAAAGAGGATATAAAAGATCCAATATAAAAAAAAAAATATATTAAGTTAATAGTGAGACCCTACGCGGAGTTTTAAATTCTTTCTTTTTTTATCGCAATTAGTGTTCGGAAACGATTAAGTCCCTCGCAAATTAAATTATTAAAAGAAAATATATTTAAAAAAATATATATATATACATTTATATATAAAAAAAAAGAAAACCTATTCGATAAATAGTTCAATATTAATATACCTACCTTAAAAAAATAAATAAAAATATTAATTTAAATTAAAGTGAATGTATGTAGATACGGAGGATCATAGATCAGCAATCATCAATCGTCATGAAGCAGTGCACTACGTCATGAAGTGGGTGAGTCGATTTTGGTTTGAATAAAAAAAAATAAAATATGTTTATTATTATTTATTATCTATTGAGTTATCATATTGAATATTGAACTCTTATTCCATCGAATTTTTTTGGCGTCTAAACGAAATTTAGTTAATAAAAGAAATATAATAATAAAATTAAAATTTTGATGAGAAGCTACTAGCTACTCTAAACAAGAAAAAAGAAAAGAATTTGAAACACTTTATTTAAAAGAATTTAGATTAAAAAAAAAGAACTTTTTTTGTGAACAATTTTATGTACCTATTTTATTTAAAACCTATCCGGAGCATTTACCACGTCGAAGTCAGCCGGCGCACTTTCGATTTTCGTAAAAAAGACAATGTCAGGCGATGTATCTCTAATTGCTCATCACATTTATGCAATAAAATAATTGCTCACTCTTTCCGTTGTTTTTTAAAAAATATAAACAAATTCCACTTTGTATGGAAACTTCCAATGCCCATATCTCTGTAACCAAGTACAATTCCATAATGGAATTGAGCTTCAATAATTGCTCATCTCGCAATTGAATTTGCTCAGCCAAAATTTTTATTTTAAAACCTCCCATTAATTAATAAATCAATAATTAAAATTTTAGTCAATGGACTAGTTACATAATACAAGTAACTCTTATAACATATTAACCATCCAACTTTTTAATTAAGTATAGCCCGTAGGAAGGCCAGCCGACTGAGTTGAGAGTGAACGCCGGTTTAAATCTCAAATATAACAACTTCTTTTTTTTTTTTTTTTAAAGCATATATCCAATATATTTTCAAAATACATAAATAAGATCAAAATAAAAAGTAATATCATGCTAACAAAACTTAACGATTAAGCGAAATTGCTGAAAACATACCAAAGTGCACCTACATGCCCATACTAAAATGGCGATAACTTTGTAACCAGAGTGAATTTTGAGCTGAAAATAGTTTTAAATAATTGCTCAACTCAAAATTCAATTTGCTCAGGCAAAATTATAATTTGCTCACCTCTGGTTAATTAAAAAATCGACGATTAAGTGAAATTGATTAAAATATATCAAAGTGCACATGCCCTTACTAAAATGGCGATAACTTTGTAACCAGAGTGAATTTTGAGCTGAAAATAGTTTTAAATAATTGCTCAACTCAAAATTCAATTTGCTCAGGCAAAATTATAATTTGCTCACCCCTGGTTAATTAAAAAATCGACGATTAAGTGAAATTGCTTAAAACATACCAAAGTGCACCTACATGCCCATACTAAAATGGCGATAACTTTGTAACCAGAGTGAATTTTGAGCTGAAAATAGTTTTAAATAATTGCTCAACTCAAAATTCAATTTGCTCAGGCAAAATTATAATTTTCTCACCTCTGGTTAATTAAAAAATCGACGATTAAGTGAAATTGCTTAAAACATACCAAAGTGCACCTACATGCCCATACTAAAATGGCGATAACTTTGTAACCAGAGTGAATTTTGAGCTGAAAATAGTTTTAAATAATTGCTCAACTCAAAATTCAATTTGCTCAGGCAAAATTATAATTTGCTCACCCCTGGTTAATTAAAAAATCGACGATTAAGTGAAATTGCTTAAAACATACCAAAGTGCACCTACATGCCCATACTAAAATGGCGATAACTTTGTAACCAGAGTGAATTTTGAGCTGAAAATAGTTTTAAATAATTGCTCAACTCAAAATTCAATTTGCTCAGGCAAAATTATAATTTTCTCACCTCTGGTTAATTAAAAAATCGACGATTAAGTGAAATTGCTTAAAACATACCAAAGTGCACCTACATGCCCATACTAAAATGGCGATAACTTTGTAACCAGAGTGAATTTTGAGCTGAAAATAGTTTTAAATAATTGCTCAACTCAAAATTCAATTTGTTCAGGCAAAATTATAATTTTCTCACCTCTGGTTAATTAAAAAATCGACGATTAAGTGAAATTGCTTAAAACATACCAAAGTGCACCTACATGCCCATACTAAAATGGCGATAACTTTGTAACCAGAGTGAATTTTGAGCTGAAAATAGTTTTAAATAATTGCTCAACTCAAAATTCAATTTGCTCAGGCAAAATTATAATTTGCTCACCTCTGGTTAATTCAAAAATCGACGATTAAGTGAAATTGCTTAAAACATACCAAAGTGCACCTACATGCCCATACTAAATTGGGGATATCTTTGTAACCAGAGTGAATTTTGAGCTGAAAATAGTTTTAAATAATTGCTCAACTCAAAATTCAATTTGCTCAGGCAAAATTATAATTTTCTCACCTCTGGTTAATTAAAAAATCGACGATTAAGTGAAATTGCTTAAAACATACCAAAGTGCACCTACATGCCCATACTAAAATGGCGATAACTTTGTAACCAGAGTGAATTTTGAGCTGAAAATAGTTTTAAATAATTGCTCAACTCAAAATTCAATTTGCTCAGGCAAAATTATAATTTGCTCACCTCTGGTTAATTCAAAAATCGACGATTAAGTGAAATTGCTTAAAACATACCAAAGTGCACCTACATGCCCATACTAAAATGGCGATAACTTTGTAACCAGAGTGAATTTTGAGCTGAAAATAGTTTTAAATAATTGCTCAACTCAAAATTCAATTTGCTCAGGCAAAATTATAATTTGCTCACCTCTGGTTAATTCAAAAATCGACGATTAAGTGAAATTGCTTAAAACATACCAAAGTGCACCTACATGCCCATACTAAAATGGCGATAACTTTGTAACCAGAGTGAATTTTGAGCTGAAAATAGTTTTAAATAATTGCTCAACTCAAAATTCAATTTGCTCAGGCAAAATTATAATTTTTTCACCCCTGGTTAATTAAAAAATCGACGATTAAGTGAAATTGCTTAAAACATACCAAAGTGCACCTACATGCCCATACTAAAATGGCGATAACTTTGTAACCAGAGTGAATTTTGAGCTGAAAATAGTTTTAAATAATTGCTCAACTCAAAATTCAATTTGCTCAGGCAAAATTATAATTTGCTCACCTCTGGTTAATTAAAAAATCGACGATTAAGTGAAATTGCTTAAAACATACCAAAGTGCACCTACATGCCCATACTAAAATGGCAATAACTTTGTAACCAGAGTGAATTTTGAGCTGAAAATAGTTTTAAATAATTGCTCAACTCAAAATTCAATTTGCTCAGGCAAAATTATAATTTTCTCACCTCTGGTTAATTAAAAAATCGACGATTAAGTGAAATTGCTTAAAACATACCAAAGTGCACCTACATGCCCATACTAAAATGGCGATAACTTTGTAACCAGAGTGAATTTTGAGCTGAAAATAGTTTTAAATAATTGCTCAACTCAAAATTCAATTTGCTCAGGCAAAATTATAATTTGCTCACCTCTGGTTAATTCAAAAATCGACGATTAAGTGAAATTGCTTAAAACATACCAAAGTGCACCTACATGCCCATACTAAAATGGCGATAACTTTGTAACCAGAGTGAATTTTGAGCTGAAAATAGTTTTAAATAATTGCTCAACTCAAAATTCAATTTGCTCATGCAAAATTATAATTTTTTCACCCCTGGTTAATTAAAAAATCGACGATTAAGTGAAATTGCTTAAAACATACCAAAGTGCACCTACATGCCCATACTAAAATGGCGATAACTTTGTAACCAGAGTGAATTTTGAGCTGAAAATAGTTTTAAATAATTGCTCAACTCAAAATTCAATTTGCTCAGGCAAAATTATAATTTTCTCACCTCTGGTTAATTAAAAAATCGACGATTAAGTGAAATTGCTTAAAACATACCAAAGTGCACCTACATGCCCATACTAAAATGGCGATAACTTTGTAACCAGAGTGAATTTTGAGCTGAAAATAGTTTTAAATAATTGCTCAACTCAAAATTCAATTTGCTCAGGCAAAATTATAATTTGCTCACCTCTGGTTAATTAAAAAATCGACGATTAAGTGAAATTGATTAAAATATATCAAAGTGCACATGCCCTTACTAAAATGGCGATAACTTTTGTAAGAGACTTCATCTCTTACGATTATTTATTAAATCAAGATTATCTGACTTACTTACTTAATACATATGGCAACCCATTTACGGTGTCATGCACTTGCATAAATTTAAAGAGAAAAGCTTTTCGTTGTATACTTATATTATTTATAAGAACATTGTATTATGTATTTATATAATGATAACAGAATTATCGAACGATATTATGTACCATATTGTTCTCTTTATTTTATCTATTGGTTATACCGTTTTTTGCTTCTTCTAAGCATCGCTAAGCATCGCTCACTTCAAGCAATTATGTTTAATAGATCTCAGTCTGAATAAAGCCTTTGTACAAGTTACATGTTTTTTTTTAATGTAAAGCTTGCATGTTTTAGTTTTTGTTTTTTTTATATATACGCTTTGACAGTAAAGTTATAATTTTTAAATAAGAATACTTACAATTTATCAGAAGTGGGATAAAGTTCTCATAATTAAATCGTAAATTAATTGCATGTGTTACGATAATTTTTTGGCTACATTTACACGTTTTTTTTTACGTAAAACTTAAAATAATTCATTAAAATGGATGCTAGTGCACGTGCTTTGAATTTTTTGCAAACTGCTACTGTGCAAAACTTAAAGTTAAGCTAGCCGAAATGGGCTTGGCTACACATGGTGCGAAGGCTGCGCTTAAGGCTCACTTAAATGAAGCCATCACATCGTTTGAGGTGGATCAGGTTGAGAGATTCTTTCCTGACGATGTTGATTCTGATGCTGAAGGTGGAGAAAGTGGTAATGATGACCTGGAAGACGAAGAAGGTGTTGTTTCACAACGTCTTGAAAGACTCCGTGAAATTGTTAGAAAGAAGGAGGAGATCGTTGAGCTCGAGAGACGTTTGGCTGAACTTAATAGCATTAACAGCCCTAATCGAGACTTTCGACCAGCTGGTGTGTGCTCTTCACGTGACATTGAAGACTCCTTGCCGACTTTTTGTGGTGACGACGAATATCCTATCAAAAAGTGGATAAATGCCGTCGAAGATGCAATGGTCACTTATCATCTTAGTGAGTCAGAGTTTTTTATATACTCCAAGAGGCTTCTTAAAGGAACTGCGAGGTTATTTTTGAGGTCTTCATCATTTCGGTCATGGAGTGAGCTTAGGGCTGCTCTTTTGACAGAATTTTACCATCACACGACAGCAACAGACGTCCATAATACGTTGCGAAACCGAAAAAAGCGTAAAGATGAAAATTATCAACAATATGTCCTCGCTATGCAGGAGATTGCGTCTTCGGCAGATATCGACGAGCAGGATGTGATTGCCTACATCATAAAGGGCATCCCAGATTCTGTGTTCAACAAACAACTTATGCTCACAGCCAACAGCATATCTGAGCTAAAAACTGTTCTTCGTAAGTACGAAAAAATGAAGGGTGAACTACAACCATCAACGTCGAACTCCTATGCAGCATACAAAGCCGTTGCAACGAAACATATCCACCAAGTGTCCAAAACCACGTCGTGAAAGAGGTTCATGTTTTCGTTGTGGTAAGAAAGGACATGTTGTAAGTGATTGTCCCCAAGCATCATCGGTTCTCATGGTTCAAAACGACAATCCACCAAGCGAACCACAAATTTCAACAATAATGAGTGATTTTCAAGGAATTCTGGAGTTCGAGTTTTCGAGTTATGAAGCTAAAAGTGCTCGAGTTTGCATGCACATGATGACTATTATTGATACTGGTAGCCCGATAAGCTTCATCCAACAGAAATATGTGCCCCCTTTTATGATGACATCTTTAAAGCCACCTACTTATGATTTCGTTGGTATCAATAACTCAAAATTGGCTATATTAGGTAAATTGTTATGTTATGTTAAATTTAATGATAATTATGTTAATTTATGTCTTTATGTTGTGAGCGATAAAACTATGAAAGATCCAATTATATTAGGTAGAGATTTTTTACATAAAACGAATATTAAGTTGATTATAGAAAAAACAAATTTTAAAAATATCGAGAACGAAACTTGTGAAAAAAATGTTGAGAATGAAACTTATGATAAAAATGTTAATGATTTAAATTTTGAAGAAGAAATTTTAAAAATTGATACATGTGATATCCGCGATGAAAATATTTTGTTAAAAATAAATGAGAATATGAGTTACGAAGATCAAGTTAAATTGAAAAGATTAGTATTCGGGAGTATTACAATTAATTCAAAATATTCGGATAATGGATTTGAAATGCAAATAGTTTTGACTAACGCGAATAGTTTTTTCAGTTGCGCACCAAGGCGTCTACCGTATGCTCATAAAATTGAATTGCAAAAGGTTTAAGATGATTTGCTTAAGAATAACGCGAAAGTTGTTCACCTTATGCGTCGCCAATAGTGTTAACTCGGAAAAAGACAGGTGAAGTTCGTCTCTGTGTAGATTACCGCCATTTAAATAAAATAACGGTAAAGGATAATTTTCCATTACCTTTAATCGAAGATCACCTTGATAGACTGCGAAATAAAAAATATTTTTCACTGCTTGATCTTAAAAGCGGTTTTCATCATGTGAAAATGGCTGAAGATTCGATAAAATTAACATCATTTGTAACTCCCATGGGGCAGTTTGAATATTTGCGCATGCCATTTGGGCTGAAAAACGCCCCCGCAGTTTTTCAACGTTATATAAACAAAATTTTTAAAGATCTTATTAGCTCTGGAAAATTATTAATTTACATTGACGACTTGTTAATTGCTACCGAAACTAAATATGAACATTTTATGGTTTTGAAGGAAGTTTTAGATATAGTTTCTGAAAATAGTTTGCAGCTCCGTCTTGATAAATGTATGTTTATGTATGAGAAAATTAAGTATCTGGGATATGAGGTATCTGCAAATGGAATAGGTCCAAATTATGAAGGCTTGAAAGCCTTCCTAGTATGAAAAACAAAATAAAACAATATATAAGTAATTGTTTAAAATGTTTACATTTTTCATCCCCAAGTGGAAAAAAAGAAGCGGTACTGCACAATATTCCTAAAGGTGAGAAACCCTTTGAAACAATCCACATCGACCATTACGGTCCATTGCCAACATCTCCTAGCAACAGCAAAAAGCATATATTTGCTATAGTTGATGGATTTTCAAAATTTACCAAGCTTTATGCAGTTAAAAGTACGACGACCAAAGAAGTACTTCAATGCCTTGAATCTTATTTTTCTTTTTATAGCAAACCTTCACGTATTATTTCAGATAGGGGTAGTTGTTTTACCTCCGATGATTTTTCCACCTTTTGTGAAAAATATAGCATCAAACACATTAAGGTCGCAACAAGTTCGCCTCAATCCAACGGTCAGGTTGAACGGATAAACAGGTGTCTTACCCCTATGCTGTCAAAAGAAAGTGAAATAGAATCAGGTAGTTGGGTGAAATATTTGCAGAAAGTTGAGTTTGCTCTCAATAACACCGAGAACAAGAGCACAGGTATAAGTCCCAGCATGCTACTTTTTGGAGTTGCCCAAAAAGGTATAATTCAGGATAATATTAAAGAATATTTAGAGCAAAATATAATAGAACAAGAACCACGAAATTTAGAAGCACTTAGGAAAAAAGCAAATGAGAAAACTATCGAGAGTCAAAACCTAAACAAACTTCATTTTGATAAACGCCACAAGACACCGCTTCAATATAAAATCGGTGATCATGTATTGATAAAAAACGTTGTTAATACTCCCGGCCTAAACAAAAAATTTTTGGCTAAGTATAAAGGACCATTTCAGGTTGTCAAAGTCTTAGAAAATGATCGATACGTTATTAAAGATTTAGAAAATTTACAAATATCTCGCGTGCCGTACGAAGGAGTATGTTGCCCTGAAAATATGAAGCCTTATGTGCAAACATAAGTCGAATTTGCATGTATCAGTATTTAATATCGCTTTATTTTTATTTTTTTGTAAATTTATTTTTATTCTTATTGTTCTAAGTTGTCTTTAAATGTATTTTATTGAAAGATCTTTGCATGAAAATACAAAATAAATAACAATCTTTTATACCATAATCATATCTTAACAAAAGATATAAAGAAAAACTGTACGAATTCGTAATAAAAAAATGTTAAAAACAAGATTTTAATTTTCAAGATCAAATAATGATGAATTATGTATTTTGTTATCAAAATTTATTTTAAAAGAAATTCAAATCAAAATATGATATTAACAATTCTTATGTTATTATGCTATACGAAAATGTATTTAAAACGAATTATTATAATTCAAATCAAAAGAAATAATCTATTACTATGTAATTTCAGTTTAAAAATGTATTTTAGAAACAGTGCATTTTCATGGAATCGTAAATCGAGGACGATTTATTGTCAGGATGATCGAGTTGTAAGAGACTTCATCTCTTACGATTATTTATTAAATCAAGATTATCTGACTTACTTACTTAATACATATGGCAACCCATTTACGGTGTCATGCACTTGCATAAATTTAAAGAGAAAAGCTTTTCGTTGTATACTTATATTATTTATAAGAACATTGTATTATGTACCATATTGTTCTCTTTATTTTATCTATTGGTTATACCGTTTTTTGCTTCTTCTAAGCATCGCTAAGCATCGCTCACTTCAAGCAATTATGTTTAATAGATCTCAGTCTGAATAAAGCCTTTGTACAAGTTACATGTTTTTTTTTAATGTAAAGCTTGCATGTTTTAGTTTTTGTTTTTTTTATATATACGCTTTGACAGTAAAGTTATAATTTTTAAATAAGAATTCTTACACTTTGTAACCAGAGTGAATTTTGAGCTGAAAATAGTTTTAAATAATTGCTCAACTCAAAATTCAATTTGCTCAGGCAAAATTATAATTTGCTCACCTCTGGTTAATTAAAAAATCGACGATTAAGTGAAATTGATTAAAATATATCAAAGTGCACATGCCCTTACTAAAATGGCGATAACTTTGTAACCAGAGTGAATTTTGAGCTGAAAATAGTTTTAAATAATTGCTCAACTCAAAATTCAATTTGCTCAGGCAAAATTATAATTTGCTCACCTCTGGTTAATTAAAAAATCGACGATTAAGTGAAATTGCTTAAAACATACCAAAGTGCACCTACATGCCCATACTAAATTGGGGATATCTTTGTAACCAGAGTGAATTTTGAGCTGAAAATAGTTTTAAATAATTGCTCAACTCAAAATTCAATTTGCTCAGGCAAAATTATAATTTGCTCACCTCTGGTTAATTAAAAAATCGACGATTAAGTGAAATTTCTTAAAACATACCAAAGTGCACCTACATGCCCATACTAAATTGGGGATATCTTTGTAACCAGAGTGAATTTTGAGCTGAAAATAGTTTTAAATAATTGCTCATCTCAAAATTCAATTTCCTCAGGCAAAATTATAATTTTCTCACCTCTGGTTAATTAAAAAATCGACGATTAAGTGAAATTGCTTAAAACATACCAAAGTGCACCCACATGCCCATACTAAAATGGCGATAACTTTGTAACCACAGTGAATTTTGAGCTGAAAATAGTTTTAAATTATTGCTCAACTCAAAATTCAATTTGCTCAGGCAAAATTATAATTTGCTCACCTCTGGTTAATTAAAAAATCGACGATTAAGTGAAATTTCTTAAAACATACCAAAGTGCACCTACATGCCCATACTAAATTGGGGATATCTTTGTAACCAGAGTGAATTTTGAGCTGAAAATAGTTTTAAATAATTGCTCATTTCAAAATTCAATTTCCTCAGGCAAAATTATAATTTGCTCACCTCTGGTTAATTAAAAAATCGACGATTAAGTGAAATTGCTTAAAACATACCAAAGTGCACCTACATGCCCATACTAAATTGGGGATATCTTTGTAACCAGAGTGAATTTTGAGCTGAAAATAGTTTTAAATAATTGCTCAACTCAAAATTCAATTTGCTCAGGCAAAATTATAATTTGCTCACCTCTGGTTAATTAAAAAATCGACGATTAAGTGAAATTTCTTAAAACATACCAAAGTGCACCTACATGCCCATACTAAATTGGGGATATCTTTGTAACCAGAGTGAATTTTGAGCTGAAAATAGTTTTAAATAATTGCTCAACTCAAAATTCAATTTGCTCAGGCAAAATTATAATTTGCTCACCCCTGGTTAATTAAAAAATCGACGATTAAGTGAAATTGCTTAAAATATATCAAAGTGCACATGCCCTTACTAAAATGACGATAACTTTGTAACCAGAGTGAATTTTGAGCTGAAAATAGTTTTAAATTATTGCTCATGTCAAAATTCAATTTGCTCAGGCAAAATTATAATTTGCTCACCTCTGGTTAATTAAAAAATCGACGATTAAGTGAAATTGCTTAAAACATACCAAAGTGCACCTACATGCCCATACTAAATTGGGGATATCTTTGTAACCAGAGTGAATTTTGAGCTGAAAATAGTTTTAAATAATTGCTCAACTCAAAATTCAATTTGCTCAGGCAAAATTATAATTTGCTCACCTCTGGTTAATTAAAAAATCGACGATTAAGTGAAATTTCTTAAAACATACCAAAGTGCACCTACATGCCCATACTAAATTGGGGATATCTTTGTAACCAGAGTGAATTTTGAGCTGAAAATAGTTTTAAATAATTGCTCATCTCAAAATTCAATTTCCTCAGGCAAAATTATAATTTTCTCACCTCTGGTTAATTAAAAAATCGACGATTAAGTGAAATTGCTTAAAACATACCAAAGTGCACCCACATGCCCATACTAAAATGGCGATAACTTTGTAACCACAGTGAATTTTGAGCTGAAAATAGTTTTAAATAATTGCTCAACTCAAAATTCAATTTGCTCAGGCAAAATTATAATTTGCTCACCTCTGGTTAATTAAAAAATCGACGATTAAGTGAAATTGATTAAAATATATCAAAGTGCACATGCCCTTACTAAAATGGCGATAACTTTGTAACCAGAGTGAATTTTGAGCTGAAAATAGTTTTAAATAATTGCTCAACTCAAAATTCAATTTGCTCAGGCAAAATTATAATTTGCTCACCTCTGGTTAATTCAAAAATCGACGATTAAGTGAAATTGCTTAAAACATACCAAAGTGCACCTACATGCCCATACTAAAATGGCTATAACTTTGTAACCAGAGGGAATTTTGAGCTGAAAATAGTTTTAAATAATTGCTCAACTCAAAATTCAATTTGCTCAGGCAAAATTATAATTTGCTAACCTCTGGTTAATTAAAAAATCGACGATTAAGTGAAATTGCTTAAAATATATCAAAGTGCACATGCCCTTACTAAAATGACGATAACTTTGTAACCAGAGTGAATTTTGAGCTGAAAATAGATTTAAATAATTGCTCAACTCAAAATTCAATTTGCTCAGGCAAAATTATAATTTTCTCACCTCTGGTTAATTAAAAAATCGACGATTAAGTGAAATTGCTTAAAACATACCAAAGTGCACCTACATGCCCATACTAAAATGGCGATAACTTTGTAACCAGAGTGAATTTTGAGCTGAAAATAGTTTTAAATAATTGCTCAACTCAAAATTCAATTTGCTCAGGCAAAATTATAATTTGCTCACCTCTGGTTAATTAAAAAATCGACGATTAAGTGAAATTGCTTAAAATATATCAAAGTGCACATGCCCTTACTAAAATGGCGATAACTTTGTAACCAGAGTGAATTTTGAGCTGAAAATAGTTTTAAATAATTGCTCAACTCAAAATTCAATTTGCTCAGGCAAAATTATAATTTGCTCACCTCTGGTTAATTCAAAAATCGACGATTAAGTGAAATTGCTTAAAACATACCAAAGTGCACCTACATGCCCATACTAAAATGGCTATAACTTTGTAACCACAGTGAATTTTGAGCTGAAAATAGTTTTAAATAATTGCTCAACTCAAAATTCAATTTGCTCAGGCAAAATTATAATTTTCTCACCTCTGGTTAATTAAAAAATCGACGATTAAGTGAAATTGCTTAAAACATACCAAAGTGCACCTACATATCCATACTAAAATGGCTATAACTATGTAACCAGAGTGAATTTTGAGCTGAAAATAGTTTTAAATAATTGCTCAACTCAAAATTCAATTTGCTCAGGCAAAATTATAATTTGCTCACCTCTTGTTAATTAAAAAATCGACGATTAAGTGAAATTGCTTAAAACATACCAAAGTGCACCTACATGCCCATACTAAATTGGGGATATCTTTGTAACCAGAGTGAATTTTGAGTTGAAAATAGTTTTAAATAATTGCTCAACTCAAAATCCAATTTGCTCAGGCAAAATTATAATTTGCTCACCTCTGGTTAATTAAAAAATCGACGATTAAGTGAAATTTCTTAAAACATACCAAAGTGCACCTACATGCCCATACTAAATTGGGGATATCTTTGTAACCAGAGTGAATTTTGAGCTGAGAATAGTTTTAAATAATTGCTCATCTCAAAATTCAATTTGCTCAGGCAAAATTATAATTTGCTCACCCCTGGTTAATTAAAAAATCGACGATTAAGTGAAATTGCTTAAAATATACCAAAGTGCACATGCCCTTACTAAAATGACGATAACTTTGTAACCAGAGTGAATTTTGAGCTGAAAATAGTTTTAAATTATTGCTCATGTCAAAATTCAATTTGCTCAGGCAAAATTATAATTTGCTCACCTCTGGTTAATTAAAAAATCGACGATTAAGTGAAATTGCTTAAAACATACCAAAGTGCACCTACATGCCCATACTAAATTGGGGATATCTTTGTAACCAGAGTGAATTTTGAGCTGAAAATAGTTTTAAATAATTGCTCAACTCAAAATTCAATTTGCTCAGGCAAAATTATAATTTGCTCACCTCTGGTTAATTAAAAAATCGACGATTAAGTGAAATTTCTTAAAACATACCAAAGTGCACCTACATGCCCATACTAAATTGGGGATATCTTTGTAACCAGAGTGAATTTTGAGCTGAAAATAGTTTTAAATAATTGCTCATCTCAAAATTCAATTTCCTCAGGCAAAATTATAATTTGCTCACCCCTGGTTAATTAAAAAATCGACGATTAAGTGAAATTGCTTAAAACATACCAAAGTGCACCTACATGCCCATACTAAAATGGCGATAACTTTGTAACCAGAGTGAATTTTGAGCTGAAAATAGTTTTAAATAATTGCTCAACTCAAAATTCAATTTGCTCAGGCAAAATTATAATTTTCTCACCTCTGGTTAATTAAAAAATCGACGATTAAGTGAAATTGCTTAAAACATACCAAAGTGCACCCACATGCCCATACTAAAATGGCGATAACTTTGTAACCAGAGTGAATTTTGAGCTGAAAATAGTTTTAAATAATTGCTCAACTCAAAATTCAATTTGCTCAGGCAAAATTATAATTTGCTCACCTCTGGTTAATTAAAAAATCGACGATTAAGTGAAATTGATTAAAATATATCAAAGTGCACATGCCCTTACTAAAATGGCGATAACTTTGTAACCAGAGTGAATTTTGAGCTGAAAATAGTTTTAAATAATTGCTCAACTCAAAATTCAATTTGCTCAGGCAAAATTATAATTTGCTCACCTCTGGTTAATTCAAAAATCGACGATTAAGTGAAATTGCTTAAAACATACCAAAGTGCACCTACATGCCCATACTAAAATGGCTATAACTTTGTAACCAGAGGGAATTTTGAGCTGAAAATAGTTTTAAATAATTGCTCAACTCAAAATTCAATTTGCTCAGGCAAAATTATAATTTGCTAACCTCTGGTTAATTAAAAAATCGACGATTAAGTGAAATTGCTTAAAATATATCAAAGTGCACATGCCCTTACTAAAATGGCGATAACTTTGTAACCAGAGTGAATTTTGAGCTGAAAATAGTTTTAAATAATTGCTCATGTCAAAATTCAATTTGCTCAGGCAAAATTATAATTTGCTCACCTCTGGTTAAATAAAAAACCGACAATTAAGTGAAATTGCTTAAAACATACCAAAGTGCACATGCCCTTATTAAAATGGCGATAACTTTGTAACCAGAGTGAATTTTGAGCTGAAAATAGTTTTAAATAATTGCTCATCTCAAAATTCAATTTGCTCAGGCAAAATTTTTATTTAAAAACCCCCCATTAATTAATAAATCAATAATTAAAATTTTAGTCAATGGACTAGTTACATAATACAAGTAACTCTTATAACATATTAACCACCTAACTGTTTTAAATATAGCACGTAGGAAGGCCAACCGCCTAGTCGATCTTGAACTGTGGAAGTGTGTAGACGTTTAGCGACTTTCATAGTAATTTCAATTAGAATCGTGTGTGTACAAGTACAACTAAATCCAAACATTTTTCAATAGTGCAATAGCACAGAGGTAGAGGTGGCGGAACCAGTCGATCTTGAACTGTGGAAGTGTGTAGACGTTTAGCGACTTTCCCAGTAATTTCAAATAGAATCGTGTGTTTAGAAGTATAACTTAAGCCAAGCATTTTTTAATAGTGCAATAGCACAGTGGTAGAGGTGGCGGAATGCGGTGCGAGAGGTTACCAGTTCGAGTCCCGGTCGGGCACAAAAATTTTAGAAGCTTTTTTTCATAATCGCGAGGTGGAAAACTTCATAGAGCTAGAAGAAAAGCAAAAACAAACCAACAATAAGGCGGGAGCATCGAAAGGTGTTCCAGCTATAACAACAACAACAACTACAAACATGAAGCCGGCAACGGCGAACAAACCGGGGACATCGAAAGATGCCTTGGCAACGGCATATGATGCGGTAGCTGTAGCGGTAGCGGCAGCAGCATCATCCGATATTGATACGGCACAACCAGCCGTTGCGCCAAAGAAGAGGAGGAGGAGGATAAGGAGTGTCCCCAACCTGGTAAAGCGTCGCTCCATCACCACAGCTGAGCTGCAAGCTGAAGGGGAGGAGACGGCGCGCAATGCCAAAAAGCAAGCAGCGGCCAAGATACAAAAACAACTGAATTCCTCGCCATCCGATGACGACGAGGAGATAGCATATATGTCCGAGGGTGGAGAGGGTCTCTACACCACGGGCGATAGTCAGAAATTTGTTGACTTGACGACACCAGAGGCGTCTGCAGAGGAAGATGATGAAGAAGGCGTCATACAAGCTCAAATTGGAGCAATCCAGGGGCAGATTGTGAGCCTTCAATGCAATCTAGCCACAATGATCCAAGCGTTGAAGGAAAAACAACAATCAAGGAGAGAAAAAGAGAAGCAGGAGCGCGAGAGTAAAAAAAGTGTCCAGGCGCCACCAAAGGGGGCGCAACAAAAAAGTGCTGATGGGGAGCTGCAACCGCCAACCAAGCAGCCCCATCAACCACAGCAGCAACAACAACAGCCGCCCAAGCAGCAGGCAAAACAACAAAAACAGCAACAGCAGCAGAACCAACAACAACAACCGAAACAACAGCAGCAGAGACAACAGCAGCAGAAACAACAGCAGCAGAACCAGCAGCAGCAGAACCAGTAGCAGCAGCAGAACCAGCAGCAGCAGCAGAAGCAACAGCAGCAGCCACAGCCACCACAGAAGAACAAAAAAGAAAAGGTGCCACCCATCAACGTGTACAAGATGGACCTCAAAGAAACTATTGAGATATGTAAGTCGGCCATAGGTCAAAATTTTACTATTAAACGTTTAGCCGTAGATAGACATGCTATCCACTGCCTCACAGTGGAACAGCATAAAATTGTTAAGGATTTGCTAAAGCAAACCACAACTGAGTTCTTCAGCTTCACTCCGAAAGTTGACAAATTTCAAACGGTCCTGTTGAAGGGCATAGATTCCTGCACGGAACCGAAAGTGCTCTTAAACGAGCTCCGCCAAAAAGCAAGCGACGATCTCGAGTTTATCGAGGTCAAGCCTTTTGCCACGGTCAGAGCCAGACGGGAGAAGCGGAATTTGCCGTTCTTCCTGGTTCAGCTGTCACCCAACAGCAAACTGGATAGTTTGAGGAGTATCTCCGTCCTCAACTACAAGGTTGTAACTTGGGATAAATTAAAGAGGCGCGGCGACATGCTTCAGTGCATGCGCTGCCAAAGGTTCGGCCACGCTGCAGCAAACTGCGAAATGCAGTCACGTTGCGTTAAGTGTGGAGAGAACCACATAAAGGGAGAATGTAAGTTAGGTCAGGAACGGGTCGAAGATAAGACCCTGCTTAAATGTGCACTCTGCCGGAAGGACGGGCACCCCGCATGCTATCGGGGATGTCCCATCTTTCAGGAATTGAAACAAAAAAAAGCAAAGCAAACAGAGGTAGAGAAACGCCCACCAACAACGCGTGCTCCTACAGTAACGCCCGTCAATCCCCAAATATCCTACGCCCAAATGGCGGCAGGGAGGGTAAATACGGTACAGCCTGCGCCAAAGGCAGCTCCACAGGCCCTTGTGGCTAAGGCTCCGGATGCACAGGCCGAAATAAGAAGCATGTTGCTGGCTATTACTGGTCAAGTAGCAGGTCTTCAAAAAGAGATAAGGGAGCAGGCGAAGAGGGTGGACCATATCTACTCTGTTTTGCCGAGCTTTACGCAATGTATAGGTTAAGGGCGCGCTGCCGGAGAGGCCCTTTGGGTTCCTTGCTGTGAATGTAAATTCACTGATTAGGATCGAACGTAGAGCAAATCTATTCCAATTGTTGAAAGACCAAAGTCCAGATGTGTTTATGGCCAGCGAAACTAAGCTAAGTCAGAAACATAAATTGACACACAATAATTACAATATCGTACGAAGAGATCGGCCAAACTCTACTCTAGGGGGAGGCGTCGCAATCTTTGTACGAAAAGGCATTAATTATAAGGTAATATACCATAGTGAAGTACGCAGATTTCGGTTGCTTGAGGCGTGTATCGTATGCATTCCTCTCCAGCATGGGAAGCGGATGTATGTGATCGCGGCTTATGCACCGGAATCACCTCAACCTACTGAATTTTTGACAGAGCTCGAAAAACTTTTTCAATCCTTACATCTGAACTCGCAAGTGAATTTCTATCTTATGGCTGGTGATTTCAATGCCAAACATAGGGATTGGGGAAATAATGTACAAAATCCGAGAGGTAACCATCTATTTAATTAGATGGGTCAGTACAATATTGAATATATGATCGATCTTCGGGCTTCTGATAGACCATCGTTTCCAAGAAGCGGTGCCTATCTGGACCTATTGCTAAAAGACTCAAGACTGACAATTACTGACACTGTGGGTCAACGGACAAGAAACTGTTTACAAACAATAGAATACGACAGCGACCACTGCGGACTCGCCGCAACAATACAGCTGCCGAACGAGCTAGTGGAGTTGGAGGAGTATGTACCGGCGCATTCTTACAATTACAGTAAGACGCACTGGCCACGCTTTACCAACGCCTTATCTGGCGAAAATTGACATAACGCAATGGCGATCTGAGAACCTCGGGGTTCAATGAAGAACACTTGGCGAATGCCATCATCGCCGAGCGGAATGGGGACAGTTCCCTGTTAGTTACGAGGGTGGAGCTCCAGCTCATCTTCGAAACATTAAAGAAAAAGAAGTCAGCAGGACTCGATGGTATATCCAATATTGTACTACGACATTTACCTAAGGAAGCAGTTGACATTTATGCCACACTGTTTAACAACGCACTGAATAATGCATATTATCCAGTGCGCTGGAAGACAGCTGTGGTTCATCCTCTCCCGAAAAAGGGAAAGGACAACTCCAATCCGGCGAATCTACGGTCGATAAGTCTTCTCCCGAGTATCAGTAAAGTATTCGAGAAAGTTATAAATAGAGCTCTGTCCAAGTGGGCGGAGGACAATAATATCATACCGGATAATCAGTTCGGTTTCAGGGCAGGACATGACACCATTCATGCCGCGTCTAAACTCGTTTCTGATATTCAATGGAACAAATTCAAAAGACAGTGTACTGGTGCCTGTCTGGTTGACTTGGAGAAGGCCTTCGACACCGTATGGTTAGAGGGTCTTTATCTAAAGCTGACTAGGCTTGGCTTAAGTAAACCACTTTTGTATATGCTTTATGACATGCTGATAGGTAGTCTAACTCAGGCAATTGCGTATGCCGATGATCTTATTGCGTACAGATCAGCTACAAAAGTTGAGGTCATCAGAATTCTTTTGCAACGTGACTTCGACAAGATTCAGCGATATTGCGATGACTGGAAGCTGAAAATCAATTTTCAGAAATCCGAAACCATTCTGTTTAGGACTCCGTTGGCTGGAGCCCCAAGGGATACTAGAAAGAACTGGCGCAAGCTGGTGATCGCTGGGCCGCATGGGCGTCCACTGGCGAGTAAAAGTGTAGTAAAGTACCTTGGCATCTGGTTGGATCAGTATCTGTATTTCGACAGACATATAGATGCTGCTCTGGCCAGGGCTAGGGGAGCCTTTGCCCTGACGAAACGGTTGTTTTACAGCAGCCGGCTTGACACCAGGGTAAAGGTGATTTGCTACATGGCCCTCATACGGCCGATGATTGCCTATGGATGTCCCGTGTGGTTCAACGTTGGCCCATCTCAAATGGAAAAGATTCGGGTGTTTGAGAGGCAGTGCTTACGTCGCTGCCTTGGATTACACAGAACACCAGAGTCGGAGTACAAACATTACTATTCCAACAGGGTTCTATACAACGGAGCCAATATTAACAGAATTGATAATTTCTTATTAAAGCTGATTCGGGGTCACATTGCAAGAGCGATGTCCTCAGCTAATAGCTTGATCTTTGGGGCTTATTACCCCAACACTGAATATTTCGAGAGTGTACGTTTGAGTGGCTATGTTCCACCTAACGCATTCCTCTACTTAGACAGTCGAGGGCTGATCCAGGATAGAGAGGCGGTTCCGCTAATCTACCACGTCGGCCGTAGAACTGTGGATAGGCGATTTCGATATGATCGAGACGTCCTTGCACAAGGCGGTGCTGAGCGAATTCGGTTCAGTAGGACTGTGTCCGATCGGGACCAAAAAGATAGGAAGAAGCAGGAGAACCAGTTTTGGTGGCTCAATTCTGAATCTGATATTTAAAGTCGACTTGGTATTCTTGTCTTGGCCGACTTACATATAGGTGTAGGTATTAGGTACTAGTATTAGGGACAGTCGGGATGGCACCAAAAAAAAAAAATTATAAAAACATATAAAATCCAAAAAAAAAAATATAAAATCATAAAAATAAAAAAAAAAAAAAAAAATAAAAAAAAACCAAAAATGCTGCTGTGGCTGTTCTAGTTTTTAAGTAGTTTTAAGTAATTTTAAGTAGTTTAAGTAATCTTAAGTACATAGTTTTAATTAGTAGTAAGTTTTATATTAAAAAAAAATGATACAGTTACCAAGTTTTTGTATCCATCTTTCTTGGTGAAAAATAAAACCAATAAAGAATTTTAGCATTAAAATAGTTTTTAGGCCGAAAGGCATAAGTATTAAGATATATATATAGTTTAACTTAGAGCGCCCGCATAGGGCCAGTAAGTTAGTTGTAAGTTATTGATAAGTAGGCTAGTTTTTATGAATTTTTGTCTAGCTTTAAGTTAGTTGTAAGTTTTTTTGGAAAAAATAAAAATGAATTTAAAATGAAAAAAAAAAAAAAAATGGTTTAAGCAATTTCATTTAATCGTCGATTTTTTAATTAACCAGAGGTGAGCAAATTATAATTTTACCTGAGCAAATTGAATTTTGAGTTGAGCAATTATTTAAAACTATTTGCAGCTCAAAATTCACTCTGGTTACAAAGTTATCGCCATTTTAGTATGGGCATGTAGGTGCACTTTGGTATGTTTTCAGCAATTTCGCTTAATCGGTAAGTTTTGTTGGCATGATATTACTTTTTATTTTGATCTTATTTATGTATTTTGAAAATGTATTGGATATATGCTTTAAAAAAAAAAAAAAAAGAAGTTGTTATATTTGAGATTTAAACCGGCGTTCACTCTCAACTCAGTCGGCTGGCCTTCCTACGGGCTATACTTAATTAAAAAGTTGGATGGTTAATATGTTATAAGAGTTACTTGTATTATGTAACTAGTCCATTGACTAAAATTTTAATTATTGATTTATTAATTAATGGGAGGTTTTAAAATAAAAATTTTGGCTGAGCAAATTCAATTGCGAGATGAGCAATTATTGAAGCTCAATTCCATTATGGAATTGTAGTTGGTTACAGAGATATGGGCATTGGAAGTTTCCATACAAAGTGGAATTTGTTTATATTTTTTAAAAAACAACGGAAAGAGTGAGCAATTATTTTATTGCATAAATGTGATGAGCAATTAGAGATACATCGCCTGACATTGTCTTTTTTACGAAAATCGAAAGTGCGCCGGCTGACTTCGACGTGGTGGAGCATTTGAATAGCGGGGTTACTAAGAGTAAATCAAATATTTTTTTATATTTAGAGCATATAATAAGAAGTAATGTTAGTATTATATTAAGCTTTCTATAAAAATAAAATAAATTATGAAAATACTTTTACAGAAGAAAACTTAATTTCGTTTGTACAGTAAGGTGATTATAAAAAAAAAGAAAAAATTATGACGGAGATGGTCAACATTAAATATTTTCCTTGAGGTACATCATGAATAAATTTTGGTAATAGAAGAGAATAGAATAGAAGAGCCGTTCCCCTCCATATTCTAAGGGGGTTCCATCGAATGCGAGCTGAAAATGGATCCGTAGGTGGTACAGTCTGCAGTCTGATCCGTAAGGGTTGTACCTGGTAGGGTAAAGATAATAGCTCTAGAGACACGAAAATCTATGTTCTCTAATAAAAAAAAAAAAAAACAGTTCACACAGACTTCTTTGAATTTCAAACAAAATTTTTGACAATTGCAAATAATTCGGGTCCGCATTAAAAAAAAAAAAACATTTTTATTAGGGTCACAACATCTGACCTCAGATCTGAAAAAAAAGTAACCCCGCTTTCGTTTCCAGTCACAAGATCCCCCCCTCATCCGGCGAGCTTAACAAACGAGCACCCAGCAGGCCTGGCGTGACATGAGAAAGAAAGCATCTTAATCTACTTTTGCATGGACGAGCCGGTCTTTGGTAAAAGACGGTTCTATATGTAGTGTGGAATAGATTCCCTATCTTTAGGAATGAATTTTAAAAGCTTTAGTCCTAAGAGTCATTCCCTTTTCCGGGATTCGTATGTGTTACAATTATCGGTATGTATTAACAGTTAGACATATGAATTTGTTAGGGAACACATACTCCTTTTTAAAGTGAATAACAACAATACAAATGATAATACGAATACAATTACAAATACAATAGGAGTTAACGTTACCTTAACAATATTTCTGTAAGGGAATCAAACAAAGGTTTCTGACTGTGATAAGAGAAATTGCAGATTACTGAATTGTCTTATCTCAAGAGGAACACCTTATCATTTGAATAAAATGAAAGATAAGTTTACATAGATACATATGTATGAAAGTATGTGTGTATATAAAGAATAAGAATATATAAATAATACGTTACAATTACTCGTGGCATTAGATGCATTAAAGACTACTCTTAATTTCGTACTTATGCTATCTGGTTTAAGAACCGCATGATGAGGGAGACAGAAGGAACTAATTTGACAATTTTGATATGGTTTAACTCTGTGCATATGATCAAGATCAATATATTCCTTTAGCACATTATTGTATTGCGTCTGAACTTCAGGTTTTTTAGATAAACAAATTTCGTTACGTTGCGTTGGCGTTGGCTGTTTGAAGGGAAGTTTAACAATGTATCGACCGTTGACATCTCTGCTAGTTGTAGCAGCGTAAAAATTTTCGCAATATTGCTCATATGAGGAAAGATTTTTGGATTCGGGAACCTCTTCCACTCTCCAAAACTCTGAAATTTGTTTTTCTAGAGCAGTCTCGTTGAGACTAGAAACGATAGTCGAAAAACTTTTTATATCTTTAGTTTGTAGGGGTCCTGAAAGGATCCATCCGAAGATAGTATTTTGTCCTAACAATGAACCAAAAACCTGATATTTGATACCTTCTCTTATAATGAAAGGGTATACGTCAGCAGCAATGACTAAATCAATGAGAGAACTTTCGTAAAAGTAGGTTAAAATCTAAAGGACAGATTTCTGATGAATGTATGTAACATGAAGGGAGATTACCTGTGTAGTGTATTAACATCATTGTTTTAACAGCATGAATAAACATGCTATGCAGTGTATACATAAATACATGAGTAAGTATTTTGTTGCAGGTGTGGGTTACGTCACCATATACTTAATGTTCTCATAGATCACAGATCTATGCATATTGTCTCGTGTGCATGCACTACTGGAAAGTAGGTCAGTTGTAATCCGACCACTGAGAGGAGCGCGTGCGTGCATTGGCGACGAGGATAAAAAAGTTAAAAAAAAAAAAAAAAAACAAAAAACATAATAACAAAACAAAACAAGTGCGAGTGAGTCTGACGCGAAAGAAAGTGAAAAAAAAATAAAAATTAAAAGAAAAGTACATCGGTGAGTTAAAAAAAAAAAAAAAATTCAATTTTAAAATTAGTTCTAAAGGTTGTAATATTATTTGGATTAATTTGTACGTATATGTAAAAAAAATAAATAAATAACTGCGATTGTGATGTAGGAATACCTTGAAATTAAATAGGAAAGTAAGTTTTTTTTTATTGTTGGAGAACCTGAAATTCTACATATGTACATACATATGTAAGTAACGCAATTTTCTCGTTCTCTTAACAATAGATTGAACCGTTTATTTTTTTTTTCCATAAAGTTTGTTCAGTAGTAACAGCACAATTAAAAAGAATTTTATATCAGCCTTAAATGGTTTTACATTTCAAGGTGGGTAGTGAAGAAAAAATTCAAATATTTTGGGACAAGTAGTTTTCCATTCAATTGGAAAGGAAAAGATGACTTCAAATGAAGTAATGGTTCCATTCAATTGGAAAAGAAAGAAATAATTTTAAATATGTCTTATTTCATTAAATTGAAAACAAAATTCAAATATTTTGGGACAGGTAGTTTTCCATTCAATTGGAAAAGAAAAGATGACTTCAAATGAAGTAATGGTTCCATTCAATTGGAAATAAAAGAAGTATTTTTGAAAATGTTTTATTTCATTAAATTTAAAACAAAGTTTAAATATTTTGGGACAAGTAGTTTTCATTGCAAAAAAAGGCGACTTCAAATGAAGTAAGAATTAAAAAAAAAAAGGAAAAAGAGAAATACTTATTAAAGCAAAAAAAAATTTATAAAATATCACAGATAGTTAAAGCTAAACTACATTAATATCAATCAAGTGTTATACAAAAAAAGCTATTTTTTTCGTGAAGTAACCAATTCCATTTCTTGCTATAGAAATGGAGAAAAGTCTGCAGCCGTTGGAAAGTTTCATTGCTGAGAGGGAAACTTCTTCAGTGGCCTTGAGATGGGAGAAATGGAAGCGGGCGTTAAACATATACCTGGAAGCTGCTAATATTGAGTCTCACACAAAGAAGAGAGCGATGTTACTGCATTTTGGCGGATTGGGCATACAAGAAATTTTTTATAGCTTGCCGGGAGCAAACGCTGAGCCTACAAAAGAGAATAATGTGTATTTGATGAATATTTCCTTCCTAAACAAAGTAAAGTTTTTGAGAGGCATATTTTTAGGCTCATGAAACAAGAAGTTGAAGAAAAATTTGAAAAGTTTCTAATAAGGTTAAGGAACCAGGCTGAAAAGTGTAGTTTTGATAAAATTGAAGACAATTTAATTGATCAGATAGCAGAAAAAGGTAGGTCAGAGGAGTTGAGAAAAAAGATTTTAACGATGGGTGACGACATAACACTAGATATTATAATAAAAGAAGCTAATACACAGGAGATAGTAAAGCAGCAACTCGAGAATTACGGAGATAAGTCTGTAGGTCAAGAGATAAATATAATAAGAAATAAGCCAAGGTCGAATAGTTTTCGACCAAAAGGTGAAAAGGAAACATTATGTAATCGTTGTGGTAGTAGGAAACACTCCTCACAGGACGCCAAGTGTCCAGCTCGGGATAAAAAATGTTTCGGTTGTGGATTTTTAGGGCATTTTCGTCAACACTGCAAGACAAAATCTTCACAAAAAAGGAAATACTCTGGTCCAGAACGTGTGGACAATAGGAAAAAAGTAAAAAAGGATAGGGAAGAGGTCTATTTTATTGAGAAAGAGGAAGTAGATTACGTATTTCACATTGATAATGAGACAACTATAGAATGTACTATTGGAGGGATAAAAGTCAACATGATTATTGACTCTGGTTGTAAACAAAATCTGTTAACAGATGCGACATGGAGATATTTGAAGAATAACGAAGTAAAGGCATTTAACCAGATCAAAAATCCAAAAAAGACGTTCCTAGTTTACGGATGTTCCACGCCTTTGGATGTGATGGGAAGTTTCGATGCAGATATAATGATCGGAAAAGAGATCGAAAAAGCCACATTCTATGTTATTGCGGGGGGGACAAATAATTTGTTAGGGATTAAAACATCAAAAGCTCTCAAGGTTCTCAAAATTGGAACTGATGTTAACGAGGTGAAAAGTTCTCAATTTCCCAAATTCAAAAATGTGCTTGTGGAGATACTAATAGATGAATCTATAAAACCTGTTTTCCAACCGTACAGGAGAATTCCTATACCTTTGGAAACTAAGGTTGAAAAAAAACTAGAAGAGATTTTATACGGTGATATAATAGAGGAAGTTAAAAAACCTTCCAGATGGATTTCTCCTATCGTACCTATTCTCAAAGAAAATGGTGAAGTCAGAATTTGTGTGGATATGAGACGGGCAAATGCAGCAATTTTACGAGAGAACCATCCATTACCTACTATGGATCAGCTTTTGCCAAAGATTGCAAATGCGAAATTATTCAGCAAACTTGATGTAAAAAACGCCTTTCACCAGATTGAAATTCATCCTGATTCACGGTACATAACAACGTTTATAACTAGTAAAGGATTGTTTCAATATAAACGGTTAATGTTTGGCGTAACTTGTGCCCCGGAACTTTTTCAAAAAATAATGGAAAGAATTATTTTGGGATGTGAAGGGGCAATAAACTTTATTGACGATATATTAATATTTGGGAGTTCTAAACAGGAACATGACAAACGTCTACAAATCGTTCTTCAAACCCTTAAGGAAAACAATGTACTTTTAAATAATGATAAATGCCTCATTGGAGTTTGTAAGATACAATTTTTAGGACACGAATTAAGTACTGAAGGGATAAAACCTTTGAAAAAATATCTTGAAAGCATAAAATTGTTTAGGGTTCCAAATACAATAGAAGAACTTCAAAGTTTTTTGGGTCTAATTAATTTTATTGGAAAGTGGATACCACGCTTAGCTACTAAAACAGAGCCTTTAAAACAACTCTTGAGAAAAAAACTAACGAAAAATAGTAAACTTAGTGAATATTGGACCTATGAACAAAATGATGCTTTCAATGAGTTAAAAAACAATCTTGCAAGTATTAAATCGTTAGGGTATTATAACGTCGAAGACAAAACGCAAGTCATTGCGGACGCGAGTCCAGTTGGACTTGGTGCAATTTTATTGCAAATAAACTCAAAGGACCAAGAATTATTGCATACGGCAATAAAACACTCACAGAATGTGAACGCAGGTATAGTCAGACAGAAAAAGAAGCCTTTGCATTGGTTTGGGCAATAGAGCACTTTAACATTTTCCTCTTCGGAAAACAGTTTGATTTGATAACAGACCATAAACCATTAGAGATCATTTTTGGACCAAAGTCGAAGCCTTGTGCTCGCATAGAAAGATGGGTTCTCCGGCTCCAATCGTATCGGTATAATGTCATCTACAGACCGGGAAAATCAAATATTGCCGACCCACTTTCACGTTTATGCGAATATTCAAATGATTCACAACCAGCAAAAGACAATTATATACAACAGATTGTTGAAAGTTCGAGACCAAAAGCTGTAACAATTCAAGAAATAAAAAAATATTCAGCAACAGATCTAGAAATTCAAAATGTAAAAAAAGGAGTTTATAAAAAAATCTGGGATGAATCTGTTAAAATTTTCAAAATTTTTGAGATCGAACTGTGTTTTTATGAGGAAATTTTACTTAGGGGAAATAAAATAGTGATTCCACAGAAACTAAGAAAAAACGTTTTGGATGCTGCACACGAGGGTCATCCAGGTATTGTGGCCATGAAAAGCCGCCTTAGGACTAAAGTATGGTGGCCGGGAATGGACAAAGAGGTAGAGAATTTTGTTAAAACTTGTAAAAGTTGTGCAATGGTTGCATTGCCTCATCCTCCAGTTCCATTAAAAAGGCGTAATCTTCCAATCACTTCATGGGTCGACATTGCTATTGATCTCATGGGACCGCTCCCAAATAATGACTACCTGTTCGTTGTAGTAGATTATTACAGCCGATACAAGGAAATCAAAATTTGCAAGAGCATAGCTTCCTCTAACATAATAAAGATGTTAAAAGAGATATTTAGCAGACTAGGTTTTCCTATTTCGATAACAGCTGATAATGGAAAACAATTCATAAGCGAAGAATTTAAGGCATTTTGTAAAGAATGCAATGTAATACTTTTTAACACTATTCCATATTGGCCACAACAAAATGGCGAGGTTGAAAGGCAAAACCGAGATATATTAAAACGATTAAGAATTGGAAAAATTGAAGGAAAAGGAATATTTAATGATGTACAATAGTACCCCACACTCAACAACCGGAAAAACACCGTCAGAGCTATTTTTCAATAGATTAAATAGGGACAAAGTGCCTGCACTAGAATCTATAGATAAAAAAATCAATGATTCAGAGGTTAGAGATAGGGATAAAGAGAACAAAGAGAAAGGAAAAGAGTATACAGACAAAAAAAGAAAAGCTGAAAGTTCTGATATTAATATAGGTGATAAGGTATATTTAAAAAATCTTGTAAAACAAAATAAACTTACTCCAAACTTTAGTCCCACTCAACACACTGTAGAAAGCAGTAATGGAGGAGATATAGTAGTTAGAAATGATCAAACGAATGAAAAATTAAGAAGAAACATTGTTCACCTAAAGAAGGTGGAAGGAGAGTGCAAAACTATCACAGATTAAATGAATTTGTAGGATAGTATTAAACTTAGTAAGATTATGAAGTTGATTGAAATTATGTATTGATTAGTAAAAGAGTTAATTAATTTCCTTTAGTTTTAAAAAACTGTATTCCAAAATGAAATCTTAATTTTTGTATATTAATAGTAAAAGAAAAACAATTGATAACAAAATAAATAAAAAATCATAAAACATGGAAGAGATGTAGTGTATTAACATCATTGTTTTAACAGCATGAATAAACATGCTATGCAGTGTATACATAAATACATGAGTAAGTATTTTGTTACAGGTGTGGGTTACGTCACCATATACTTAATGTTCTCATAGATCACAGATCTATGCATATTGTCTCGTGTGCATGCACTACTGGAAAGTAGGTCAGTTGTAATCCGACCACTGAGAGGAGCGCGTGCGTGCATTGGCGAGCCAATACTACAACCTGTAAGGCGTTTCAAAACATATGCTGTAGCTGCTATAGTTGTATTTTCATATTTAGAACCTAGAACAAGGGAACAGATTTTAGAGGAGATGGCTGTAACAACGTCGCTCATACCAGTGATTGAAGCTTGGACTGGTTTCACTGGCGGATTTTATCTTTTTTGGGCATGTTCAGTTATAAAGGTGACTTCAGAGGCAGGATCCACTAAAGCTCGGCGAGAAAATTGGTCCCCTAAATGATGAACATCAACAAGAGCGGTTGCCAAAAGTATCTTATTGTTGTGTCGAGAAACGTAAGTTTGAATTTTAACGGGGTTAGAAGTGGACTGTATAGGAGGGTTTGTAATTTGGTGAAAACTCGAAGATGGTTGGAAAATTTCTGTGGAATGTGGAGCAGACAGCAGAGTTAGGTAACGGATTCGAAGAATTGTTTTTATGAAGCGCAGAATTATTTGAAGGAATTGTAGAATTACTTACATGCAATAAGGTATGATGTCTCTGCAAGCACTGCATGCAGGAATATTTACTTCGACAGTTAATAGCTAAGTATGCTGGAGATAAACAATTTTCAAAAAAAATTTAAAGACTTCACCGTTGAAAATCTTTCTTCCATAGGCATTTTTGTAAACTTTGAACTAAATCGTAAATGGTGAAAACCTTTACAAAGTTTACACTTTGAATCTTTGTTTGCTTTCACATGAAATGCCTTATGTTGTTGTTTTTTCGATGTTAAAGATTTGGTAGGTTTTGAAACTTTAGAAGGAGGTAGCTTCCGTCATATTTTATATCTGAAACTGTTTCTAGTATACGGTAGCGATTAGTCAAAAACAAGTCCATATCTTTCCATGAAGGAATATCGCATGGCTTTTGAACTGATTATTCCCACAGAGATGATGTTACTTCCGGTATTTGTGTGTTAGATTCACTGGTGATTACAGGCAAATTAAACAAGGTTTTCAGTCGATTGTTTACTAAGATTCGTTTATTTTCGTATTGGTCTGCAAGAGCAGCCCAAGCTAATTCGAAGTTGTCCTCTGTGAGTGGAAATTTCGATACTATGTTTAAGGCATTACCCTTCGTTTTTGCACGAAGATGAAATAGTTTTTGCACTGAGCAAAGTTTTGGATGTTTAATATATACGGCCGTAAACATGTCACGGAAGGACGGCCAGGTGAGATAATCACCAGAAAATGTTTCGGTGTCGCATGCTGGAACTTTAATGCATGGAGACTTGGAGACAAGCATGAGTTAAAATTCAAAGACGGAGAAGAAGTACTGTCGTTTTTAATTATCTGAAGCTTTTTAATGTTATCTATTATTTCAGCTAAACAATGAATGTACGTTGTGGAAGAAGACCTATATTTTGATTTTAAAGTTTCTAAATAATCTCCATCTGGTGCGTTGTCGTCAGCAACAGGTTGGAGGCATAATGCGTAACAACGTTTAACTTGAAACCAAAGATTATTTAATTCAATCTTATATGCTTCTAATGTACTTTCTGTCTCATCGCTCAGTACTATTTCCTGATAATTGGTTTGAAATATTACCAATTCATCAGTAGAAACAATAAAATCATCCAGAACTGTCATTTTGGTTTGAATTTAGGTAGTAAAAAAGCAATCAACAAAGTAGAAACAACTCACCCAGTAAAAATGAGGAAAAATATCCAATGAATGACACAAGAATCGTAACACTACCTATATTTTTTTTTTAACATTACTTGCAGGCTGTCTAACCCCAGTACAAAACACGTTTTCAATTTTCAATTTACCGTACACTGTTCACAGCAAAATGTTAAAACACAAGAGGGCAAACGATACCGTTACCTATGTATATTTCTTTTAATTCTAATGATTAATGAATTTTGAGAAAAATTGCAAATAAAACCGAATAATACGTCACCACGTTGTAGAGAACTCATTCCTATGTTTTTTTTCTCAGAGCTTTCCGATCCTTTCAGATAATATAATTTAACGCGATATTTTATATTATTCGTATAAATAGAAATATAGCCTAGGAATAACTCTTGAACTTACTTTAAACATATAATGTATGCACGCACCTGATAGTAGAGATTAACTGATGATGATTATAACTGGGAACGTCTTTGTTGTCTTCAAGGGCATATATTTTAAGCTCATAATATGATTCTCTTTGCAGCGGCGAATTCGAGGGTGGTAAAGATGTGTAATGTGTCTGATTGTGATCCTCTCGTGAAGCGAATAATTTTTTGGCAGAATTGGAGTATATGTATGTACAGATGAACTTGAACTCGACAAGCACTTCTGACCAAGTGCTCGCTTATGTACTGAAAACTGGAACTTACAATGTATGATGAGTTTGATATTTCTTTCTAGACCGCGTGCTCTCATATTTATTGGAAACTGGAACTGAGTTTGATCTCGAAAGTTTTTTATGTACTTTCTAGACCACGTGCTCCCGTGTATATTGGATATAATATAAAGAGCTGGCCAATGATGAATATTAAATTTGCGCGGGAGTTTTTTATTCTCATGCAAATCGATTTTTTATTTAAAGGTGAATTAAAGATGAATTTCTCGTACAGTAGGTGACAATGGATTGATCGCTTATTTTGGTGGATCGAATTAATTTTGAATTTTTAGGAAATTTCGCAGGTATTGTGATGCAAATGATGAATCGTAGATTCGTTGATTTGTATATTCGATTTAAGCTAGGATTGCTTATGATGATCGAAGATTATTGAATATCGTTGATAAATGTTCTTCTTGTAGGTTCTCGTGGAGTGATTTTATAAGATGTAGGTATCTTGGCAATAAATTTAAAGATTAAATGCACCAAAATAAGAAATGAAACGTGATGTGATTTCTTCTTATTATCCGGTTCGAATGGACCAAATTTTCGGGTGCGTAAGAAAATGACCCTAGGTGCTGGTACAGCAGTAGTGCTCCGCCGTAGTCGATAATAGAAAAACGTAGGTTTAAATTTTGACTGATTTTTATTGCTTGAAGAGAACTTACTTAGACAAAGGTAGATAGAAGAAGAAGAAGTTAGATAACAGCCTGAGGGCAGGTAGGTAGAATTTACAAAGTGTGGTGAAAATATATTACATTTACTATTTAGGAGCGACATCTTTCTGTCGATATGAAATATTAAAATACAATATTTAGTGGGCAATCTATTACTTAATTCTATCGTAAACATTGGGTATTATCGAAAATTCATAAAAGATTATGCTAAGGTAGCCCATCCTATGATAAGATACCTAAAAAAATCAGAAAAATTGAATATTCGTTACGAAAAGTACATTAAAGCATTCAATATATTAAAAACTCTTTTAACTTCTGAAGGATAGCTCCGTAGCCCCGATTTCAACAAAGCATTTGTTCTTAACACAGACGCATCGCATTATGCGTTAGGAGCCGTGCTCAGCCAAAATGGCCATCCTATCTCCTATGCTTCGCGAACCCTGAACAAGCACGAGCTTAGCTACTATACAATAGAGAAAGAGCTGCTCGCGATTATCTGGTCCGTAAAGTCCTTTAGAACTTATCTGTACGGAAGACAGTTTACAGTCAGGACAGATTATAAGCCTCTTGTTTGGTTGAGTCGCATAAAGGAACCTAATATGAAATTGCAGCGGTGGAAGATTATGTTAAACGAATACGACTTTAATATCAAGTACCTTAAAGGAAAAGAAAATTGCGTTGCGGACGGACTAAGTCGATATATTGAACAAATTCAAGATTGTTATTCAAAAAACAACGAAGAAGTTGACTTCGAAAACAATCTTGAAAATAAGCTTGATGGTGTTAAAAAAATTTCAAAATCTAAAGTTAATTTTACAGAAATTTTTAACAAATGAAGTGACCCTTAATGGAAGTGAAAGTAATGAAAATATTATCACAAGTCCAATTGCACAAAATGATAACAATGATGTTATCTCTACGGATGCAACCATCCATATGGTACAAAAGAAAAAGTCACTTTTAAAATATTACATACAAAAATTCAAAACAACATCCAAGTTGAAAAAGGCAAATCTATTCTTTTGAATATTATAAAACGCATCTTTATTAACAAAGGCCTATTTTGCATCTATTGCGACGATTTATCATTATTTCTTGAATTTCAAACTTTGTTTGTTAAATATTTTGCAATGAATACAAAATTAAAAGTTTTACGTTCCACCACTCGACTAAAAGACATAACATATAAAAACGAACTTCTTACTATAATAAAAAATGAACACTTAAATAAAAACCACAGAGGAATAAATGAAATATTCTTAGAACTAAAAAAAATATACTGCTATCCAAAAATGAAGATCGAAATACAAGAATTTATTAACAATATTGCGATATCTGCAACGTAGCTAAACACGATCGGCAGCCACTGCAAATACCAATGCCACGGTTGCCACTTTGGTCATTTGTGACCGAATTTGGTAATGAAAAAAGAAACTCGACTTTAATTTGTATGCAACCTAAAGCGCTTTTCTTATCGTCTGAGCGGTATTTTATAAAAATATATTTGTTTTTATTAATTACAAATATTATCGTACTTACTCATTTCTCTCATCTCATTTTAAAATGATTTGAGAAGTTAATATTTGTAGGTATGTTTCGTTATTTATGATTGTTACTTTTATTTATTTATGTCATTGATCTAATTTAATTAAGTTTATTAGATACTTTGTGAATTTGTTTGTACCTGTTTTTTTATTATTAATAATTAAAAAAAATAATATGCCATCTGTGTAATATGAAGAATAATGTTAAAATAAATGTGAAAAATTCATTGTTCTGTGTTTAAAAATATTTCGGACATAAATTATGTTGGTCATTTTTAGCTACAGTTGGTCATTTTTATTTTGAATTTTGGACATAAACTTTATTTTCAAGTGGCAACCGTGACCAATGCAGGTCACAGAAACACCAAAATACTTTAATGATATTGTTTATGTCGATATCTGGTTTCCAGAACGAGGAAAAATGTTTTTCACCACCATCGACAAATTTTCCAAATATGCCACAGTTCATCCCTTAGAGGATATAAACTGGATTGCAATATTAAGTGCAATTAAACAACGTAGGTATACAATTTTTAGGAAAACCGAACAAAATAATATCCGATGGTGAGACTTGCATCTTGCATTCTGCAGTTGAACAGTTTTTAAAAGAAAACCACATAATTTTTCATAAAACTACGGCATCAATCAAAACTGGAAACGCCGATATCGAGAGGCTACATGGAACTCTTAACGAGCATCTAAGAATTTTAAATGCTTCGAAAGACAATTCAGAGTTGAATGAAAAACTCTTTAAAATCATTACTATTTACAACAACACGATACGAACACGACGAAACACAGACCAATAGATTTTCTTTGCAAAAACTTAGGCAGGGAAGATATTGAAAATCACTACAAATTTCTGAAAGAACTAAAAGAAAAAACAATAGAAAAAAAGAATAAAAACACTAACACTGACCTTGAGCTATGTCAAGATTTGGTTCAAAACAGAACGGTTGTTAAGAGCAAACCAAAATACAAAAAGTTAAATAAATTTTCAGCCGAAGGGAATTTTAGTTGTAAAAAAATCAAACAAAATTTTTAAAACTGCGAAAACAACAAATGTATTAATAGATATTGTAACATAACAAAATTATAAAAAGTGAGCAAAAAAAAAAGAAGACTAATGAAGTTTGTAAAAAACAAAAAAAAAGGTTATATGTTTTTTGACCATAATTTATAAGTAATTGATTTTTTGGGACCAAAAACTTTAAGGTGGGGAGGTGTTACATACTTAAATGTGCTTCCACCATTCCCCCAATGTATACCCAACAAGAAGCTTTTTGCCACATTTGGTCTCTGCAGGCAAATACTTCAGCGTGGCTTGTTTTCCGAAAATAAGTTGCTCTCCATCTTCATCTTCTGCGAAGATAAAGTTGGAGAACAACTTTTGTTATAATTGTTATAATATTTATACAGCCTACCAACCAAGCGATGCCTAAAGATTAGAGAAGCGCTTTTGTTTGTAAGTGCCGTTGCTTGGTTGTTTCTCTGTTATTTGTAGTTTGTAAGTCTTAAAATTAATTCTTGTTCCTACTCGCCGTACGTAAAGACCTAGTTGCAGTCTTATTGTTTTTTATGTTATTATTGTTAAGAAATAAATTAAATAAAAACCAAAATAAAAATAAAACGAACAATTGTCTTTTTATTGGGTAGTTTTAAAACTTCAAAAAACGTAATCGTTATTATATAAAGAATGATAATTGTATGTATTAAAAGTAAATTAAATTCGAAAACATTTCGATAAACATCGATAGATTTCAAGATGATCATATAAATCAACCCCCGCATAAGGATTTTGATATACCTAAACAAATAATTCTATAAAAAATTTTACAAACAAAAATCTTCCCGTACCTATTTATTTTTTTTTTTTTAATATGAAAAAATTTTAAAAAAAATTGAAAAAAGCTTAAATTTAATTTAATTTAAAAAAAATTAAATAAATAAACTTTACCTTGAGAATTTTCCTCAGAATTTGGGCTGAAGATTTTCACAAAATGGAATACACTAAAATTATAGAACTATTATTATTGTTTAATTTTTCAGAGTTTTTTTTTGAAAAATAATTCACTTCGTGCGTATAATTAACAATTTCGCTTTCGAATTTATTGTTTTTTTATTCGTCCTTTTTGTTTTCGAGAAATAAAACTTGAAATCTAAAGTACTACTATTTTTATTTTTATATTTCAAATTAATTTTATGAAATTATTTCTCATAAAATTGTGAATCATTAATTAACAAACTTTTATCTCACAAATAAAATTCACTACCTAACTATATGTTTCCAAGTTGCTTGCAATTCAAAGTCCCTCCTTTTTTTCAGGGACAAAAAGTCGAAAATTCAAGGAGATTTTTTTTTATTCCAATGTAATTGTTTTTCACTTCCAAGAAATTCCTTAAATCAAGTAGAAAAAAAAAATTATTTGAAACTTGAAATTCTAACAGCAAAAATAAAATCCTTTTATTTCACTATCTCAACTATCAGAAACAATTTAGCACAAGAATATTTTCACAACACAGTTAAAATTAACCTTTCAAATCCAACACCCAATTGCTTAATGCTATCAACAACAGGTAATCATATGTTTTATAGTCCTACTAGTAGTACGTAATATAGGAAAGTCCTTATAATACAAAAACAAACAAAATTCACCATGAAAATTGAAAAAATAACAAATACAGACACACACAAAAACCAAACAACAACTTTGTGCATATATGAAAACATAATAAATTATCATGTTGCAACCAGAGAGTGCAAATGCATTGATGCGCATGATATGATGCACATCATCAAGCATAGAGTACCTATATTATTATTATCTAGAGAACCGACTCGTACCCCCCTTGCCTAAAACACCCGCAAATTTTATTTGAGCACAGTAAGAGAAAACTCTCCTAAATTCCCTATCCGTGAATTCGTGTGAATTGTAGATATAGTGCATCTCTCTTCAAATTTCTCTCCCCATCTTTTTAATTTTGAAAGATACGCACAAAAATACGAACATTACTGAAAAAAAGAAAAGAAAGATGTACACGCAGGAATTGTTTCCACCATCGTAGCTCCGATGTGACTGAGGGACGAGGGTCGGTGGGTTGGTTTTTGTGTTTTGTTTTCATCTCAGTAAAAGAGAGATCAAATTCCAGCGATGGACTTTTTTTAAAAGAAGTATGAACATGATTTATAATGCAGTTTTAAAAAAAGTATTTCATATCTGGTGGGAGTACTAAGAACTGAGCAAAACTGAGCCAATATCCATTAAATTATCACTAAGTTACTGCGATTCCATTAAAAATGCATTGGGCAACTAACACATATTCAGCCTTGTGGAGGAAATCCTCTTAGTGCAGCTTAGGTATACTTAGGTACTCTATGGCATAGGTATAGGTATAGGTATATTATCTAGAGAACCGACTTCAGCGCTTTTTCTCTTTCACCCTACAAGCTGCACTGAGAGGATTTCCTCCACAAGGCTGAATATGTATTAGTTGCCCAATGCATTTTTAATGGAATCGCACTAGCCTAGTGATAATTTAATGGATATTGGCTCAGTTTTGCTCAGTTCTCCCACCAGATATGAAATACTTTTTTTAAAGCTGCATTATAAATACGATGACCATTTTTTCAGATGCAAAAAAGAGGACATTTTTTAATTAACTTACAACAATTTTAGAAACAAACGATATGTATTCAAAATATTTGTACTTCAGATTACATACATCAATGAGTTCAGTTTAAAAAAAAAAAAATTTTAAATACTTATATAATCAAAAAAAAAACAAAACAAAATAATAAATACTTAAATACGTACTTAATTTAAAAGTTTAACTTAAAGGAATTGTTAGTTTTTGTATTTTTGTTCGCAGTGTATTTTTTAAGATGCCTCCAGTGCGATTTCTCAGATGTCCAAATGTTATTAGAATTTGAAAACACTCTTTCCGTAGGGACATCATTCACAATAGCAAAAACCAGATGACAACTGAATTATTCAAACCAGTGCTGTCTACATTGTGTGCTTAAGTTTTTTTGTACTAAAGAAAAATCATAGAAAAAAGGTTTCAAAGAAAAAAAGGACATTAAGAGGACAATTAAGGAAAAAGAGGACAAATTACTGTCCTCTTTAAGAAAAATAAAAAAAAAGGACACGATACCGAAAAAGAGGACTGTCCTCTAAAAAAGAGGATGGATGGTCACGTAATTATAAACCATATTCATACTTCTTGTAAAAAAAAGTCCATCGCTGGAATTTGATCTCTCTTTTACTGAGATGAAAACAAAACACAAAAACTAACCCACCGAACCTCAGTCACATCGGAGCTGCGATGGTGGAAACAACGCCTGCGTGCACATCTTTCTTTTCTTTTTTTCAGTAATGTTCGTATTTTTGTGTGTATCTTTCAAAATAAAAAAAATGGGCAGAGCAATTTGAAGAGAGATGCGCTATATCTACAATTCACACGAATACACGGATAGGGAATTTAGGAGAGTGTTCTCTTACTGTGCTCAAATAAAATTTGCGGGTGTTTTAGGCAAGGGGGGTACGAGTCGGTTTTCTAGATAAGGTACTCTATTCTCTATGGCAGGAGCGATGAGGATAATAATGTAGGGTTGCGCTTTTCGTTTTTAGTTTAATTTAGGTAGGCTAGTTTTATTTAGATTCTTACTTCTTTGGGAAAGTGATTAGGTATTAAATAAATGATTTGCCATAATAATAAAGATGAGGCTTCATAGAATAAAATAAATTATAATTGAGGAAGGAAATAGTTACCTATGTTTAAGCCACGTACTTACCTAGTTGTTAATTTTATCACTTCTTAAAGGATTCGTTTACAAATGTGACATTTTAAAGTATGATTTTTTCAATCGATTTTTATTTGTCATAGATTTGGATTTGGGGAGCTTTTAAATCAGTAGGTAGCTTAGCTATTAAGTCTAGCATGTGGCAAGGATAAGTTTGGGATTTGGAAACAGTAAGAAGGTAGCTGATAGAAACGTGTAGACAAAATAACGATTAATATAAGCAGTGAGTTTAGATTTTTAATGTGGATTTTCGTTTAGATATCTAGGGTAAGGTAGATAATATTTATGTAGATTAGGTATACCTAACTAGTTATAGGTATTTTAGTTAGGTAGGTTGTAGGTTTTATGTATTCTAGAAGTAGGTACATACATGTTTTGAGATTTATCTGAGCAAATAGGTACCTACCTTTTTTTAAGTGGGTAGGTGCTATTTCAAAAATGTTCACTCAAAAATTGTGAAATAAAAACGCATACCTACCTAGGTGCCCTATTTCGCTGGTTTCTCACGATTTGATTTTTGCCTCGCGGCCAGGGCTGCCAACCGTATAATAATTATGCTACATGTATGATAATTTCTGGTCTGGTATGATGTCTGATTGAACTTGATTGCGCTCGTTCAGTAAAGTAAACATTGAATTAAGTTGAAATAGATTATTTTACAAATAATAATTGGAAATAGGTACGCTTCTTTTAATAAAATAAAATGTTACACTTGTTAAGGCCTAGACATAGACAACCGATTCCTTTGTTTTATACAATTTTCTAGTTATTTTTTTCTCGAAATTTGTGTAGGTATAGGTGCGGAACGTGTTCATTATCATATACGTGATGTACTAATATATGAATATATGTACGTCTAGATCTATTAGGAGAAGATATTGAGGGCACATACCAAGTAGACTTCAATGGTACTTTGCTAAGAGTCCCACAAAATTCAAGAGCCATTACTGTTACAACATGTAGTTTTGGAGCAGGATGCTATGAATAGCGTTGAAACTGATCCACAAGTTTGGGAAAACCTCATAGGTACCTTAGGTATTATATTTTTATTTTATTACTTGTTAGTGACATATTTATCCATTACTTTAGAGACATTTAACGAAGATAACTTTTCAATTAATGGAAATGACATCTTGAATGAATGAATATATTTGTAATTGCACTGCGACCTATAGATCTATTGTGCCCCCATATCGAGCTGGACGAGGTTTCTCGTCTTACAACTCTTCCTCCAAACCTATTTCTCTTAGGAATTTGAGTATTTGGGGTATTCTCAGAGAGGATAAGTTGCTTTCCTCCACCTGGTAGGGTCCCAGGTGTTTATTTCTTTGGTGCATGAGTGCATCGCAATATCCTAGTATGTGATTCGGTGTTTCCTCATGGATATTGCAGAATCTGCAAGTGGCACTGCTTACTTAGGTTGTTCCTACTTAAGTTGGTGCAGTCCTTGAAGCGTTCTTGGTTATAGTTTCCAAGAAGGAGTTTGGCCTGCCTCAGTTTTGGGAGTTCTTTCCAAATTTTGGATCTTTTGGTCTCCTCTTCTTTTTTGATTCTATTTTTGATCACATTCTCTCCTAAGCCGCAATAGTGCCCATTATTGATTTTGCCAAGTTCGTTTAGCCTGCCTACACATTCCCACACTATTTTGGAGTTAATGGGATATAAGCTCAAAGCTTTGAGCGCTGCCTGACTATCCGACATAATGGCAATGTTTTGTTTTCGATAATTCATTTCAAGATTACGATCTGCACATTTTCTTATGGCATTTACTTCTGCTTGGAAAATGCTTGTTGACTGTCCCATCGGGATGGAAAGTTTGGTTTTAGGCCCAAAGACTCCTGCCCCAGTCCCTTCAGATGTTCTCGATCCATCAGTGTACCAATTGATGGCATTTGCTTTCAGTGTGTAGTTAACTGTTTCACCTAGCCACTCTTTTTTGCTACTTAACTTCGTTTGGAAGTTTTTCTCGAAGTTGTATTTTTTGAGCATGCTATCTCTAGGAATGTTAATAAGGTTTGTTACTGTGGATATTGGCAAACAGTCTCTAATACTGAGACTTATGCATTTTCCAGTCCTAGTTCCAACTTTGGCAAATTTCATGATAGCTCCCTTTGCAGCGCTTCCAATAACCTCGTGTAATAGAGGAGACAGGTGAAGGATTACCTTCATAGCTGCTGTAGGGCAGGTTCTCATTACTCCAGTGATACATATACACGCGAGCCTTTGAACTTTGTCTAGCGCTTTTCTAGTTGTTAATAAATCGGTTCTTTTATGCCATACAACTGCACCATAGGTAATGATGGGTCTTACCATCATGGTGTACATCCATCTGAGGATGTTTGGTTTGCAACCCCATGATTTGCCTGCAAGTATTTTGCATATTATTAAGGCCTGTGTGGCTTTCCCGACTGTTGTTTCTACATGCTTTTTCCAGAGGAGTTTACTATCTAGTGTAATTCCTAAATATTTTACCTCTCTCTTGGTTTCGATTACCTCGCCAGCTAATCGAATAGACTTCATGCGCGGTAGAAGTCTTTTCTTGGTAAATGGTATGATTGTCGTCTTAGTTAATTGATAGTTAGTCCTAAAGATAGACACCATTTCCTAGTTGTTATTAGTCCTCTTTGGATTATATCACAGAGAGTTTCTTCGAACTTCCCTAAGGCTATAATTACGATATCATCGGCGAAACCAATACAGCGTATGCCTTGGGAACTAAGATTTTCTAACAATTCATCCACAACAAGACTCCACAGCAAGGGTGATAGTACCCCTCCCTGAGGACATCCTCTTGTAGTGATGATTTTTGTACATTTGAACCTGTTTGTGTCTCTGCTGTTCTAGTACCTAGCATTTCATTAATCCATCTGGTTATGGTGATGGGAACACCCTTCCTTACTAGGGCTGTGTTAACTGCATCATGGGAGGTGTAGTCAAACGCTCCTTCTATATCTAGGAAAGCAGCTAATGCTGTTTCCTTTGCGTCTAATGCTTTTTGCAAGGTATTAGTAAAGCTCAAACAAGGCAGTTTCTGTGGACCTGCCCGCCCTATAGGCATGTTGTCGCAGATTAAGAGGCCTGTCTATTAGAACTTCTGATCTTATGAAGTTGTCGATAATTTTTTCCAAGGTTTTCAGTATAAAAGATGTTAAGCTACTTGGCCTGAAAGATTTGGGATGGGTTGTATCCTTTTTCCCAATTTTAGGAATGAAGATTACTTTAGCTCTTCTCCATAGGCTTGGTATATAACCAAGGGCAATGCTACTTCGAAGTATACTAATAAGATAGGGCATAATGACTTCTTTCCCCTTTTGAAGGAGGGCTGGGAAGATGCCATCTTCATTTTACATCTTACAAAATTTCGACAGGCATTGCAAAAGCTTTTGAGAAATATCGGTATATCCAAAGCCCGTACACAAAACTAAAAATCAAAAACGTTGAAAAATGTCAATATCTTCTGCAGCTTGGAAAAATTTCCAAAAAGATAAAGATGACGCAAAAACTTTAAAAGCGGCAGAAATCGAAAAAAGTAAAGCTCGATTGGCTAAAAAAAAGGCAGAAAAGAAAAAACCAGCGATTCGCAAGAAAACCGTCCCTAAATGCCCAACTTGTGATGAAGAAGTTCTAACAGACGTTGAAGAAGAGGGGTTGAAAAATATCGGTTGCGATACATGCAATAGTTGGTATCATTTAAAATGTAGGTACATCACTTTCTACAATGGCATTTGAAGATGCAGAGATAGAGGAGTTTATTTGTACTAACTGTGCTTAGGTAGTTAAGCACAGTAAGTACAAATAAGTTTATTTGTAAAGTGATGTACATTTAAATAACTCCTCTATCTCCGCATCTTTTTTGTTTTTGTTAAACAAGTGGTTGAAACTGTTGGATTTGAAAAGAGCACATTGGCTACCCAACTGCGATAGCTCTCATTACCTATTATCTTTATTATATTACTTTCAACTTTGTTCACACTCTTTATATTGGTCATTGAGTAAAATGTACTTCACTAGAACGGACGTGTCTTTGTTCTCTCGGACTTTCCTACTTGATATCTAACAAAGGTTATGGGCCCAGTCCTCCATATGGTAGTTTCGGTATTTTTTGATTAATTTTTTTTTTGATTATAAATAATTAATATTAGTTAGTGGGATGAATTCCTTAACACAAATAGATAAATTGTGTGCCGATAATTATGCAACGTGGTCAGTGCAGATGAAAAGTTTGCTTATAACATTAGACTACTGGACTGTGTTTTACATAATACATAATGGAAAGTAGCTGGAAAGCAGAGAGAGCAGAGAAAAGTATTTACTTTAATGGACCGTATAAGAGTTCTTTAATTTAATTTTAATGAATTCGTTCAACAATTCTTATTTTTGGTCACTGTATTTATTGAAATTATGTTACTGTTAATATTTAAAGAATTATAATAACATTTCATTTATAATCCACTGCAATCAGCTTTTAAGTCTACCATTTAGTAAAAAATTGTTTGTTTTTGTTATTTTTGAAACTGATATAAATTAAAGTATTATTCTTCAGAAAGAAAATTGTGCAAGTTTAAAGGGCTTTGTAAACTGCAAAATCTTGATAGGTAGGTATATGTATAAAAACTCGACTTTGAAAGGGAACATTTTTAAATTTATTAGCAGTTCAAAATTTCTTTTGGCTATCGTACAGTATTACCATTACTAATCTGTGCAAAATTAAAACAATCAAAATACATTTGTTACGAATACCCATCACTGCCCAGAAAAAAAAAATAGGAAAAGGTTTCATTAGTTGCACCCTGTTTTTTTAAGCGGAATTCGAAATTCGAAGACTTTCTTAGTCGCTTAATCTACTCAAAAAAAAAGCGAGAGTGCCAGCTTTAATAAATTCGGTAGCTTACCGCCAAAAACTTTATCGTAGTTCTTTTTCTCTGTGACCACCAAGCAAGCAAGAGCTTCCACTGAAAGGTACGTTTACATTACATAAAGACCAATAAAGCAATCAAAACCATTTAGAAAAATCCTTCAATTCGATATCTTTTGTAATAGAATTTTATTTCCTTATAGCGTTCTTAGTTCCAAATATCAAAATTTAAAAAGAGAAAATAAGTTTAAATTGTGGTCGACCAGAGAAAGTATAGATATCGCAAACCACGTTGCGAGGATACTATATATAAAAAAAAAAAAACAGGAAACAAGGCTGCACTATAAGCCTCTCACCAGGTAAACTGAAACATTTTTCATTATTTAAAAAGTCCTAAACCAGATCATAAAACAAAAAAAAAAATATCAGATAGTTTTTTTCTTTAAATTAAAAAAAAAATTGTGTCGATTATTATCTAGGCGCTTCTGTTCAAAGCACACCTTCAGCTCATAAGAGTTCCGGCACTTGCACCACATAAGACACAGTGTCTCTTGATGCTGCAGCTAGAAAAAAAAAAAATAGAGTGAAGCAAAAAAAAAAACAAAAAAAGCAAGAGAATCCAGGAAAAGTCCAAGGCCAAGGCCAGGGTCTCTTATTTGGAATCTCGCTCCGTTCCAGTGCGAGAGGGGAAAAACAAAGTAAGAAGATTTAAACTCAAGGCCAGCTTAGTACCGCGAAGAACAGTAGGCGATACGGCTGGCTCGGGTGGCGCTTAAGATCGGCAAAGTGCGGGAGAGGTGCGAAGGGCAAGGCGAGGCGTCGCGTCGCGCCTAGTTTTAGAGCGCTAGGTGTCAAAAGAAGAAGAGGGTAAAAGTGCGTGGTAATTGAGAAATTGAATTTACAAAAAGAAAAAAATAAGAATAAAGTTAGCTTGCATGCCTATAAAAAGAAAAAGGAATTTAAAAAAAATAAGCTTTTATTAAATATCTACTGTGTTTGTGTTTGTGTTTGTGGTGTTTGTGATAGTGTTGGTTTGAGCTGCAAATTTGTATATAGCCGTATCACTCAAGACTCAACTCAATTGGAACCCCGTGGAAATTGTGCACAAAATCCTCGTAAGCGGTAAGTCCAAAAAAAAACATATACATAAAAAAAACATAAACTGTTTCTTCTATTCACTCTTCATAACGGGCCAAACTACCACTATATTTTTTTATTTGTTTATTACATTATATTATTATTATTTTTTATTGAAATTTTTGAATTCACTGAATACTTACCTATTTTAAAATTAGCTACTTATAATGTAAACTAAAATTAGCTACTTATAATCTAAACAAAAATTAGCTACTTATAATCTAAATAAAATTGAAAATACTTAAGCTTATGAAATTGGAATAAGGCACCCAAAAAACTTAATTACTATATCTAAATTAAAACATCATAAATTTACACACATTAAAAAAAAAAAAAAAAAACTAAGGATAAAAATATAAATACAAATTTTCAGGCAGCATGAATGTAAATAGCTAAATATGTCATCAAACCTAAGTTACTTGTCATATGATTAAAAATGCATAAATTCAAATTAATGTTTTGAACTTGAAGAACCATGAGGGCAAGTGGGGTGGGTTATAGTGCCGAAGCACAAAGTACCAGGCAGGTACTCTTAGGTGACCTTACACCTGTCGCCTTTTGAAAGCCTGTGATGGTAGAAGAAGATGTCCGTCCGTTGTCGCGAAGTGAAATCGAAATCTTGGCATGAACAGATTTTTTCTTTTGTTGCGTTTGGTTGTTGAAGGGCAAGAACCATCGCCCCAATCCGACGTCACCTAGCCGTGCGTATGCAAGCATGCCAAGTGAGCCCTAAGTCAACCATCCAAAATAAACCCGCAGCACATTCCTTTAATGTATCATGAAAATATGTACAAAGTTTCAAGTAAATCAGCAATATAGTATAAAAGTTATGCGTCTTTTCAAAGTCCGAGTTTGAAACATTTTGAAGATCTAATTATTTTGAGTAGGTACAGCTGCGAGCAGTGAAATAGTAGTGGGTACTGAAATTAAGTATACCTTTGAAATTAAGTATACCTTTGAGCTTTTGTAACATGAACTGCAGTGCTAAAAGATAGTATATATAACTACTATGTTTTTAAATAAAAAAAAATCTGATTTATTTATTCGCAAATTTATATTTTTTCGTTTAATATATGGTACAACTAGATTTTCCAGAGCAATGAAATAGTAGTGTGACACTAAAAAATACATTATTTGAAAAAATAACGGTATATTTCAAAATATTTTTTTAAATAAACCTAATACTTAGTAGCATGACCATGATTTTTGATAACGGCTTCACAACGCCTTTTCATGAAATCTACAAGGCCTTGACATCTCTTCAATGGTATAGTCTGCCACTCGTGATGAACTACAGCCCAAAGTTCGTTGTTGTTTTTTGGCTTAGCATCCCATACTGCTTTCTTAATGTCTGCCCACAGGTTTTCTATTGGATTGAGGTCAGGAGATTGAGCTGGCCAATCCATAACCTCAATTCCATTGTCGCGAAACCAGTCCTTAGCCAACTTACTCGTATGCTTTGGATCGTTATCTTGCTGAAATATCCATTTCAGCGGCATGTCATCTTCAGTAAAGGGCAGCATTGTATTCTGCAGTATTTCGACGTAAGCGTGCTTGTCCATTATGCCATCGATTTTATGGATTGGACCCACACCCCTGTAGGAAAAGCAGCCCCAAACCATAATACTAGACCCGCCATGTTTCACCGTCTTAATGGTGTATCTGGGATCATATTCTGTATTAGGGGGGCGCCTTACATACTGACGGGAGCCTTTACCTCCATATAAAATAACTTTGGATTCATCAGTCCATAAAATATTCCTCCACTTGTCAGTGGGCCAAGTGAGATGTTCTTTGGCAAATTGAAGACGTCGGGTCACATGACTTTTCTTCAAAAGTGGCACCTTGCGGGGGCTGCGAGCATTCAATTTATGCTCTCGTAGACGTCTGCGTACCGTGTGAACACCACAGACTAGGTTTAGCTCGTCGCGGATTTCTATAGCAGACATTGTTGGTCGATTTTTAGCACAACGAGTAACCTGTCGAACTGTAGCCTCTGAAAGAATCCGCTTTTTACCACGTTTTTCATTTCTTTTTTTGTAGGTGATCGCATTTCGTATCATTGGTGCTGAGCAGCCGACGAGTTTTTCCACCTCCTTGTAGGTCTTGCCTTGATTTATTAGATTTTGAATCAAAGTTCTTTTTTCTTCGCTACAATGTTTTCCTCGTCCCACTAAATTATGCACAGACCAATTTTTTTTTTGTTTAATACAACAAAAAAACTTAAAAATTAATATTAGCTTACTTTTTGTACCATTAATGGAATATTTTGTTGTAAATTCAATATTTATTAATATTTGGTGTCCGGATACTGGAATATAAAAATTGTATCATTTTCAGTTTCCGGACATAGAGTCCCCATACTTCTCCATTATCATAATGTTAGATTTTATTTAAACCCCGAAGATTTTTCTGACCCGATATGCATTATGGATATACCTTTACCTTGTAGGTAGGCACATATATAATGTGTGTATCTACAATGTTGCTATATTAAAGGAATAGGTAAATATATACTAAATAAATGTAGGTACCTATACCTACTACTTATCCTTACAAGTAAAAACATATTTATAGGTAGGTATGTAGGTATACCTAAGCATAATACCAAATTAAGACAGGAAAAAAAGTTGGTTTTAGGTAGGTAGGTAGGTAACTCAAATGTTTTTTTCTAACAATTAAAATTCACGTTTTTAGGTAGGTATACACCAAAATTTCCAACTTTATTGAAATAAATCGTCAATAGTAGGTACCTATAGATAGGTATCTATCTATAAGTAGGTAGGTAGATATATAAGTAGATACATATATAGGTACCTACCTATCTACTAAAAAAATTGTCGTAACTGTTAATTGTTCAAGGATGATAGGTAGGTACCTATACCTACTTACCTATACTGCTTAAAAACACGTCTTTAACTTTTTTGAAAAATTAACTTTTCCGGGATCCCACTTCTTTAAAATAGTACCTACCTACCTAAAACAGGACTGTTTTCTTCTATGTCTCCACATTAATTTTCTTAGTTTTGGTTTTCAAAATTCCAACTTTGTTCATAGGAACCTACTTTACCTATAGTACCTACATACAGTAGGTATTTTTTAATTTAGAAAAACTATAGGTATAGGTATACCTAAATTCCCTACGAAAAATCAAATTGATTTTGTATAGGTACAAACTACCTACCTATTCTCTTAAGACATGAAATAAGGCATTGATATATGAATTATGTAATATAGTCATTATCTACATCCTAGGCATCGAAAATCAAACGATTAGAACTTCAGTTAGGTAGGTATAAATATCGATATTGAACTGGAGGTATTATAGTTTTCAAAGATGTTTGTTAACTAAAACCACCTCTATACAACTTCTCAAAAAACCTTCATTAATTTTTAAATTTCCAGAGTTCATACCTATCAATCTACTTATTTATTTTGTCTTACCTATAGGTACGTATCGATATAAGTAGATAATATCCTGTTTTCCTTTTTATTTTAAGACAAAATATTTGAAGATCCGACGATAAGAACACAAGTTATAGGCTACGAAAAGAAACTATACCTACCCAAACAGACCTAAAAACTTATGTAGTTTTCTCATCACCACATACAATAAGAACCTATCAAAACTATCATTGAAACTACCTTCCCACCCTTCCCACAGCTTGCTTCACAAAAGTTGGTTCACATATCACCGTCATTATCATATTCCATTATATCTACATATCCATAATTATAAAAAAATGTGAACAAGTCCAGTTTTGCATTTACCCAATATAAATTCCCAAAATATAGATTGGTACAAAATGAACCTATCAAAAAATATATTTATTACATTTCATCAGCCACCGCCTCATCTACTCACACTACGCAAAAAAAAACACAAAGCATTCATTTCACAAAATTAATCCTTAAAAATGAATTTTATATCCCTGTTGAGAAATTTTCATGATCAGTTATGTCCATGTTGAGTCGCGAAATGTCAAGTTAGGTAGTGTTGGGCTGAGGATGTTGTGCTGAACCATGATGGGTCATACCCAACCCCATACCCATTACATGTCCTTTACATTTTCGAAGGAAAATCAAAATCAAAAGAGTTTATTCTTTCCTATGGAAATGGATATACGTATGTACATACATATGTGTGTAATGTGTGAAGAGGTGTATAACTGCTGCTTGCTGATGATAAGTTTGTAAAGATGTATTTATACAAACTACTCATCGTCATTGTCGTAGTCTTCGGCCACCTTCGTATAAACATCATTTGTTAGCATCATCATCACTCGTTTAATGTGAAAATTTTTTAATTGGCACTTATCACATCAACCTTCTAATTAAGCAAAACTTAAAACGAACATATTATTGTCATCTCCTTTACCTCCTTGATGGATGGATGGTTCACCACCTCATCTCATAGATATACGACTGGCAATGCAATGGTTTCTATACCTACATACCTACCTCTAACTTACCTACATTACCATGGTATTGCATTCATAAGATCGAGTTCGAGTTTGTTCATTCTTTTAAGTGAAGTGAAAGTTCCTATGCCGAGTAATATGTCAACAGCAACAGCAACAACAACAACTTTTACATCAGCAGCAGCAACAGCAGCAGCAACTACAAGAGCAGAAAATCCTAGAACCAAAACCAATTTCATTCATTCTACCAGAGATGGAAATAATATAGATCATTCAAAGGATCAAACCATTCAGTGGAGAAGAACCACGGGACGTCGCATCATTCATCTATGATGTGGACATAAATTTACAATATCTCACACCAGCTACAAATGCATTTGCTACACAAAACATTGTCAGAGAACTGATCCAAGGAAGAGCTCAGCAGACTATAAGGATGTTGGAACACTTTGCAACATGGACCACGATGAAAGACACCCTTATTAAACACTTCGGACCACAGGAGAACTACATATCTATATACCAACAAGCTGTAAGTTTAAAAAATAATTGTCTCGAGACGTATTATTTAAAATTGTGTTCATTAATGGATAAAATAAATATAAAATATAATTTTGAACAAATAAAATCAATTGAATTCTCGCCAGAGAATGTTAACGGAATGTTTTTTAGAATATTTTGCTCGCAGCTAAATACAAACCAAGAAAGTTTTGTACTAAGTAGAAGTATTGATTCTATGCAAAAAGCATATGAGCTATTAAATACATATAGGAATTCAAATCCTAATAATAATAATAATAATAATAATAATAATAATAATTTAAATTCCAACCGAAACAATGGTATTGGTAGTTTCAATAATGGTAATTTCAATAATAATAGAAACAATAGGTTCAATAATTCAAATTCAAATTCAAATACAGTAAAACCCGCTTAAGAGAAACGGCAAAAGTCACAGTATTTCTTTCACTTAAGCGGGTTTTTCACTTAACAAATTTCACTTAAGCGGAGTCCGGATAAGTGAAGAAAAAATTTCAATTAAGCGGATTTAAAAATTCCATTCAGCGGAAATTTAAAGCTAGAAAAAAATTGAATTTATCTTTTGGAGTTGCCTAAAAAAAATTAAATAAAATCCCACAACGATTTAATATGTAACACAAAAATAATTTATTGAATGTGTAATCTTCTTTTTAAGAAATGTTAAAATACGTACCTCTTGAGACATTGGAAATGTTGTTTTGGATTTTTGATAGCCAAACCAAAAAGCAATTCGTTTACAAAACGAGAATAAATGGTTGTGAAATACAGAAATTTTAATGTCATTTTTGTGGTGAAAATGGTGGAGGTGAAAAATAAAAAAGAAATTAAAGCGTTCAGCAAATTTTTTGTTCTGTTCGATTAAATTTTTTTTTCACTTAAGAGAGTTTTTTTTTCAATGAGAAATATAAAATTTAACTGAAAATATTTTTCAGGTAAGCGGGTTTTTCACTTAAGCGAGTTTCGCTTAAGCGGAGTGTTTTATAGGTGATTGGTAGAAAAATGCTCGGGGATGAAAGATTTGTTTCAGCTAAGCGGGTTTTTCTCTTAAGCGGGTTTTACTGTAACGGAAATTTGAACAGTGGTAATTATAGAAGTGGTAATTATAATAATAATTATTCTAACTTTAGAAATTCTAATAATAGAAATTACAATAATAATAATCAAGGGAATTATAACAGGATAAATAATTATCCAAATAACAATGATGGTAATAATAATGGGTATAACTATAATGGGAACAATAACAATAGGAATAATAATAATTTTGATCGAAATCAAAATTAAAATACGAATTCAAGAAATCTAAGTAACAACAATTCAAATACTAATCAAAATAACAGGGAATATAACCGAGACATAAATTTTCAGGAGGAGGCCTCAGAGGTCCTCTACCCATAATAAATCTCACAATTGAAAATGAAATTATACCTGTACTAATTTATTCTGGAGCTTCAACTTCCAGCATAGATATCAATTTTCTAAAAACAAGTCCAAGGTATAAATTACAATACCCTCAAGATATAAATGGTCTCACAGGTAAAACAACAGTTACCGAACAAATCAAAACATCTTTTCCGAAAGAATTTAATGCACCAACAAATAATAAAATGATGTGGAAAATTTTGAACTTTTCTGGAAAAAGTTTCAAAGCTATAATAGGACGAAATATTCTGTATCCGTTAAACGCCATCCTCAATTTAGGGGGAGGTTCTTTTAAAATTTTTAATGAAACCCTTTCTTTTAATTATGCTTGCCCTCAAGAAATTAATTGTTTTGAAGAACTCAAGGAATCAAGTAATTTAGATTGTCTTTACGAAGATCTAAATAAAGAAGAAAATGAATCCTTGCGAAAAGTATTAAGAAATAATAATGACTTATTTTACAAAGAAGGAACCGATTTGAGTTGTACTTCAAATACTAAACATAGTATAACCACCACAGATAATATACCTATCTTTTCAAAAATCTACCGTTTTCCTAAAATACATGAAGAAGAAGTAGAAAGACAAGTTCAAGGTATGTTTAAACCAGGCATTATAAAAAGGTCTAATTCCCCATATAATGCACCGATTTGGGTAGTACCCAGAAAACAAGATAATTCAATAACAAATAAATGGCGAATAGTTGTCGACTATCGCAAACTTAATGAAAAGACTCATGAAGACAAGTTCCCTATTCCGAACATTGAATCAATTTTCGATAAGCTTGGTAAAGCTCAGTACTTTACCACACTTGACCTTGCTAAAGGTTTTCATCAAATTATGGTGGACCAAAAAGACCAATATAAAACTGCCTTTAGCACCCCCCAAGGTCACTATGAGTTTGTTAGAATGCCGTTTGGGTTGAAAAATGCCCCGGCTACCTTCCAAAGGATGATGAACGATATTTTAAGAGAACATATGTATAAATAAAATATGCGTCGTATATCTCGACGACGCGACATTCTGATATTTGCCACTTCATTACAAGAAATGGAGGTAAATATAAAATTAATTTTTAAAGAATTAAGAAAAAATAATCTTAAGATTCAAATTGACAAGTGTACATTTTTCTCAAAAAATACAGAATACCTAGGTTGACCGATAAAGGTATAAAACCTAACCCAAGCAAAATTACAGCTATAGAAAAATTATCCGCACCAAGAACACTACTATAGAAAATTCATCGAGAATTATTCTAAAATAGCTATCCCCCTAACGGAATGTTTAAAAAAAGGTAGTACGATCAATGAAAATGATCCAGATTACTTAAATGCCTTTCAAGAGTTAAAATCATTGATCACGAGTCATCCGATATTACGATATCCTGATTTCAAGAAAATGTTTACTCTTACAACTGATGCTTCGGATAAAGCTATCGGTGCTGTTCTGTCTCAAGATAGCCATCCCATCTCTTTTGCGTCTAGAACTCTCTATAAACATGAGATTAATTATTCTATGATTGAAAGGGAATTGTTATCTATATTATGGGCAACAAAATACTTTCGACCCTATCTTTATGGAGTCAAATTTAACATAAAAACAGACCATAGACCACTTGTCTGGTTAAATAATCTTAAAGATCCTGATTCAAGAACAATCAGATGGAAAATAAGATAAAACGAATACAACTATTATATAGAATATGTAAAAGAAAAAGAAAATAAAGTAGCAGATTTCCTTTCAAGAATAAATGTTGATGAAAATGTGTTTAATTTATAATCTTCAATTTTATTTTAAAAATTTAGTTTAGTTTATAATCTTCAATTTTATTTTAAAAATTTAGAAACTTTATTAATTAAAAAAGGAATTGTAATCTGTGAATTTGAGCTGTGGTGGCGGTGGTGGAGGTCTGTCTTCGATGATGATTGAAAAGAAAAAAGATGGAAGAAAAATGACGGCGGCGGTAATATTGAAGCCGGAACAGGAGGATATGGAACAAATAAGGGTGTGCTTGGAAGTTGGGTATCGGGTGAATGTGTTTGGAAATTAGATTGACGTTCACACTGGGGTTTACACTTGGACTTGAACATTACTGCCCGCCTTGCAATATTTATTGCAATCAATAAAAAAAACGAAAAAATAACTCCCAAACCTCAACAAATCACCAACCAGCCATCTAAATATACAAATGATTTTTAATTAGGATTGAAAAAATTTAATCTTCACAAAATTATTTTCCATTTAAATTACATGTACATGTACAAGTTTATAAATATAATTCAAGTTAAAGGTATAGCACAAGTTTTACCAATTTGCTTTAGTTACTAAAAATTAAAGATGATTTGGATTTTTACCATTTTTTTATTCATAAGTGGCAATCAAAGTTCTTCTTTCTTTCTTATTTTTATATCAAAAATGGATACTCTCATTTGATACATAATTTCGCTTTTCTAACGCTCGTTATCGCATTCGTCTTGCTTTTGAGGTAAGAGGATGCAAAGTTTGGCGATCGACCGTGTGACTATTCCATTCGACGTTTTGACTTCCGCGACACGAATTTTATTATCTTGTCCGGCATAAACCTTAATGACTCGACCAAGGCGCCACTCATTGGGTTGTAAGTTTTCATTTCGAATAATCACAAGATCATTTATTTGAACGTTTCTTTCTGGGTATTTCCATTTATACCGCTTATGGAGCTCCTTTAAATACTCTTCTTTCCATCGTGCACTTATCTTATGGTGAAGTATTTTCAACTTTGTCCACCGGTTCATTATACTAAGTGATTGGTCGTTGTAAGAAGGCTCTGGTAAACCAGTCATTAAGCCACCTGTCAGAAAATGACCAGGAGTCAACGAAACCACATCCGATACATTTTCTGACATGGGCGATAAAGGTCGCGAATTTAACGTACATTCGATTCGAGAAAGTAACGTAGTAAATTCTTCATAAGTAAACTTTTCATTGCCAGCAGCCTTTTTAAAATGCAATTTGAAGCTTTTGACTCCCGCTTCCCACAACCCTCCCATGTGGGGCGAACCGGGTGGAATAAAATTCCAAGTGATTTGAGAAAAACTATGCCCTAACGCGCTTGAATTATGAGTGAGAGATTGATAAAAATCAGAAAGAAGACTACGAGAAGCCCCCACAAAATTCGTTCCATGATCGGAGAACATTTGGGCAGGCGTTCCTCTTCGGGATACAAATCGAGTTTAATACCGCTAAAAAGGCTTGTGTTGTGAGATCACTCACCAATTCTAAATGAATAGCACGGGTTGCGAAGCAGACAAAAATACTAACATACCCCTTGTCTACTCGACATTTTCGGCCATAATAAGTTTTTATAGAAAATGGCCCTGCAAAATCTAAAATCGGATACTTTTCGTTGTAAGATAAATTTGACAACACTAATCTTCCGTTTGAACGCATAACACCCATTGAATCGATAAAAGGATTAAATTTTTCCAACCAACCTTTCGATGCCACCCTTTTTTTCGCTACTAAATCGGAATAATCTTTTCCAAAATACTTCTTTTGAGTTAGAATTATAAATCTACGTTTGGCAGAAACAATTTCTTCATGTGTAAGCTTTGGACTCGAATGTTTCACATGACCGCGTTTTTTGAACGACTTAAAGAATCGAAAGATATATGCAATAACGCAGATGATTTTATGCCAGTTAGAAAATTTTTCTACATCATCTTCGAAATCTTCGGTGACTTGGCCTACGAATGCCTTAGTGGTTTTTAGCTCTAAAAGTGATTCATTAACCGGTTTCTGTACTGATTTTGGCCATTCTGATTGAGATTGCAGTAACCATTGAGGACCGTGCCACCATAAATCACTTTGTTTAAGTTTACTCGGGGACACTCCTCTTGTAGCGAGATCAGCCGGATTTTCGGCTGAGATAATATGCGACCAATTTGTCTCGGAAGTATTTTTTAATATTTCTGCTGTCCGGTTCGCTACAAAGGTTTTCCATGAACTGGGATGCTTCTGAAGCCAAGCTAATACAATAGTGGAATCCGTCCACAAATGAACTGAAGACAGGTTGGAAAGATGAAGTGAGGTTGAAGTTAAACGCAGCATTTTGGATAAAAGAACAGTGCCTTGTAACTCCAACCTTGGCAAGGATATAGAATTGACTGGGGCGACTTTTGACTTTGCCCATAACAGGTGGGATGTGAACTTTCCTTGAAGTTGCACTCGTAAATATATACAGGCCGCATAGGCTTTTTCAGAGGCATCACAGAACCCATGTAACTGTGTTACCGCTTGTGGACTGTACTCGACCCATCGAGGAATTTTCAAGGATGTAATTTTGGATAAACTAGACACAAAATTTTTCCACATTTGCTCAGTATTGGGAAGAAGGCACTCATCCCATTTCGTCTTATCTTTCCATATTTGTTGCATGAGGATTTTCGCACTTATCACTACTGGGGCTAACCAACCCACCGGGTCATACAATTTTGCTATTTCTGATAATACTGAACGTTTCGTGATCGATTGTAACTGGGGAGTTGGTTTAACGGAAAAGGAAAATGTATCCTGAGTCGCCTTCCACTGAATGCCTAAAGTTTTCACTGAACTTTTGTCATCAAACTTTAAAAAATCTTCATGTAGAAGTGAACTTTTAGGAATAAATTGCAATAACGCTTTAGAGTTCGCCGTCCATTTTCTTAAATTTAGGCCTGCCGATTGCAAAACAAAAATTAGTTCGGATTGAGCCTTTAGCGCTGTTGAAATATCATGGGCACCAGACAAGACATCGTCTACAAAAAGTTCCCTTTTTAAGATGTTGGCAGCGAGTGGATTAGAATCTTCTGTTATTTTGGCTAAGTGGTGCAACGTACGAATTGCTAGGTAGGGCGAGCATGATACCCCAAATGTGAGCGTTGTCATCTCGAAAGTACTGATAGGATCTTTGGGGTTTTCGCGAAATAATATTTTTTGAAATTGTGTTTGATCGGAATGAATCTTAATTTGACGATACATTTTCTCTATATCGCTATTGAAAACGTATTTGTATAAACGCCAATTCAACATCAAAAAGGTTATATCGGATTGAAGTGCAGGACCCGGATGTAGTGCGTCATTTAAACTATTTTTACCTGATGCACAAAAGGACGCGTTGAAAACAACACGAACCTTTGTGGTCAAGCTATCAGGCTTAATCACTGCATGATGGGGCATAAAAAAATAGTGACTTTCAGGATAATCAATGTCTAAACATTGACTAGGTTTCATGTGACCTAAATCAACATACTCCGATAAAGCGGAGTCATACTGTTGTTTTAGACTTAAATCGCGTAAAAGACGCTTTTCATTGTTTAAAAACAGCCGTTTTGCATTTTCGTATGACGCACCCAAACAAAGATTTTGAGAAAAATCTTCCTTAAACGGTAACCGCACTACAAAAAACGACCCGTTTCATCGCGATAAGTAGTTTCTTCAAAAAGCTTCTCACAGTATTGCTCTGAGGCTGTCAAAACTTTAGCACTTGGAACTTCTTCTATCTCCCAAAATTTTTGAAGTTCTTCATCTAAACTTATTTCGTTAAAAAAAGATAGTGATTGTGAAAATTGGGAATTTTCATGATTATTTGGATTTTGCAATGGGCCAAGTAGAACCCATCCAAAAACGGTGTTTTGGGCCATTAGCTGCTTGAACACCTTATGCTTTAAACCCTTGCGAATGATGAAGGGATATAAATCTGCACCTATGAGTAAATCGATACGTGAACGTTGAGCGAAAAATGGATCTGCCAACGGAAAATCAAAATTTTTGTGGGTTTCTCCTAAATCGACTGAAATAGAGGGCAGATTGTCAGTCACCGATTTGAGAACAAGAGCTTGCGCTGAGAGAGTAAACGATTTATCGAACTTGGATTTTAATAATTATAAACGAACAAATTTTTGAAGAGGTTGCCGTTTGTGAAGCATTTATACCAGCAATCGTTGCGTTAACTGGCCGCGTTGGCAGTTGAAGTTTTCTTTGAACTTCTTCAGAAATGAATGAAACTTCTGAACCCGGGTCTATCAGCGCTCTCCACTCAAAATCCGTTTGATTTTGATGAATTCTTACAATCGCCGTAGCCAAAAGAGTTGCTCGCTGCGATTTAGCAAAAAAGGCTTGGGCATTGAGATTTGTATCTTGAGAATTGTTGCTATTGCTTGAAATAGTACCTTGAGTACTTAAACCTTGAGACGAAGTGGACTGTATATTCGCATTTAAACTCCCCGATGGAGTAAAATGTAAAAGCGAATGATGTTTTCCTTTACAATGAAAACATGTACTTCGACTTTTACATTGGGGTACCATATGAGTAATCGATAGACAATTATAACATTGCTTTAATCTTCGCACTGTGTTTCTTCTTTGCGCAACGGACATTTTTAAAAAATCGGGACATAAACGTAACGCATTCTCTCCCGGACAAATTTTGCATTTGGACTCCACCTGTACGTGATGCGCACGAACGCGGGATGGATTAATTGAAGCCTGCTGCTTCGCCGTTAAAATTCGAGGTCCACTTGTGGCCTTTTGCATATCCGATACATTTTCTAAAACACGATACCTATTTGTAAGAAAAGTATTCATGCTAGTCCAAGTTTGTATTTCGGTTGGCTTTTCGAGAGATTCTTCCCACAGAGCAAGAGTTTGCGGCGGAAGACGACTCGCACATAAATACGTTATAAACGCATCCCAACTTTCTGTTTCAATATGATAAGATTTGAAAGCAATGAGAGCTTCATTAATATTGCTTTGAAGTTCTTTTAATGCTATGGCCGATTCTTCTTTGATACATGATTGCCCTAACAGAACAGCTAAATGACTATTCACCAGTATTCGAGTATTCTCATAATACGCTTTTAGTGCTGACCACGCGGGTTCGAAATTTTCATTTGTTATTTCAAATTTAGAAACTATACTCAAAGCATGATCCTTCGTACGAGACATATAGAGCCGTAAACATATCTCGAAAAGAAGGCCATTTTAAAAAACTACCACTAAAAATTTCAGCTTCGCACGGGGGAATATGCGTATTATGTGTTACATTACATTTGTGTTCAACCCCGGATTCATCCTTTTCATTTTTTGATTTTGACTTGCCTTCACCCGAACCCGATAGTTCTAAAATTTCTAAAATTTCGCTAAGGAATTCTATATAAGTATTTGATGAACTTTTGTATTTGGACTTGACCACAACGAGTGACGCCTTGAGTTCATCATCCCCGGCTGCCGCTTGAACAAATTGATTATATGACCGTTTAACGTCAGCCCAAAGATCTTGAAGTTCGATGCGAAATGCTTCAAGTATCGATTTGGAAAGATTTTTACTTGGCTTCTCCTTAAATGATGCGTGAAAATCGACCAACGTGTCACACGCCAAAATTAAATCCTCCAAACTCATAGCTTATAGCAATTCAAATTCCCGGATAAGTAATTACCGAACGCGAAAGATAGAAAAAAGAATAAAGTTGCTACCTCTTATAGTTCGCGTGATATATTTAATTTGACACACAGACTGTGATTCGTTTCTTGTTTAAATATTTTTTATTTAAGTAATTAAACAAAGCAAATTGGAAAAAGGTTGCATAAATACCTGTACACAAAATCAAAAATTTATGATGACCGATGATAACAGCTTTCCCAGGATCCAACGACGTTGACACTCTTACTCATTAATGTGAGGATGATGATGTTCAAAGAAAACTTAAACTTGGTTGACGAATGCTGATGATGATGAAGTTATGCGCCACAAATTCAGTCGGCGGTGATGATAACGTTGATGTGTGCTTTGTCTTACAATAGACGGATGTGCACCAAACAGTGCGCCACAAATTCGTCCTAGCTGTGGTTTCGTGTCGTCCAAAATTAACTTGTGGATGATGCTGATGTCTGACGAGCTATTATATTTGCCACTTGTGGTGCGCTGGTAGCGAGACCGTCGTTCACCGTTGCCGTCACTTAGATGACCGTCGCGTCGATGGAGATTAAACGGGCCACAAATGTGGTTGGCTCCGATTATCATTTATCAGACCAAAAAAAATTGGCCTCAGACTTGACGATCGATGGAAAAATGAGGCTTTTCAACGCTGTTGTGACTTGGATGACCGTCGACGCCCACGTGTCTTTGGTGTCGTCGGCAGCTCAATGAAAAATGTGCCACAAAGTCGGTCGGCACTGATTTTCCAGAAATTACCACCAAATTGCTGCACGATGGAGCATGGAGGTGATGGTGTCCTGGTGATGGATGCTGATGGTGTTGCCGTCGACGACCACGTGCCTCCACCGACCACGCCTTAACGAAAAAGTTAAAATGAAGAAAAAATCCGGCTCGATAGGACCAATGTTTAATTTATAATCTTCAATTTTATTTTAAAAATTTAGTTTAGTTTATAATCTTCAATTTTATTTTAAAAATTTAGAAACTTTATTAATTAAAAAAGGAATTGTAATCTGTGAATTTGAGCTGTGGTGGCGGTGGTGGAGGTCTGTCTTCGATGATGATTGAAAAGAAAAAGGATGGAAGAAAAATGACGGCGGCGGTAATATTGAAGCCGGAACAGGAGGATATGGAACAAATAAGGGTGTGCTTGGAAGTTGGGTATCGGGTGAATGTGTTTGGAAATTAGATTGACGTTCACACTGGGGTTTACACTTGGACTTGAACAAAATGAAATAAATATTAACGAAGGTAATAATAGTGCAATAATAGAAAACAAAGGTATAGTGAATAAATTTAAAACACAAATAATTTTATTAAAAGAAAAGGAACAAACATATAAAAAGGTACATAGCAAAAAGAAGATTTTTATAACAGAAGAGGAAATTAATAATAATGAAATCATACAAATATTAAAAAAATATTTACCTGATAAAGGAGTATTAGGATTTTATTCGGAGTTAGAAGAAAACTCATTTAATGTATTTAAAAATAAGCATTAAGCTGTTCTCACATTTTACAGTGTCACATTATAAATTAATAAAATGTGAATTATTGGCAGAGCATTTATTAAAAAAAAATAAAAGAAATTCACGAGTCAACAAACCATAGAGGTATTTACGAAAATTACACAGAATAAAAATAAAAATTCTATTTTGTAAAATTTCAAGAAATAATAATCGAATACATAAATAATTGTGAAGTGTGCAATTTAGCAAAATATGATAGGAAACCCCCGAAACCAAAATTTAAATACACAGTTACACCAAGAAACAAAAACGAAATAATTCATTTGGATATCTTCCATATCGAAAAGAAATATTATTTCACGGTAATTGATAAATTTTCGAAACATCTATACGTTAAAGAAACTATTGATAAAAATTCAACTACCTTAGTTGAATTGATAAAAGAATACATACAAAACTTTGATAAACCGAAGTTAATAGCAGCAGACAATGAATTTAACACTGCTATCGTTGTAGAATTTATAAAACTAGAAAACTTATCAATTCATTTCAATTCTCCCAATAGCCATACAGGCAATGCCGATATGAATAGATGTCATTCGTCACTACTTGAACATATTAGAATCCTGAATATCACAAAACCCAATCTGGATATAACAGACAAAATTCTTAAAGCTTCTAAGTATTATAATAATACAATTCATTCGACTATAGAAAAAAAACCAATAGAAGTACAGTTCGGGAATATTGATACAAACGAAATTTTTAATCTATTAGACAAAAAGAAACATCAATGCTTATAGGTTATCATAATAGAAATAGAGAAACAAATAAACCTTATCCTTATGATAAAGCTTATATTAAAAACTATAATCAGGTTAGACATAAAGAAAAACCCCAAATTTCGAAAAGTAGAAGTAAAATTGAATAATGAAGGAGTAACTATAAATAGTTTAGGCAAAAGAAATCTAAAGATCAATCCTACACGGATTAAAAGACAGAAAAAATATTTTAAACAAACAAAAATAAAATCAATTAGATTCTGTTTTCATTACAGATTTCAACTCCTCTCAACATAAAAACTATTTTTCTAATTTTGACAATAATAATTAGTGTTATAACAAGCTCAAGTGCAGATATTCAAATAGAAAACATTGAAGATCAAGGAGTAATATTAATTAAAGATGAAGAAATATGGATATTATATTTATTCATCAACTTATAACTGGCGTTATTGATGCACCTGATTTACTAAGTTGTATTTGTTTTAATTACCGTGGGGGAAACTACAATATTCGTAATGTGGAATTAATGCATTTATCCCAACACCGAACTATTTATGGCATGCATGAGCCTCTTACCCGCATGTGCAGGCTTTTGAATTTAAACTCAAACGTCTCTGATTTTAATATTAGTAAGATTAGTTTAAAACAGACGTTAAGGACCAGTGCACCACGATCTTAAATGTTTATAATTACAATTTAGTTTCTTATTGTAATTGTATTTTTTTTTATGTATTTATATTTATTCGTATATAATAGTTTTGTATTAATTGTTTTTAAGTGTATGTTTTGTAGTACAGTAGAATCTCGGAAAGATGAACGGTTCTATAAGATGAACAGTTCGGAAAGATGAACGAAATATTTTCACTCTTCAGTGCTCAAAAAGATGAACGAGTTGAAATTTTACACTCGAAAAGATGAACGATTTATTCCCAACTCAATTTTTTACTTTTTCCTTGCCTTTAGTTCCTCGTATTATATTTTTGTAACGTTATTTAGTTTTGTGAATGGTACTTTTAGGCTTGTTTTAACTTGTTATGTAAATTATATTAAATGTTTTTATCAACGAAATGTTGATGCTCGAAAAGATGGAAAAGATGAACAATTCGAAAAGATGAACGTGCCCTGTTTTATATCTGTTCATCTTTTCGTGATTCTACTGTAGTTGATTTTTGCTACTAACACTGCACTAAGTGATGAGCCGGACAACACATATTTTGTGTTGGCAAATCTTTGGCCGCAAGATGTCGCTTGTGCGGCAAAGATCTGATAGTGTGTATAAAGATATACCAATAGTAAGTGACTATTATCGAATTTACCATATGGTAATCCTCCAAGAGTAAATAGATATTCTTAACAATTTAACATCACTTAAAAACCAAAATCCAGATATAATAAAAATTATTCAAAGCAATCCACCATTATTGCAGAAAATTACGAAAATCCAAACTAATATAAAAATGCTATTAAGTTTAAATGAACACTCTGTGAAAAATAATATGAAATTACATAATAATAGAACAAAAAGAGGTCTACTTAATCCAATAGGATCAATTTTTAAATTACTATATGGAATCATGGATAATGATGACAGAGAAGAAATTACAGATTACATGTCCTTTACATTTTCGAAGGAAAATCAAAATCAATCAAAAGAGTTTATGCTTTCCTAGATTAATTTTCCCAAACACACAAAAACCGAAACAACTAATCATGAAATGGATATACGTATGTACATACATATGTGTGTAATGTGTGAAGAGGTGTATAACTGCTGCTTGCTGATGATAAGTTTGTAAAGAGGTATTTATACAAACCACTCATCGTCATTGTCGTAGTCTTCGGCCACCTTCGTATAAACATCATTTGTTAGCATCATCATCACTCGTTTAATGTGAAAATTTTTTAATTGGCACTTATCACATCAACCTTCTAATTAAGCAAAACTCAAAACGAACATATTATTGTCATCTCCTTTACCTCCTTGATGGATGGATGGTTCACCACCTCATCTCATAGATATACGACTGGCAATGCAATGGTTTCTATACCTACATACCTACCTCTAACTTACCTACATTACCATGGTATTGCATTCATAAGATCGAGTTCGAGTTTGTTCATTCTTTTAAGTGAAGTGAAAGTTCCTATGCCGAGTAATATGTCAACAGCAACAGCAACAACAACAACTTTTACATCAGCAGCAGCAACAGCAGCAGCAACTACAAGAGCAGAAAATCCTAGAACCAAAACCAATTTCATTCATTCTACCAGAGATGGAAATAATATAGATCATTCAAAGGATCAAACCATTCAGTGGAGAAGAACCACGGGACGTCGCATCATTCATCTATGATGTGGACATAAATTTACAATATCTCACACCAGCTACAAATGCATTTGCTACACAAAACATTGTCAGAGAACTGATCCAAGGAAGAGCTCAGCAGACTATAAGGATGTTGGAACACTTTGCAACATGGACCACGATGAAAGACACCCTTATTAAACACTTCGGACCACAGGAGAACTACATATCTATATACCAACAAGCTGTAAGTTTAAAAAATAATTGTCTCGAGACGTATTATTTAAAATTGTGTTCATTAATGGATAAAATAAATATAAAATATAATTTTGAACAAATAAAATCAATTGAATTCTCGCCAGAGAATGTTAACGGAATGTTTTTTAGAATATTTTGCTCGCAGCTAAATACAAACCAAGAAAGTTTTGTACTAAGTAGAAGTATTGATTCTATGCAAAAAGCATATGAGCTATTAAATACATATAGGAATTCAAATCCTAATAATAATAATAATAATAATAATTTAAATTCCAACCGAAACAATGGTATTGGTAGTTTCAATAATGGTAATTTCAATAATAATAGAAACAATAGGTTCAATAATTCAAATTCAAATTCAAATACAGTAAAACCCGCTTAAGAGAAACGGCAAAAGTCACAGTATTTCTTTCACTTAAGCGGGTTTTTCACTTAACAAATTTCACTTAAGCGGAGTCCGGATAAGTGAAGAAAAAATTTCAATTAAGCGGATTTAAAAATTCCATTCAGCGGAAATTTAAAGCTAGAAAAAAATTGAATTTATCTTTTGGAGTTGCCTAAAAAAAATTAAATAAAATCCCACAACGATTTAATATGTAACACAAAAATAATTTATTGAATGTGTAATCTTCTTTTTAAGAAATGTTAAAATACGTACCTCTTGAGACATTGGAAATGTTGTTTTGGATTTTTGATAGCCAAACCAAAAAGCAATTCGTTTACAAAACGAGAATAAATGGTTGTGAAATACAGAAATTTTAATGTCATTTTTGTGGTGAAAATGGTGGAGGTGAAAAATAAAAAAGAAATTAAAGCGTTCAGCAAATTTTTTGTTCTGTTCGATTAAATTTTTTTTTCACTTAAGAGAGTTTTTTTTTCAATGAGAAATATAAAATTTAACTGAAAATATTTTTCAGGTAAGCGGGTTTTTCACTTAAGCGAGTTTCGCTTAAGCGGAGTGTTTTATAGGTGATTGGTAGAAAAATGCTCGGGGATAAAAGATTTGTTTCAGCTAAGCGGGTTTTTCTCTTAAGCGGGTTTTACTGTAACGGAAATTTGAACAGTGGTAATTATAGAAGTGGTAATTATAATAATAATTATTCTAACTTTAGAAATTCTAATAATAGAAATTACAATAATAATAATCAAGGGAATTATAACAGGATAAATAATTATCCAAATAACAATGATGGTAATAATAATGGGTATAACTATAATGGGAACAATAACAATAGGAATAATAATAATTTTGATCGAAATCAAAATTAAAATACGAATTCAAGAAATCTAAGTAACAACAATTCAAATACTAATCAAAATAACAGGGAATATAACCGAGACATAAATTTTCAGGAGGAGGCCTCAGAGGTCCTCTACCCATAATAAATCTCACAATTGAAAATGAAATTATACCTGTACTAATTTATTCTGGAGCTTCAACTTCCAGCATAGATATCAATTTTCTAAAAACAAGTCCAAGGTATAAATTACAATACCCTCAAGATATAAATGGTCTCACAGGTAAAACAACAGTTACCGAACAAATCAAAACATCTTTTCCGAAAGAATTTAATGCACCAACAAATAATAAAATGATGTGGAAAATTTTGAACTTTTCTGGAAAAAGTTTCAAAGCTATAATAGGACGAAATATTCTGTATCCGTTAAACGCCATCCTCAATTTAGGGGGAGGTTCTTTTAAAATTTTTAATGAAACCCTTTCTTTTAATTATGCTTGCCCTCAAGAAATTAATTGTTTTGAAGAACTCAAGGAATCAAGTAATTTAGATTGTCTTTACGAAGATCTAAATAAAGAAGAAAATGAATCCTTGCGAAAAGTATTAAGAAATAATAATGACTTATTTTACAAAGAAGGAACCGATTTGAGTTGTACTTCAAATACTAAACATAGTATAACCACCACAGATAATATACCTATCTTTTCAAAAATCTACCGTTTTCCTAAAATACATGAAGAAGAAGTAGAAAGACAAGTTCAAGGTATGTTTAAACCAGGCATTATAAAAAGGTCTAATTCCCCATATAATGCACCGATTTGGGTAGTACCCAGAAAACAAGATAATTCAATAACAAATAAATGGCGAATAGTTGTCGACTATCGCAAACTTAATGAAAAGACTCATGAAGACAAGTTCCCTATTCCGAACATTGAATCAATTTTCGATAAGCTTGGTAAAGCTCAGTACTTTACCACACTTGACCTTGCTAAAGGTTTTCATCAAATTATGGTGGACCAAAAAGACCAATATAAAACTGCCTTTAGCACCCCCCAAGGTCACTATGAGTTTGTTAGAATGCCGTTTGGGTTGAAAAATGCCCCGGCTACCTTCCAAAGGATGATGAACGATATTTTAAGAGAACATATGTATAAATAAAATATGCGTCGTATATCTCGACGACGCGACATTCTGATATTTGCCACTTCATTACAAGAAATGGAGGTAAATATAAAATTAATTTTTAAAGAATTAAGAAAAAATAATCTTAAGATTCAAATTGACAAGTGTACATTTTTCTCAAAAAATACAGAATACCTAGGTTGACCGATAAAGGTATAAAACCTAACCCAAGCAAAATTACAGCTATAGAAAAATTATCCGCACCAAGAACACTACTATAGAAAATTCATCGAGAATTATTCTAAAATAGCTATCCCCCTAACGGAATGTTTAAAAAAAGGTAGTACGATCAATGAAAATGATCCAGATTACTTAAATGCCTTTCAAGAGTTAAAATCATTGATCACGAGTCATCCGATATTACGATATCCTGATTTCAAGAAAATGTTTACTCTTACAACTGATGCTTCGGATAAAGCTATCGGTGCTGTTCTGTCTCAAGATAGCCATCCCATCTCTTTTGCGTCTAGAACTCTCTATAAACATGAGATTAATTATTCTATGATTGAAAGGGAATTGTTATCTATATTATGGGCAACAAAATACTTTCGACCCTATCTTTATGGAGTCAAATTTAACATAAAAACAGACCATAGACCACTTGTCTGGTTAAATAATCTTAAAGATCCTGATTCAAGAACAATCAGATGGAAAATAAGATTAAACGAATACAACTATTATATAGAATATGTAAAAGGAAAAGAAAATAAAGTAGCAGATTTTCTTTCAAGAATAAATGTTGATGAAAATGAAATAAATATTAACGAAGGTAATAATAGTGCAAGAGAAGAAAATGAAATAATAGAAAACAAAGGTATAGTGAATAAATTTAAAACACAAATAATTTTATTAAAAGAAAAGGAACAAACATATAAAAAGGTACATAGCAAAAAGAAGATTTTTATAACAGAAGAGGAAATTAATAATAATGAAATGATACAAATATTAAAAAATTTACAGATTTCACTCATAGAGTAACTATATGGGACATTGAAAATGACTTATATTACGTCGATAAAACAAAAACATGTCTAATCTTTGTAATTTTTAATTTGTGTACTATTGTTACATTATAACTTCACAAACTGTCTTAGAAACCATTCTACAGTCTGAAGTTCCAATTTGTAAATTTAATGTCACTTCCCAGTTGGCGGTTAAATTAATGTTGTTAATTTTTTTAATAAGATGAAACTTAGTCTAAATTGTAGCTTAACTCGCATTTATACAATCATACTCATTTTCATCCGCACCGGCATAGCACTTATACACGAAAAAAAGTTACATACCATCTATCTTAACGTATATCTAGGTATTTGACATTTTTGCATAGCTAACCATTGCAGAAAGGTAACTGAATTATTACAGATCGATTAAAGCATACATATAATACGGTTCAACTTAGTTCTCGACTTAGTGGCGACAAATAACGGAGAATGGGCACCTCGCCCTACACCAACTGTTGCCGCTTCTGCTTTGTACGCCAGCGTTGACAAGCTAACCCGACAAAACAACACGGTCACATACACCTAGGGTTCCCAACCGTACTATAATATATAGTATTGTACTATATTTCGGGTCTCTGTACTATATACTGCTGAAGAAATATATAGTACGAAAAAGTACTATATTTCAGTTTGATTTATCAATCATTTTGCATCATATAAACAAATATCAAACACACTTTGATTGCACTTTAAGGTTCCATTTTATACATGTTAATGTTATAAATGATCTTGAAGTCCATTTTGATTCTAAACTAGACTTTAGAATGCACATAGATTATGTTGTCTATAAAGGTAATTCTTTGTTAGGGTTTATAAAACAGAATTCAAACGATTTTAAAGATGTATATACGTTAAAGACCTTATTCATGTCTTTAGTTTTACCTGTCTTAGAATACTGTTGTGTTGTGTGGTCACCATTTTATGAAAATAATGTTTTGAGAATTGAAAGAATTCAAAAGAGATTCACCACTTATGCCTTGAGGAAATTTAATTGGGTTGGATCCTTACCGGATTATAAGTCAAGATGCTCTTTTATAGATTTAAAAACGCTTAAATGTCGTAGGCAAGTAATTACAATGTATTTTATTTGTAAAAGATATTTTAGATAATCGTATATCTTCTATGGAATTGCTTTCCTTAATTCCCTTTTATGCTCCTGTACGAATAATTCGTAACAGAAATGAATTATTCTACATTGCTCATCATAGGACAAACTACGGTTTAAATGAACCGATAACGCGTTCTTTAAAACTTTTTAACGGAGTATGTAATAAAATCGATTTTTGTATGAAGAGGGATTTTTTGAAGGGAAAAATACTTCAGTTATGTAATTGATTCTTTATTTTAGTTTTGTTTTTGGTTTTTCTTTTTTATTGTAATTTATAATTAATTTTCTTAAATTTTTGATTATTATATAAGTATGAAAATTTATTGTATATACATATTTTGTACATAGACCAAACTATTATTTTTAGGCATTATTTTTTTAAACTTTTTTGTAATCAGCAGATCTTTGGTATCAATTGATGAAAATAATAATAATAAATCCGAATGAGACTAAGTCTTGCTGTCAAACGTCTATAGTTTTCGAATGTTTTAAAAATAAAAGCTTGTTTCAAATATGAAAAGTGGAAGCGACAGTGGAAGTTCGTCAAAATCCAGTGGTAAATTAACACCTAAAAAACGAAAGGTACAAAAAAGTCTACAAAGACTACTACAAGACTACAGCGCAATATTTATCTACAATTGGAAAAAGTGGAATTGGCCAGGTTTTCCAACCTTCTTTGTCGGTTTTTGTATGAATTGTCTCAATTCAAATCAATTGTTGACTGATTTTAATACTAAACGAAATTTTTACGAGAATAAAAAATATGAATGAGTTTAGCGACAGAAAAACAGACCAAAAATGGCAATATATTTTTTAAAAATCCGAAAACAACTTACCAAATGTAATTTCTTTTCTATACTCTCTATTCCTGCCACTTCTGCATTTACAGAAAGAATTTTTTTCAATTATGAATTCCAAATGGCGAGAAGAAGCAAGCATCCCACTAATCAAAAATGAACTTTTAATCTACATAAATTTGAAAATTGATTGCGATAAAGCCTATGACACATTTATTTTAAATACAAAATTGTTAAACGATGCTAAAAGCACAAAAAAATATAGATTTTATAAAAATAAATAATTACTAATAATATGTTTGGCCTTTTTTTAACCTTTTTATAAAATAATATATATTTTTGAAGAGTACTATATTTTTTAAAGCTAATAGTGAAAAATACTATAAATGGTCGAAAAAAAGTTGGGAACCCTACATACACCAATCACCGTCCTATCTAATCCACCCACCAGACGTTGCATGGAGCCACTGCTCCTACGGGCCTGGGGAGGGATGATTTACTCCGTGGGGGGCTAAGGAAGGGAGCTCGCCCAAGTACGACAATGGTGCGTTAACCCCTTCTCACCCAGGTGACTATGTGCCGACAGACACTCCCAAACTCAACTAATTTGAGGGCACCCTCCGACCTTACGGGCTACACCCCGCTGAAACTAAAACTACACCCTTAACGGGCCTTTTTTGTCATAGAATTTTTATCATAGGTTTTCCTTATATAGGGAGCATATCCCTAGGGTACCACAATGGATCTACATTGATCTAAGTGTGACGGTAACAAGATCAACTGTCAGCCCACTAACCTAACCTAACCTAACCTAGTTCTCGACTCAGTCGGTTGTTGTTCAAATCAACCCGTGTCTTGGTTGATGAGAAAATCAAAAGATTTTGCATTTTTTCAAATTGATTTACAAGTATTTCAAGTCATTGGACTATGTATATTGTATAAAGCCAAGACATTTAATTTACTGTCCAGGTAAACCTTTTTTAAATCGAGACAAAATTTACAAAGAATATGATGCGAAGCCCAACCTCACTGCTAATTGTTTTTATTCTATAATATTTTATTTTAAAATATTTTGAACCATTCTTTTAATCAATTTAACAATATCGAGTCGCGTAATTTTTTTTAGACAAAAATAATGTTTTTGACACTTGGAGCTGTATTCTTTTAACTGAGTTTATGAAATGTGTGGCCGAGCGGCGAGCATCAATTTAGTTGACAACCAAATTGAATAGTTTGTAGACTACTTTAAGATAAAGCCTAAAATTTTATTTGCATTTGAGGACCTTAAACTTGAAGATCTGACCATTAGGGCTTAAGTTATAAGTTTATTAAAGAGGTTCAAGTACATAGGTAGCTATGCAATATGCATGTTCTAGGTTAAAAAATAAAATTGATTTAGAAGTTAGTAAAGTTTTTACCCAAACGTTTCTATCATATTCTAGGTTCTTTAGGTTGATTTAGAAAAAAATCAACTTTTGTCATATTTTACCTTAATTTTGAGACTTTAACCTCAAAGATCCGATGATTAGAACAGAATATATCAGCTTACAAAATCTACCCTTTTTGATTATAATATTTTAATTGTTTAGCTAAGTTAATTCTAAGAAGTTATAAGCTAACCAAGACCTTAACCTTGATGTTTTTTTCTTAGAACTTAAGTTATAATTTTATATAAGAAGTTCAAGTCAATACTTATGCATATTCTAGGTTAAACAATCAAACTGATTCAGAAGTAAGTCAAGTTTTGTCAAAAGCATTTTCTAGTCTGACATTTTACCTTCATTTTCAGGCCGTAACCTCAAAGATCCGATGATTAGAACAGAATATATCAGCTTACAAAATTGACCCTTTTCGATTATAATATTTTATTTGTTTAGTTAAGTTAATTCTACCTCTTGCCTGATTTACCTAAACATATCTTAACCTTGAGCATCTGGCCCTTAGAACTTAAGTTTTAATTTTGTGTAAGAGGTTCAAGTAGGTACCTATACATATTCTAGGTTAAACAATCAACTGATTCAAAAGTAAGTTAAGTTTTGTCAAATAGATAATTAGATCAGAATATATCGACTTACAACATCGACCCTTTTTGAATATACTATTTAAGTTGCTTAGCTAAGTTGATTTTCCCTCTAGCCTGATTTACCTTAGTTTAAATACCTTAACCTCTCGCATCTGGCCCTTAGAACTAAAGTTATAAGTTTATTAAAGAGGTTCAAGTAGGTACCTATTATGCATATCTATTATAGGTTCAACAATCGATTGATTTAAAAGAAAGTCAACTTTTGTCACATAATTTCTTTAGACTGACATTTTACCTTAATTTTAAGACTTTAACCTCAAACATCCGATTATTAGAACAGAAGTTATAATCCAAACAAACCAACCAAATCCAAACTTTACGATTTTATTATTTGTAAAATACCTACTAAAAATAATGTTCATGCACATACCTACATATGTACATACATGCATATCTACATTCTACATACCTAAATAATGTACATATATCATTTTTGTGCCCGATGCAAAGCCAATTTTGTTTGCCACGTGGTATTTTTTTTTTTTTTATTGCACACACTCCACCGTCTTCTCCCTTCTATCAATATCTTCTTTGTAGGTACGTACCTACCTACTCACATACATATTATGTTTGTTTTTTTTTTCTTTTGCCGTGATGAAATTTGTTCTAAAAAGACAATTTTTCAAGTTTCTAGTATGAATTTTTTTACGCCTTTGCAAAATTTTTTATGCAGATTTGTAGCTTGCCATTTAAGCTTTAATTATCTAGCTTAATATCGAACATCCAATAATTTTAACTAAAGTTATAGGCTTCTAAGTGCGCTCAAATCGAGCATTTTTCGAATTTTACATTCCTCCACTGAATCTCGTCCGTTGGCGATGATCAAAATTTATGTACGCTGGCTGAAATTCATCGCTTGTGTTTTTTTCTTCATTTTATTCATTTTGGTAGTTTCTTTGGTAACACCAACCAAAAATTCAATCGTTCTCCCCCTATACGCTAGAGTTCATTCTCTATCTTTGTTCATTTTGGTAACACCATACTTTTATCAAAACGACCCTATAAACATTTTCAATGTTAAAAATATTTACCTGATAAAGGAGTATTAGGATTTTATTCGGAGTTAGAAGAAAACTCATTTAATGTATTTAAAGATAAGATGTTCTCACATTATAAATTAGTAAAATGTGCATTATTGGCAGAGGATTTATTAAACAAAACCGCATGTTTAGAAAAAATAAAAGAAATTCACGAGTCAACAAACCATAGAGGTATTTACGAAAATTACACAGAATAAAAATAAAAATTCTATTTTGTAAAATTTCAAGAAATAATAATCGAATACATAAATAATTGTGAAGTGTGCAATTTAGCAAAATATGATAGGAAACCCCCGAAACCAAAATTTAAATACACAGTTACACCAAGAAACAAAAACGAAATAATTCATTTGGATATCTTCCATATCGAAAAGAAATATTATTTCACGGTAATTGATAAATTTTCGAAACATCTATACGTTAAAGAAACTATTGATAAAAATTCAACTACCTTAGTTGAATTGATAAAAGAATACATACAAAACTTTGATAAACCGAAGTTAATAGCAGCAGACAATGAATTTAACACTGCTATCGTTGTAGAATTTATAAAACTAGAAAACTTATCAATTCATTTCAATTCTCCCAATAGCCATACAGGCAATGCCGATATGAATAGATGTCATTCGTCACTACTTGAACATATTAGAATCCTGAATATCACAAAACCCAATCTGGATATAACAGACAAAATTCTTAAAGCTTCTAAGTATTATAATAATACAATTCATTCGACTATAGAAAAAAAACCAATAGAAGTACAGTTCGGGAATATTGATACAAACGAAATTTTTAATCTATTAGACAAGAAGAAACATCAATGCTTATAGGTTATCATAATAGAAATAGAGAAACAAATAAACCTTATCCTTATGATAAAGCTTATATTAAAAACTATAATCAGGTTAGACATAAAGAAAAACCCCAAATTTCGAAAAGTAGAAGTAAAATTGAATAATGAAGGAGTAACTATAAATAGTTTAGGCAAAAGAAATCTAAAGATCAATCCTACACGGATTAAAATACAGAAAAAATATTTTAAAGGTCCGAATAACAAACAAAAATAAAATCAATTAGATTCTGTTTTCATTACAGATTTCAACTCCTCTCAACATAAAAACTATTTTTCTAATTTTGACAATAATAATTAGTGTTATAACAAGCTCAAGTGCAGATATTCAAATAGAAAACATTGAAGATCAAGGAGTAATATTAATTAAAGATGAAGAAATATGGATATTATATTTATTCATCAACTTATAACTGGCGTTATTGATGCACCTGATTTACTAAGTTGTATTTGTTTTAATTACCGTGGGGGAAACTACAATATTCGTAATGTGGAATTAATGCATTTATCCCAACACCGAACTATTTATGGCATGCATGAGCCTCTTACCCGCATGTGCAGGCTTTTGAATTTAAACTCAAACGTCTCTGATTTTAATATTAGTAAGATTAGTTTAAAACAGACGTTAAGGACCAGTGCACCACGATCTTAAATGTTTATAATTACAATTTAGTTTCTTATTGTAATTGTATTTTTTTTTATGTATTTATATTTATTCGTATATAATAGTTTTGTATTAATTGTTTTTAAGTGTATGTTTTGTAGTACAGTAGAATCTCGGAAAGATGAACGGTTCTATAAGATGAACAGTTCGGAAAGATGAACGAAATATTTTCACTCTTCAGTGCTCAAAAAGATGAACGAGTTGAAATTTTACACTCGAAAAGATGAACGATTTATTCCCAACTCAATTTTTTACTTTTTCCTTGCTGTTGCGACGCAACATGCATCATCCTCGAATACCTACACGGATATCCGTCGGCATTCGATCTAAGATGAAAGATGCAAAACACCGACGGCAAAACATTCATGCACACATTTTTTTTCATCCATATATCTACCTACATATACCTATTGCTAAGCCAAAAATTTGGGAGATCATAAAAGATGACACATCGTCATATACTAACTATTTATGGGAGGTAACTAAGCTAAATAGGCTTCTATGTTTTAAATTTTAGCCCCTCCCACCATGCGATGTTTTTGTTGTGCATGTATGCAGCGAAGTGATGGCATCGGTTGACGATCCATCAACGGAGGTGACGGTGGATATGAGAAGAAAAAAAAAATGAATATGAGATGTGTATGGTGAAGCTATACATATATATAACATCATTCCTGCATAGAAGATGTGCATTGCCTGGGAAAATACCTCTATAGGTCAATGATCTATAGCTGGGCCAAAATGCAGAATCAGCTGGACCCAGAGGTTTCTTTTAGATGAAAATGATGCTGTATTATTATTCCCGATTTGAAAGCCGTATTAGAGAGTTAAATAAATAAATAAATTTGAAATTTGAAAACCTTTTTAAAGGAAAATTAACCGTGTTTTTTTTATGCTCTATAAGAACATTTTGTGGTGCTGTTATAGTAAACGTTGCGATTGACTTTGCTTAACTCTTTTGAATTTTTTGCTACTCCGGCGATTTTATAGATTTGACTTCGCGACTTTTTTTTACTGCGAAGGAAATAATCCTTTTTTTTGATATTTTGCTATTGTCCTTGCGGCAAACATTGGTCCTTCGAGCCGGATGGTAAAAGATTCTTAAAAGGATCACTAAGACTTAAAAAAAAAAAAATTAAATAGACAGTGCGTACAAAAAAGATACGAGTGTGTGCGCGTAGTTTTTATTGAAGAAAAACTGAAAGACAATCGCGTTTGTGCGTCGTGTAAAAGACATATTATTTGACATAAGTATTTGTACGATCGACTTTTATCCTCCTGTAAGGATCTGGATTTGATGAAACTGGTGCATCGAGGGATCAACGCCTAAAACAGGTGTGTGGCTTTTATTATAACATTATTTTCTTTTAAATCATCGATCGTCTCTGATCTTAATAAAATTGTGGGTTGTGTGTTCTCCGGGTATTTCATTTATAATGAGTAAGAGCAAACTTCCGAGTTTAATAGATGCGGTTCATACTATTTCGCAGGATATAGACGCGGATTATAAAGCGTATGAAGGGCTAGGTGTAATGAAAAAGTCTACGCCCATGAATGAGGCACGTTTAGCAAATTTAGAGACATCTTTTGAAGAGGCCAGAGTCCTTCATCAGAAGATTGTTGAAGCTCCTACAGAAGAAGCAAAGGTGAAATACATGGATACACTCACATTCCATAAATTAAAAGAACTTTTGTTTAATTATTCTTGCGAGTTGAAAGAGCAACTTTCTAAAAACGAGAACCAAACGTCTCTTAATAAATCTTTAGGCGGATCAAATACACCGTCGGTAGAAATTAAGCTCCCTCCAATTAAAATCCCAACTTTTAATGGTTCACTTAAAATGTGGCCTGAATTCAAGGGATTGAAGCGATGGTTAATAAAAATACTTCCATATCTGATGCTCATAAATTGCAATATTTGAAGGGTAATTTAACCGGTGAAGCGGCTCGCATACTTCGAAATACAGATACAAATTTTGAATCTGCGTGGGCATTGTTGGTGAAAAGATTCCAAAACATCAGGTTACTGAAAGACAACCAATTCAAACTTCTATTCGAACAATCTAAATTTATGCAAGAATCCTCCGAAGATCTTAAACTCTTATTAGATACGACTAACGAAGCAAAACAACCACTTAAAAATCTGGGAGTGGCTGTAGATTCATGGGAAGACGTTCTCATCTTTCATACAGTTCGGAAACTTCCATTTACAACTCGTGGGCTTTGGGAATCGCATATTTCAACACACGTAGACTACCCGAAATACAGCGTTTTAGAAGATTTTATTTTAATGAGGTCACGAACATTAGAGGTCATTGGACAATCGTCCTCAGGTGTAAATCACCAGAAAGGTAAAAAATCTTCATCAAGTTCAGTTCGAGTTCATAACTCTACAGTTGTCAATAAGTGTTCGCTGTGTCACAGCTTACACTCTATTCGAAATTGGTTCAAGTTCAAAGCTTTCAATGTAAAAAAAAGGCATGAATTTGTTAAAAAGAATAAATTATGCTTTAACTGCTTATCAAGTGCACATTTTACTCAAAATTGCACAAGTACCTTTAATTGTTCTACGTGCCACCAAAAACATCATTCGTTACTGCATATGAACGAGTCATCTAACACAATGCATGGTACTGAGCACACTCCGACTCCACAATCGGACAAAGCAGCTTCCTCTTCCGCTGATATACCTCCCAATCGGGAGCATCAGATAAATCTGCACCTACAACTGGAATTACTTCAGCTTACAACGCGTTTCTAGCCGAAAACATTCAAGCACCCGTTCTTCTGGCTACGGCTCTCATAAAGGTTTTGACACCTGACGGCCAACCGTGTTTGCTGCGGGCTTTAATAGATCCTGGGTCAGAAGCTTCCTTCATTACTGAGTCTGCCGCTCAACTTCTTAATTTGAAAAAGGAAAGGAACTGTGTTAACATTATTGGCGTTAGTGAAACCAACACAAGTATCTCAAAGTGGAAAGTCAGTTTCACAGTTTTATCTAACGTAAACGGAAACTTTAGTCTTCGACTGAATGCCTTGGTTCTACCCAAACTGACAGCTGTCCTCCCTACGCATAAGATATCGAGTCCTTGTTGGAATCATCTCAAAAACATCGAGCTTGCTGATCCAGGGTTTAACAAACCCAACAAGATCGACGTTTTATTAGGTACCGATGTTTACCCATCAATTATCCTTGAAGGTATAATAAAAGGTGATCCGGGCACCCCTATGGCTCAAAAGACGGAACTGGGGTGGGTGCTTTCTGGAGGCATTTCACCCAGCGACAAATCACAAGTAACATCCCTTCATATTCAAACAGAAACTCAAACCTTAGACAACCTCCTAAGTAAGTTTTGGGAACTTGAGGAAGTTCCGAATCGAAAGTTACTATCACCAGAGGAAGAAAAATGTGAAACACATTATTGCAGAACACATCAACGACAACTGGATGGAAAATATGTTGTGCAACTACCTTTTAAGGAAGGAACATATCCCTCGTTAGGTTTATCTCAACGGTTAGCTCTTGTTAGATTCCTGCAATTGGAAAGGAAATTCCAAAAAAATCCGTCATTTAAAGCGGAGTACAAAAGGGTATTCAATGAATACAAGGAGCTTGGACATATGACAAAAATACAGGTAGCTGAATTAAACTCTTCCCACTATTTTCTTCCTCACCACGCAGTGGTAAAAGAATCTAGTTCTACCACGAAACTACGAATTGTTTTTGATGCGTCCTGCAAAACATCCACTCAATGATGACCATCTTTTTGTTGGTCCTAGATTGCAAGATGATATCTTCGATCACATCGCACGTTTCAGAAAGTATAAAATTGCATTTACAGCCGACATAAATAAAATGTATCGACAAATTTGGGTCACGAAAAGCGATTCTTTGTTTCAACTTGTGTTATGGCGGGATGTAGAGGGAGAAGAGGTAAAAGCATACCGTCTCAACACGGTAACATTCGGTACTGCTTCTGCACCATATTTAGCGATTCGCACTCTTCAACAACTAGCTGCTGATGAACGAGATGACTTCCTCCTTGCATCAAAAATAGCCATGCGGAACTTCTACGTGGACGACGTTGTTCATGGGGCAGACTCAGTAACAGAAGCGTTGGAGATGCAGACACAGCTCATAAGGATGTTGAGGAAAGGAGGCTTTCCACTGCGTAAATGGGCAAGTAACTGCGATAAGCTTTTGATGTCCGTTGCAAAAGAAGATAGAGAAGTACAAATACCACTCTCATTCGACGAAAAAAATGCTATAAAAGCACTTGGCATCCAGTGGCACCCGGCGAAGGATATCTTCACCTTTAAAATTTCTCTTCCGGAAAATAGGAGTATTACAAAGCGGACTGTCTTATCAGATCTTGCTCGCCTTTACGACCCAATGGGTTGGATAGCACCGTGTGTCATCGTTGGCAAACTAATAATGCAAAATTTTTGGAAAAAGCAACAATCATGAGATTCTGAGCTCCCAGCAACAATCATTTCTGCGTGGCAAAATTTGAAAATGGAGCTAAACCTTTTACAGGCCATTGAGATTCCTCGCTGGATTAATCTCACCAACAAATCAAAAGTTGAAGTCCACGGGTTCTGCGATGCATCTGAAAGAGCATACGCTGCAGCAATATACCTTAGGGTTATCACCGGAAATGAAACCTTCATCAATCTCATTGCGTCAAAGACAAGAGTTGCACCTCTGAAAAGTAAATCTCTAGCTCGATTGGAACTTTGTGGAGCTCTGTTGTTGGCGCAGCTGTTGGTCCACACTGTGGATATGATGGAACTCCGATCGGCAAAATGTTTTACTTGGTGTGATTCTCAGATCACACTTGCATGGATTCGAAGCGAACCATACATTAGAACAACTTTCGTTGCCAACAGAGTGGCAGAAATTCAGGAACTTACTGATTCAGGATTTTGGAATTACGTTCCCTCTAAAGACAACCCCGCCGACATTGCATCGAGAGGAGTCAGTCCAAGTGATCTCACTCAAAACCATAAATGGTGGCATGGGCCTGATTTTTTAAAAACGTTTGATGAAAAAACTCAAACTCCTTTCGAAATCAAACCTACGGAACTTGAAACAAAAGGGTCAGAGATTTTAAAAACAAAGAGTAAGTTGATCGCATCTGGGTACCCCATAACTAATATTTTTCAGCTCTGCGTTCACTTCACTTCTTTTGAAACAAATCAACTTCTTTTTAGACATTTTTCATCTCTAAATCGGTTATATCGAGCCGCTGCGTACTGGCGTCGGTACTTAGCCAACTTAAGACTGAAAGCAAAGAAATTACCAACCCGCGTGTCCGGAGCACTCTTAATCGATGAGATATCTTCAGCCCGATTGCGTTTGATTATCCTTGTGCAACAGGAATATTTTACTGAAGAAGTCTTAAAGCTTAAAAATTGTGAAACAGTCTCAAAAAAGAGCAAGCTAGCGAGACTTTCACCAATCATGGACGAAAATGGTATCTTGAGAGTTGGAGGTCGATTAGAAAACGCTGAGCTTCCTTATACACAAAAACATCCAATAATACTGCCTTCAAGTAACTTTTTAACATCACTTATTGTCCATGATACCCACATGAAAACTCTGCACGAAGGTCAACAATTAATGATGGCTACACTTAGGTCTGAGTATTGGATTGGATTCTGCAGTTGAAATCTACTGTCAAACAATGTATCCACAAATGTTTAAGATGCTACAGATTCAATTCAATACAGATGCAGCAAAAAATGGGTGATTTACCTATGTTACGAGTCAATCAAGCTCGACCATTTCAGACGTCCGGAGTTGACTATGCCGGGCCTGTGCAATTCAAGGCTTGGAAAGGCCGATGTAGTAAATTAACCAAAGCATACATAGCAATTTTTGTATGTTTTTGCACGAAAGCAGTGCACCTAGAGCTTGTTAGTGACTACACTACATCTGCATTCCTCGCAGCATTCAAGCGTTTTACTGCTCGTCGTGGAATTTGCTCAAATTTGTACAGTGACTGCGGTACGAATTTCAAGGGAGCTGCAAATATTCTTGAAGCTGAAAGGACACACATGCCAAAACAATGAACAGACGACATCGCGAAGCTTTTACACGCTAATGGGAGTAAATGGCATTTCAATCCTCCAGCAGCTCCGCATTTTGGAGGTCTTTGGGAGGCTGGAGTGAAGTCCATGAAGTACCACTTGAAGCGGATAATCGGACATTACACCCTTACCTTTGAGGAATATGCTACCATACTCGCGCAAGTAGAAGCTTGCCTAAATTCTCGTCCACTTTGTCCTGTAACTGAAGATCCTGACGATCTCTCTATTTTGACACCTGGACATTTTTTAATTGGTTCAGCACTCAACACCGCAACAGAAAGGGATTAAACAGGAATTAAGGAGTCACATTTAGACCGATGGCAGCTTGTGCAAAAAATTCACCAAGACATTTGGAAAAAGTGGAAATCTGAATATTTGGTACGACTACAAAAGCGACCTAAATGGCTTACACCAAACAATGAACAGAAAGTGGGACATTTAGTACTCTTGCCCGATGAGCAAACGCCTCCCACTCTTTGGCGCCTTGGTAGAATAACACAAACGCACCCAGGAGCAGATGGAAAAATTCGTGTTGTAACAGTCAAGACGGCAACCACATCATTTAAACGTCCTATAACCAAACTCTGCTTCCTACCCATGCTAAACGATTCAAACACACAAACCCACACACACACACTTTAAAAATTATTCGCATCTTGTTTTCTAAAATTAACCCCCTAATTTAACCTCAATTTAATACATTAATCTTATAACTAATCTATAACTTATAACCTAGTTTTGCCACACACCATTCCCCATACCTACCTATTTTTTCTTTCATGTACACCATCGTCGGTCACACGTTGAGGATCTACCATCTCACAATCTTCACCTGTATTCCAAGTCAACAATAAACTCAAGAAAACTTACAAAACAAAACCATTACTTTGATGACATCGTTTCCTTTTCCGGCAGGATGTTGCGACGCAACATGCATCATCCTCGAATACCTACACGGATATCCGTCGGCATTCGATCTAAGATGAAAGATGCAAAACACCGACGGCAAAACATTCATGGACACATTTTTTTTCATCCATATATCTACCTACATATACCTATTGCTAAGCCAAAAATTTGGGAGATCATAAAAGATGACACATCGTCATATACTAACTATTTATGGGAGGTAACTAAGCTAAATAGGCTTCTATGTTTTAAATTTTAGCCCCTCCCACCATGCGATGTTTTTGTTGTGCATGTATGCAGCGAAGTGATGGCATCGGTTGACGATCCATCAACGGAGGTGACGGTGGATATGAGAAGAAAAAAAAAATGAATATGAGATGTGTATGGTGAAGCTATACATATATATAACATCATTCCTGCATAGAAGATGTGCATTGCCTGGGAAAATACCTCTATAGGTCAATGATCTATAGCTGGGCCAAAATGCAGAATCAGCTGGACCCAGAGGTTTCTTTTAGATGAAAATGATGCTGTATTATTATTCCCGATTTGAAAGCCGTATTAGAGAGTTAAATAAATAAATAAATTTGAAATTTGAAAACCTTTTTAAAGGAAAATTAACCGTGTTTTTTTTATGCTCTATAAGAACATTTTGTGGTGCTGGTGACTTCGCGACTTTTTTTTTACTGCGAAGGAAATAATCCTTTTTTTTGATATTTTGCTATTGTACTTGCGGCAAACACTTGCCTTTAGTTCCTCGTATTATATTTTTGTAACGTTATTTAGTTTTGTGAATGGTACTTTTAGGCTTGTTTTAACTTGTTATGTAAATTATATTAAATGTTTTTATCAACGAAATGTTGATGCTCGAAAAGATGAACAATTCGAAAAGATGAACGTGCCCTGTTTTATATCTGTTCATCTTTTCGTGATTCTACTGTAGTTGATTTTTGCTACTAACACTGCACTAAGTGATGAGCCGGATAACACATATTTTGTGTTGGCAAATCTTTGGCCGCAAGATGTCGCTTGTACTAAGCTCTCTTCGGCAAAGATCTGATAGTGTGTATAAAGATATACCAATAGTAAGTGACTATTATCGAATTTACCATATGGTAATCCTCCAAGAGTAAATAGATATTCTTAACAATTTAACATCACTTAAAAACCAAAATCCAGATATAATAAAAATTATTCAAAGCAATCCACCATTATTGCAGAAAATTACGAAAATCCAAACTAATATAAAAATGCTATTAAGTTTAAATGAACACTCTGTGAAAAATAATATGAAATTACATAATAATAGAACAAAAAGAGGTCTACTTAATCCAATAGGATCAATTTTTAAATTACTATATGGAATCATGGATAATGATGACAGAGAAGAAATTACAGATTACATGTCCTTTACATTTTCGAAGGAAAATCAAAATCAATCAAAAGAGTTTATGCTTTCCTAGATTAATTTTCCCAAACACACAAAAACCGAAACAACTAATCATGAAATGGATATACGTATGTACATACATATGTGTGTAATGTGTGAAGAGGTGTATAACTGCTGCTTGCTGATGATAAGTTTGTAAAGAGGTATTTATACAAACCACTCATCGTCATTGTCGTAGTCTTCGGCCACCTTCGTATAAACATCATTTGTTAGCATCATCATCACTCGTTTAATGTGAAAATTTTTTAATTGGCACTTATCACATCAACCTTCTAATTAAGCAAAACTCAAAACGAACATATTATTGTCATCTCCTTTACCTCCTGGATGGATGGATGGATGGTTCACCACCTCATCTCATACATATACGACTGGCAATGCAATGGTTTCTATACCTACATACCTACCTCTAACTTAACTACATTACCATGGTATTGCATTCATAAGATCGAGTTCGAGTTTGTTCATTCTTTTAAGTGAAGTGAAAGTTCCTATGCCGAGTAATATGTCAACATATCAGCTTTAGTTTTTTTTTTGCTTAATTTTTTGTTTTTTTTTTTAGCAGCCCCATCAACCACAGCAGCAACAACAACAGCCACCCAAGCAGCAGGCAAAACAACAACAACAACAAAAACAGCAACAGCAGCAGAACCAACAACAACAACCGAAACAACAGCAGCAGAGACAAGAGCAGCAGAGACAACAGCAGCAGAGACAACAGCAGCAGAACCAGCAGCAGCAGAACTAGCAGCAGCAGAAGCCACAGCCGCCGCAGATCAACAAAAAAACGGGAGAAACGGAATTTGCCGTTCTTCCTGGTTCAGCTGTATCTCCGTCCTCAACTACCAGGTTGTAACTTGGGATAAATTAAAGAGGCGCGGCGACATGCTTCAATGCAATGCGGCCACACCGCAGCAAACTGCGAAATGCAGTCACGTTGCGTTAAGTGTATAGAGAACCACATAAGGGGAGAATGTAAGTTAGGTCAGGAACGGGTCAGAGATAAGACCCTGCTTAAATGTGCACTCTGCCGGAAGGACGGGCACCCCGAAAGCTGTCGGGGATGTCTCATCTTTCAGGAACTAAAGCAAAAAAAAAGCAAAGCAAACAGAAGTAGAGAAACCTCCACCAACCACGCGAGTTACAAAGGTACCCACACATCCAATACCCAATATGAATACTCCGCAGTTGGTATCGATCCAAACACATAAGTCAGCAGTTTAGAGCTCTGACATAAACAACCATTAAATGCCACCACCAAATTCGCCACAACCAAATTGCAGAATCAGCAGCATCGGAAGGCATCCACAAATAATGCAATGTCAACATAATTCGACGATCGTATGATCTAATATATACATTCACATATTATATCCGGCATCATAGATTGTATCTTAATTCTTACCATATTGTATTTTAGCATTAAGTTTAGTTCTATTTCTCATCTCAAATAAATGGTCCATATAAAGTAATCTTTGACTTTTCCTCCACGTTGGAGAAGAATATAAGAATATATTTTTTTGTAATCTCAGAAGATTTCCAACGTAACTCGCGTGCTCCTACAGTAACGCACGTCAATCCCCAAATATCCTACTCCCAAATGGCGGCAAGAAGGGGAAATACGGTACAGCCTGCGCCAAAGGCAGCCCCACAAGCCCTCGTGCCTAAGGGTCCGGATGCACAGGCCGAAATAAGAAGCATGTTGCTGGCTATTACTGGTCAGTTAGCAGGTCTTCAAAAAGAGATAAGGGAGCAGCCGAAGAGGGTGGACCATATCTACTCTGTTTTGCCGAGCTTTACGCAATTTATAGGTTAAGGGCGCGCTGCCGGAGAGCCCCTTTAGGATCCTTTCTGTAAATGTAAATTCACTGATTAGGACCGGGTTGGGTATAGCAGATCCCAGAACCACTGATACCAAGACCGGTACAAAATACCTGCAAAGTCTTAGCTATTAATGTTAATAATTGATGGGTGAATTTATAATTTTATTTAAATGTAGTCACATTAAGTAATATGGTCACGGCCATGGGCTGAAAATGTTACATTTGTAGGTACACATTTTTACTCGAAAATTACAATATAAAGTTAGATATTTTTTAATTGCAAGCCTCCCAAACGACCTACATTTCGTACCAAACAAAGTTTTTTAATTTCTGATATAGTTTTTAAAATGAAGCCTTTTTTAGATTTTGAACATTCATAACGTAAAAACGGTTCTACACGAGTTACAGGTTTAGAATTGTAATCAATTTTAGTAAATCTGGAATAGATTTATGAAAACACTACATATAGGTACTGTATCGACCCACGATCGTCGTGTATTAAAACAGTTATTATGATTGAAACACTTTACTTTAATCGATGTTCGCTCTCCGGCTGCACATTGACAACTGACTACGAATAACAGAATAATATAATAATATTCATCTTATATTTTCCCCTGGTCGTCTTGTGGCATAGGTCTCCACATCCCTCCAATATTTTTTCAGCTTTAGGGTCAACCTCGGATCGTTAACTTTCACATTAGTTGGTGCTTCTGGTTCCTCTGCTGCTGATGGGGTGTTGGTCATGGTGGTTGTGATAGTCGGATTATCATTAACCTCTGTTGGCATGTTTGAACCTGTAGAATAATAATTATTAGTTTTACGATTGTGATTTGACTTAATTTTTTTTTACGCAACCAATGGGTATCTTCTTAACATGGCTTATATTACGTCTGAACACTTTGTTCCCAGCTTTTACCGTGACTTCGCTGTTCTTCCTGTCAATAACTTCGAATTCTGTATGATTGAAGTTGGGAGTAAGTTTGTCAGAGAACACTACATTTTTGATTAAAACTTTATCCCCTATTTCTATCTCTGAATCTTTTGCTCCTCGTTCCCTATCTCCTCTTTCTTTTCCTTTTTGCTTGTTGATAGAATCGCGGTCCCTAGCTTCCGAATCAAGCATCGGTTCTTCCATATCCAGTAAGGAAGGAATTTTGTCGCGGATTGTTCGATTGTAAAGTAACTCCGATGGGGCTTTACCTGTTGTACCGTGGGGGGTAACATTATACATTAGTGTGAACTTCTGCATCTCGTCTTTATAATCACTTCCGTTAGAGTGGGCTATCTTCAAGCGTTTTACGATCTGACGATTCATGTTCTCCACTTCACCGTTTGCTTGTGGCCAGTAGGGTGGTGAAGTTATAAGCTCAATGGGCGTCATCGCAACTGAACATATCCAACTTGACACGTCACAACTGAACATTATACAGGCCGACACAACCTAACTGAACATAGGGTACAGCCCGACATAGGTACAAAACTCGACATGGCGCATGATTGATTTCATTTAAATGTATGAAGAGTTCATTCTGTTCTCTTACAACATGTTTTATTGAATAAAACCTCCCCCTTTTATAACTATGTGTTTCTTATGAAACCATTTTATTCTCAGTCTCATCGCAGGAGCGATGAGGATAATAACATAGGGTTGCGCTTGCGCTTTTCGTTTTTAGTTTAATTTAGGTAGTCTAGTTTTATTTAGATTCTTACTTCTTTGGGAAAGTGATTAGGTATTTAATAAATGATTTGCCATAATAATAAAGATGAGGTTTCATAGAATAAAATAGATTATAATTAAGGAAGTAAATAGAAAAAAAGATACCTATGTTTTAGCCAGGTAGGTACCTAGGTGTTAATTTATCATTTAAAGGGTTCGTTTACAAATGTGACTTTTTAAAGGATGATTTTTTAAATCGATTTTCATTTCTCATAGATCTGGATTTGGAGAGCTTTTAAATCAGTAGGTAGCTTAGCTATTAAGTCTAGCATGTGGCAGGGATAAGTTTAGGATATTTTGAACAGTAAGATGTTAGCTGATACAAAGGTTTAGGTAATAATAAGCGGTGAGTTTAGATTTTTAATTTGGATTTTTGTTCAGGTATCTACGGTAATGTAGATATATTTATGTAGATTAGGTATACCTACCTACTTATAGGTATTTAAGGTAGGTTGTTTGTATTATGTAGGTATTCTAGAAGTACAGTCATTTTACCAATTATAATAATTATGTAGGTAAAGCAATGTGTTTGAGAATTATTTGAGCAAATAGGTACCTACTTTTTTTTTAGGTGGGTAGGTAAGTATTTAACTACTATTTCAAAAATTGTGCAACAAAAAACGTGAAATAAAAACGCATACCTACCTAGGTGCCCTATTTCGCTGGCATCTCACGATTTGATTTGATTTTTTTTATGAAATGGATTCAGGTTTTTTGTTTTTGAGGAAAATGAAAATTATGAAAACAATTTTTTCTGCAAATTTACATTATGTACATTAGGGTGCTTCTTATATGACCGAAAAAAAATTTTTTTCGATTTTTTTATGGGGCACCCTGTCATTATGTTCTACCCTATAAGAATACTATATGGTATTTTTTTGGGATTTTAATATTTAATTTTAGGGGTCGCTACCATTCACTAAAGATCTAAGTAATAAAAAATGATCATTTTCAACAAAATTTTTTTTTTAATGGTTTAAATTAGGAAAAACAATTAGAAACTAAGCTTAATAATAACTAATTTATTTCAATACTTTGTAAAAATAAATTTCTTAAAATTAAGATTACAATTTTTTTATTTTAGAAGTGTACATTTTTTCGTATCAGGGTATTTTTTTCTATAATTTTTCACAACTAACAATAAATATTGTTTTTGCTCCTCATTTGTGGTATGCAACTTGTTGTATTCTTCCATCAGGGCAACACCACGCTCAGCAATGTCATTAACAACTCTCATGGAACGAACAATGTCCCTACAAGATCTAAAGGAAATATCTTCTTCCCATTTTTCAATGTCAATGTTTAAAAAATCATGTGAAACTCCCATAATTTGGAAGAATCTTAGAGTATTTCTCGTAACAAAATCTTCTAAATTCTTTGAAGAAACAACTTCGACATCAACTGTAATTTTTTTGAGTGGAAACTCAATTCCTTCATTATTTAGGGCATTAATCATTTTACGTTTAGTTTCGTTGCTAACATTTTCATCAAAAAAAGCAAGGGCGACAAGTTCCTCCGAAAGGTACCATAAGTGACCAAGAAACTTCTTCATCGCTGTTTTGGATAGCGGAGGGTTCAAAATTGCATACCTTTTTAAATCTTTAAGAAGTTGAAGATCGTTTCGAGGTGCATAAGTAGCTGAAGGTGATTCAAACCAGTATTTCACGTATACGGCAACAGTGAATAGGCAAATATCTAAAATTCCTCTCTCTTCTCTTTTTGTTAGCTTAAACTGTCCTCTGAATAAATACAACTTTAAGGAGTAAATCGACTTTGCCATCCATCGAGCACGGTGTAGTCCAGCAGGGGCTCGGAAAGAGATTCCTTTCTCAGGAACACCTCCTAGGAAGATGATAGACAGGTTTAAAAGCTCATAATAATCATCTCGAACTTGAAATTGGTTGATTTGATTCTGAGCGAAAGATATGATTTCAGCAGCAGTTATAATTTGTTCACATTTATTTAAAACTTCATTGGCAGCAATTTGAAAATTTGATTGTTGAATACGAGTCCAGGCATTTTTAAATCTTTTAAATATTAAAATATCTGGTCCAGATGAGCAACCAATCGACTGAACGACTACAGCTTCCAGCATTATTTCCATCATATGATGACGACAGGCCAGCCAAAGCATTTCTCTATTCATCTTCTGCTCAAGTAGGATGCAGGCTCCATTCCTTGGACCAGTATTAACAGCCGTTGTGTCGAAGCTCATACATTTAATTTTGTCGAAAAGTCCCCATGAATTTATTGCTTCATAAATTGCTGTTGCTTGTGCAACCCCGGTTCCGGAAACAAGTTTTGGGACTGCGAGCAGCTGGTCAATATTTTTTCCAGAGACCAAAATTGGAAGTCGATCAACAGTTTCATGGCCAACAATGTCTTCTATCATTTTTCCATCCCAATGAATCGTAAGGGCAACATCTGATGTAAAATCATTTTTCAGAGTTTCAGCAAGCTTCTGTCGAGTAAATATACGATGACGACGAATTGAAGAAGAATTAACGTTGTATTGTAAAGGGTCACAGCCAAGAGTCTTAAGAGTTGTTGTTAAAACTACAGTCGCTTTTCGGTCGCTTATTTTGGCAACATCCAGACAAACTGCCAAATCATCGCTCAAAAGTTTCTTTCTTCCTCTTTTTGTAAGTGGTGATTCCTGATTTGAAGGGACTGAACAAAAGTATGTATCGTTTTCAGATAAATTTTCTTCGTCATCTTCACTAAAATATACTTCAGACGGAATTAAAGCTTGTTTATCCACAGTCTGTGAACTAATAATTTTATCTTCACGTTCTCTCATAGCCCTCAATCTTGATTTTTTCTTGTCAGCTTCTTCTTCCTTCTTTGATAGTGCCTTATCTACATTTCCAATCTTACCTGGTCGACCTTCTTTGCGTTGTGCAATCAAAAACTCTTTGTCCTCTTGAATACAAATAATTTCAAGTGCGTCTGCGTGGGCTACATCAAAAAGTTGCTCTAGACTTTTTTGCCAAAGTTGTTCTTTTTGTTTCAAACAACCAGATCGTTTCGACTTATTTTCCTTATTTTTTTTAAGTTTCTGCCATTCTTTAAAAAGAGTTTCTATTTTTTCTACAATATGCTTTTTTAGTTTTGTCGGTATTCTACATTTTTCCCAAATACTTAAAATTGCCTTAGCAGTAGAATGGGAAGAATCTCTTATATTTAGCTTGAGATCATCTTTGCAATGGAAAAAATATGATAGCACCTCTTTCCTTGAAGGTAATTTGGTCAAACCGAAAGTTGGGGATTTCTGACCGACTAGCCATACATCTGTCATTTTTCTTGTAGAAATAATTGAACTACTTGTTGATGCCATTGCTTAACTAAAAATTTTACTTTTTAAGAAAACTACGTAAAATAAACATGTTTTGGAGACTTACTGCTGTTGAGGAGTTTGAAATTTTTAAATAATTGATTGAAAAGCACTTTATAAGTTAAATGCCTTAATTATTTATAATGACACTCTAACCACTTGGTAAATAATAACAATAAAGAAAAGACTAACACAACAATTGAACACAAAATTGAATATAGCTCAATTTTGATAAAAATGCGGTAAAACAATTGCGTCTCTTTCAAATTCATGATATTATTTGCATCGGTAGCTACGTTTTTTTTAATTTGTTTGAATTTGCTTTGAAAACTAATTTTGTTTTTATATCTTTTGGTGATTTCTGTTGTTTTAATATTTGCTTAATATATCATTGCAATCTAGGACTCAATTTAAAATTTTGAGACCAAAGTAAAAATTTTATGATTTTTCAAAACTTTGAGTTGTGGTAGCGACCCCTAAATCTTTTTGGAACATGACCAAATTTTACCCAATTTATATTTTAGGCATAAAGAACAAAATAAAAGGGTGCCCCGTTAAAATTTTAAACATTGAATTTTAAGAAGCACCCTAATGTACATACTACATAGGTATTTTGTTTATGTATAGTATAGGTGCATATAGGTATTTAGTTTTTAAACTTGATCTACAATTTTTGGTCAAAAATTTCGTAACAAACGATTTTTCTGCTATTTTTCTGCGTTCTGCTATTAAAAATAGCAGAACGCGATACAATTCCGCGTCCATTCCAAGTTATTTACAAAATTTAGCCAAGCTAAAATGAAGACAAGCATTGCAGTCAGAAATGATGGTTTACTCTTAAGAAATGACATAGGTATGTAGGTAGGTACATATGTAGGTACCAATTTTTTTAATCCCAAAATAAAGAAAAATAGGTAGGTAGGTACATAATATATCTAATAATCCGAAGGTATCCTACCTACCTTATTTTAAAAAAAATATGAATTTATGCAAAAATTAAAAATTGTCGTAGTTGTTTTTACAAAAGAAATGTAGATACTTACATACCTATAGATATGTAGGAAAGTGTGGGGGTAATAATGAATTCTGTATGTGACAAAATTCGTAAATTTAAAATAATTCTGTTTTTTACATTTTTGCCTCTAGACTCTTGAGAATCACCTATAAAAATTAGAATTGGAGTAGGTAAAGGTAGATATGGTTAGGTATAGGTAGGTATTTGACTTTACTGACGTAATATAACTTGGCCATGTCCTTATTTCACGGCACTTCAAAACCCTAAAGTTTAAAGAAAATCGCGGTGCCTATGTATATCCTATATATAAACATATAAGTACCTAGATATAAAAAAAAAATACATATACATATGTAAACACATGATATATACATGAGTATACATGGGTTTATTGTGATTATACCTACATTGAACATTTTTATATATTGATGCTTTTTCATTTAGGTAATAAGGTAGATACCTACTTACTGTATAGGTACAAATATGCTGGTATAATTCAAGAATTATTCTTGTTTACCAAAATGTTAATGATCAATAATTCAAATTATGTTTGAATAATAGGGTTTTCAAGTTTATAAATAAATATGAATCCGAAAATATGTAGGTACATTGTACCTACAATGTATGTATTTATACATTTTTCAATAGTAAATTATAAGGACATTAAGCCTTAATAAATATTCCTTTTTTTTACTGGAAAAGGACAAAAAACTTCATTGATATCAAATAAACAATCCCAATGATATCATCCTCTCGATTAACATCCGGATCTGCCATAAGTAGGTAGGGAGGTACCTTCTTAGTCCTGACATATGAACCTACTTAAAAAAAAAAAAAATTTAGGTACCTATAAAACTTTAGTCTTTAAGAATACCTACCTACTCCAGAATAAAATATTTTCATTTTTATTGTTTTTCAAAATGCATTTTTATACCTATGTAGATACATTTATATTATAATACCTAATAAGTTAAACTTTATATACCTACCTATTTTTTAAAATTAGTTTTTTTATAAACTACCGTTTTATTGTAAAAACTAGTTTTGCCAAACCATATGCCGCGAGTTATATATGTACATATAGGCTAACTTTATACTGCTTAAAGAATCACTAATTTTGCTTTATCTATAAATTTTAGGCTAGTGGCTCCTCATATTTATTTTAATATTGGTTACCTACCTATGTAGATTTAAATGAAAATAAAACCAAAAAAAATTACTTTTTATTGGCAAGGTAGGTAGGTACCTACAATAAGAACCACCAAAACTAAAGCGATTTTGTATTCACCACCTTCTCTTTTTCCCTATCATTGAAACTACCTTCCCATAGCTTGCCTCACAAAAATTGGTTCACATATCACCGTCATATCATATTCCATTCTATATCTATAATTATAAAAATATGTGAACAAATCCAGTTTTACATTTACCCAATATAATTTCCCAAAATATAGATTGGCACAATATGAACCTATCAAAAAACTATATTGATTATGTTTAATCAGCCACCGCCTCATCTATATATCTCCCTCCTCCTCTTTTTCTTTTTTCTATATCATAGTATAAAGTACCAACCCTCAGTCAACCTCACACTACGCAAAAAAAAAACACAAAGCATTCATTTCACAAAATTCATTCTTAAAAATGAATTTTATATCCATGTTGAGAAATTTTCATGATCAGTTAAGTCCATGTTGAGTCGCGAAATGTCAAGTTAGGTAGTGTTGGGCTGAGGATGTTGTGCTGAACCATGACGGGTCATACCCAACCCCTAAAATGTATCTTAGTTTTCGAGAAATTAACAAAAAAATGAAAAATACTTTTTTCCAAGAAAAACACATTTTCCGGATTTTTTTTGGCGGATTATCCCTTTTTTATTTTTTATTGCATAACATACGGTTTTTAGCAAATAATACAAAAAAAATAAACTTGATTAACTAGATTTTACCTTTTATTATTTTTCATTTTTTTTTATTTCTCAAAAACTATAAGATACATTTTAGCATCCGGTTTTCTGTTTTTTTTATTGAAAATTAGTAAGGGCATTGAATTTTGAAAACAAAAATTAAAATTACATAAAATTTTGAAAAAAAAAATTGTTGGAATTTTTTTTTTTTAAATTTCGAGTTTGAAAATTAATTTTTCAAAAACTGTTCACTGACACAACTTAATTTAAAATTAAAATTAAAGAAGAGATTTCTGGCTTTCCAGAAATGTATAGCATGGCATTGTAAATTTAACCGTTGTTTTTAAATAATTATTTTTCCGTTTCAAGTCAATTATTTAGAAAATTGCCCCTCCCGCCTAAACGGGGGGAAATAAACCCCCCTCTCATAGGATTTTTTTCTTGTCTTAACCCAACCTAGTCACTCCGACTTTTTGTTGCACCATGTTGGAAAAAGAAGAATTATATTTAGTAAAAAAGAATTTTAAAAGGAAGAATTTATAAATGTAAGTAAGAAGTAGATACTACAGTATTAAATTGCATATGTGTTGAAGATAATGAAATATTTAAAAAATTCCAAGATATATGGAAAAAATAAAATACATTAAGTAATAAAATATTACATAGATATATGATTATATTTCATTTCATTTCATTTACTCATTTATAAAAGAATTAGAAGCAAGAGAAATAACATTAAAAAATCATAAGAACCATAACCAAACAGGAATCGAAAAAACATATTTAGAAATAAAATATGAATATTTTACACCTAACCTCAAAAATTTAATTAATAAAATAATAAACAATTGCTCAACATGCATGGCAAAGGCAGAAAGAAACCCAATAAAACTACCTTACGAAAAAGCTTGTAACGGAACCGAGGTGTTATCGGCAAGGATTATCGATAGGGTGTTCCGTTTCCTCTAACTACAAGAGGTGCTATAACCCTTAAACAAACAAAAAATCACGTCAGGACATTTTGAAACTAGTCCATTGATAATCCTAAAACCTTACCTCCCTTTACCACCATTACAACCCATAGCTTACAGGATCTATGGGCTGATCCTGGCAGCAGGCAGGAAAGGGTGTCCAGGCCACCACCGCGTGGCATGCTAGCATATAGCACGTCCTAGCTCGTCGGTGGGGGGGAGTTCTTGCCGTGGTAGCACTGGACGGTCGTCACGTTTTTACATGCCGGGAAAAAAAAGGAATTAAAAAAAAAATAAATTAAACGGGTTCATAAAAATAGAGCCCAAATTCGTCTTGACTGGCTACACTGATATCAAACTCTTCTAGAGAGGAGAGAGCGAGATGGAAGTGTCTCTCTGAGGTTAAGCCCTCCCACGTATCCTGAAGGATACAACCTTGGTGCTGTGTCCTCCTATTTACAGTAGCCCCAAAAGAATGCTTGTAACTTATAAAATCAAAACATCAAACTAAATCTAAAACAATATCGTCATTATTCTAAACCTTTTCATAGCTTACCCTCACTTTTTGTCACATCCACCCCTGACATCCTTAAACCGAACTCATTTTGAAATTCTTATTTCTGAATGCTGAAAATTGTGTGGATCGAAACTTCCCAAAATATTATTCACCCATGAGGGGAGTTTGTAGAAAAAGGCCGAATTCTGTTTTCAATTCAAAAAAGATCATACTGACAATGTTTATTAATCGAACTTATATCCTAACAAAAAAAGATCCTAAGAATACCTAAAAATAATTTTTTATAATATACAAAAATTATTATAAACTATGAAAAGTATGTATAACCAACAATCAGTAACCTAACAATTAAAAATTCTCTTTGTAATAATTCTTACGATTGAATAAACAAATCGAATTTTCAAAATACTAAATTACTATACTCTGTCCAACAAAAATTGGCAGTGTAGGCAAGATAGGACGTTTGCCTCTCATTCTGGCTACAGTGGATTCCATAAATCTGTCCTTCATTAAAGCTTTCACAGGGTTGTCGTAGTGTCCACGATAACACTCATCATTAAAAACTTTTTCTTAAAGCTCGAAAATCAAAAGCACCTTAACAGAAACTTAAGGAAAAAAAGCTGAACGAATTACCAAATGCACACGGGTAACTCTGAATGCACATCAAGCAGCAGCCAATCACCATTGGCCACAGCAATTCAGTGCACACTCAGATGTGCCTTGAATAGGATGTTGGGTCTGTGTCAAATGCTAATGGAAATTCACGGGCGGCAAACATTTTTTCTGGAGGAGTTATTTCAATTTAATATGGTGCAAAAATATGGCACGCTACTGATTTTGAAAAAGCTTTCCCATAAGACGTACATAAATTACTGAAAATTATTTTCAAAAAAAAATTATCAATATATTTATCAAAATAATAGTTTGTTTTTTTTTGTTGATAGTAAAAAAAGAGTATTAATTAAATTAATTAATGTTTAATTAAATTTAAAAACAAAATAAATAATACTTTTTTTTTTTGCTCCCTACTGTACCTTATCAAAATTCTCAACTGTTACGCTGGCAAAGTATATATTTTTTTTTGTTTCTCTGTTACACCATTGATGTAGTTATATGGATAGAGGAGATTAGCAACCGTATATAATGTTTGACTTCGTAACTGTCAAAATAGATTGCTCTCTTAAACTTATATGAGAATCGAATTTCTCTTAAATTTTTTTTCTCTAGAATCAATACTGAAATCACAGTAATATCTCCCTCCGTGGAATATCGTTTTATTTTTTTAAACAAAATTATAATATGTAATGTAATGTAAACAATGGACTTACCATAAATCAAACCTCTGACGATGATCTTTGATGAGGTGCACCGCTCCAAAATCGTTGTCAGAATATACACTTCTAAGGAAAATTTTATATATTTTTTTTGAAATTAGAAAAATAAAATGTACGAAGGTAAAAAAAAAAATAAGTTACTATTGCCGTTGATAAATTTAGATAAGAGAGGGAGTATAGGGATTGATAAAAAGGCATTTTAATTGGAAATAAAGTTAAATAGCTATATACAAAAAATTAAGAAAAATTATAACAAAAATTATAAAAAATATGTTATGATGAAAATTGTGGAACTGGTGAAGATGGTTGTGGATGAAGATGGTGACGTCAGAGTTTACTGGTGGTTGATTTGCTCAATGATAGTTGTACAGTTGATCTGGATTCTTGATTATGTTGTTTCGGAGTTTAATGAAAATGTTTTTTTTTTCAGAGTTTTCTCTCACCTTTTGCTGTGTAAGTAATTTTTTTTTTTTTTTTCAGAATTATTTTTTTGTAAGATACATATGTTTTTTTTTGTTTTTCTTTTCCAGGTTACTTTTCTTTGCAGGGTAAGTATTTGGGTTTCAGATTATATTTTTTTCTTTTTTTTTTTTTCAGGTTATTTTTTCTGTAGGGTAAGTATTTTTTTTTTCAGGTTATTTTTTTTCTGTAGGGTAAGTATTTTTTTTCAGGTTATTTTTTTCTGTAGGGTAAGTATTTTTTTTCCAGGTTATTTTTCTGTAGGGTAAGTATTTTTTTTTTTTATGAGATTTGGGTATAACTTTTCACTTTTTCGGTAAGTAGGTATGGCTTTTTCAGTTCTCTTTTTTTTTGCGTTTCGACTATTTTTCGTTTCAAGAACTTTAAATAGAAATATAACCAAGTAGACTTTCTAATACTACACGAAACTAGCACGTGTTAAAAAAAATCGAACCACGCGTTTATTTGATTCCATTGAATCCGTGCGGGCAATTTGGTTCGTTCGCAATATCTGTATATTTTGTTTTTATTTATGTTTGTTTTATTTAAATTACTTTTACATTTTTAACTTTTAACTTTTCTTTAAAAAAAATAAGACGAGTTTTGTATATACATTATGCTGCGAACCGAAATAACTTACGCGCTAGGACGGAAAATAACGACGTCGTCCTGAGAAATAGAGAAGTTAATAGAGGCAAGTTCTGCATCGAAGAGAGCTTTTTATAGCCTGCCAGTAAGCTTGGTCAAGTTCGAACTTTCGAAAGAGAGCGGTTTGATAATGGCGGGAGGAAGTGTACCGGATGAATTTATTTCTGGCCGAATCTTAGACCTGAAAATCGCATATTTGGTTTCAAAAATTATTTTGGAATTTTTCATAAATATATGTGACCCAATATTAATTTTCCAGTCTAAAATCGGTACAAATTCACGAACCGGAAACACTTCCATATTGAAAATCTACACTTCATGTTGTAGGTATTGGAGTTCGTTTTCGGATACTTACTCTCAATCCATTTTTTTTAATGATTCGTAGATGATACTCAATGAGCGTAGAGTAAGTGAGCACCAATTATACATATTTTGATTGAGAAGACAACGATCGGAGTTTTTTTTTTTTTCTTCGACGTCACTCATCTCCATGATCTACATACCTCCCACATGATTAGAGCTTAAATTAAAAATTAATTATTGAATGGTTCAGAGATTTGCTATACTATAGGTATCGAGAATTCTCAAACTGTAGGTACTGACTGTTGGTTTTTGTTTTCCCTATTAGATTTATACTTGCTAGTTCAATTTAGCTAAGATTACTCACAATATTTAAAAAAAACAAACAATCGTCAAAATGTACACTCGGGCGTATACGCACTATTTTCCCACAAGCTGACTCCAAGGCACCCTAACGAGCACTACCATATCGATATATGGTTCGTAAATAAAAAAGAAAAATATTTATCATATATTGACAAATTTTTCAAATTTGCAGCAATAGAACCAATCAAGAGAAAAACATACATAGACATTATAAACGCACATACAAAAATATTCTCATACAATGAAAAAACCAAACAAAATAACACTTGACAATGAAAATGTAATACATTATTTTATTTTACAGCCATAGACATACTAGACATGGACTGCTAGTCGATACTAATTTCCATACAAAAATATCAATGGAAGTAGTTCCTTATTTAATTAGCGACATAAGCGCTTTTGGTGTAAAAGTGACAAAAAAAATAAATATTCTTAAGGCCATCTCTTGGCACTTGTTTCGGACAAGCTGTTTTTGCCTTAGAAACCACTGCCATCTGTTATTATTTCTTATAAAAATCAAAGCCATCTGTTTCAATTCAAACATAAACTTTGACGCTTGTCATTTGTGTGCTATTTTTTTAATTTTTTTGTTTTGTAGTTTTCATTTGGTCGTACGTGGTAACTATTTTGTTTAGTTAAATATTTTATTTTATCTTATCTTATCGCTAAATTCTTTAGGAAAAACGAAGCAATACAGAATTGCCTTCTGCTTCTTCAGCTAGTTCTCCATTACCTGTCCTGTCATGTACCTATCAAATCCCAAAGTAAGATAGATCATAAATAAGACACTGTCCATTTTAACAATAATGCAACTGTTGGTTTTAATAGAAAATGGCTAAACGTCGAAGAAAACAATTTATGCGGTGGTGAATTCATATTTTTGCACTAGTGTGCGTTAAAACATGGACACTAGTGCAAAAATATGAACTCACCAACGTGTTTAGCTTCTAGGCAAACCAGAATGACAGCCGAGCTTTCCATTCTTTGTAATTCATAATCTCTGGTCAAACCAAAGTGTCAAAAGTTACACCATATTTTCCGCTTTTAGACCAAAAGCGCTCGTGTCGTTTATAATTAAAGTTGGAACCAATGTGAAGTTGGCTCCTAGCAGTCCATATCTAGTATGTCTATGTTTACAGCAAATAGACACATCGGAAATTCCGATGTAGAAAGACTTCATAGTAGTTTAAATGAACACATGAGAATCTAAGAGCAACTACAACTATCCAATGAAGAAGATATACAAGTAAAACATGCTACTTAATCACTTGAATCATATAATAACGTAATCTATTTAACTACTAAAGAAAAACCAATTGATGTTCCCTTTAATAAATTGGACAGTAAGGTAATATACAAAAGTATAGAAAAAACTAAAATAAAAATTTTAAACAGAATAAATATAGGCAGAAAAGACAAAGAAATAGATGAAAATTATATCAAAATAACTCAACCCGAGAAAATTAAAAATAAAGTCACACCTAAACATAAAAAGTAAAATTATTAATTAAATTAAATAAAAAATAGACATAGGTAATAAATATAAAAAGATAAAAAATAAAAAAGCTCATAAAGAGCAATTTTCCGTACGAAAGAATTTTACTGAAAATATTCCCATTCACAGGGATGACACTTCATCAAAAGAAGCCATTTGTGGATCACCATATGATCAACCCAATACTTTCAAAGAAAATAATTGTTACCCTAATGACACTGATATTAACAACCCTCAACCAAGTACAAGCAGAACTAGAAATCGTTGATTTACACAAAGGAAATGGTTTTACCTTAATATAACTTGAAGAATGTACCCATTAATTAAAAATTATGAAACAATTTTACACATAATAAATTTGACCGAATATAAAATAAATATAGAAATTATGGAATGAAACGTTAAAAGAATGCCTGAAGAAAATGAAAGTATAATAATTAGAAAAATGTCAAACATACGAAATGAATTTGAAGTACTTTTACCTCATCCAAAACCAAATAGACAGAAAAGAGGATAACTAAACATTTTAGGAACAGGTTTAAAATTTTAATACGGTACAATGGATGACAATAACCGTCAAGATATTGAAGAAAATTTAAAAATAATAGAAACAAACAGCCATAATGAAATGAAAAGTTTAAATAACCAAATATTAATCAACGATACATTTAATAAACAAATAAAAATATTAACTGAAACTTTAAATAATGAAACTAGTGACATAATAAAGAGAATCAACACATTTATAGGACCTTATGACTACGAAAAAGATATAGCTAAAATATAGTATGAAAAATAAAACTTAGAGAAAACCTTGACTACTTACATGAGGATTTAGAAAAAATAAAAGAAATAGACACGAGTATGATAACCGTGGCGACAAGAAATGATAACTGTTTTTTTAGAACACTTCAATACAAGCATTTTTTACTATGGGAGGGGGAGTCTAATTCCCCCCGTTTGGGCGGGAGGGGCAATTTTATGAAAAAAGTACTAAAAATGAAAAAAAAAAATCATTTAAAAAAAACGGTAATATCTACAATTCACTATTATGCCTTTTTTAAAAGCCAATACTCTGTTCTATTAGCCAGTTTTAGAATCAAGTGAAATCTATGCATAGTTTTTGAAAAAAAACGAGTTTCAAACCAGTGGCGTAGCGAGAGGGGGGCAAAGGGGGCACAGGCCCCGGGCGGCACTTTGCTTGGGGGCGGCAGTTTTTCAAAATATCCGGGCGGCACCTTGCTACAATTTTTCTTAATACGTTAATGTAAATAGTTTTTGTATGTTATGTTTTTATATTTTCTTTTCATTCCGATACATTTTTCTGTGGATAAATTTTATCAGTCAGATAAATTATTTAAAAGTTTTCGAGCAGTAACACTGCTTCACATTCAATAACAATAAAGCTACATAATGTAAATACAAAAGGTCCTTCAATTACATCAACCAAAATTTTCAAACATTTAATTTGACTATTTTCGAGCCACCTACAGCTTTTTTTCGTTCCACTATTGAAAATAAAGCTTTATTCAAAGAACACTCAGTCACGAAAGGAAATACACATCACACCGAGGAGAACACCGAGTTCAGATGTAAGCTTACTTTTGTACCAAATTTTAATTGTGAAAAAATATACTGTCCTTTTCGGAAATATATTTTTTCCTTTTGAGCTGAAAGTTCCGTGTGTGTGCGTAGGACGTACATAGGTACATAATAAAAAAGATTTTCGCGCCTCGGTTTTGCTGTCGGCAATGATACACGTCTTTCTCTTGTTTTTTTTTTTTTTGTTGTTGTTGTGTCTTCGTCATGTTGTGTCTGAGATGTGTATTGCGCCATAAGGAAGTGTGAAGTACAACGATCGACAACGACTCTGATTTGGAACAGTAAATGATTGTTTCATTCTATGTGTGTCCTGGTGCAAAGCTTTTTCGTTTGCCTTCTTTCGACTACCACTCATGAGCAGCGTTCGAATCTTACTCCAATCGGAGTAAATTTACTTCAATTTTACGAAAGAAAATAGATCTACTTCGTTACTCCGTTTTTTAAGATTTAGGTAGGTACTAATTTTTTTCCACACTGAAAAATTCAAAATTTCTTTAGCCAAACCACATGAAAGGGAATAACCACTGTGTTAATAAATTTTGCAACCAACTCTGACTCTGAATTACTAAATCTAAACTACTCCAGAAATTTTCAATTCGTTTATTTTTTTATAAGTCTGCTCCAAAATTTTACTACTGCGGTTCGAACCCTGCTCGTAAGGCGAGAAGTTGAGACAAAAACATTTCGTTTGATTCGATGTGAGTTGGCTCATAAGAGTCCATGTATTCGTATATTGTTGTATCTTTTATCTAAGGTGTGTTAGTCAGTTGTATTTTTTTCTGTTTTATTTTATCGTAAAATGCAGTTAAGTTTGCAAACATCCTAGTTAAATACAAAATTAGTTGCAGTTTAACTTTTAACTTGTCTGTGTTTCGTGTGTTGTGAAAATGTTTTAAAATTGTGTGTACGGGTACAGTACCTACCTACATAAGCGCAAGAGATTTTCATTTTACCCCTTTTGATTGATTACATAATGTAATTAAATTGATGAAACGAAATACCTAGCTAATGGCTCGGTAATAATCCATTGATTTTTCGGAGTTGAAACCCCCATTTGGCTTTATTAAGAATGTTTTCTCCATACCTCAAGATCAATAAGTTCCATAAAAAAAATTTTCTCAATTTTTTGTAAAAAATTGAGTTCTCTATTTTTTACCGATAAATCGAAAATTAATAAGTTAATAATTATAACAAGGTAAGTTAAGTAGCTGTTTCACTCTGATGTTTTTTAAAACACAAAACAAAATTAAAGGCCCAGAAACAAATTGCTAGGGGCGGCAAAATTGGCTCTGCCCCGGGCGGCAAAAACCCACGCTACGCCACTGTTTCAAACTCAAAACTTGGGAAAAAAACATACAAAAATGGTTAAAGTAAAATTTTTCAATACTTTCAGATTATATTATTTCTTTTTTCTTACAATTCGTTGCTTTTATTAATTCTTAATCAAAAACTGAAAACTAGATGATTTTATGTCTTCTAGTTTTCGAGAAAATTGTAAATTACTAATTTTTTTTATTTAATAAAATTTGTTTTCCTTGAGTATTTACGTTGTTTTAATTTGATAGTAATAATAGAATATGTGATTAATTCTTATGCAAATTGACTCTATATCATACTCTCCCCGCATCCAGCTTTACGTCGTATAAACAGTGAGGTATGTATGGGGGGGCATGCTGCCCCCCTGCAACCCCCCCGCTTCGGCTCACTATAGGATTTGGGGTAGATGCAAGGTTGGGTGTATGCAAAGTTTCTTTTGCAAACGAAAAATTAATTAAATTAAAATAGTAGTTTTGGTAATTTCCAATTTTCTCGAAAACTAGAAGACATAAAATCATCTAGTTTTCAATTCTGCAAATTGGTAATTTACAATTTTCTCGAAAACTAGTAGACATAAAATCATCTAGTTTTCATTTTTTGATTAAGAATTAATAAGAGCAACGAATTGTAAGAAAAAAGAAATAATATAAAATATGAATGTATTGACAAATTTTACTTTAACCATTTTTTTTATGTTTTTTTCCGAAGTTTTGAGTTTGAAACTCGTTTTTTCACAAGCTATGCATAGATTTCACTTGATTTAAAAACTGACTAATAGAACTGAGTAATGGCTTTAAAAAATGGTATAATATTTAATTGTAGATATAACCGTTATTTTTTAATAAATTTTTTCCATTTTTAGTACTTTTTCATGAAATTGCCCCTCCCGCCCAAACGGGGGGAGATAGACCCCCCTCCCATAGTAAAAAATGCTTGTATTAAAGTGTTCTACAAAAAACCGTTATCATTTCTTGTCGCCACGGTTATCATACTCTCCCCAAGAAATAATTATAACAGCAAGATTAGGAATACTTAGTAGAGACATTTTAACTACAGAAGAAATAAATAAATACGACATTAATATAAACAACTTAGAAGAATTAAATCTGAGTTTATATATTAAACCAATATAATATTCATTATCAAGGTACCAAAATTTACAGATGAATTGTACAAACAAATATATGTTCAACCTATTCCAAATAAAGAAGATAATTTACGATAAAAAATAAATGAAAAATTATATTTAGCCATTAATCAAATTATTTATGAAAATACAAAATCCATAAAAAATTTAACTAAAATAAAATAAAATAAATTGAAAATAAACTTATTTCACCTTTACAACAAAAGAATGAATATTTAGACATAAAAAACGCGAATTGGTTGATATATAAAAGAGAAATGCGATCTAGGTTAAGAACTATGAATAACATTCATGTTGATGAGCTTAGTGTTGAACAGATAGATATGAGTGGTTCCAATTTTACAGCTGCTATCCTCGAAAGTGCTGATAAAGCAATTCCAAAAAAACAAGTACGCTGTGACTCAGCTAATAACCACCCTCCAAATATTGTCGAAATTATCAAGATTCGTAACATCAATCGTAGAAGGTGGATAAGAACTAGAGATCCATATTATATTTCGCAAGTTAAGTTACTCAACGCATTGATAAAAGATCAAGTTCTTGCTTTCAGAAACAGAACTTGGAATCAAAAACTTCAAAGTTTAAAAACAGGAAGTAAACCATTTTGGAACATTATAAAAATAATACAAAAGAAAAATTCAATTATTCCTGCTTTGAAAACAGGAAATACAATTACTTTGTCCAATATTGAAAAAGGTAACGCTCTTGCACACACATTTTCTATCAATCATTTAGACAATAGAACCACAAACAACATTCACCCGGTAATGTGGTTTCGTTAGAGGATGTAAAAACTATTATCGTATCTTTAAGAAATAGAAAATCAGCAGGTTTTGACAGTCTTAAGAATTTGTATCTTAAGCATCTTCCAAAGTCAGGATTAAAATATATACAAGACTTGTTTAATTCCTGTTTTAAGTTAAATTATTTTCCGGTTAGTTGGAAAACAGCTAAAATTATTTCGATTTTAAAACCAGGCAAATCCGCTGATATGCCTTGCAATTACAGGCCGATCAGTCTACTTAGCTCATTAAGTAAAGGTTTCGAACAAGTAATTAAAAAAAAAAATAATAACACATGTTGAAAGATACGATATACTTCCGCTAGAACAGTTTGGATTTCGTGCCTTCCATAATTCAGTTCACCAAGTGCATAGAATAACAAAACATATAAAAAAAATTTCAATGAAGGAAAAAGCACAGGTATGGTGTTCCTAGACATTGAAAAGGCGTTTGATACCGTTTGGCACAACGCTTTGTTACACAAACTTTTAACTCTCAATTTTCCAATGTATCTTATAAAGATTGTACAATCCTTTTTAATGAATAGGACATTTAGAGTTGCTATAAACAAGTCGTTTTCTAATGTATTTGATGTAAGTGCGGGTGTACCTCAGGGCTCTGTCCTTGGTCTCATCTTATATAATATTTTCACTTATGATTTCCCTTCCTTTCCCAACTGTGAAAAAGCAATTTTCGCCGATGATACTTGCATATTTTCTTCAGATTCAGTTGGTTTCTTCATAGAAACCAACTTGCAATCTGCATTAAATGAAGTGCAAAGCTACTGCAATGCTTGGAAAATTAAAATTAATGCTTCAAAAACACAGGCTGTCACTCGAAAAAGGAAAGCCTGTTTTTTGCCAAGCAACAACCTAGTTATCTGAGGTTCGAGTACAGATTGGCATTCAAATGCAAAATATCTTGGGGTACACCTCGATAAAACCCTTACTTTTGGACTACATGTGCAAGAAATAGTGAACAAAGTTGGAATCACAATAAAGGTTTTATACCCTTTCATCAACCGTAAATCTAAATTGAGCATGAAAAATAGGTTGTTGATATACAAAGTTGTATTTCAAGCAATAATTTTTTACGGTTCTCCAGCGTAGGGTAGGTGTGCATAAGTCACGTTCGTAGGTTACAAATAATTCAAAATAAGGTCTTGAAAATGATGTTAAATCTTCCGAGACATTTTTCGACAGAAGAATTGCACCAAATTTGCAATATTGAACTTGTATCGTTAAGACTTTCAAGGCTATATGAGAGATATAATATATCTTGCATATCTTCCGATAACGCATTGATAGCGAACCTAGCTAGATAAAAAATTCAAAAAAAAAAAACACACACATATACGTATATTTGTCTTTAATTATCCTTTAATTAATTATTTATTTATTTAATTGTTTTTATTTTTTAAAACATTTGTTAAGTCTATTATTTATTTAATTATTTGCTTTTTTGATGTACTTTATTTGTTAATTAATTAATTTATTTATTTATTAAAAATTATTTATTCATTTTATTGTTTTGTATGTTTAAAATATTTGTTAAGTAAATTATTTATTTCATTATCATTTTGTTGAAGTTGGTTATTTGTTAATTTATCTATTTATTTGTTTATTTTTTGTATTTATTTATTTAAAAATTATTTATTGATTTCATTGTTTATATACCTAAAACATTTGTTAATTAACTATGTATTTGACTATCCGTTTTGTTGATGTTCAATATTTGTTAATTTATTTATTTATTTTTTTTTATTTAATTATTAATTTATTAATTTATTTTATTTATTCATTTATTTATGTATTTATTTATCTATTTATTCATTCATTTATTTATTCATTGTACATTATACATTGTAAAGCTTGGTTCTATCAAGAGCTTCACCGCCTCCCATTAGTTAAAACTATTTTAATGAAGGTTTTTAGTAGCTTTTCCTTCACTGTATTTGTTTTTATATTATCATTTGCTTAAAAATTGTTATTCTTATTGTCAGTAGCAAGGTAGTTATATACCATAACTCTGTAAATTGTGGAATATAGGTTAAGAGAACTATGTAATATATTTTCTGCTACAATAAATATATCTATCTATAAAATAAACTTAGTGGTGTTAAAAATAGGAAATAATATCCTTGTATTAATAAATGTAAAATTACAAGAAATAAATCAAAATGCAACAAGCAAAAGGTTACGATGAAAGGTAAATTACCTTATTAAATTTGAAAATTGTAAAATTAAAATAAATGATACAGAGTATGAAAGAAAAAGTTTTAAACATGATCCATTAATTCCAAATACAATTCTAGGTATTAATTATACTAAATTTGAATATCTAACTTTTCAAGAACTACAATACCAAAGCATAAATAACTTAAAAGAAATTAAAAAACTTTAATATAATCACAAAAGGTCAAGTTTTACTATGAACTTTATCATCATAATTATTATAATAATTTTAATACCCTATATCTATTTAAAAATTAAAAATAAAATTAGAAAAATAATAAACAATGTAAATCTTCCAACGGTTACTTTCCAACCATTAAAAGACTCTAAGGGGGGAGGTGTTATATCAGAGCCAACTTGTGCGCTCCCACAAGCACTTGACTTTAAATTTCATACCTAATTTATACAAACAATTTTTCAAAGTATAAACAAAGATGATACAATCATCTTTCAATAGCATTAAACTGCAAATCAGCGCCTCTAAAAGTATCATTGTATCATCCGCAGTCAAACTAAGATTTGCTGCGTTAGCATTTAAGTATTATTAAAGGGATAACTCGATTTCATTATCTCTTAGTCTTAACATTTTGTGTCAACGTATAAGCTGAAGATTTCCCCCGACCCACGGTAAGGGATCTTAAGCTTCAAATAAAATACTTACAAAAAAATAAAAACGTTTGTTTAATTATTTTCTTTTCGCAAAACAAAAGTACTCAAATATAAATTAGTTACATATTGTTCCTGGAAGTCCTTACTGTGTTTATAATAAATAAGCTACAGGGATATAATTATTTGTGCTACAAATATAAATGAATTATTATATTATGATGAAATAAACTGCCTTGGCTATTTTAATCTAGGCAACATTACTTTGTTGAGATGCCCTGAATCTAATGTTATGGTGCCAACTGGACATATACAATCTGAGGACTCAAAACTAATTGACAAATTGACATCTAGTTTTATACAATTGAACGATGTTTCTAATTGCGATGGAAGCAACCTGTATAATGAAGATATTGCGATCCCTGAGTTACTGAGGACAGCCATCATAGTTATTCACATAAGTTTATCCTTTTAATAGCTTGACCGATTTTGTTATATTTTTGCAATTGATGCTTCTTAAAAATTTAAATATTATTGCATTTGAAATATTTTAAAAATAAAGAACAAATTTTAGTACTTTTGCATATTTTTTTAAATATTTTTTCCGTTAAAATGGAGCTCCTGTTCAAATGGAACCCTTTTTTACCAATTATGTTTACACCCTTCCCCCTCTCCTACACTTCCAAAAATCTTGTCTTACTGCATGGTTTTGTGCTATTTTTTTGTGCAAATGGTCATACTCTCGATTGGGTATTTATGTTGTGGATTTCCGTAAGCATATCGCTATAGTGTTGGAGACACACATCATTATTCATTAGTGTATCCTATCCTAGGCTTTAATAACAAATTTTATAAATAATTTTAAAATACAAATGCTAGCTCGTACTAATAGAATTACTGTAATAATGATGCAGGAGTTTTGGTTGCAGTTTTTTTTTTCTTTTTTTGGTTACCGAAACATATGTAGGTCAAAAAATTACGAAAATCGTAAAATTTTATTCTTAATAATTAAACTTAATTTTAGTTCAGATTAAAACGCGTGGCACGTGCCGCCGCCGCCGCCTCCGGAAACATGAGACAGTAGCCATTTGTTGTATCTACATACATTTTATACATAGGTACGTTTGTTTTTTTGTGGAAGCTGTTAATTATATTATCTACATATATTGTTGCTAGTGAACAAATTAAAAGTTTGATTGATATATAGACACGTGGGTTGGGGTCGTGCGTCGAGTCGGTCATCATGAAAATTTCCCGGAAAAGCTCGAAAAACTGCCTGCCACACGACATGTTCTCTTATTGGTATATAAATACACTCCATATCACCGGTATAAGGCGATTAGACAATTTTGTTTAAATTTACACGTTATTTTTGAAATCTTTTTAAAGAAGGAATTAGTTTATAAATATATACAATAATTTTAAGATAAGGTCATAAATTTCAAACCTGCTCTTTTGGTTAGCAACTATAATGGAGCTTCATTTTAAGGAAAGAATTTAAAAAAAAGTCAAAAGTACAAAGCAAAAATGGAATTTTCGTTCGATTTTTGTTTTGTTTAAAAAAAAAAATTATTTTCAAAATTTTCAAATGCAATAATGTTTAAACTATTAAATTTAATCAAAGTCATAAATCCGTTTTAAAAAAAAATTGAAAAACAAACCGTAATCTTTGCATGGGATCTGTACCCGTTTTAGTTGTACTAAAATAAAAATTCGAATTGAACTGTATAGAGAATCACATAAAAATGAATTGTACCAAATTTGAAGCAAACTGGTCCATCCGTTCAGGATTTAGGCTCACCTTGAGGTTCAGAAGTGGGATAGTTCACAATAAAATATAAGTAAAGATGGAAGGTGAAATAAAGAGATGGCCATAACTATTCAAAAGTAAAATATGGAGTAAATTAGAAATTCTTCTCAATCATGAACGCATGACAAACAGAGCGGCAGGCACAAAATCTACTTTTTCGGACCTCCTCGATCATTTTAGGATTATTATAAACACGATGAAGAAAATTAGAAAACTTCTTTAGTTAAAATCATTTTTTTGCCCTATGGAGCAAGTAAAAATGTAAACTTATAAATGGTTGAGGCTTTGAGTAGTCGAAAAGTGACCCAACCCTTAAAAAATAAAATTACCTATTTTAATTTTGTAGTTTTTCATTTTAATGAAATTATGGTGAGTATAGGTAAATACGTATTTGCTCTTTAAAAAGGTATACCATGAAACCAAATAGTAATATAACTACCTACATAATTTTACACACTCAGTTCATCAATTCACAAATGAGCTTTTAGTTCTTACAGAAATCTTCTTGGCACGCCTATTTTTCTAATTCGAAATGGGAGGAAGTTCCACACGGATTAGTGTTGCCAGTAGTTCATTCTTTAATTATGTTTTTAAATGAAGTTATTTTAGTGCTTAGTTTTTGGATAAATAATTTTCAAATTATTTTGTTTTTAGAATTTTATTTTCAAAACCTTGAGTTTGAAAACGATTTATTCAAAAACTAAACACTTAAATAACTTCATTTAAAGAACTACTAGCTTTAACTTTTGACTGTTTCTTAAGAACACCATGAGGAGGCTATATACTAAAACCAGCTTTCCGGCGATTATTTCCTAATTTTGCTGTTTTTATGGCTTTATTGACTGGGCTATTAGTTTTTGTCCTCGCTGATGAATAAAATTTTTATTATACTAAAAATATTACCAGAGTTGACGCGTATATTTTAAATAAATTCATTTTATTTTATGCAATTTAAAAAAAAAAAAAAAAACAGAAAAAACGATACTTGGAATGTGAGAAGACGAGACTAAACATTTTTTTAAGATTTTCATTGACTTTTCGTCTTAAAATCTTGTTTTGGTCCGGTCAGCCACCTATGAGTATGTAAGATGGTTTAAATAGCTAGATTTTAATAGCTCAACAACAACGCTTCCGTGCGTTTGTGGGCCTGTGCGTCCGTTCGTCTGTACGTCAGGACGTCTACTTTACTTTGAGCTATTGAACCGATTTGCTTCAAATTTGGTAAATAATTTAGCTTTTTTTCAAATTTTCTTGCAAATGGCTGCTACGATTTTGATTAAACTCCGTACATGTAATAATCAAACTGATTGTAGAAAAACCATGTTTTCATTTTTTTTCCAAAACATTCGATTTTCTGGATTTTTTTTGTTGTTGAAAAAATCGTTATATTTTTTAGTTATTCATGTTTATCTTTTTAATGCCCGGGACCTATTTTATCGCAATTTTGTAATCTGATTTTTTTTGAATATTGCATTTAAGAATTTGAAAAAAAAAATGTTTAAACAAAAAATTAAATCCCACTAGTACCTACTTTTTTAACTTTTTTTTGTTAAAATGTATATGAAGTTAATTTGAGCATATTTGATTTTGAATTATTATAAATATCTTAGGTTCGATTCCCAGCCTGTGCCACCTAAAAGCAGTAACCACTGCCTCTTGCGAGGAATTGACAAATCCTCCAAGAGTATCTCTTGTCAAGTGCTTCACACTAGCCGTTCGGATTCAGCAGAAAATTTTAGGTCTTCTCTATTCCTGCCAATAACACGCACACAAGAATGATTGAGAGTTGTAAGACACTTATAGCCGCTGGTTCTACAAGAGCTGTCGCGCCGACCAATTTATTAATTAATTTATTTATTTTTATAAACACACATATATTTAGTATAATCTTGAACATGTGTAGTGTTCATCTAGTATTTGTTTTATTTTTTTCAAATTTTGAATGTTTCTTTGGTTATTTGGCCGTGAGTTCTGTTAATAAACATCGAATGTATATTTTGCAAAAGGGCAGATAATATGAAAAAGAATTTTGAGAATTCATTATATTATTAAGACCGAGATAAAAATAATACAGGGTGGCTGATGAAAGCCGCTACCAAAAAAAAATTTAATAATTTTGTTTCTATTTAATGAATCTGGTTATTTTTTTTTTATTTTGCAGATTGATTTTTAGATTTAACAAAAATGGATAACTGGGACATTGAAACAAGAAGTTGGATTGTCCGCCGCTATCACGCACTGGAGTCCGTAGTTTCGGTTCAAAGAGAGTATAGGCGCACGTTTGGCGGCAATCCTCCGAGCAGATTGACCATAAAGAGACTTGTTAACAATTTTGCCGAGCATGGGACAGTCGAAAGAAGACCTTACCGTCGAAACCCTTCAGTTCGGACGGAGGAAACAATCGATGCTATAGCTGCTGCCATACAAAACAATCCAAGAGTTTCGACAAGAAGCTTATCTGCTCAAATGGGAATAAGCAGACGGTCATGCACATTGATTTGGAGTTATTCCCGTATAAAATTCAAATGGCCAACAAACTGAACGCAGCAGACTTGCCGATTCGCTTGGAATTTTGCCAGAAGATGCTTCAAATGGTGGAAGAGGACGGAAACATGTTGAACTGTCTTTTTATGTCTGACGAGGCCCATTTCGATTTAAACGGCACTATAAACAAACAAAATTGTCGAATATGGAGTGCTTCCAACCCACAGATACTCCATGGGACGGAATTGCATCCACTTCGTGTCACAGTGTGGTGTGCAGTTTCATCACGCTGCATAGTCGGGCCCTACTTCTTCGAAGAAAACGGTCCCACCGTTACGGTTACTGGAGACCGTTACGGTTTTTCCATACACTGAAAAAAAAGTTATTTGAGTTTCTTAATGTAGCAATATTCATCAGCCACCCTGTATGTTAAAGTGATAATACCTTTTTTAATCGAAATTTCAAGTTAGTGGGTATGAATGAATTTGTGTGTGTTATACATTGTTGCGTCGTCGGCCCAGAAGAAAAATGTCACACGTCAATTAATATTATGTAAGATGCTTATTTTTCTGAATTAAGAGTACACCCTGGGAAAAAGACAAGGATGTACTGTACATATTATGTAGGCGTCATACCATCCCCACGCAATTTACTAGGCTAGTTAAATATTTGGAACCCACACATGAGAGAACTGGAGAGATAGTACGATTGTGTTAGTTATGTTATTTTTAACAAATTACCAGGAATTTAAAGTTTTTTCAATTAATCTTTGTTTCTCCTGATGGTGAAAAGTTTAAATCTCTGATGATGGGGGTTATGTTGGTTCTTTTTGTCTGGTCCGAAAAAAAACAACAATTATACAATTGGCAAAATGAAGGGGTTGGTTTTGGTTTTTTATATACATAATGCGCATGTTTTAAGCTTTGGACCTTATATTAATGCTTTCCCAGGATTTTTTCTTTTTAAATAGCTTAAAATAAAAAAAGTATTTTTTTTTAAAAAGGAAAAAAAAAATAAATTAAAAAAATGTATGACAAAGATATTTATCATTTTTCTTTACATAAAGAATGATAATTGTATGTATTAAAATTAAATAAAATTCAATAACATTTCGATAAACATCGATAGATTTCTAGATGACCATATAAATCAACCCCCGCATAAGGATTTTGATATACCTACACAAATAATTCTATAAAAAATGTTTACAAACAAAAATCTTCCTGTATTTATTTTTTTTAATATGAAAAAATTGTAAAAAATAGAAACAAGCTTAAATTTAATTTTATTTAAAAAAAAAATTAAATAAATAAACCTTACCTTGAGAATTTTCCTTAGAATTTGGGCTGAAGATTTTCACAAAATGGAATACACAATTATAGAACTGTTATTTTTGTTTTATTTTTCAGAGTTTTTTTTTCAAAAATATTTCACTTCGTGTATAATTAACAATTTCACTTTCGAATTTATTTGATTTGATTCGTCCTTTTTGTTTTGGAGAAATAAACTTGAAAATCTAAAGTACTACTTTTTTTTTTATTTTTTCAAATTAATTTTATGAAATTATTTCTCATAAAATTGTGAATCATTAATTAACAAACTTTTATCTCACAAATAAAATTCACTACCTAACTATATGTTTCCAAGTTGCTGCAATTCGAAGTCCCTCCTTTTTTTCAGGGACAAATAGTCGAAAATTCAAGGAGATTTTTTTTTTAATTCCAATTTAATTGTTTTTCACTTCCAAGAAGTTCAATAAATCAACTAGAAAAACTAGAAAAAAAAATTATTCGAAACTTGGAATTCTAACAGCATTCTAAATAAAATCCCTTGATATCACTATCTCATCTGTTAAAAAAAAATTAGCACAAGAATATTTTCACAACACAGTTAAAATAAACCTTTCGAGTCCAAAGCTAATTGCTGATTGCAAATCAACAACAGGTTATCATATGTTTTATAGTCTCACTAGTATGTAGTATAGGAAAGTCCTTATAATACAAAAACAAACAAAAAATCACCATGTAAATTGAGAAGATAACTAATACAGACATACACAAAAACCAAACAACAACCTTGTGCATATATGAAAACGTAATTATGATGTTGCAACAAGAGTGTAAATGCATTAATGCGCATGATATGATGCACATCATCAAGGATGTGCAACAAATATATTTGTTCAACAAGTAGCTAAAAGGATTTTATTTATAATGATGTTGTTTTTGTATTTTTTGATTTTATAAAATTCAAGCAAATAAATAAATTGAATTTGATTATTTTTGTTTTTTATTTGTTAAAAAAATCTACTTTTATTTATTATCTTCATATTTATATGAAAAGTTTTTTTTATTTTATTTCCAAGAATCAATCTTTAAAACTAATTTTATATTAAGAAAAAGAAAAAAAATGTTCACGTCTTACAAATCGATCATATTATATATTATTATTATTATTATTATCATTATATTTTTTTCTGTTTTTATTTTATTAGTCGTTTTTTTTTTTGGTGAGTGTATTGCTGCAGCGATTATATAAATACTTCGTTATTGTTTACAACAAAACAAAAATGTTCACTTTCACCAAAACACGATTATTAAGTAAGATTTTCTCTACGATTACATATTAAAAATGCGAGAATCCCTTAACCTTTATGATAAGGTATACCTACGTTTTACTTTTTGCTGTGTAGCCTGATCGACCCTTGTTAACGCAAATATTATAGCTATGTTCGTTTAGGAATTTATTTGTATAGAATTATTACCAAAACTCGATAATTGAGTTGCAGATGGAGAGACTAAATTTTGAAATTTTGACTGTTAGCGAAATGTCAAAATTGAGGCTCAATTTCATCGGATTCTATTTATATAATTGGCGTGGATATTTTATTTGAGTCTTCAGATATCCAATTTCTAAATTATTTAATTTTTCTTGCGCGTTTTGATGCTAATTTTTGACGTTGAATTTACTTTTTTCTAAAATAATTCAATCAATTTTTTTTTTTCATTTTTCATTTCATTTATTTATTTAGAATCTTTTACAATGGGCTACGAAGCCTACAATTAATAGTAAAAGTTAAATATTGAATAATTATAATTAAATTACAATCTTATATATTATTTAATTCAATTAACAAATTTAATTATTTATCTTTAATCAAAATGACAAACTTGATATTTCATTTTGTTTTTCAAATCCTTATTTCAATCAACTAATTAACTGCCAAGTACCTGAATAAAACCGCCTCAAACTGCGTGGTGAATAGCTTAAAAATAAGCAATTTTCTTAAAAATCAAATTCAAATTTCTCTTTTTTTCGAAATGTGAATTTTGCAAAAACTTAAAAGCTATATAGTTTTCTTAAAATCATTTTTCTCTCGAAGTTTAATCAGAATCGTTAGTCGTTTTCGAGAAAAAAAGGAAGGTACCTATATTAGATGAGCTAAAACAAAAATCGGTTCACAAGCTCAAATTACAATGGACGCACGAACGTACGAATGCAGAGATACACAGAGCGGCAGAAAAAACTTAAATTTCCCTCTTACGAATCACTTAAAAATGCTTGTACCAAATTGTACCCCTCCATATTTAAGTTCCAGTTCAAATTACAGTGTTTACACACAAACGTCCGAACTCAGAGACGCACAGAGTGGTGGACAAAAATTCAAATTTCCCTCTACCGAATCACGTAAAAATTATTGGTACCAAATTTTAAGCCGATCGGTTTACCTATTTAGGCCGGTATTCACCGAGTACTCATAATTTATTAGTCTCATAAACCTATTCACAATAATAAGTGGATATTTATGATCGCTCTCTTCGAAAAATATTCCGACATTTTCGAAACTACTTCCACGACTTTCAATCTGTCACTGTAATAGTTTATTTTTGTCTTGCTTTTTTTCAATTGCGATTTTTCATTCGGGCAGCTGCTACGTTATTTAATTTGCCCGTGTGATTCTTCGGATCGAAGCAAAAATTTAGTGAATATTATGAGCACCATAAACAATAAAAAAGTCGCGACGCGACGTAAAGACAAGAAATGCTTAATTATGTATTATTTCATTGTGAAGAGATCTCGTCACGTCGATGTCTCGCTTTCTCGTCGCATTGTGAATCAAACATTAGACTCTAATTCATTTTACATGGACGCACAAATGCACATAAAAACAGACAAAATTTCGAATTTATCCTTAAAATGCTTTGTACAAAATTCTTAAGCAAATTGGTTTAGGCTTTGGCATAAATTACAGTGAACGCACAAATGAACTTACGCACAAACCGACGGATTTTGAAAATCTTAATTTATCGTCCCGTTTTTCCCCGAGTTCAACCAATCCGATAGTCGAATGATCTCATACTGAAAAACTGAGAATCAGATACTTAAACAATCGGAGCAAGAGAGGATATTTATTGTCCTATAATCATAAACAGTACTTTTGTTTTATTGTTTTAAGGGCGAGTTAAAGCTACCTTAGTGCGCGAGAACTTTTGAAAGAAATATAAAAAATTGAAATAAGAACTTGAACTTGCACAAAACAGCATCCTGAATTTTAAATCCTGATACCAATGCACATATGATGATGGACAGATAAAGTATTGCCTCTGCGAATTAATGGAATCTAAATTTTGCACGCAACAACCAAAACCAAAAGCAAAACCAAAACTAACCCGAAACCACCCGCACCCATCCATCCACTCTCTTAATTTCTCCATTCATCTATTCTTCAGTGTGTGCCTGTGTTTTGTGTTCATTTTGTTTTTGTTTTTATTTTCTAGCAGGATTCCTTTCCTAGCCGCCTATTTGTTTGAGTTAACAAATACAATGCGGGTTGATTTACCAGGACAACAGAGTGCACTCTGAAATGAAAAAAAAAAAAAAAAAAAATACTTCACGCACAACAATAATGAACTTCAAACCTGGTGCGGCGCGGTACGGCATGGCTAAGCGCTGAGGTAATGTTATGGTGGGCAAATAAAAACAGTTCCTAAATGGGAATTAAATCTCACACCAAACAATTTTGAAAGAAGATTTAAATAATATTTCCTCTTCAATTGTGCAAGGACCAGAGGCGGAAGAGGGAAACGGAGCACAGCATTCTTATACGATATCAGGTATGAAATGATTTTTGTTTTGTTCTTTTTTGTTTAAGGTTTCAGGTACATCATTGTTGTGTTGCCTCGTTGTTTAGATTTGCTTTGAATTGGCTGGCATACACGCGGTATTCTTAAATAGTCCTTAAATTTTCACAATTATCAGTCTTCATCATTAGCAGCACAAACCACAAGTTGAGGAATAAGAAACAATTATTTAGTTATCTAATCTCTTTCTTATAATTTATATTATAAAGGGTGTTTTTTTTAGAGGCATAGAACTTTGAAATGGAATGAAACAAAGATGATTTTTTATTAAATTGACATGAAATTTACTTTATTCGAAAGTTAATCTTCTGGCATTATAATATAAATATGATTTCTGGCATATGACCGCCACGGCTGGCTCGGACGTAGTCTAATATAGAGGTCCAATTTTCGATGACTTTTTCCAACATTTGTGGCCGTATATCGGTAATAACGCCGCGAATGTTGTCCTCCAAGTGGTCAATCGTTTTGGGCTTATCGGCGTAGACTAGCGACTTCACATATCCCCACAGAAAATATTCAAGCGGCGTTAAATCGCACGATCTTGGAGGCCGATTCACGGGTCCGTAACGTGAAACAATGCGGTTACCAAACGTTTCCTTCAATGAATCAATTGTGGCACGAGCTTTGTAAAATGATTCGCGCCATCTTGTTGAAACCACAGCTCCTGCACATCATGGTTGTTCATTTGATGAACGAAAAAGTCAGTAATCATGGCTCTATAGCGGTCACCATTGACTGTTACGTTCTGGCCAGCATCGTTTATAAAGAAGTACGGACCAATTATTCCACCAACCCAGAAAGCACAAACAGTCAGTTTTTGTGGATGTAACGGTGTCTCAACATACACTTGAGGATTATCATCACTCAAAATACGGCAGTTTTGTTTATTGACTTATCCATTTAGCTTCATCGCTAAACAAAATTCGCTTATGAAAATTGAGATCAACGGCAATCTTGTTTTGATCTTGCTAGGTGATCCTGTGTCTTCAGTTCTTGAAATGCCAAACCAAACTAAGAATAAATCACAACCAGTTAAAATAGTGTTGCCAACTTAAAGTTCTATACCTCTAAAAAAAAACACCCGTTATAACCAAGGAGAATCAAGATCAACAGATGAATTTACATAAAAGAACCACCACCATCATCATTATGAATGATGATTAAATTATTATTAATTTCAAGTGTGTGCTTTTAGAGAGGCATTTCAATAAAACTTTTTAATCCTTATGCAATTATTTAAAAATATAAGATTCCTCATTTGGCTTGGCATTCGTTCGTTATAAAACAAAAAAAAAATAATATTTCGGAACAATCTGTAGCAAAGCTGATTTACGATTAAAAGAATCTTAAGGATCACTTATTAATGAAATTTGTATTATTTCATTTAGGTACTCATATGTGTTTCTTTTTTTTAGAACTTCATGCCAAGGACGTAGATATATGGTATGGTAAAATGTATTGCTGTTAAACACTTGACTTTGTATAGCGGGTAAGTTTAAAGCTTTTGAATTGAATTTTTTTGTTGAAATGATTTTAATTTTAAGATAAATTGCATTAAGCAAGAAATATGGGGGTCGCAATTCTGTATGTTTGTCCGTGCGTTTACAGTAATTTGAGTTAGATCCTAAACGGGTGGACCAATTTGCTTCAAATTTGGTACAAAGCATTTCTACATTTTTCTCTTGCGGGTAAATGCGAATTTTTGTCCTAGCTCTGTGGGTTTGTGCGTTTGTGCGTTTGTGAGTTCACGTGTAAATTGAGCTACATCCTAAACGGGTGGACCAATTTGCTTCAAATTTGGTACAGAGCATTTTTATATGATTCCGTTGAGGGTAAATTCGAATTTTCGACTCGGGGAATGTAAAGGAACACATTTTGAAATAACATTATTTACCTAATTTAAATTTAAATCCGATGGTGTACATTTCATAATCCGAAATTACAGTCATTGATTGAAATCATTTTGACGTAAGAGAGTCAACACCCCTAAGTATGGCCATTTTGCGCGTTGCTTTGAAACCTAATCGTAGCTTTAATTCTCAGTGAGATTTCGTGTTCGGAGATTATTTTAAACAAGCTTTTCACTATTGTTTTGACACCAACGCGATGTAGGTTGGTTCACCATCTCTGATTTCTTTAACAAATTTTATTTTGTATAAGAAACTTACAAATTTTAAATCGTTGGGGCAGTTATTTTGGTAGGTAAATCATTTTTATAAATAAAATTATATAACATTTTTTAATAAAGCATAATTGATAGGCTAGCTATTTTCTCAGTATTTATCAATGCAGATTGCAGAGTTAAAAAAAATCATCTACGCATTTTTGAAATATGGAATTGTAAAAAAATTATTTTAATTTTTTTTTTCAAAAAATTATTTTAATTTTTTTTTTTCAAAAAATTCGAAATTCATATTTTTTTATTGAAAAAATTTCCAACTCTATTTAGACTTTATTAGGAGCTTTTTTATAAAATATCATTAAAATCGTTACCTACGTCAGATAATGAGATAGTCGAATTTAAAAAAAAAATGATTATGCGAGAGACACCGTTAATAATGAATTAATAAAACATTTTTTTGTATTCTTTTTTTAAATCAAATAAGAAGAATTAAGAAAAAAAATTGATACAAATTAGTTGAACAGTTTTGAGAAAATCGAAAATAAAGTAATTGTTATATTTTCGGATTTTTTTTTTACCACATCTCCATCGTAGTCTATATTAAAAATTACCTAAATTTCCACTCCTTATCTTATTGCTCACACATATCGATTATCTACCTACATATGTATATCGCGGGGAACGTAATGGATGCTTTTAGTTGAGTAATTGAGTGAGAAGACACGCGGCCTAACTTATCAACACCTCTTCTTATCTAACCTAACCTATGGTCACTGGACCGTATATATGTACATATATTTATGTGTGACATCGGTTATAGAAATCAAGACTTTTTGTCGTAGGTCAGAACCCCACACCGCCGCCGCCGCCGCCGCCGCCGCCGCCGCCGCCCCGCCGTCATCGCCTTTGACACCATCTTAGTTATGAGTCGATGATGACAAAAATAGTTTAAAGGAATATAAAAATGCGAAGCATTTAATAAAAAGAACAGACATCAGGAGATAACTTTCTGATTTAAAGAGGTTTCCTTGCACGACTGCCTCACACGGTTTTAAAGTTGGTATATAGGTAGGTACATGGTACTTAGACTTTAGACGGAAAGCTTGTTAAAAATCAATATAAAACGAAATAAATAAAATAAACATCTTCTGAAACTGTTTTGACACCAAGGAAATGTACACCATCTGATTTCTTAAACAAATCTCAATTTATGAGAAAAACATTTTAAAATCGTCGGAGCGATGTTTTAAAAAATTAATTTTTTATATATAAAATTTTGAAAACATTTTTGAATAAAAATGGTACCCCACTTTTTAGAACTTTTAAAAAATTTATTTAAAAAAAAATTAATCACCCATTTTGGAAATATCGAATTTTCAAAAAATAATGTTGATGTTTTTTTTTTAAATCCAAAATTTGGTTTTTTGGAAATTTTGATATGTAATATTATTTCATGTTATCAGAAGCTTGTGTGTTAAAAAAATTCATTAAAATTGCTTGAACAGATAAAAAGATAGTCGAAAACCAAAAAAAATGGTTTTATGAGAGATATACCATCTTTAATTGATAGATAGTTTTTTCCAATAATATGGTAGATCGTACTTACATTAGCTTACATACAAATTTTAATCAAAAACGTAGGACTCGTTTTTGAGAAAAATGAGATTTTGTATACCGGTTTTATAACATTTAGTATTGGAGGTACCGTTATTTTTGGCTATAAGAATAATTTGTATTCAAAATCTGCTAGATAATGTCATAAAACAGCTTGGTGCCAAGTTTAATAAAAATTGCCAAAGTCGTTTTCGAGTTATTAAATTCTCAAAAAAAAATTGAAACTTTTTTTAAAAATTCAAAAACAAAAAAATTTGAAAATTTTGGTATGCAATACTTATTAAACTTTTTTAAAAATTCTCTATAAAAAAAATTGATCAAATTCAGTCGAACTATTTTAGATAAAATCGAAAATAATACAAAAAAAGGTTCTATGGGAGGTATACCATTTATAAATATTTTTCGGATTTTTTTTTTAAATCGTAGCCTTTTTGATAAAAAGATTATAGGATTTTTTTTAAGTTGAGAAAAATAATATTATCATTTTTTGCTAAAAAAAATTGTACGGCAGGTAGCGTCATTTTTTGTCTTAAAAAAGTTGAAAAAAACGTGTGGGGGAATGCCCAAAAAACGCTAGGTATCAAGTTTTGTTGGAAAGTTAAGCTCACAGAATTACAACGCAAATGAATCGTATATTCTTTTCTCTTCATTAACATTCTATTGTACTCTTTCTATTAATCATAAGTTAATAGTTGAATGTTTATTCTTTTAGTTCTTAATAAACCGCCAACATAAGTGGATAAATTGTCTTTGGTTTTATTTCTATCAACAAGTTTAAAGAAAATCGACCCACCCTTTTAGGCTACAGCCGAAAGGACAGACAGAATTGCGAAACCCATTTTTTTCGACTTCGCTATCGTATGTCAACTTTGATCAAAATCTTGAGTTCGATTTTTTTACGAATCCATCTTGCCATAGTATATGTAGGTACATAGTAGCTACCTATGTATATATCGCAAGTAAAAATGTTTTTTTTTTTTTTATTGAATATGATTGAACTAGTGCATCATATTAAATATCTCATTTTCACAAGAATCGTCGTCATAATGCCCAAGAAGAATAACACCTTTCTCCATCATCCAAACATCCTTTACAAAAATTTGATTTGTGATGATGATTTCCGCGAAACTTCGCTAGCTGCATGGCATGCATATTGCATACCAACCACCCGCAACCTTTCCCCCGCACACCCGCAAAGGGTATTGCGTATTAATGAGAATTTTACTTAATAAATATATGATGTGCATGTGAACATAGAAGCATAGTTAGGTAGTTTATTTGCTTGTTTAATTTGCACATGATGTACCTACTACTGCTAAAATATAATTAAAAAAAAAATAATAATGCAAAGCACCACTACGACTATACATATATTATATGTACAGTACATATGTACCTAGTAGGAAAAATTCATGAGGAAACCATAATAACAGAGTATTGATATTCGAACATATTATTTGAAACCCCTTCAGGATATACATACATACATATATGATAATCAGCTTTGTTTGTTTGGCCTTGTCCAGTCCATTCTTGTCCAATGTCCATTCCAAATACCATCCATCGCTGCCGCCGCCGCCGCCGTCATATGCTGCTATAGAGTTGTTATTTAATGACATGTGGTTCCTTTGGTGAATTGAAAATCCTTTGAAATAAAATCAGGACACCTGGAGATTAGAATATAAATATTTGAAAACCCTCATGGACACTAGATACGTTTGGTCAATGGTCATCCCTATAATTCAGATCTCTGAAGAGATGATGCAACCCTTGGCTATATTAGGCTTTACTGCTTCTGTGATTGATGGCTATAGTAATGGTTAATGATGATTATGATGATGATGATGACGCAAATAAAAATACCATTTGATCTTTTGGTAATTGGTGGGATAAAATATCAAGGAAGCCTCTTCAGTGGCTATCCCCTAGGTTTTTGTTTCGTTCTACGAGTATACTATGTGAAAATTCCTAACGGTCTTTTCTAGAGGTGGAACATACCCAATGATAATTCCAGTGTCATAGGTTTTGAACGATTCAGGAAGCTTTGTTTTCTCTCACTTCAGCTTCAGAGAGGTATTTATCAATTAATGGCTTCAGTTAACTTTATTTTTTCTCATCGTCGTCGTTATAATAAAAACAGGGTTGCTTTATTATATCCTTTGTGACTTACTTGATTTTTTTTTTGTGTCTACAAAATTCCATTTGCAATTACTCCCGAATTAAAATCAGTTTAATTCTCATATAAATCCTGTACTTTATACTCGTACCTTGTGTTTGGATTTTTTTTGCAATTGTTTTCTACCTCCCCTCTCTCTCGTATTTGTAATTTAATAGCTACTTTTTTTAAAAATAGGTATGTAGGTATATTTAAAATAATACAATAATTCTAATGTATATTGAATTGGACAATATGTGGAGGCTGGTGGCGGATGAGGAATGCTTTTTTTTTGTTCTTGTCCATAAATGTACATGTTGTACTTATATAAAGGGTGCCCAAAATGTATGCAAGCTTTAAATTTCCCGCCATTTGTGTAGGAATGTGTTGGCAACTCTTTAAAAAAAAAAAAAACAATGACAGCTGACAGTTAAGGGTTAGTAAAAATGTTTTTTTTTACCGTCTTTTAGTTTACAAAAATTGGGGTTTCGTTTTCGTCCTATCGTAAAACGCAAACGATCGAACGATATCGTTTTGAAGATAGCTGTATTTATTTTTCTTAGCAGATATGATAGAGATAGGAATGGTGAAAACGATATCGTCCGATCGTTTTCGTTTTACGTGATGAAGCCCCAGATCGTTTCGGTCGGTAAAAAAAATTAAAACAAAAATTAAACTAGGTACACAAATTACCGAAAAATCAAGCATCTCGATTATGTTTACAAAGTTGGTTCAACTGACACTAGAACTGAAGGGAGCCATTTTTAAATATTTTTTAACGGCATTCATTCCACAAAAAATTGGCATTTCGTCCTGCTGACAGTTATACGGTTAGTAAAATTGGATTAATCTTTTAGTCCCCGGTAATCTTACTTGGACTCATCAGTTGACTATATATAGTGAGATTGCCGGGACGAAATGCCAAATTTGCCGTTTAAAAAAATGGCTGCTTTCAGATCTCTTGCCGCCCGCCAAATTTGCAACATTTTGAAATATTTCTCTCTCATGACATGCTTAATTTTTTTTACAAACTCTAACTGCCTGAACACAATGGCTACGGAGCTGTAATTGGAACTGCAACTGGAATAGCTGTCAAAATATTTAATGCACACAAATTCAATGTTACAAACACAACAACAAGCAACTGCAGTCGTTGCTGCAGACGGTGTTGCAAGTGTTCAACTTTTATACCTTTTCACGTGCAGCACTTTTGACGTTTCAATTTGTATCTTGTATGTAGAAAAAAAGAGCCGGAAAAAAATACTGAAGCTGTATGGCGGAAATTATTATTAATTAAAAGAAAAATATTAGAAATAAAAAAAAATGGAAAAAAAGCTCTGTACAGATCCATTGTGAGCACGTAAAAAATAGCACTCCAGTTCCAGTTGCAACATTCTATTGTGTTCAGGCAGTAAACTGTCTGATAGGATGCCCAATTCACCCCGGTTATTTATAAAAAAAAACAGGAAGAAGAAATAAAATGGATGTAATTTTAGTTTAATTTTATTTACACAGTTTTTATTTTAATGATTTAGGTCTTACCTCGAAGAGTTTTGGTTGAAAAATAGTCTGTACATAATGTGAAAAGCTCACAGCAAGGGTCGTTTGACTGCTTTATCGAAAGTTAACATATTATGCAAGTCAAACAGCCCCCTGTGGCTTCAGATAAATAATTATTTATGAAGCTGGTTACAAAATAAATATACAAATATATATTTTAAGGTAGTTTTTGTCTTTAACAACTGTCAGCTGTCAAGTTGTTTTTTTAAGGGTTTGCTAAAATTTGTCTATACCTGCACACATATAGCTTTTAATTCAAATTTTTCATTAATTTTTAGACACCCTTTATTTTTGAGGTAAGTATGAGACGTATATTGCATTTGTCCAAATTGTTGTATTTTCATCATTTAATCTTCGGGATTTATTTATCATCAAAAACCTTTTAAAAGAAGGCCTTGGAATCATGACCTGATGTTTTTTTATTGAAATTGTTGAAACTTTGTAGAAGCAGCATTCATATAATATATATATACCTATAAGCCAGATAAATACCGAACCAAAATATGACTAAGGCGGCTAACCGTCCCCCATTGAGGGGGACTGTCCCCCAGTGGCAGTTGCAATCCCAAATTGCAAAAATTTATAATATAGTCCCGCAAAACCACTTAACCGTCCCCCATTCCTATACTAAAAAAAAAATCATTCATGGATTTCCAAGTCCAACAAATGTACTACAAAAAAGAAGCAAACAAACTACCAAGTACGTCCAGTCCATACGTTTCAATTACACTAGTAATACAGATAAAATAAAATGCACGACTGGGTCGCATGGATTTGCTCTTATGTGCGATCAAACTGTGGTTTTTAAAATAGGTATATATGGTACTTAAGCTAAGTACAGACGATTGTCAGATCTGTCAGTGAAAAAACTGTCCCAAATGTCTTACAATCGTCTGAACACACAATTTTGTCTGACAATATTGTCAGAAACGTCATTGTCAGAAAATTGTCAGACGACAATCTGACAAAAAATTGTCAGGTGTCTTACAATCGTTTAAACACACAATTTTTATCATTGCCACACAATTAGGACATTGTCAGACTCATTGTTCATTGTCAGATGTTTTCATTGAAAACATCTTACAATTGCTGACAATTTCTTCATTGTTCGAAATGTCAATGAAACCCATCGGTTGGAGTCGAGTTGGTTAGAGAGAGATAAAAAAAACATTTGCGTTGGAAATTTGTAGTTTTTGCAAAACTGAATAAATAAACTCAAAACGAAATTATCTATAAAGTAACTCACTTCAGTTATATTTTATATCAATTCCTTGTATGTGTTGTGTAGTTTTACTCGGAATAAATTAAGTGCTTATGCTCGGCCGCCATTTGTCTTTTTTATGTTGTTGATTTTTTGTCGCATTTCTGATTAAAAATATAAAAAATCTAAATATGATGGAGGCATCAATGGTCGAAAATGTTACCATGGAAAACGGAAATTCTACAATTCTTAAATAACCCGATAATGAAAAGGAGACAAGAAAAAGATTGTTTATAAAATGCAGAGGAAATCGATGGGAATGCTGCAGAACCTCCCCCAAGTAATGATGCCTCCCCCCAAAAGATGTAAACAATCAATCAATTTTTTTTATAGATCTGCCAACCGTTTGAACAGAATATTTTCAAGCTGACAATTTGTCAGACATATTATTGTCCGAAAATTGTCAGACAAGAGCTGACAATAAGATTGTCAGACTTTGGGATGAAATCTACCAACCGTGTGAACGGACAATTTTTCATTGTAAGAAATATGTCAATTGTCAGCTAATTGTCAGCTATTGTCAGACCATTGACAGTTCTGACAATATTGTAAGATCTGACAATCATCTGTACTTAGCTTTACACTGCAGACTGAAAACTTGTTAAAAAATCAGTATAGCTAATAAGAAATAAATTAATTAAACAACTTCTGAAAGTGTTTTGACACCAACGCAAGAAACATCATCTGATTTCTTTAGATACAAATCTCAATTTATGAGGAAAAAAATCGTTGAAATGGTTAAATGGTGCGCCATTTTTTAGTGTTTATTAATGCGGAATTAAAAAATTAATTTTGAAAAAAATCATTCACCCATTTTCGAAATCCCGAATTTTAAAAAAATAATTTTGAAATTTTTTTTAAAAGTCCGAAATTTGATTTTTTCTAAATTTTGATAGTCAATATTATTCAAACTTATTAGTAGCTTGTGTGTAAAAAATTTCATTTGGTTTAACAGATATTGTGATTTAACAGATTTAACAGATTTAACAGATATTGTGATAGTCGAAAACCCAAAAAAATGATTCTATGGGAATATACCAAAAATAATATATATATTCCCGAATTTCATTAGATATATTTTACTATGACTATGAGAGTAAGTATAAGCTCTCATTGTGGGATTCTTCCGTATCTATTACGACGGGATCTGTGGTTGATTTATCTATTTAAAAATAACTGTTTACTTACCACAATGGTCGCCATGTTTTGTTTTTTAAAAAAAGAAGTAATGGAAATTTGGCGTTCATTTTACTTAAGGAATGACAAAAAACAAATATGTATTAGGTACCTACTACAATACTTTGAAAAATATTTTCCGCAATCTGAAAGCTATTTTAAATCATATGCATTTGTAACACGCGTATCACCATTTCTATTTAGGTATTTGTGGTTTGTATTATTCTGAGATCATATACATAACTTATTGTTACTTTTATTTAGCAATTTTTGGCAATAACTGAAGTCGTTAACTGATCCAAAATCAAATAAACTGTAGGTACCTAGAATATTCTGATTTTAATAGCTTTTAAAATTAAATTAAATACCTAAATAGTCTCCTAAATTCAATACAAAATTGTATGCATACCTAAATAGTCTAAATAGGTAGTGTTTTCAAGTAGCTGAGAACTTCAAAAAACTATACCTACCTGGATAGTCTCCTTATTTTTATAGACTTGAATTTAGTATATTAGAAAGTTTTATTTTTTATTTTAGACTTTCGGGGGGGGGGGGGGTCTTCGGCCTCTCAAGCACCTCCTCTGACAACTTGCCTGCGTTGTATGGGGGAAATGCCAAAAAAAACTCTAGTTCAATGAAAATCGATCCACCCGTTTAGGCTACAGCTGAAAGGATAAACAGACAGACAGAATTGCTAGACCCACTTTTTTCGACTTCGCTATCATTGTAATGTCAACTTTGATCAAAATTTCGAGTTCGATTTTTTTACGATTTTACGAAAAATGTATACCTAGATGTAATATAATAGGGCATGTAGGTATCGTCATGTCTGTATGTTTCAGCAGGGCACGCATAACGGTCAAGCTTTAAGCTTTCTGAAAACTCTTCTTCTATATCTTTTTATTTATAATGTTAACAAGTGAAAAGTTTTTCTTAATCTTTCTTTGATGTATTTACATTGAATTTGTATAATTTACATCCAGATTTAAGTTTTAATCTGGATGTATCGAGTGAATAATATGGCCGTTAAAGTTGAAAAGCTATGCGCGATCCTTTTTCTAAAATTTAATATAGACAATTGTGCAAATTTTCATAAAATCCTAAATAAAAATCCAGATTTAGTTAAAAAAATTTCACTCCTGTGAAAAATTGATTTTAAAAATAAATAATGACAGTACCTAAGTTACGTTTCTTTGTTTTATTATTTAAGTCCATTTCTATACACACTCAAAATCTCAACCCAAACCCCACCCCCTATCCAAAATGTTCCCCATTGGATTTTTATAAAGTTGGACGCCTTGAATATAACCAATAATGCTCCACCTACCAATTACCATATAGAAGGGGATTTCATGATGGGAGTCTATAGAGCAAGCCAAAACATCCACAGGTTTCAAGTCCAAGTCAAGTACTAAGAGATAAATGAAAACCTTCAAGGATGGATTCTGCATATAAAATTATCTTTGGTCGGTTGGGTGTTTCTATGGTTTCACTAAACAAAACTTTCACAAAAGTTTTTTTTGCAAAAATTATATGAATACATACGAAATTAAATCTAAACGTGTTCATGATAAAGTTAGGTTGAAAATGAATTCCTCTAAATGCTTGGGTTTCTTACATGCTTTTTGTTTGTTTTGTTATGAATAATTCTTTAAATTTACACAAAAGAAATAATAAAGTCGAGAATCAAAATATAAAGATTGTTAATTCGAATATTTATAATCCATCCAGTAAAGTAATGGGAGACTTTGGGCGTATAGGTTTTCCCACAGTGATATCCAAAAATTCCCTTTTTTCCACGCGTATTTTGCATAAAAACTTAAAAGAACTTTAAAGAACTCGAGTCGGTCGATCACCAGCAATGTCGTATCTTCGCTGTTTGGGTCCTTGAAATGCATCAAAAGGATCCGGATTTTCATCGAAAAATCATTTCAGTGATGTGGCCTATTTTCACCTCGGAGGCTACGTTAATAAGCAGAATTGTCGCATTTGGGGCTTGGAAAATCCAAGATTGATTGTTGAAAAGCCTTTCCATCATCAACGTGTCACTGTTTGGTGCGGCCGCGCCAGCCCAGGCGGTGTGTTTGGCCCTTACTTATTCGAAAATGAGGCTGGTGCAACTGTTACAGTGAATGAATTGCGCTACCGAGCTATGATTAATGATTTTTTATGTCCGTCAATTGGGACGGACTTGATCAGGTGGCCTAGGTAGCTCAATGCGTAGTGCATTGGCTCTGAGGGAGCTTAGTCCAGGTTCGATCCCCAGCTGGGGCAAAAAGTTTTGCAAATAAAATTGAACAATGACCAAGCACCACTAAAGGAGTCTGATGATCGGCCTGGCAGTCGTGAATAAAATAGCTATAACTCCAGCCTATAAAATCTTGGTGGTAGCTCACCCAATTGTTGTTGTTTCATTCAAACCTTCAATAAAACTTTTAGACTTTTTTCTATGGGGCCACGTGAAAGATACACTGAAAATAATTTCCTAGGTAATATTGATAAAAAAGTTTTTGTAGACTTCAACAAAACATTTTTATCGTTTTGATAAAATTTTGTCAATATAACCAAATAAATTTGTTTATTTCACAATTTTTTTATAATTTTTATCAGTTTGACAAAAAATGCACTACAAATAATATATTCAGTTTAACAAAACACGATTTGTTACTATAACAAAATAAAACAGAAATTTTTGTCATATCCACAACTTTTTTTGTGAAGCAAAGAAAATGTTTGTTATATCTACAAGAATTCAATTTTGTAAATCTTTGTCAATATCGCAAAGTTTTTGTTAATTTTTTCTGTCAATTTGATAGAAAATCAAAGCATTAATACAATATTTTTGTTGTTATGAAAAATTGATTTTACATTTTTGTTTAATTTGTAATACTGATAGAATAAAATTGTGATATAGATACAAATATTTTGTAAGTGATTTATTTTCAAAAAAAAAAGTTCTAAAATATTTTTTTAAATATGACAAAACATTTGTCTTTTTAATGAGACAAAAATTAACAAAAAATATTGTCGTATGCACAAAATTGTTATTTTTACAATTAAAGAAGCAACATTTATTTTTCATACCTTTGCCTACTTTGTAGTGTCGACAAAACTTATTGTTAAATAAACAAAACTGATTTATAAGTGATACATTTTCGAGTCACAAAATCTCTTTATCAGTTTTACAGAAAAAATTTATCAATAAGATAAATCTTCAACAAAAACTTTTGTTGTAAGTGCAAAATTTAAATTTATCCATTATACAAAACATTTTGTTGGCATGACTGAAAATTTTTGTTGCAAACCTTAGCATACTTTGTAGTATTGACAAAAATTATTGTTAAATAAACAAAGTTGATTTATAAGCGATACATTTTCGAGCTACAAAATCTCTTTATCAGTTTTACAGAAAAAAATTATCAATAAGATAAATCTTCAACAAAAACTTTTGTTGTAAGTGCAAAATTTAAATTTATCCATTATACAAAACATTTTGTTGGCATGACTGATAATTTTTGTTGCAAACCTTTGCATACTTTGTAGTATTGACAAAAATTATTGTTAAATAAACAAAACTGATTTATAAGCGGTACATTTTCGAGCTACAAAATCTCTTTATCAGTTTTACAGAAAAAATTTATCAATAAGATAAATCTTCACCAAAAGCTTTTGTCATAATGGATAAATTATTGTTCCGAAAAAAAATTAATTTTTTTTGGTGTTGATCAAAAAACTAAATTAAACTAAATTAACTTGATTTTAAATATTTAGGGTCATTGGTGTAGTTGTTATCAAAAGATGCCAGTTATGTTCAAAACACTTCAACTTTATAAAATCTTCAAAGAAATATTATGTTGCCTTTTTGCCAAAATTATGTGCTTATTTATTCAGAAATAAGAAATTAGGCATTCGAAAAACTGTTTAATTATCTTCTACGAAAATAAAGGCTTGAAGTTTTGCTTTGATTCCAATGAGACAAAAGATCCGTTCGAAAACTCGTTGTTGTGCACACTTTTTGTCATTTTGGACCAACATTCCCCATTTAATATCAATGATAAACAACAGCAGCAGCGCTCACGATGTTCTGCTATAACTTTTTTTTTTTATCTTGAAAAACGTTCCCTAATATTCTTTTTAAATCAAGCAGCCGTATTTATTAGATTTTCGACTGGTTAGACAGTTTAGAAATACAACCCAAGATGTTTTAGTTAACAGTGTTTGGAAATTTACAGTCGTATTTATTAGATTTTTGTCTAGACACTGTGTTACTATTTAAAAATTGGTGGAAATATGCTTTGTTTAACAAAAATAAATACCACATTATTCACGGTTAAGACAATCTACTCTTGTTTCTAAGTTATAGGCAGCTATAAGACAATAATAAATTAGGTTTTTAAACACATTTCCAAAGTTGGAAGTTGTCTAAAGTGGGACAACGTTTATATATAAGACCATTAGTTTTTACTTGAAAAAATTATTCGACCTGATATATCTCAAAGTTTAAACTAATTAAGTAAAAGTTCTGTTTTAACATTCTATTCTCTTATTAATTTGAAGTAGTCAAATATAGTCAGATGTTCACGATTTTAGCTTTAGAGAAAAGAACTACTTTTTCTAAGAAAAACTTTTTTTTCACTTTTATAGCCCTCAAAGTACTTAATATACATAAATAAAAAAACAAAAAGTTCTTTAGCAAAAGAAGTTCTTTTTATATTTTTGATTTTCTCTAAAACTAAAATGTTTTAAAACTAAAATTATTGATGTTTTTATATTCAACTTGAAATTAATAAGAACATAACAAGTTTAGGTACCTTTTTTTAATTTTTTTTTTCAGATTTTTTATTTTGAAACCTAATTTTGGTTACTGTTATATGCAAATTAAGGCTTTGGCCACTAATTTGTTTGTTTTATATTCAGAAATTGTGTAGCAGCAATAATGGATGATCTGAGAAAAGTTTTAAGTGGTTCAAGTTTAAATACATTATTGTAGGGGGTTGGTTTTGAGTATAAATCTGAGATTTTGTGTTTTTTCCGTTTGCTACTTTTTATGAAAAAAAGATCAAATACATACTTTTTAATTTCAATTACATAATATATTATATCTACAAATCCCCATACAAAAATAACGTAGAAGGCGAACAATTTCAGATGGAATATTTTTATTGAATTTGGTTGCGTATAAAAGCGTGTAAAAGGTGGTATAGATTGGGTCGAGATAACCAAATAACCGTATGGGAGAAAAGTATATTTCCCCCTCGTTCAGGCGAGAAATCTATATACGTTTTTGAAAATATATAAGTATCTATAATTCAATCATAGATTTTACTCGTTTTTTGTTTACAGCTTTTAAGTTATTTGCTCTATATATAAATGTTGTATGGATATTTTAAATTCCAACACAAAAGTATCAAGTCTTGTTCATAAAAAGTAGCACAAACGAAGAAAAACGATAAAACTTTTTTTATATGATTCCCTGTTTCGTGTACTAATTGTATTTTTATGAAAATAACACAAGTTTTTTTGTGGAAATGATTAAACATACAACAAAATTATATTTCGACCAACTTATATCTATAAAAATTCTATCAGTATAGCATAATTTTTTAACTGACTAAACGAATGAAAAATATTGTGCTATAAACAAAAATTTGTATCGTATACCTCCAAAACAAAATTGAATTTTCATAAATATAACAAAAATTTCGTTGAAATCAATCTAATAACGAAACTGTTTATAAGTTAAATAACGGATTTTGTCTCATACTAAAAAAAATGTTATCATACCTCGAATACAAAATTAAATTTCTATCAGTATAACAAAATCTTTATCGTATCTACAAAACAAAATTGAATTTCTATCAATATTACAAAAATTTTGTTAAAATCAAACTAATAACAAAAATGTTTGTAAGTTAAATAACGGATTGCGTCTCATACCTACAAGAAATTTTATCATACCTACAAAAGAAAAATGAATTTTTATCAATATTACAAAAATTTCGTTGGAATCAAATGTTTGTAAGTTAAATAACGGATTTTGTCTCATACCTAAAAAAAAATTGATCATACCTACAAAAGAAAATTCAATTTTTATCAGTATAACAAAATTTTTATCGTATCGACAAAACAAAATTGAATTTTCATCAATATTACAAAAATTTCGTTGAAATCAAATTAATAACGAAACTGTTTGTAAGTTAAATAACGGATTTTGTCTCACACCTACAAGAAATTTTATCATATCTACAAAACAAAATTGAATTTCTATCAGTATAACAAAATTTTGTGTAACTGACAAAACGAATGAAAAATATTTGTGCTATGAACAAAAATTTTTTATCGTATCTACAAAACAAAATTGAATTTCTATCAATATGAAAAAATAAAATTGAAATTCCGTAAAATGCATTGCGATCGCGTCATTCGCAAAGTGACTTTCATGTAGTTAACAAGTTCTTTAGTTGTGCTTCTAAAGTGAATGAAACAAATTTTAAACAAATAAAAGACATTTAAACAATACAAATATTTGAACATTGAAAACATTGAACACATTTAAACATTGAAAACAGTGATATAGATGAGAAAATAATTCAAGAATTAAACCTTTCTTCAATACGCGGAAATAAAATTTGGAAACATTTGAACGGTAAGTAGAAACAATTTTAGTAAATTATTATGAAGTGAATATCTCTACATTTTTTATTTATAAAACAAATGTTGTGTTAAAGTACCTATATATCTATATTTCAATCAAATTTAAAATTTAACTATTTGGATTTTAAAATGCTAATTTGTAATAAAAAGAAATCCTTGTTTTAATATACCTACACATATAGTGCCTGCAACATTTTTTTTTAAATTTATGGTTAATGGTCATACATAAAGTTTGTTTTATCTTATAATTAGTTTTTTTCAAAAATGTAGGTCCATAGGTTCATACATAAGCATTGTCTATCTAAAAAAATGGTCTAAAAAAGCGGTTATTAAATCTTTAATTTTTTGGAGTATAAAGTATACTGTGTTACTGAGACTAATTTTTACAATCGTTAAAAAATTCTGTTTTATGAAAATCGATTTAACAGTTTGTCCATCTCACTAGTTTTTTTTTAATTTGAACGATAAATTTCACATATATGTGAGTTTTTTTTGCATAATCGAATTTATGCTCAATTGCTCAGGTTTTCTTAGCATTTCATAGATTTTTTTATATTTTTATTTTATATTTACAATGCCCAGAAGTCAGACTTTTTCTTTACGAAACAAAAAATAGTCCCAAATTCATCTATTTGGACAATTAAAAAATCTGCCCCATACTTAAAATATAACAAAAAAAAAATATTACAATTATTCTACATACTGATTCTATAATAAATTTTTTTATCACAAAGCATAATATGTAAAAACGAAAAACAAACTAAATCCACTTGTCGCACACCAAAATTGGTAGATATACGTGCTCTCTAAAATATACCACTTTAGACGCATGAACTGATGAAACGGTTGTGATCTTAATAGCGGGATAAATCAACAAATCGATTTTTGTTTTTTTGGCAATGTTTTTGGGAATTTTTGCGAGAAAGTGTAGACGAAGAGTAGTTTTATATAACTTCAAGCAAGCGACATTAGGAAATTATCTTCAAGTTTGTTTATTGGATTTAAAAATTTTTAACAATACAAAATGTGCCCTTCCGCCGATAGGAATAATATTTTTATTTTATTTTCTATTAATTTACTTACATCATTTATTTTTATTTTTCTTGTATGATTTTGGAAAAAATTGCTGTTCTGCACATAAGTCAATTAAATTCGAAATTAACTCTTCTTAATGTGAAGGGTTGTAACAATTTATAAAACGAAAACTAATTAAAATTGAATTATATTTTTTAGATTGTCAAATTGATCGAGAAGCCCTCATTTACTTCACGCCGGCGCATTTGGACACATTTTTTACTTTATATAAGGATATACCTATAGGAATTCAAATTTTGTTTCAACGACACCTCGAGATCTGCAAAAATTAAAAAAAACCTAGTAAGTTTCTTTTCATATGTAAAAATTATAATTAAATTTTAAATTTAACATCACTTAATGTTTTAGAAGATTCTTTGAAAATAACTACAGAAATTTTTTACTATTTAAGTCATTATATTTAGGTAACCAATAATAAGTTACAGCTCATACAGTTATGATTTAAATTAAATTAATAATGAAGTGTTTTGTGTGTAAAATACAAACAGATTCAATTAAAACATTGGTGGCTAACTTAAAAATATTCCATTCTCTTCGTGCAGACAGTACGTATGAATGCTGCGAAGAATTATGTTCTCAAGCTTCTGGAAATATCAATTGTATTAAAAAACACCTCAAAAGAAAACATCAAACAGATTATCTTGAAATTCATCAAGATGATCACCAAACAATTTCATATCAAAATACCTCAAACTTTCAATTAAATAATCATTCAAATTTTTTTGCATCTTCGTCTGTAGAACCACAAAATAGTCCCGATAGAATTCCAGACTTACGATACACTTTATAGTTGAGTTGCTATGTTACGTTATTATTTATTTTGCTTAAAATTCAATAGAAAATACATTCTATATTCAAGCTCATTTTTTTTTATAATATTAAACTGTTTTGTGATACTATATAGATTAGAGAAAAAAACACGCTAATATAAATATATAAATAATAAATAACATTACAATTTTATTCCATATTAGTTCTGGAGGACAATTTCGAAGAACATCTGGAAGCAATTTCATCTGGAAATTGCTCCTGGGTGGATATAGAAATTCATTAGGCAGCCACTTCAAAATATCGAATTGGCGAGATGCAAAAATCCAACTCAACTGGAGAAATAATGACGAAGTGGAAGGAATACAACGGACCTTTTGGACACAAATTGGTAAGATAACGTCGATTCGACGTGTATTGTATGTTTGAAATTGCATAATATGTAATATAATTTTACAAGCTGTAGGTACTATAATAACTATATAACCACTACTTTACTTTTAAAATCTCATCCTCACTCTCATAAACTATTATTTTATATTTTAAAAATTAACTTTTTGTAATCCTTATAATATGTATAAGGATTGTAAAAAATATAATAATAATTTAAAAAAAATGATTTTTTATCACACATTATTAATTAAACTGGTCAAAAAGTAGCTGGAAAGATAACCTACGTCACTTCGACATATAAGACTTTCTTCGGCAGTTAAAAACATGTATTGTATAAATAATATACATATTTCAGTAGTCTGAGTTAGCAAGAACTGGCAGCACATTAGCCATTTCTGTGTGAATAACACTGAAATTTGAAAAATTCACTACGTGGATTCGACGTAGCTTATCTTTCTGGGGAAAATTTAAATATCACTTTTTAAATCCGCTTTTCTATTTTTTAATATATATTAATATATTTTTTACTATATATTTCGTAGATCAACATAGACTTTACGGTGATGTTCCACGATGCGTCAAATTTACAAACGATCTGTGCAGAGAACTATGAGCATATAATGAAAAAGCTGCAGTCAAAATAAAAGGAAGGGAGTAACATCGCTCTTTTGAAAGACGTTTTGGCTACACCAGGTATTTCGGAAAGTAAGTTTGATAAAGTGAAGAAAAATGTTGTTTTATATATATAAATACTTTTTTTTTCAACAGATGGTCGATATGCCAGCATTTTTTATCTTTTCCAAGCAGTATTTATCCCGTCTAGTAAAATGGTTACAAATGAAGGCACCACAAAAATTCGTGTGAGGTACTCCATCAAAGATTCACAGAATTCATCGGAAAAACGGTGGAAGAAGTTGAAGAAACCTAAGCCAAAATGCAAGAAAAAAAAGGCTATTCAGCCCTTAGGTACTATTAATAATTGGTTCCATAGCTAATCCTATAGAAATTTTGATATATTTTGACACTATAAAATACCCATTAGCGGTTTCACTCGTATGACGTTTTTTACATTTTTTTTTAAATATAAAAACTAAATATGACAAAAGTCATCATTTGATTTCACAGATTTGCAACCAGTTAAAAAATAATTGATTCAAACACAATTTCAAAACTAAAACTCTTATGTAAATGTATGTACATAACTTATGTTCACAAAAAAATTTAAACCTCTCATAATAAAATGTTGAAAGTGAAATATTTTGTTTCTTTTTTTCATTTTCTACTTTTTTTCGTTAAAATCAGCATAATAGATTGTTGGATCGTTTCTTCCTTTGTTGCCTTTTTTTCAGCAAAATTTTCACAAGTGAAGTGAAGCGCTACAGTGCTAACATAAGATAAGGAATAATTGACCATTTTATAATTTGAGAAAAAAGTAAGTATTTAAAATCATTTTAAAATATTTTTTCAATTTCACATTTTTTGTTAAAAGCAGCATAAAATATTTTTAATTCCAGAAAAAATATTTTATAAAATATTTTTTTTACTGAAATCAACAATTCTTTATGCATATTTTAACAAAATATATTGTGATAACGATCAAATATTTTTGTTAAGCTGACAAATAATTTTTTTGGATTCAACAAAAAAAAATTGTTAAATTAACAAAATATTTTGTTAATCTGACAAATTATTTTTGTGCATTCAACAAAAGAAATTTGTTATATTAACAAAATATTTTGTTAATCTGACAAATTATTTTTGTGGATTCAACAAAAGAAATTTGTTATATTAACAAAATATTTTGTTAATCTGACAAATTATTTTTGTGCATTCAACAAAAGAAATTTGTTATATTAACAAAATATTTTGTTAATCTGACAAATTATTTTTGTGGATTCAACAAAAGAAATTTGTTATATTAACAAAATATTTTGTTAATCTGACAAATTATTTTTGTGGATTTAACAAAAGAAATTTGTTATATTAACAAAATATTTTGTTAATTTGAAAAATTATTTTTGTGGGTTCAACAAAATAAAATTGTTGAATTGACAATTTATTTTGTCAATGCAATAAAATAAACAGTAAATATGACAAATATATTTTATACTATTTACAAAATTTTTGTTCATTTAACAAAATATTGCAATTTTTTTTTGTAAATATAACAATTATTTTGTTAATATGACAAAAAATGGTGGTCACTTCAACAATTTTTTTTTGTCACAACAACAAAAGAACAAACAATTTTTGTCACTTTATCTATTTGATAAAACATTTTGTTGGACGTATATTGACAAAAATTTTGTTGTATCAACAAATTTTTTTTAGTTATTATGACAAAATAAAATTCTTTTTTGTCACTTTTATCAATTTGATAATACATTTTTGTTGGACGTATATTGACAGAAGTTTTATCAGCTCAACCTACATTTTTATCATATATACCTACATTTTATTTTCAGTGTAAGGTCTATGCCATTGCTCCACAATCGATTCAAGACCTTAAAGATTGCATTCGTGAAGTTATCGAGGACGTACAGCCGCAAATGTGCGAATTGGCCATGGAAAATTTCATGAAAGAATAAGGTGCTGCAACCGTAGCAGTGGCGGCCATTTCCCTAATATCGTTTTCCATTGTTAATGGCATACCTTCCTCTTTACAATGAAGTAAACATCCATTGATTTCTCTTAAAAAATACTCGTTTTTTTAATATCAAAACGAAACCTCTTATTGGAAAACCCTTTAAATAATTTTTTTTAAAAGTCTAACTTGTTTATTGGATAATACAAAAGTCCAACTTAGGTATTATACAACATTTTAAAAATGTGCAACGCTCCATTTTGAACCAGGTGGGTGGTGGGGGGGGGGGGTAGAGGACAACACTGGACCGGACATTATTTCACCTCTTGTGTTACAAAATGATTTCTTTTATTTTTTTTCCTTAACATCCTTTTTCCTTTCATTTCATTGAAGTCGAGTATTACTTTTGAAAAAATAAACGAACAAAATATTAATGATTGTACGAAGTTTACATACTTATAGGTACATATAGAAAAATAAAAGGCTAAGAAAAAAAACAAAAATGAAGCAAAAGAAAAGAACAACTAAAGCTGATATATTGACTTATTATTCGGCATAGGAACTTTCACTTCACTTAAAAGAACAAACGGACTCGAACTTATGAATGCAATACCATGGTAATGTAGGTAAGTTAGAGGTAGGTATGTAGATATAGAAACGATTGCATTGCCAGTCGTATATCTATGAGGTAAGGTGGTGAACCATCCATCCATCCCTCCCGGAGGTAAAGGAGATGACAATAATGTGTCCGTTTTGCTTAATTAGAAGGTTGATGTGATAAGTGCCAATTATAAAATTTTCACATTAAACGAGTGATGATGATGCTAAGAAGTGATGTTTATACGAAGGTGGGCGACGACTACGACATTGACGATGAGTAGTTTGTATTGTATAAATACAAATACCTCCTTACAAACTTATCATCAGCAAGCAGCAGTTATACACCTCTTCACACATCACACATTTCACACATATGTATGTACTGTACATACGTATACCCATTTCATGATGAGTCTTTTCGGTTTTTGTGTTTTGGGAAATTCTAGCAAAGGAGAAACTCTTTTGATTGATTTTGATTTTCGTTCGAAAATGTAAAGGACATGTAACAGCCCATATCTAAGTGGTTTCTTTTTAAATTATAGGTTATTCTGACACTGGAATATTTCTGTTCGAAATCTTGACAGAAAGTCAGTATCATACCTCTGCGGAACGAAATGAGTCGTTTAAAGCATGAACAACGTTGGGAAATATTGAAAACATATTTCCAAAGTGAGTGCTGTGTAGTGCAGCCCAAGTGCAGTCCAAACAGTTCGTTTTTTGAAAAGAAGTTTTGGCCGAAATGAAGCACCCACCTCCCCTGCTGTACGTAACTTTGTGCGAAAAGTTCGTGAGACTGGCATGCTAGTGTACAAAACTTATGGTCCCGTCGTCGTACCGCACATACGAGAATGTGGCTGCTGTAGCCGAGAGTGTGAGACTCGCATTTTCACCATATTTGAGTTAGGAATGTTTCCTTTGTTACAAAATTTACAAATTTCACTCAAAGAGTAACTATAAGGACATTGAAAATGACTTGTATTAGGTCGATAAAACAAAAACATGACTAATATTTGTGATTTTTAGAAACCTTTCTACAGTCTGAAGTAGATAGGTACCAATTTGTATATTTAATGCCACTTCCCAGTTGGCGGTTAAATTTATGTTGTTCATTTTTTATAAGATGAATCTTAGTCTTATATCGAACCGAAAATAATAGTTCTTTGTATCTTTGTACATACATACATTACATATGTATGTTTAAATAAATCTATATTTTATTCGCAATTACACAATCATACTCTATTTTCATCCGCACCGGTACAGCTCTTATACACGAAATCAAAGTTAACATACCATCTATCTTAACGTATAGTTATTTGACATTTTAGCCTAGCTTATTTTTGAAGAATTGTAACTGAATTATTACAGATCGATTAAAGCATAGGTACATCATATACGATTCAACTTAGTTCTCGGCTCAGTCGTTTGTTGTGTGTATTATCAATTTGACAGCTGATGTTAAAGATAATCAAAAGATTTTGAAATTATTCAAATTGGTTTAGAAGTATTTTAACTCATTGAACTATGAATATTCCTTGTATAAAGCCAAGACATTTTATTTACAGTCCAAGTAAACCTTTTTCAACTCGAATTACCAAATTTACAAAGAATTTGATGTGAAGCTCAACCTCACTTCAAAACCTGATTTGAGTAGGTAATTGTTTTATTCTATGATAGTTTATTCTAAAATAACAATTTAACAAATTCAAGTCTTTAGGCAAATATAATGAGGGTATTCATGCAACGAGATAAGATTACCAATTGTGTTTACGCAAAAGTTTGCGTGAACGTCCCATTTATTTATTTGGATAAATGCTGCGTAATTGAATCAGCTGTTCGTTAAACGTCACGTTAAAAGTCATAATGACGTTTGTATAAGTTTATCCAAATAAATTTGTATAAGTTTCCGAAACAAAATCCTTGGATAATTTTATCCAATTTGCGTAAACCATTTCCCATACAGAATTTACAGTTCATTTACCAAAAGATAAATTTATCCAAAAGATAAACTTATTTAGTGTTTTACGACCTTGCATGAATCCCCCTAATGTTTTTGGCACTTGGAGCTGACAACCAAATTGAATAGTTTATAGGCTGCTTAAAGATGAAGCATAAAATTTTATTTGCATTTAAGGACCTTAAGCTTGAAGATCTGAACATTAGAACTGAAATTATAATTTTATATAAGAGGTTCAAGTAGGTTCCTATGTAACGGGTGATTTTTAAGCTGGTTTGGTTTTGGCAACACTGGTTTTGACAGCTGACGTGTGTTTAGTACCTTGTGTCACTGTCAAACAGCTTCAGTTTGGTTTGCAATTTAACCATGGATCGTCTTACAAATGAACAACGCTTGCAAATTATTGAATTTTACTATCAAAATTCGTGCTCGGTTCGAAATGTTGTTTATCGAAAAATTGTGTTCAGCGATGAGGCTCATTTTTGGTTGAATGGGTACGTAAATAAGCAAAATTGCCGCATTTGGAGTGAAGATCAGCCAGAAGCATTGCAACAGCTACCAATGCATCCCGAAAAAGCCACTGTTTGGTGCGGTTTATGGGCCGGCGGCATTATTGGGCCATATTTCTTCAAAGATGATGCGAATCGCAGCGTTACTGTCAATGGTGAACGCTACCGAGCGATGATAACAAACTTTTTTTTGCCCGAAATGGAAGTTCTTGACTTGCATGATATGTGGTTTCAACAAGACGGTGCCACATGCCACACAGCACGCGAAACAATGGCGCAATTGCGAGGCAAGTTTGGTGAACAGTTAATTTCACGTTTCGGGCCGGTCAATTGGCCGCCTAGATCGTGCGATTTGACACCATTAGATTATTTTTTGTGGGGGTATGTCAAGGCTAATGTCTATAGGGACAAGCCCGCTTCGATTGACGCACTGGAAGCCAACATCCATGCATTCATTCGTGAGATACCGGCCGATATGTGTGAAAGAGTATGCCAAAATTGGACTCAGCGGATGGGCTACCTGAGACGCAGCCGCGGTCAACATTTGCATGAAATTATCTTTAAACATTAAATTGCAAGGTTCAAACTATCGATTCAAATAAATATTTCATTCATTTTTTCGAATTTTTTGTGTTTTTTTTTTTTAAAGTTCTAAACCTCTTAAAAAATCACCCATTATATGCATATTCTAGGTTCAAAAATCAAATTGATTTAGAAGAAAGTCAACTTTTGTCACATAATTTCTTCAGACTGGCATTTAACCTTAATTTTAAGATTTTAACCTCAAACATCCGATTATTAGAACAGAAGTTATATTCCAAAAAAAAACAACCAAATCCAACCTTTACGATTTTATTATTTGTAAAATACCAAATACAAATGTTCATTTCATGTATTTGGTTTGCCACGTGGTGTTTTTTTTACTGCACACACTCCACCGTCTTCTCCCTACCATCAAGCAATATATTCTTTGTGGGTAGGATACACACATATGTATGTACTTTGTTTTTTTTTTTTGCCGTGATGAAATTAGTTCTCAAGACATTTTTTCAAGTTTCTAGTATGAAATTTTGTACGCCTTTCCACAAATTTGTAGCTTGTCATTTAAGCCTTAATTATCTATCTTAATATTAAACATCAAATTATTATATCCAAAGTTATAGGCTTTTAAGTGGGCTTAAATCGAGCATTTTTTGAATTTTATACAAATTCAACAATCCTCCACTGAATCTTGTCGGTTGGCGATGATCAACGAGCAGGTACGCTGCTGGCTGAAATTCATAACTTGTTTTTTTTTTTTTCTTCATTTTATTCATTTTGGTATTTTCTTTGTTAACACCAACCAAAAATTCAATCGTTTTCCCCCTATACGCTAGAATTTATTTATTATTACCTTTGATCATTTTGGTAACACCTCAAAACGACCCTATAAACATTTTCAATGTTAAAAAGGATATATTTTTTAGTGTAATTAAATTGGGTCCTCTCTCTATTATTGCCATCATCATTTATTATTTCTATAGTCTAGATCCCTATTCCGACTCTCATACTACACTCAATTTAACTTATTAGTTGTCAAACGAAGCGGAATTACCTGCTTATTTGACGAATTATAATTTTGTTTTAAATATTAATTATTTCTTAAAAAACTGCATTTATTTGTTAAATATTATTCCAATAAAACGAACTTTAATTGGTAATATTTAATTAATTAATTAATATTTATCAATAGGACGACACGGTTAGATTGTGCGTCTTTTATTTTTATGTTATTCTCGCACGAGATGGCTAGTATGCCTTATTATGCATTGCAAACCCATAGTTCAGTTTTTAAATAAGCCTTACACATACAATCTTTTTAAATACTGACATGCATGATATATTTTCAGTATTTAAGTGATACATACAAGTCAAACTGCAAGTCAAATTTGCAAACATTAAAAATGATTTCAGTACATACATAAATGATACACACATATAAACGGTTTCAAAAATGCCCCATATATACAGTTTTCGCTGTTCAGTATTTAAATGGTAAATACCATAGTCATTGCACAAACAAAACAATTCATATTCTTATTCAGTTCCATTACATCTAACGGGTCTACACAAATTAATAGTGTGTGAGTGATACCCAGTGATACCACTATACTTCAATTGAAGTAGATCTACTTCTTTTTTCAAAAATTCTTAAAATCGACTTCCTACTTCGCACCATCACCAAAATATTGAAATCTACTTCATTTTAAAAATTTCTGTTTCAACCTACTTCAATTTAACAGATAAAAAGCCAAATCTACTTCTTTTTATATATATTTCACTCCAGAATGTAGCCCAACAAAATACAAACCCAAATACGTAACCAATACCAATGCAAATTTAAAGTTTTTGTTTTTGATCCTAAAGGCTTTTCAAAGCCTGAAAACTTTTTTATTTATTTTTAATGACGTGCTCTTTTTTATAACAAAAAATAATTACTATAGTACCTGAACATGAAGTCTGAGATATTTGTTTTTGTTAAACAAAAATATGTATTGATCTAAAATATATTTTTACATGTATGAATTTAAGGTTTTTAAATTAATTTAAAAAATCTTATTAAACAATATACAATAATATTATGTAAACATATAAATTTATTTTTTTGTTATTACTTTTTTTTATTTTTTTTCTTATTTAATTATATTAATTTTAATGTTCTGATTTATAGAAAAAACAATAATTAAAGTAGCCAAACTTGAAGTCTGAGATAATTTTTTGTGCCTATGTTTTTTTTTTTTTGTTATATTAATAATTTAGAAGGTGCTATTAAACAGTATATTAAAGAATATATTAGGGGGATTCATGCAACGTCGTAAAATACCAGATAAGTTTATCTTTTGGATAAATTTATCTTTTGGTAAATAAACTGTCAAATTTTGTATGGGAAATGGTTTACGCAAATTGGATAAAATTATGTAAGGATTTTGTTGCGTAAACTTATACAAATTTATTTGGATAAACTTATACAAACGTCATTGTGACTTTTAACGTGACGTTTAACGAACAGCTGATTCAATTACGCAGCATTTATCCAAATAAATAAATGGGACGTTCACGCAAACTTTTGCGTAAACTTATCTTTTTACACAATTGGTAAACTTATCTCGTTGCATAAATACCCTTATTGAAAATATGAGATAATTTTTATTTTTAGTTTCTTCTGTTTAAGTAAATAAATTTAATTAAATTTTGTTTTTAATATAAATTTATATAAAAAAAAGTTCTTTTTGATATCTACTTTGACTTTTTCTCCGGAAGTGGTAACGCTGGTGATACCTACTGCATGAGTACAATTTGCACCAAAAGATATTTCAATCAAACTTGATATAACACATTGTCTGCTTGTATATCTGTATATGTGGCTTCCTGTCGTCAACCTCGACTTACAGTTGCTATTGTTGAAACAACAAACCGTAGTGAAAAGAGTTATTATAGTTTGGTTTGTTTTAAATAGTTTTATAAAAAAAAATCATTTTTTTACAACAATTTGTTACAAACAATAAATTAAATAGGACATGGCCGAGAACCGCCGCCTGTACGAATGATAACATTTATCTTGGCTTAAAAAATTTGAAACTCCTTTTCGCTCGTTGTTGGCGTTTCATATACATATTGTCCATTAAATAAATGCACGACTGAGTCGCGCGGACTTGCCGTTATGTGCGATCACACTGTGGTTTTAAGGTATGCATGGTACTTACACTTAAGACTGAAAACTTGTTGAAAAATCAATATAATAAGAAATAAATTAATAAAACAACTTCTGAAACTGTTTTAACATCAATTCAATTTATGAGAAATTTGTAAAAATCGTTGGAGCGGTTTTTAAAAAAAAATAATTTTTTATTTATAAAATTTTGAATACATTTTTAAGAAAAACAACTGGTACGCCATTTTTTAGAACTTATTAATGCGGAGTTAATACGGAAAACAAAATTAAGCACCCATTTTCGAAATATCGAATTTTCAAAAATTAATTTTGAATTTTTTTTAAAATCAAAAATTTGTTTTTTTGAAAATTTTGATATGAAATATTTTTTGATCTAATAGAAGCTCATGTAGTACCTACATATGTATATATCGCAAGTAAAAAATATAAGCATATTTTTTTAGGAAATTATCTAAGCTTCAAATTAGGCCCTTAATTTTGTCTGTACAATTGACTATTAGGGAGATGTTCTTGAAAAACCAGTTTAGAGGGCCTATACCCCCCCCCCCCTGCGCCTTTAATATCGATTCTTAAGATTACCATGAAACCAAAATCCAGCTTTACGTCAATTTTCCAGACTCAAATGTCTATCCATGTCCATGACATGGCTATCTTTTACAAAAACTGAAATAATCACAAGCTATAGGTATGGTCACACTTCCAAAACATTTCCAAAAAAAATAAACTACGCCACATACATATATTATGGCCCTCCTATTTGGCTATTGGCTGAATCACCTATAAATATATGCATACAAAAAAAAGATGAAGCAAAAACCTTAGGTAAATACATAGCAAATATTATGAACTGTGAAAAAATTATTTTTACTGACTTTTATGTACATAGGTATATAAATAACATTTGTCCTAACAATTTCATAAGAAATTTGATATTTTCACATATATTTAAAAAAAAAGCTACATAAATAAGTATTATAAATCCCTGTCAAGTGACCGAGAAAGGAGGCGAGGCGATGCGTTGTTAAAACCCATCCTCCATGTTCATATAGACTTGTTGAACGTATGTATAATAGAAGAGACTTCCTCCTCACCATTATCAATAGATAACCTTCTCCCCCAAACAGGGAGGAAAAACAAGGGGTAAGTTGGTGTTGAATATTTTTCCATCAGAGAGTGGTAGATTTTCATTTATGCATCTCTTGCCCACAGTTAATATCCTAATACATACATAGATTGCAATTGAGGGGTAATGTGTGGTATGTTTACTCTCTAAACATTTGTTGCAAAAGTAAAAGTTGCAATAAAATTATTTGTGGCTATATAATAAATAAATGGTCAGATATTCTACCCATGTGTATTTTTTTTGGGATGAAATATAAAAAGTGTAAAGAAAATTAATATTTAAATATATCCCACTTCCGATACTTTGTAATGTAAGTTTTCTAATGAACTTAAAACTTAATTCTACGACTCCAATATTTTCTGCAACATTATCAACTCATCTAAACATCACAGTCCGATATGCTCTACTGGCCTCCTAAGCCATAACATCATCATTTATATACCTCTTCTCTGATGTGACCTAATAGACCACCCCTCTGGGCAAATTTATTCGCTTGATTTTTTTCAATTATTTCTTTAGGTCACACTTGAGTGAATAAAGCTTGAAATAATAATAATAAGCACAAAACTACCTTCTGCTGTTGTTCTGTTTTTATCAACCAACCCACAGCAAATTTTCCCTTCCTGATAACTGATGATGAGATGATGATGACAAAAATAAAAAGGTAGCATGTTTTCATTAATAAACAACAAATATTGCCATTTGAAAATAAAATATTGAATATAAATATATACATAATAAATATAAATATATATTAAAAACATAAAAATAAAACAATACAAAAAAATAAGTAAATCATAAATAAAGTCCTCAAAGTACTTTCTTGTTAAATTGGCAACTAAAAAAAACATGATAACATAGAAATAGAAAGAAAGAAATCATAAACTTTTCGTAGACAACATAATGATAGTTAATTTTATAAAAAGATTAAGAAAGTAGAGTCAGAAACAATTCCCCAGAATGACTTAATTGATAGCCCTTGCATCTAACCAAAATATATTATTTGACTGAGAAAAAGAATTCAAGCCCTATCAAAGCAAAGAAGAGAGCTAAAAAAAAGCCAACAAAATTCATTACTGAATCTACAACAAGTATAGGTATCTCATGCCTATAAAATAAACAATTTATATTATATTTCTCTTTGTGTGGGGGTAGAGTTAAGAGAGGTTTTTTTTACTTGCGATATATTTGTAGGTATACTAACTACATACATACATATGTACATACATATATGGCAAAAAAATTTTTCTCAAAAACGTGGCACCACTACATTGAAACAAAAATCCAGTAATTTTTTATACAAAAATGCTACCATTTTATACAAATCTTTTTTCGAGAAAATGGTTTTAAATGGTACCTCCCATAGAACCATTTTTTAATTTCGATTTTATCAAAAATGGTTCAACTGAATTTGATTAATTTTTTTATAGAAAATTTTTCAAAAATTTTAAAAAGTATTGCATACCAAAATTTTCAAAATTTTTTGTTATTGAATTTTTAAAAAAAGTTTCAACATATTTTTTTTTTTTTGAGAACTTAATAATTGTAAACGACTTGATTGATTTTAATTAAACTTGGCATCAAGCATTCTTTTGACATTATCTAGCAGATTTTATATAATTTTCCTTTTTATAACTAAAAATAACGGAACGTCCAATACAAATGTAATAAAACCGGTATGGAAAATCTGAATTTTCTCAAAAACGACTCCTACGACTTTGGTAAAAATTTTTATGTAAGCTAATATCAGTACGATCTTTTATATTATTTAAAAGAAAATTTTATCTATCATCTAAAAATGGTATCACTCATAAAACCATTTTTTTGGTTTTCGACTATCCCACTATCGGTTCAAGCAATTTTAATGAAATTTTTTTTCACATGAGCTTCTGATAAGATCAAATAATATTGCATATCAAAATTTTCAAAAAAACAAATTTTGGATTAAAATAAAAATTCAGATTTAATTTTTGAAAATTTGATATTTCGATAATGATGGGCGGTTAATTTTTTTACTCCGCATTAATAAGTTTTAAAAATTGGCGTACCATTTTTTTTTCTAAAAAATATTTTTTTAAAAAAACCGCTCCAACTATTTTTAATTTTTTTTTTCTCATAAATTGAGAATTGTGTAAGAAATCAGATGGTGTACATTGCGTTGGTGTCAAAACAGTTTCAGAAGTTGTTAAATAATTTATTTCTTATTATATTGATTTTTTAACAATTTTTCAGTCTAAAGTGTACATAAGTACCATGCATACCTTAAAACCACAGTGTGATCGCACATAAGAGCAAGTTCGTGCGACCCCAGGCGTGCATTTTATTTTTAAATGCTCTTCCATAACTCCAAACTCTCACCACCCTATATAACCCTTCTTCTATTTGACTCGTCGCGTCGTTTATCGTTGTTATTGGAAACAAATACAATTTTTTTTTTTTTTGAAAACATGAATCTCGTAAAGCAGCCAATAGACACTACACTTGTGTCTACACCGGTGTCGGTGTACGGAAATGTGTGCTGTGTGTGGGCTTGTACGCACACCGATTTTCGGTGTCGGAAACGGTGCGAGTAAAATCAAAAGTTTTTGATTTTTGGTGTCGGTGTCTTGATCGGTGTGGCGTGATGGAGCTATATTTTTCGCGCGGAGCAGTGTTGTGCCGTATCTATACGATTGGCTACGTGTAGACAATTCAACGTAGACAGTTGGTAATTGTCTACATAGTCGTCGACAATGTAGACAATTCATAATTTTTTTTATTGAACACACAATTTTGTTGAACAGAGTATAGCTGCCAAACATTCCTATTGTAGCATTATTCGTTTATTCAACAGATTATATTTTATTCTAAAAAAAAATAATGAGAATTTATATTACCAATGCATTTACAGACGGTTTCCAGCAGTATTTAACAAATTTTTATTGCACACCGTGCAAATAGCTGAATATTTGTTATTGGCTTTTAACAAAATAAACCCTAGCTCATTGAACGTTTTATTCTTCGGCCTTCCCGACATTTCAGTTTTTGTTTTTAAATATTACTTTGACTTGAAAGCTCTTTCTGCGTCCACTCCACGCGTTGTTCTAGAATGAATTTTATTGATTCGCAATTGGACAAATGTGACAGCAATTGTTTATATTTTATACACGATTGTTGACATTGTCGACATTGTCGACGCAATTGTCTACCTTTAAATGTAGACAATTAAAGTCGACATGTAGAGGAACAACACTGGCGGAGCAACAAATTGCGCCTGTTCAAGGGATTTACAGTATGTCTATATATATTTTTTTATTTTATTTTATTTGAGTAAAAAACAAATCACTCACGTTTGATTTTTATTTGCAGTCACAAAAGTTTTTTTTTTAAATAATTTTTGTTGACATCGACATCATTTTTTACTTTACAAAGTCGTGAATTTGTTTTCATATATATATACATGTACATTACATATATTGTTTTGAAGCATCCCGAACCTCGAAAGGGAATTCCTACCTTTACTCCGATTAATATCCGATCGAAAGAAATATTTTTTTTTTATTGAAAATGGCAGAGTGGGTGGTTGGATGGGGGGTGAATTTAAAAGGTAAAATAATTTCTATTGACATTTTAGTTTATTTCTCTATATAGTTTGATGCCAGTTTCCAAAAACCAATATCTATGATGGTTGGGGGCAGCGTTGCCGAAGTGGCTCGATTGTGCTTTTTTGATACGAAAATTTCATCGTGGCAGAGTGGCACGAAAAAATTCAATATGGCACGCTCTTTTTGTTTTCATTTTTACTTCAAATAGAGTGAATTTAGCAGACATTTTAGGAAAATTCCTACAAATGGAGGAAAAACTAGTAAAAACGGTATACGAATTGGATTATATTTTTTTTTTAAATATACGAATTTGTTTTTTTTTTTTTAATATTGCGATAATGACACGAATTTTTAAAAAAGTGGCACGGAAATATTTTTTTGGGCGGCAACGCTGGCTGGTTGGGGCATCTTTTTTTGTTAAATCTTAATTCCTTTAAAAATGTATAGATGCTCGCTCACAGCTATATACGAGTGTCTCATAATCCCTTGAATGCATTAAAATTATATAAAAAAATAACACTGGAGTGTTATGTCACTAACAAAAATCCGGCAATTCGTATTATGTATACCTCTCTCGGATCTCAATGACTCCATTCTTCTCCCCAGGATGTAGGTAACAAGGGTATATGGAAGGCTGAGTAAAGGAGCTAGATATACATATGTACCTATATGTATACGCTTAAGCTCTTAGTAAGTGTAAACTTTCCCAGTGGCGTACGCAGGAGGGGGGGAGCTAAGGGGGGTTGAGCCCCTCCCAAGCGAAATGATATTCTACATATGCTAAGATATCCAATAATATCAAAGAATTTTTGTATTATTTTTTCGTTCAAATTACATTTTTGTTACATTTTAGCTTAAACAATATTCTCCAATACTTTAATTAAAAAGAAAACTATGTGTATGTATGTATAGTAATGAAATGACTAGTTCATATCACACGTAATCTAGATTTCGTTTGACATTTTAAACGAATCTTAGTATGCAAAGAAACCCAAAAAAAGGACCTTTGCAAACAGGCAAATGTCCCAAAACGACTTCACATCATGAAAAGTTCATAAAATTGATTTGTTTTTGATGAAATTATAAAGCCAATCGTTTAATCCGAAATAGTTTTTTTTTTACTTCAGAATTTGTGTTTTGAAAAAAAAAAATAATTGTTATCAATCAAATTCATTATTGTCATGATTTTCCACAACACCTTAGATTTTTGCCTAGTTGTCGTATGTTGGCAAATGATTAAATGAAAATGGTTGCACGAAATTGATTTAAGAACGGGTTCATATTTCGATTTCATATTTTGGTACTAATTTCATGTTGTGAATTTTTTTATACCGCTGAACTGAGCACTAGCATTAATAAATAAAATGAAATGAAACTGTCTGATGTAGTATGTGAAGTGTAGCAATATTTCAAAATTTAGATATATGGAAATAAATGCGGAAGGATATAACCGAAATAACTATACCGTTTTGCAATTCGGATTTGTATCCTAATTTAAGAAACTTAATTGAAGTTCTGCAGAGCTAGAACGTTCGTTTTCCACTTTGAGACAGTTATTAAAAACGGAAAATAAGGTAATTCCTTAAGATATGGTGAATAAATTTATTATTTCAAACTAAAAATATCTAGGTATACAAAGAAAAACATTAATTTCATAACAGGGAGTCATTTTTTTAATTTAATTATGTTTTTTCCTTTTTTCGTTTTCTTATTGAAATTTTACTTCTTATTCATATAAAGTGGGTAAAAATAATAAAGGCAGTGAGACCTTAAAAAAATTACACAAAAATTGTGATTGAGCCCTCCTCAAAAAAAATCCAGCGTACGCTACTGAACTTTCCCTACTATAAAAATCCATGATGTTGGTGTAATGCAATTAAATTATTATGCAGTCAAAGTTCCTATAGTGATAAGCTTTAGTCCTTTTGGATTTGCGTTTTTTATTGAGATGGAGGCTTAATAGAGTCAAAACAAAGTCTTAAAAAGTTAAAAGAATTAGCAAAATATTTTTTTTTTAATGTTACCGGGACACAAAGGGCAGGCATTAAGTAACTAAAGCCTTAACTTCTTTGGCTAAAAAAGTGAAAAAGTACAAAAGTGAAAATTTTCAAACTCATTTTGGGATAGTGTTTCTGACTGGGTTATAAAAATGATGCAACAAGCTAAAATTTCGGTTTTTAAAAAAAAAACAAAACAATAAAACATAAAATAATTGCGCTGGGGGGAAAAAACATATTTTTACTTTTGCAATTTTGCAAAAAATGGTCAATGTAGTTAAGGCTTAACTATCCATATCTAACTATACTGAGGCTATCAAGATTAGGTAGGTTTAACGCTCAGACAAATTTGACTGAACTGTTGTGGGGGCAGCTTTATTTGTATGTTCATAAAGATTTTCCTTAAACAACCGACGACGCTCGCTGATGATGGTTCCTCTGCTGCGAACCGAAATGCATACGTACCAATTAAACTTTAAACATAAATATTACACGTTGTTTATTACGTTTTTTGCGGTTAATATAAGGTCTTTTAATTCAATTTATAATATTTTCCTTAAAATTAGATACCTACCCTAAATTTTGGTAAAGTCCTTTTTTGATGCTATTTTTCTCACTAATCCCATACAAATGTTTAAAAACCAGTATTGAAAATCCCATTTTTCTCAAAACCGGATCCTACGATTTTGATTTAAATATTTTGTGAACTAATATCATAGCGGTCTACCATATTTTTGGGAAAAAAAATGTATCTATCGTTTAAAAATGCTGCCTCTCATAGAACCATTTTTTGGTTTTCGACTATTTTATTATCTGTTGAACCAATTTTAATGAACTTTTTTCAAAAGCTACTAATAGATAAGTTTGAATAATATTGCATATCAAAATTAAAAAAAAAAAAAATAACAAATTTTGGATTTTTAAAAAAGTTTTCAAAATTATTTTTGAAAATTCGATATTTCGAAAATGGGTGGATGATTTTTTTTTAATCAATTTTTAAACTCCGAATAAATAAGTTCTTAAAATTGGCATACCATTTTTTTCAAAATTTTATATATAAACAAATTATTTTTTTAAAAAACCGCTCCAACGATTTTTAAAATTTTTGTTCACATAAATTGGAGATTTGTGTACAAAATCATTTGGTGTTCATTGCGTTGGTGTCAAATCCATTTCACATTATATATTTGTGTGTTTGTCTCCATGTTGTATTATTTAATACTAATACCTATAAAAAATGAAAGAATTTATTTTTAATTTTAACATAAAACATAAATTACTTTATTTGAAAAACCAATTTCATACAACATTAATTAAAATAAATAAATTATTAAATTTTAAGCTACGCGTTTCGGAAACTATTCCATCTTGGGCTTTTTCAAGTTTAATTTTAACTTAATTTTAAATTAAACTTGAAAAAGCCCGAACTGTAAATTCCATGCATAGGTATGTATGTGCGAAGTGCAAGACAGCACGGTGCTATATTGTTCATATTTATGTAGTCACATAATACTTCCTTAAACTAGGCTATATTTTTGGCAGGTGGCATAAAATACAGGCTCCAATATTTTTATTTATTAGATAAAAAGTTTCAAAATTATTAAGACTTTAAAACCACAGTTTGATCGCATAAAAGGGCAAGTTCGTGCGACCCAGTCGTGCATTTTATTTATTAGGACTTCCTACCTATAATGACCAAAGAATCAATCAATATCAATAAAAAAAAAAATACGTCCATTATGTTTTAATCATACGATTAAACCTGTATATTTATATCAGTCGTACATATTTCTATGTCTAGTTTTCCTGATGGGTTGGTATATGTTATATGTAGCAGTTGGCCTGTAGTTACTAATTACTGTATGGGTATAGGGTCTGCAGAATGCATCAGATGATTTGTAAGTTTTTATTTTGAATATTAAAAAAAAAACTCTCTAAATGAGGTAGGTAGGTACCTACAGACCAAGCCACTCATTTTTACATTTTTACTACTCATTCCTTTTGTTTTCATTTTCTTTTTTTAATAATAATAAATTTATTAATTGAATATGTATCATTGTTGAATTTTGATGTTTTAACAAGTAGAATAGAAGAATCTCACTAATATTTAAAATTCAAGTGATGAGCCCGCTACTCTACTTACCTTGTTACACCAATATATATATTTGCGATTTCGATACAATTCAAAACAAAAAAAAAAACTTTAATTTTACACTTTAAATCTATTTAAATTAACAATTTTACTGTTTAAAAAAAAAGAAACACTTTTTATTGTTTGAAATAAAAAAATTAAATTAAACTAAATAAATTAAATTTGAATAAAATTTTATAAGTATCCTATAATGTACTACGGTTTTTTGAATAAAACCTTGAACAAGGTTTATTTATAAGTTCGACAGAAACAGAGACGGCAGAAGGATCTTCAGACAAATCCGAATATAAATCAAAACGAATAAGATAAGCTCCACTTTTTCATGAGAAAATATAGGTACTCCCGATGATGGAGAAACTGTATAAATTCTTCACAGATGCAGTACTATGGGCCAACAATTGGTCTAAGTGTGTCGGTTCTCCGCCGACAGCCACTTCTACCTATAGGGTATACCTCTCCACTTACCCTTACCCTAGGAGAAACAATTTTTTTTGGTTTTAAGGTTATCGAATAGACTTTAATTTGTCTCCCAAAAAACACCGGCGGCATGAAGCAAAGTGTCTATTTAATTGAACAAAAAAATTTAAAATTGATGTGCATACCTACGCGAGTCCCTAAATCATTGACCATTTTCCTTTGCTTCTTCCTCCTTCCATTTTTCATATCTAAGGGATTCATCTCTATGTTATGAAGGCACGTATAACTTTTTTTTATTGATTTACCTATCAACGTTAGATTTTCAATAATTAAACATTTTGTATCTTTAAAAAAACCAAATCATCACAAAATATAAAATAAACGTTTTAAACATCTAGCTACACACTTTAAAATTTTATTCCCTCATGGTGGTATTGGAACATAAATATCCCGAAAAAGTGAAGTAAATGCAAACAAATGCATGCATTTATATCGAGGAGTCAAAACAACTTGTAAGACTTTTAAATCCTTTCAACTGCACATTTTCCGGGCTTTGTCGAGAAGAAAAAAAAAAAAGGAATGAAGAAGAAGGGAGAAAAAATTCTTAAGAAATTGCTGAAGTGGTGCGAAATATCATTGATGAAGGAAATTCTTCTTTTTTTTTATATTTAACCACGTTTTATTTTTTCTCTGAATCTGATGAAATAAGGCAAATGAAAGGCAAAGGAATTGTGTTTCAATAAATTTACGGGTTCACTAAAATAAATGTCAATAGAATTTCTTATTGATAGGATTTGTTGAGAAAGAAACTTTAAAAAAAATACTAATAATCTGAGAACTACCACGAACAATTTTTTTTTTGTTACATATGTATGATTGTTTTAGTACCACAAATTTGAAAATTTATTAAAAAATTCCAAAATGAAAGTAAAATAAATGCACTTTTCACAAAAATAAAAAAAAAAATTTACAAAACTTATATAAGAATAAATTTTTAAAAAACCACCGACAATACAGGAAAAAAATACAAAAACATTATACAGAGTGCTTGAAGTTTTTCAAAAAAACACTTAAATTTTAATTATTTATATTAAAACTCCAAAGGCACTTTTTATACAAAGAAACAAAAAATTGTCAAAATTCAACTCACTCTTTCTATATAGCACACTTTTATAGTTTTTCTTATAATTTTTTTCTTAATAAAAATTAAATTCTATGATTATCCTGGACACTTGTTAAATTTTCCATAAAATTATAGTTTAAAATGATTTAAATAAAAAGATCTAGAAAATTATATAAATATATCCAGCTATAGTCTCGATCGTGTTCAATAACTAAATATGACAAATTCTTTTATAGATATGAGTTTTTATAGGTTGGTTATCTGAGTTGTACAATATTTTGTCGCACCTCATGATAAAGTCTTTTTTTTTTTATTTGATTTGTTCATCGCTTATAATTTTTTTTTATATATTTATAAAGGTAGTTTGTAAGTACTTGACATAACATTCTCTTCCCTTATGCCCACAAACAAAAAATATATATAGTATATAAATATCGATATCGATGATATCAGTTGATATCAGTTTTTTTATGCGCCTGTGTGACAAATATACCTACAGAGATATAGAAAGAAGGTAGTCAGTTATTGGGAAAGTAGAGGGTAGAGTATGACTTTGAGTTTCGGTTAAAATTTTCTTATAACGATAAGAAAGTCTTATCTTTTTATAATATAGGTAGAAAAATATTGACGACCAACTGACGACGACAACGACGACGCACGGTGTACATATATGATAGTTGGAAATAGTTTTTTTTTTGTTATTATTTGATTTAAAAATATTCATCGTCAGCGATAAGGGAATTTGTTTTCACAGGTTTTTTCCAATATATGTATTTTTTTTTAAATTTTTATATCAAAAATCAAACTAAAATATAAAAAAAATAGTGTCAAGAAAAATATGTGTATACATTTCTTGATTTGGATTTCTTCAAGTTGAAAACTAATAATTTGTTTTTTTTTTTTTTCTGTTAAATAGTGTCATTTTATTTACTTATTTATTAACTCAGCTAATTACCAGCTTTGCAAATTTTAATTGGATGTATATATTATAAAATTGAAAAAAAAAAAATATTTAAAATTTAAAGAAAAAAATATTAATCATATATGACATAAAACCTTATCTTGCAATTTTGTTTGTCTGTTTTTCTATACCGGCTAGAGCTTGAAAATTTAGGTTCATTTTCTTTAAATTTGACATTTAAGGTTTTTGAACATTCTCTGTCACATAGCTTTTTTAAAATCAATATTTTTTTTCCTCCCCATAAACTCCTGAAATTCTTGAAATCAACTCGTGAAAGTATACGATTTCGGGTTTAAACGATTTTGCTACCTTTCATTTTTCGTTTGGGATAAAATAAATTGATTGTCGATTTCGTAGTGTTTGTCAATCATTAGAATAAATTTTTTTTTTCATAAAAAATGGAATTTTCAGATATCACCATATCATCCTGCGTTGCCGAAGTAGCACAATCGTGATTTTTTGACACGATAATTTCACCGGGGCATGGTGGCATGGAAAATAATCAATATCGCACATTTTTCTTATTTCAATTTTTGCTTCAAATAAAGCGAATTTTGAAAACAAAATTAGGAAAATTATACCAAATGGAGTAAAAACTGGCAGAATCTATTTATTTTTTGACAATATTCTTCTAATTTTTTACTGGATTATATTATTTTTTAATGTAAGAATTTTCGAAATATGTTGTTAAATTAAAAGCTATTTTTTTAATCTATAAGAATTTTCATTTTTTTCAAAAATACGTTTTTTTAGAAAATACGGCACGGATTTTTTGTTGGCGGCAAAGGTGTTTCCATCCACTGCTGAAAGTATGATATTTCTGTTCTTACCTATTTTGCTACTTTTTTTTTAAATAAGCCGACTGTCAATTTTGAAGTGTTTGTCATTTCTTAAAAAAAAAAACACTAACATATATGTATGTATATGTCAGTAAGACCTAGGGTCTTATAAATTAGGCAATGGAAGGAATAGAAGGATAGGATAGATTTTTGTTGGCACAGTGAATTGAGAAATTAGGTTATATAGAATCAATATTTTTTCCTTCCTACAAAAAAAGAATTTTGACCAATCCAACCCTGAAAGTATTCAATTTCGGGTTTTCACGATTTTCCTACTTTTCCTGGAATTTCATTTCCAATTTTCAACTTCATAATGTGCTTACATGGTTCAATATAAATCCAACAAAAAATCCTCATACTGATCAGAACTGAACATCAGCCGTGTTATTTTTTTTAACTACCGCGCCCACTTCCAATATTATTCCTTAACTTTACTTCCCCTAAAAAGTTGAAATTAAAATCTCTTGAGCATGAAATGTGTAATTTTTTTTTAAATCCGCCTACTGCCACACCCTATTTTCTTATATTTTAATTTTTTCCTCATGCATATATTTATATAAATATATACATCATTTCGTTTTCTAGCCAATTTATACCATCTTATGTTTTCAGATAATAATGCAGATTTCTAAATTATTTGTGTTCCAAACACCAATTTAACTACATCGCTATATGAAGGAGGTAGATGGTATATAGAGAATTGTGTATTGCGAGTTTTCGAATTAACCCTTTAGGCCACGGTAGTTGTTGAAAACGAACGACATTACATAGATATGTAAATAATTGTCATATTGGACGGAATAACATGGGCTCTTCTACAAAACTTAATTTAAATTTGAACCAAATTAATTCATTCAAACATGTAAAAAAACAAATTTGATAAAAAAGTGTAATCAAAATTGACGGAAATTCTATCTGTCGAATAGGTATGTACAAAGGTACGGTATATTATTAATAATTAATGTACACTCTTTTATTTAATAAGACAACATGAGTGTCGTATTCTGTGATTAAGAAACTATCTTAATTTATTCTCGACTCTTTGAGATCAATAAAAGTCATCTTCGTTAAATTTGGAGTTATAAACTCAAAATCAGCTCTGGCTGAGGTCTTCACTTTTAACAAAAACTATAGCTTTTTTCAATATTTTCTAAAAAGTGAAAGTCCACTGTGAGGAGCCCTTCTATAAATTATATACGACCACGGTAAGTGTGGGGATTTCAGATTTCTGAAAGAATATGACAGAGGGGTATATTGTGGATCTTGTGGGAATTGTGAGGTTAAGAGTGTCATTACTAAAATTAATGAAAATAAAAATCCTGTCAGTTCTATAAGATCTATATATGTATAAAGGGTGTTTCCTAATTATTTAATAATATTAAGGGATGTTATTTTTGAACATGTTTTAAGAAAAACTCCCACATCTTTATAAGAGTGCGGATATTTATAAAACACTGATTTAAAATAAATAGATAGTTAATAAAACGACATATCAATATCATGCTTCAATAGCTTTTTTTAAATCCAGGAATTCATTATTTAATTTGGTTTTTATTTTATTTTGTTTTGTTTTATTTTATTGATTCTCTAATTTAATTTAGCAAATATTGCAAAGACTAGCTAATGGCAAATTATAAATCAATAAAATATTCACTCCAACAAGTTTTTAACGTTGGCTTCGTTAAATTGATATTAACATAACGACTGGGTCGCACGAACTTGCTCTAATGTGCGATCAAACTGTGGTTTTAAAGTCTTAATCATTTTAGACTTTTCATCTGATAAAAGAAATTTATTTATAATTGGAGCCTATATTTTATGACACCTGCCAAAAATATAACCTAGTTTAAGAAAGTATTATGTGAGTACATAAATATGAACAATATAATAGCACCGTGCTGTCTTGCACTTCGCATGGAATCTATAGTTTAGATTGAAAAAATGTTAAAAAATCAATAAAATTAGAAATAAATTGATTAAAAAAATATATGAAATGGATTTGACACCAACGCAATGTATTTACATAAATCTCAATTTATGAGAAAAAATGTTTAAAAATCGTTGGAGCAGTTTTTTAAAAAAATTTTGTTTTACATATAAAATTTTTAACATATTTTTAAGAAAACAAATTGGAATGCCAATTTTTAGAACCTATTAATTTGGAGTTAAAAAATCAGTTTTGAAAAAGAAAATCATGTACCCATTTTCGAAATATCGAATTTTAAAAAATTATTCTTTAAATTTTTTCAAAAATCCAAAATTTGATTTTTTTTTATGCATTATTACTCATACTGATTAGTAGCTTTTGTGTTAAAAATTTCATTAAAATTGGTTCAACAGATAAATGAGATAGTCGAAAACCCAAAAAATGGTTCCATGATAGGAACCATTTTTAAACGATATATATACGTTTTTTCCAATAATATCGTAGATCGTTCTGATATTAGTTCACTCAAAAATTTTAATCAAAATCGTAGTAATCGTTATTTTCGTTCTTTAAAAAAAAAAATGAAAAAAACGTGTGGGGGGAATGCCTTAAAAACGCTATAGGTACCAAGTTTAAAGAAAATCGATCCACCGGTTTAGGCTACAGCCGAAAGGACAAACAGACATAAAGACACAATTGCGAGACCCACTATTTCGACTTCGCTATCATCATAATGTCAACTTTGATCTCGAGTTCGATTTTTTTAATGAAGGTATGCATATATCAGAAGTTAAAAAAAAACATAGAAAAACATTGCGCGAAAAATTTGAAATTATCACACATAATTAAAACCTAGCTAATGGGAAATTATTAAGAAATAAAACATACAATATAACACGGTTTTAGGGGTTTTTGACTGCAAATCAGCATAAAAAAAAAACATAGAAAACATTGCACGACAAAATGGAAATTGTTAAATCTAGTAATAAACTAGCAATAAACAACAAGTTTCTGTTGCTTTTTGAGAGGGTCCTTCTATAACTTGATATCAAAAGAACAAAGCAGCAAAAAACATAAAAAACTTCACGACAAAATTTTAACCGTCACAACCAATATAATCATAGTCTAGTTAATGGCAAATTACTATAAGCAATAAACCATTTATTGGTTTTTCCATTTTGTGCTTTCTTACTTTGTAAAATCCCTTTCAAAATATTTTTCAATTAAATGTGTTTATTTAATAAAAATATTTGTTTCCATTTTGAAAGGGGTTTTTGTGTAATAACCTAACTAACAGTTGTGAAATAGCTATAACTTCAGCCTTTTAACAAATTGGTTGTAGTTAATGCATATGCATAATGGTTGTTGTTTTATTCAAAACCTTCAATGATTTTTTTTAATAAATGCAAGTTTTTAAGCTGAAATATAAAATGTCAATTTGTTTTTTTAAATGAAACCTTCTAACAAAATACTTATTCGTCTTATCTATCACAGGAAATAAAATTTACAATATCTGATTAAATTTACTCAAAAAAAAAAACTACATTGACTCAGGGATTATTTGTGCTAGTTGATCATATCAACCTGTCGTAAAATTTAACACGATAACAGAAAAACCCTAAATAGGTGGCTATTTTATATTTGTATTGCTTTTCAATAAAAATTTCAAAAATTTGAAGACATGAACATTGAACATACAAAAAAGGTGCACCACTTGATCAAATTGTAATCTTTTTTTTTTTATTTTTTCTTGGAACTATATTGATAATTTGATTGTTGAAAAAATGTGACTAACAGAAAATTAATTTTATACTCGCTTCTGATTAATATCATTAGTTGTAGTCAAAACAAATAATGTATATAACTTAAAAACGTTTACGTTATAGCTGCTCTTTTAAATTCTCAAAATTATAGATTTCACGAGTATTGTTCTTTAGGATACGAATAGGTTTATCATTTTTTTTTTTAATTTTGTGTTGCTAGGCTAGAAGTTGGGAAAATTCGATATGACAAAGTTCTTTTTAGGATTATTCAATTTTCGTTTGATCGAATAAATATAAAACAAAAAATTAGGTCATTGAAAAATTGATAACCAATAACAAAATAGAGGTTCTAGAACACTATACATACGAACGAGTATATATAGGTGACTGATGGTTGTTGTTTCTTAAAAAGTTTCTATAACACTTAAGGTGATTATTGTGTGCGATAAATTGCAGATAACACAGTCATTATCTTTTTAGGTGTGATTTTGTATTTCATATCTTTTTTTTTTTTAATTTAACTACCTAATGGTAGTTTAGGAAAATAACATGGGTTCACCTTAAGAACATATAATCGATAATTTAAGTTTTTTTTTATTATTTGGCCTTGGTAAGAGGCTAGTATGAGAATTAACATTTTTTTTAAAATGAGGTTATGAATGCTTGTCGATAATTATCTGTTTTTTTTTTTATTTTTTTAGGTGAAAATATTTATTTCGACAAACAGACATCAAGCATATCATTTTTGACTTTCAGCTGTGAATATAAAATTCCAAAATGATGGGAATTATATAAAATTAGCGATCCACCGTCCGCTTCGCTAGGCGCTATGACCGCAAATATAAATTTGTTTCATTTTTCTGATGTCGAAATACATTGATTCTTCAACTTCATCAAGTAAAAATAAATTTTGGCATTTACAATACACCTTTCATTAAACTCACTGAAATTGAGTTTTCGTCAATGATGATATCGTCTACAAAACGATCATCCTTTTAATGTAATCCAGGAGGTTTTTCCGTAGCCTTCGATCCAGTTTTTCTCTTAAATTTATTAAATTAAAAAATGTTTGGACCATTAGAAATCAAAAAAAAATTCGTTTGGACGAATATTTTAGCTTACAGATACAGATAGAAATACATATAATAATAATTCATTTTATTTAATTTGGCGTACCATTTTTTTTCTTAAAAATGTTTTCAAAATTTTATACCAACCGCTCCAACGATTTTTAAAATTTTTTTCTCATAAATTGAGATTTGTGTAAGAAATCACTTGGTGTGCATTGCGTTTGTGTCAAATCAATTTCAGATATTTTATTAATAAATTTATTTCTAATTTTATTGATCTTTATAACATATTTTCAGTCTAAACTGTAAATTCCATGTACATATGTATATGTGCGAAGTGCAAGACAGCCCGGTTCTATATTGTTCATATTTATGTACTCACATAATACTTCCTTAAACTAGGCTATACCTATTGTTGGCAGGTGGCATAAAATTAAGGCCTCAATAATAAATTAATTTTTTTTTATCAGATGAAAAGATTTTCAAATTATTAAGACTTTAAAACCACAGTGTGATCGCACATAAGAGCAAGTTCGTGCGACCCAGTCGTGCATTTTATTTTTATACGTGATCTAGAGATATACTTTGCAAAACGAAAAATGCTTGCCTTTCAGCGATCTTCAACTTCATGTATTTTTAAAATTATTTCCTATTCCTCTTTAATTTCCTTATTAAAAAAAATATAATTATTTAATACTAAAGCTGGAGATTTCTTTCTTTGTTTAAATATCTGTTTGATGGCGAGCAAAACCTAAGATACCACAAAATTCTCATTTACCTGAGTCTGAGAACAATAACCAACAGTTCTCATAGCAACAAGGCCATTGCAATAATATACATATATGCTTCAATTGCATTGCAACTATTGGCTTCGCGAGGATGTACATACGTATGTACATTGTGCATTTGTAAAAGATATTTTTCAACTATAATGTACGACGGCTTGTGATTACGACCCGGGGGCGCGGGCGTCGCGAAGGTTTCAGCTGTAGAATGGAGGGGTTATTTTTATTAAAAGGAATTCGCCGACTGCATACAAAAATGGATGGATAAAAATAAGATAATCATGGCGATTCACAATACTGGATCCACAGTGATTCGCAGTATTGTGTTCTCTTTTCTTTTCACGACAAATTAGTGAAAGATTATTTTATTTTATTATATTTATTATATAATTTAACATCCTCTAGGAACGGCGACTCTAACTTGTTAATAATTGGAGGTTGCCACATCCCCGCAAACCCTCCACATTCCAACTTCGCTACGTTGCTAATGCGAACCCTTAATTAGTAATTGTTTCCAATAATGCTTGGATGAGCATAATAATTAACACGAATCAAGTTTTCACAAACTTCTAATATTTATGTACATAATATATGTAGTTACAATGAGATTAAGATGCTTCCCACATACTAAAAACAAATGCTCTTTGAAATCAAATCAAAGGAAAGTTATTCAAGTTGGGAATAATATCGGTTGATTCGACAAAACAAAGCCATTGTTTGAAGTTGCATTTCCTTAACATCATTAAGTTAAAACTAACTACAACTACAAACAATGGTATTGTTTTAATGAAATCCTCCCATCCAAATAGTTATGGAGTGTTCAATTAAAAGAAAACCAATTGAAACGTTAACAGACCTATCAGTATTGTCCCCAAAATCACGTGATGAGTTGTTGGTGCATTTAACATGATTGTTTAGCACCGATGCCTTTTGTTCGTCCAATTCCCCCCGGGCTCGCAAAAAAACACGCCTAATAAAAGATTTATCCAATATTAGAATTATAAATAAATGAACTGTTAATATTGTTTTTTAATCCCGATTTCAAAATACATACAGTGTTTAAGTAGAGAGTATGAGATTTTTTTCGGGGTTTTTGAAAAACGGGGTTCGGATATGCTCCCGTTGCTAATTTCCCAATTAATACACTGCTTTGCGCATGATGGCCTGGTAAATCAATGTAAATTTTGTAAATTTTTGCAACTTCTCAAAACAACGAAGCTGAATGGTGAACAAAGCGAAAATGGATTATGCATCGAAATTATTGATGGGTATGAGTCCAAAAATATGCAACGATTTTTATTCGATTATATCTATTAGGGGTATTCATGCAACGTCGTAAAATCGTTGTAAACGTTCTAAACTGCGTAAACCTGTCAAATTTGTATGAACATTTGACATGTTTACCAGTTTACTTTACGACGTTGCATTAATACGCCTATTTAAATTTTTAAATTTCTATTATAATTACAGGTCAAGGAGATAAACCGTTTGTGCCAGATGGTTTACGAACACGACGTCGCGTCCTTAATTATTTTGATCGTCCAGCAGTGCCGTAGCCAGGATTTTGGTTCGGCGGGTGTGGGGGGGGCCTTGCTTCCAAATTTTAAGAGGAATTCTTTAAATAAAAAATTGTATACATTTAAATTTATTTATTTTTATTAGTTTTTAAATATTGTATGTACGAACATATACTTAAATTATTTTTTATACACCCATTTTTCCAAAGCAGAAGATTATCTTAACTTTCTTTTTGACATAAGATCAATAACTTTATCTGGATCAACATTAATATCTGAATGAACAGATATATCATAGCAAGTGAGCTTAATCTTGCATTCCCCATAACGCTTCGGGACACTGTTTTAATACTTTTCATAGTTGAAAAGGTTCTTTCAACACCAGCTGTGGTCACTGGAAGCGTGGCCAAAACAGTAAGCAAGAAGTTTATACCTCTAAAGTAAGTATTGTCACATATATCAAGCAATTTTAAAACTTCGATAGAAGGATCAATCGACGATAATTTTTCGCACCAGAGAATATACTCAGCTTTCATAGCTGACAACGAAATTGCATTATCAAAGTAACATGTTAGCTTCAGCTCCTCTGGCTAAAAAACAATTCAAAGAAGGTACATAATGTGATCAGCGTCGAGATTTCAAATCCACAGAATGATTTTTTTTTAATTTTTTCTTTCAAGTAGAGACACTCATAAAAGTTTTCTGAAGGAAATACAAATACTAACGGATCGATTTATATCTCCATAAGATCCCGAATTGCTCAATAACTTCTATTTTTAAGTGTCAGCCATTGTTAGATGACGATCTGACAATAAAATTGACTGTTATGTGTCAATAGACTGAACACACAATTTTAATTATTGTCAAACAATTAAGACATTGTCAGATTAGTTTAAATTTGTCAGATGTCGTTGTTTAAGACATCCGACAATTGCTGACGATTTCTTCATTCTCATTTATAATAAATCTATCTTTGCAAAATCGAAGTTGTTTTAATTTTTTATATATAATTCGTGTTTTTTGTAACACCTACCGAATTATAATAATGGAAAAGGAAGTCGAATTATCACCTGTCGCCGAGCCACCCAATCCTTCGTCCAAACACTTCGTCTTTTTTGTGGCAATTCCTTTTCCTCCCTATCTTTCAACACGTAGGCTGTTAAAATAAATGCAATTGTAATATTTTCCATTTTTATTAAAAAAATATTTTCAGAAAAATGTTTGCACTGAACACTACGAACAAAACTTTTAATTTGTCTGACAATGTCTGTCAACGGTTCGACCAATTTTTCATAAACAAATATCTGCCCACCGTGTGAACTAATAATTTTAACTATGACAATCTTTTCAGAAACGTCATTGTCAGAGAATTGTCAGCTAACCATCTGACAATGAAATTGTAAGACTTTGGGACAAAATCTGTCAACCGTGTGAACAGACAATTTTTCATTGAAAAGTATTTGGCTAATTTCAGCTCATTGGCAGCTATTGTCAGAGCACTGACAGATCTGACAATATTATACTTAGCTTAAGTGGAATTTTTCGAACATGAAGTCTCGGATGAAACTCACAATAGGCGATAAGTGAAATATCAAATTTTCCGAGTGGAATGTTTTTCGGTAGAGACTTACAAATTAAAACAGGGCTGATTGAATGGATCGAGTTAATTTACAGACAATAATAAAATTTTATATTCAAATATGTCGTGTAGTTATGTAGTTATTATGTCGTCTCTTGACGAACATCGCTTTTTTGAATATACACTCCCATTCAATTGAATAGGTAAACATTTTTTGAGAGCGTTGTATAGCTATTACTCTTAGATAAGTGAACTAAATAGATTTTTGTAAATGGCATTAGGAAGAGCATGCAATTTTAAAGAGAATAATAGAAACACAAACTCAATTATGCCGTTACTTTTGACTCCACTCAAATTAGTTTACTTGCAGTTTTAAATCGAGTGATTTTTTTTAGTTCATTGGAATAGGTAAATGGGCTGTAACTGTAAAAGTCTACGTAAAACAATAAATAAAAGACATTTTTTTGATAATTTATTACTTTTTTAATCATTTAATAATGAGTGCTTCCACCTTTTTTTGAAATTACTTCATAAATTCTACGCGGCATTGAATCATACAATTCATTGAGGTAGTTTAGGGAAATTTCGTTCCAAGCTGTCTGAATCGCATTAATCAAAGATTTTTTGTCCTCAAACTGCTTCCCGGATTCATAAACTTTTCTCGCCATCAGTCCCCAAACGTTTTCAATAATATTTAAATCAGGAGAGTAGGGTGGCCACTCTAAAATTCCAACATTTTGCTGTTCAATCCAACTTTTAACTACCCGCGCAGTATGTATAGGAGCGTTGTCCTGCTGGTAAATCCACCTAATAGGTCCAAAGACTTCCGAAAATTTAGGAAAAGCCCTTTCTAAAATGTTTTTGTAAGTGTTTGCGGTCATTTTGGTGGAAGGAAACTCTAATTCAAAAGTTCCGTAATAAAAAATTGACCCCCATACCATGACACCGCCGATTCGACTGTGGTTTCGATTTAAAAAACGCTCACTTTTTCTCGAATCATGGAAATTGAAGTTAAACCCATCTGGTCCGTCAAAATTAAACTTTTTTTCATCGGAGAAAACAACTTTACGCCACTGTTTTTTCCAGGTCATATGATTTTTACAAAAATTCAATCGGTTTTTTTTTCGTTCATTGTTAAGGGGTGGTTTCTTTTGGAGTTTTTTTCTTTTTAAGTATGGGCAACTTACAATTACACGCCGGACTGTGGAAATACTCGCTTTTATCCCAGCTTGTTTCTTTATTTTAGGAATAGAATACGCGGAATTGGATGCAATTCTTAAAATCGATCTTCTATCATTTGCGGATGTTGCACGTTTTTTTGAACCTTTCATATTAATACCGTATTTCTCTCTGTTTCTGAGGTAATTATAAACAACATTAAAACTTCTATTTATTTTTTTCGAAATTTTAAGTCCCGTTAACCCTAAATCACGAAAACAATCAATTTTGGCTTTCTCAACCGCACTGAGAGCTTTTCCTCTACCCATTGTCCACTTTTCACTTTATTATTTTTTTTAAACTGTACGTATTGTTATGGGAGCTCCAAAGAAGGTTTTAGGAGGTCTGACCATTAAGAATTCCAAACAATAGTGAAGCTTAGTTCAAATAACCTAATAAGGCATACTATTAAAAATCACTCGATTTAAATCTCCAACTAAACTAATTTGATTGGAACCAAAAGTAACGGAATAATTGAGTTTGTGTTTCTATTATTCTCTTTAAATTTTCATGGTCTTCCTAATGCCATTTACAAAAATCCTTTAAGTTCACTTATTTAGGAGTAATTGCTATAAAACGCTCTCAAAAAATGTTTACCTATTCAATTGAACGGGAGTGTAACATATAAATGAACCTTCATAATTTCAACATAGGAATATTTAATTTTTTTATAATGTCGGGTCGTATTTCGGTACCTATTATAGTATCGACGAATAATTTGCAATTGAAATTTACATATGGACTATCAAAATCACTAGGTTTGTTCGTCCTGAGTCCTGAAGTCACCCTGGGGTCGCCCTAAAGCGTTTTTGAAAAACTTCAACTCACCGTGACAGTCAAATTCTGTTTTTTGAGACCTAGGGTTTCCCGTTTCGTTTTGCTTTGAATGTCAAGAACATAATTTGCACCCTCGAGTGTTTTTTGAAAACCAAAAAACCCAAGTTATTTTGACAATTCTTGGGGTTGTCAAGAAAACTGGGTCAACCCTGGGAACGAACGAATCTACTTTTAAATTAAAGAGCTTAATCAACTTTGAGCTTTCCACTGATGTATGAAGTACTTTGATTTTGGGTAAAGTGTTGCCATTCAAGAAGGATTTAATTTTATTTATACAAACTTACCTGCAGGATTGTAATAAAATTAATAATTTTAATGGACTTTTAACGAACTCATCATTTTCCTAGAAATTCTCTCATATTTTTAATTTTATAATATGAAAATTAAATAGATACCTATTCGTTTCTTCTTACTTTTAGATCTTCTACAGAAATAATAATTGTCTTGCTATGCTATTTTAATAGCCACATTTTATTATATTCGGATTATTTTTTTTTCTTTGTTAACTTTTCATGTTAGATAGTCTTTTTTCTTTACACTACAGTTTTAACTGCCTAACCGTTTTTTAAAATTAAAACGCCATCTAACCACCAGATTAAGAACTTTTTTTTGGATATTTAAAATAGATCCAGATACAAAGCAGGGGTGGAATCGTGGTGATTTGCGATAAGTGAGAGTCAAAATGCGTAAGATAATATCACATTTGATAGCTAAAGAGCTATCACAACAAAAATATGCTTGTCATTTTTCAACAAATTTGACGTTTTTGCCGCAATGCGACCAGAGTTACCACCAGCCTACAAAAATTGTACAACTCTTTTTTCCTTTTGTTTTTTTCTTTTTCAATCATTCATATAAATAAAAATAATCATTCCTGTGTTCCTGTGATCAAGTTTACTACATACCAGAAGATGAAGAAAATGTAAGAATTTTATCGCAAAGACGGAAAGCTTTTCTATAATTTCCATAGCTTATTACAAATATTTGAAAAATTCACTATGGCAATCATGGTTTTGACAAATGTCATGGGAAAGTATTCAAGAATCACCTTACCAAGACGGAAAACTCAATGACAGCCACATGTGCCTATGGTTGATGTGACAATCACTTATCACTTTTTCAACCCAGAATCCCAAGTTGTTGTTGTATTAGGTACGTGTAAAAACATGATCCTGATTCAAATTGGTAAATAATAAAACGCGGCTAGACAATAGTATCAGTAGGTATAATAGTAGTATAATTGACAATACTTTTTTTAAATCAAAAGATGGTTGACAAAGCGCATGTATATTTTCAATGAAAAAGCTTATGATATTGAAAAATCGATAGAAAAGCTTTCTTTAAAAAAAAATTATTTGAACATTCATCCGATTTGAAATCCTTCTAATGATATATAGAAAAATTTCCAAAAATGCTTCCTTTACTGCCTAAACACAATGGCTACGGCGGAGCTGCAACTGGAACTGCAGCTGGAATAGCTGTCAAAATATTCAATAAACAAATTCAATGTTACAAACACAACAACAAGCAACTGCAGTCGGTGCTGCAGACGGTGTTGCAAGAGTTCAACTTTTACCTTTTCACGTGCAGTACTTTTGACGTGTATGTAGAAAAAAAGAGCCGGAAAAAAATCCTTTGAAATAAAATCAGGACACCTGGAGATTAGAATATAAATATTTGAAAACCCTCATGAACATGAACACTAGATACGTTTGGTCAATGGTCATCCCTAATTCAGATCTCGTAAGAGATGATGCAACCCTTGGCTATATTAGGCTTTACTGCTTCTGTGATTGATGGCTATCAATCAACTTTTAGCTTTTCATGTGCAGCACTTTTGACGTTTCAATTTGTATGAAGAAAAAAAAGAGCCTGAAAAAAATACTGAAGCTTTTTGTGCTTATTTCTTTCGCGAAAATTATTATTAATTAACAGAAAAATATCAGAAATGAAAAAAGTGAAAATAAGCTCGTGTTTGTTGTTTTTTTTCCTTAAAATATACAAAAAGATGTACAGCTGCATTGTGGACACATAAAAACTAGCACGTATGACATTTTTCAACACCGCTGTTGTAATTGCAGTTGCAGTTGCAGTTCCAGTGTTCAGGCAGTTATGCTACGAGTACACCTAGACATGTCAAAAGCCACAAGTCACAGACATCTCCATTCTCCCAGCAGCATTTGGCATGTCATTTACTCGCACCATTATACACTCTGACTCGATGAAAGCCTTAACCGGTTCCCCTTTAAAATTACCTTTTTCTCTGAGGAACGGATTATTTACTTGTAAAGAGTTAAAAGCTATCTATTATTTGGGGATGAACTCACGTCATGATTTTAAATGCGATATATGTAGGTAGATACTCGTAGCAACTTTATAGAGAAGTTTTAAATGCACAAGAAATATTAAACTCAATATATTATTCATAATCAAACCTGAAATAATTCGACAAACACGAACAAATGGGATCTGTCTATCTGCAACTCCACCTTGAAGAAGAAGGCGATTGGAATTCCTAATTGTTATTATTTGAAGTTTTGTATTTATTGGTAGTTTTTTTTTATATATATATATATATATTGAAAATATACAACTATATGCCTAATTGTAAATTGTTCTTTAAAAAATCCAAAGTACCTAGTTTCTTAATTTTTTTTACTTTCCTTATAGGTAGGGGAAAGGTTGGAACAGTGAGACACTTTTTTCAAACGATTATATCTCCGAACGCTTTTGAGCTATCAAAATGTTTTTTTTTGGTGTTATCCTTATGACATATTTGCCCTGCATTTTGGCATAAAGAGTTTAGCGAATAAATAAAAAATTTATTTATCATGAGTTAAATAGTTGAAAACTGTTCGCCGGGAATTCGAACAATGAGACAGCGAAAGGCGAACAGTGGGGCAGTACAATAATTTTAACAAAAATTCTTCTTAAACAATTTGTTTTTTTTTTTATCAAAAAAACAAATGATTTATGTATATTCTTAAACATATTATTTATTAATTTAAAGGAACAAAACTAACAATATAAGAAAATAGCTAAAATCGCATTTGATTTCATATTATTTTTTAAATAAGTTTAAAAAAAAAATAAATAAATTCATAAATTCAATGAAAATTTATAGCAGTAAAAATACAAATAAATAAAAAAAACATTTTTATGTTGAATAAAAAGAAAAAGAAATAGATTCATAAAAAATACCATTTCAATTCATGGTATTTGACATTTCTCACTGCTCGACCTTTGAATCTGTCTCAGTGTTTGATTTTTACTATTTCTTAGAAAAACAATTAACAACATTTTTTTGTAGAAGAAAAAAAAGGTTCACTAACCTGATTATTTGATGTTTCTAAACTAATTTAAAAAACACAACAACAACCACTTTTGCCCTTTTTTTAGGGTCTCTTACTCACTGAGCAATTTACTTTTGTTCTGAAAAGAATTAAAAGTTTCGGAATGGAAAACAAACGCAATGCGCTTCATCGGCATGTCTGTAAGTTTTTCTGGGAGGCAAAAAAATGGAATGTCTCACCGTTCGGAATGTCTCACTGTTTCAACCTTACCCCTTTTTATGTACATAAAAAACACACTTGTATAATTTAAACATCATACAACAAAAATTTCTTCACATGCAATTTAATCCCTTGATCGATATTATGAACATAAGAGATGTAATAAAAAAATAAATAGTTGAACAATAGTGTAGATAAATATAAAGAAATAATATAAATTATAAATTGATTTATATTATGATATATTTTATAGGTACATATATAGTTTTAATAAAATTTAACATTAGTTTTTTTTTTTAATTCTACAATAATTTTTAAATATAAAAATAATTATGATAATTTAAAATAAATATGTATGTTTTTTGTCAAATATATAAAAATAACTCTGTTCGAAAAATCTTTTTGTTTTTATTGTTTTTTTCTTTTTCTTTGGTTCATTTTGTATATTTATATATAGTATATAATTATAACACTTAATTTAATATATATATATATATATATATATATATACATATATATATATATATATATGTTTTTTGCTACACCAACACACATAAATAATATACACATATACATCTACTTGTGCGAGATACATTCATAGTTTTGTTTTTAAATACTTTTAATAAAAGTTTCAATTGGACAAGGATACACAATTCAAAATGAGGTTTTTTTTTATAGTTTTGCGAATATTTAATTTTTATATATTCAATAAGTTTATAGTTAAAATTTTAAATAAATGGTCATTTTCTTCTTTTTTTTTAAATCATTAAATATTTTGATATTTTTCTTTTCTTTAAAAAAATGTTTTTGTTTACCAAACTTCGCATTTTTTCTTTGGGTTCATTCGTGATCCTAGTGGACAGTTAAATTCTTTGGAAAATTCTTTTAAATTTGATAAAGGACCAATGACACGATATTCTGGTGGGGCATGAGGATCCTTTTCAATTTGTAAAGTAGCTGCTTCGTCTGTAACCGCTGAGCACCAAACCTTTTTTGAAGAAGTTATTTTTTGTCAAAATTTACTTTTAAAAAAATCTCAAATAATGGAAGTTGATGAAAACCAGTTTTTACCACCAGAATGATTTAATTTAGGAAATAAAATAATGAATCCCATTCAAAAACTTACCTGAGCAAATGAAACAAAAAATAATTGCCGATGGGTTAGATTCAAGCCCGGTAAGGATAAGTAATCAGCTTCTTTTTCATTTTTGGAGTTAACATAGGCATTGAAAGCGGCCTTTAGACCACCATTGTCAGCTATGTTTTCTCCTGAAAAAATAAGGTAGAAAATTAGTTATTTTTATTTTTTTATAAAGGGTTTTATAGAACTTAACACCAGGCACGAAGCCCCCCCGAAAGTCTTAAATAAAAACTAAAACTTTCTAATATACTGAATTTAAATCTATAAAAATAAGGAGACTATCCACGTATGTAGGTATAGTTTATTTGAAAACACTTCGTTAAGAAACAAGAGACTATTTAGGTATGCATACAATTTTGTATTGAATTTAGGAGACTATTTAGGTATTTAATTTAATTTTAAAAGCTATTAAAATGAGAATATTCTAGGTACCTACAGTTTATTTGATTTTGGATCAGTTAACGACTTCAGTTATTGCCAAAAAATTGCAAAATAAAAGTAACAATAAGTTATGTATATGATCTCAGAATAATACAAACAAACAAATACCTAAATAGAAATGGTGATACGCGTGTTACAAATGCATATGATTTAAAATAGCTTTCAGATTGCGGAAAATATTTTTCAAAGTATTGTAGTAGGTACCTAATACATATTTGTTTTTTGTCATTCCTTAAGTAAAATGAAACGCCAAATTTCCATTACTTCTTTTTTTAAAAAACAAAACATGGCGACCATTGTGGTAAGTAAACAGTAATTTTTAAATAGATAAATCAACCACAGATCCCGTCGTAATAGATACGGAAGAATCCCACAATGAGAGCTTATACTTACTCTCATAGTCATAGTAAAATATATCTAATGAAATTCGGAAATATTTCGGGTCACTTTTCATTTTCACGAACTTTGAATTTTGAGGTACCTGATATTTTTGTTACGGGCATGGGAGTTTTAATACTTTTTTTGGGATCCGTAGTACAAATGAGAAGGTGTTAAGTGACATTGACTGATATTTACCTAAAACATGCTTTTGATATGAATTTAAATAAAAACACTCAAAATTATGCATTTTTCTCTATTTGTATGGCCTTTTTCTAAATTTCTCTAGCTTTAAGAAAAAACTTCTAAGAAGTTCTAAGCAAAAAAGGTCGTTTAAAAACAATAAATAAACATATAAAAATTTGTCACTTTATACCTTCTCATTCTAAATGCTTCAATTATGTTAAGCTTAGGTTCTTAAAATTTAAATTTTCATGTTAGGCTAACATATTATGTAGGTAAAATTAAAAAATTAAATTAAAAAAAATTCCTCGTAAAATTTGGTATCAAATCCCCCCCCCGAACCAAAATCCTGGCTACGGCACTGCACAACACTTACCCACAGTCTGTTTGCCATTTAAATTCATTCCGATAACTTCAAAGTCACCATACTGCTTGATTATACAATCAGTCTGTTCGACAAATCTTTCAATACTCTTCGGCTCCCACCATTTATTTAAATTTCCAAATTTATCATACTCCCTGCCCTGATCATCGAAAGCATGTGTTAACTCATGTCCCATCACCACTCCCATAGCTCCATAATTAAAACTCTTTGGATTATTCACATCGTAGAAGGGTTTTTGCAAAATTCCAGCCGGAAAGACAATTTGATTTTTAGTCGGAGTGTAATAGGCATTAACTGTCGACGGTGTCATCCCCCAACCACTTTTATTCACTGGTGTATCCAATTTCTCGAGATTCTTCTTCAAATTAAATTGATTTATTCGCAAATTATTATTAAAGTATTCTGTGGCATTTAAATGCAAATCCTTGTACTTCTCATCCAATTGTTTGGTATCTAAAATATATTCTGGAAATCCAATCATATCGGTTATTGCATCAGCTTTTTCTTCGGCTTTTTGTCGAGTCTTAACATCCATCCATGGAATATTGCGAAGATTCTTCTTAAAGGCATCACGAACTTCTTCGATCATTTTTTCAGCTTGAGGTTTGGCATCACCTTGAAATGTTTCTCGCACAAAAATTGCCCCGACAGCAAAACCAATAACGTTATTTGTATCACTTACACAATAACGCCATGTTTCTTCGGTACCATCGGAACCGAGCAGTGCCTTACGAACACCCTTGTAGGCATCACGAAAAGGTTTTGAAAGGCAGGTTGTTAGAGTGCGGACTCCCTGCCAGACTAGATAGTTGTTGAGAGTTCTGCAGAAATAAAAAAAAAACTTATCTTAAATTTTCAGTGCAATGTTTTCTATGTTTTGCTAAGTTTCATAAAGCAAGCGAAGCAGCCCCTCAAAAAGAGGTAAAAACTTATAAAAGTAAATGGTTTATTGCTTACTAATTTTTTTACAAATAATTTTTAATAAGTTATGAAGATTTCAATTTTGTCGTGCATTGTTTTCTATGCTTCTTTCTTTATTCAAATGAATTTTCTTAGAAATAGGTAAAGACTTGTTGCATTGAAATGTTTATTGCATTAAAACTTAACATTCATTCTGATAGTAAAAATTTTGTCGTGCGATATTTGTATGTATTTTTTTTTTATGTTTGTTTCCTAAATTTTCATATGCAAATATTTAACTTAGAAAAAAACGTAGAAAACATTGCATGACGAAATTATTAAATTAATGAAAAATTATTAACCTACGAATATTGCTTCTGAAAACTGATTTTTGTTCCATAAGTCTATTTTATCGTATGTTTTGATTAAATTTTCTTGATAAATCCAATAACGGTAGCAAAGTACGCCTCAAATAGCGGGAAAACTTGTCGGTAATATTGAAATGTTTATTCCATTGAAATTCAACATCCATAAGTTGCTGATTAGTTCTGATAGCAACAATTTTGTCGAACGATATTTTCTATGTTTTTTTTACAATTTGATGTGTGATGTTTTCCCTAAGTATATGCAATAAACGACTGAACTTAAAAAAAAACATAGAAAACATCGGTCGGCGAAATTGTTATTACAATAGAGCAATTTATAAACTTAAGCAACAATTTCTATCCGCAAATGTTGCTTTTGAAAAAAATTTGTTTCTATAGGTAGTTAGCGTATTCCTTTTATAAGCTCAATAAAATGTATGTATGTGTAGATACTCATGATGTACAAAAAAAACAGATTGCGATGAGGAACCCTCAAATTTGTATATTATAAAAGCTCATATTTTCAAGACCTTTCAATAGGCATGTATATGGAGGAGAAAAAAAGTTCATTTTCATTTGACCTATACACTATACAATAGATACATAATGTACATGCGGCCTTACCTACCACATCCCAGAAATATTTATTTATTTTTTTTTAATTTAATTTCAATCCCATCAAAACTTACATTCGTCCTTTTTCTGTTTTTTGGTATTCCAGAACAAGTGCTGAGAGATTTTTCAAAAATTCCGGAGCATACACGATAACCCGTTCCTCTTGGGTTATTTTTCTGCCAATTGTTTGCAGAGCATCGGCAAAATGTGCAGTAAAATTCAGAAAGGGTGCCATTGCATCTACCTCACGTAGTGACATAAAATGATACATGGCTTCCTCGTTTCGCCGTTCCTCAGCCGGAGCTGAGAATTAAAATAAAATTAGATTAAAAAATAATATTTAAAATATTCCAGCAACCCCCTTCATCTCTATACACCTATACACATACCTGTTATACTTGCAATTCTTGTTTCAAACTCAAGGACATCTTGCATTTGTCGTCTAACGTTGGCTTCATCACCACTACCCAAAAGTATGCCAGTTTTTGTCATATATTCGAGATAAGCTGTACGTACTTTCTCATGAATTGTTGTATTTAAATAATGCTCTCGAGTCGGCAAAGCTAAGCCACCTTGATCGATTTGAATGACATGATTAGACGAATTTTTGTCATCCTCACCGATAGCCCAAGAAAAAAACCCACCCATATTGTATCTATAAAAAAAACAACAAAAAATAAAACAGGTTGTTAAGCGTATAGGCTTAGCAGAAGTTCTATACGGAATGTATAGACCATGGGTAGGACGTTATCCTTTGATTGCGGTCATCCGAAATTCGTTTAGGTAAAAGGATCACTTAAAATAAGTGAAAATTACAATTTCAATTTCTTAGCGGAATCTTTAGTATAATAATTAAAAATGAAATCTATTAGAACCATTTACCTATTTTGTAACATTTTTAATGTAAACGGCAATGACCACTTATCAATACGAAAGCCAACCGTTGAAATATTCCAACCGCCAACTTCTCGGATGAATTCCAACATTGGTGCTCCACCAATCTTATCCATAGTTTCATCTTCATCCATGCACGATTGATAATAAAGTTTAGCTTTTTTTTCTGCTTCGGACTTAAAATAACTAAATGGTTTCTCTGTTAATCAAAAAAAAAATCTTAATGTATGATTTTTTTTTTAAAATATAAAATTGTTATTTACCTAAAATATTTCTTATAACCAATTGATTACGCATTTCTAACTTTCCAAATGTACCCCAAACAGATTTACCATCTGGCAGTGGATTTTCTCGTATCCATTGATTACTAGATTTGATAAATTTTTTTGATAAAAATCTTATTATATTTAACTAATGATAAAACACAATCATATTCCAGAGTTACCACTTTTATTTTTTCAGCTCATTTTTTTAATAAAAAAAAAAAAACAAACTATTTTTAAATTTTTTTTTTTTCAATTAAACAGAAAATTACTCTACAAACTACAAATAGTGGCATCTTTGGACAAAAAAAATCACTTTACTTCAAATATTTAGATATATATTTTTTGTATATAATAAAAAAAAAAAAAAAAGAATTGGAAACTGAGTGTTTCCGTCTAAACCGGCTATCAACTGATAAACATATAAAAACCTAACAATGAATTATTTATTAAAAAAAAAATTAAGTTGTTATAATTTCTAAAGCGGAAATATCAATAAATTATTATAAATTTATAAATTGTAACTTATTTCGCACCCTGTGTGCCACTTGCATGGAAGGGAGTTGATGAAAAATATCAATTTTTAAAAACTTTACTACAGGGTTCGCAGGCTATGCTTATGAGGCTAACAAATTACTTTTGTAGCACTATAAATTGGGAACTCTGTAGTGTAATTTTTTTTTTATATTCTGACATTTTTCATCAACTCTTGTAACGGGTGTTTTTGTTTAAGAACATTAAATTGATATAAAACACATACAATTCCATGAAATTGATGTGTTGGCTTCTAAGTGCTCAATTGTTTCTATTTTATCGGCGGCGTAGACATGCGACTAACATATCAAATACACAAAGTCCAGTCCAACAGGTCCATTTCGTGAAATTAATCATTCATCAAATGATGAAATACCGAGAAAAACTAACTTCAAAACCGAGAACTATTAAATCGGTGCGGCGCCTGTCACAGAAAAAAGTGTTGCCAATATAAAGTTCTTCAATTAAAATACAAACACCCTTTAAAATCTTTACAATATTAAATTCAAATTAATGAATACAAAAAAAATAAAAGTATCATGCCGCCCGTAATAATGGAAACATTCTATAATATTTACAAATAAAAAAATTCATTTACCATGCAAATCCATAAAAATCCTCACAAGGATCAATGGTCATATCCAATGACTTAAGTATCTCGCTTGCCGCAAAAATGCAATACTTATTGAGGCAGGGTCCTTCTGACGAAGAAGATGACGATATGATTGGTGATGGTGTATCATTTACTAATTGCTGCTGCTTTTCCATTAGCGTTGTTTTATTTTTATGAAACGATTTAATATTTTCAGATGATGGAAGTTGCCTTAGTTTCGGTGGTGACGTTTGTGGAACTGAAAATATGCAATTTTTTTTATATATAAAAGAGAGAAAAGATCTCTGTTTTTACTTTTCGTACTGTGCGGTTGGACGTGAAGAATGCGGGTTGTATTGTCATGCGAATGAACTGCTATCAATGTTATAAGAACAAGAATTGTCGCTGCCATTAGCCCTGTAGTTATAATAAGACATCGTTCTAATTTGTTCCGAGATCGCCATTTTGACGTTGCCTTGATGATTATATAAGAAATAAATGTATTTTTTTTATTAAGGTTACTTTAGTTACGTTTTGGAAAAAAGTCTACTTCAACTGTGTGAAAATACGAATTTATGTCGTTGTGATACAAATAATATGACCATGCACCTGCGGTTGTTTTCTGTCGCGTATTTATTTTAATGACCAAAAATGCATCATAAATTTTCTGATTTTAGGATCTGGTCTATTTGACGAAAGTTGGCGCAAAAGTCATAACTTTATCGCAGATGCTACAATTTTTGAAAATGGTGGCAAATGTCAATTCGTAACAATTATTCCGCGCTCTTTAGAAATATAGTGATTCATGTCTTGTCGACGTTTATTTCTTGTTTACTTTACAAATGTCAAAGTAGAATTGACATTTAACGCCATTTGAAGAAATTATAGCATGTTCCGATAGGGCGATGACTTTTCCTAAGCGTTACTATGGAATGAGCGGTATCCATAGTGTCGCCCTCTTTATTTCGATAACTCACCAAATGTTGTAGAGGTATTTTTTGTTGTTAGTATCTAATTATTCCTTTAGAATATACGATATTTCATGCCTATCCTTTAATATTTAAAAAACAAAATAAAAAATCATTTACCCTGGAAGTGTGATAACGCAAATGGTAACCAGAACTTGAATTCGTTTCGGTCAATTGAATTGCTCCAGTTGAACTTGTGTCGTCATCTTGAAAATCTGCATGTTTGTAACGAGTCATCTAGAAAAAAAAAATATATAGTAAAAAAAAAAATAATTTATATATATGAGTTTTTATATATGTATGTAAATATTAATACACGCAAACTTTTACTGACGAAACACAATTTACTTTGTAAAAACGTTTCAATTTTTTTTAATTTGATTTAACAAAATTTAGACTACATTTACCAAATGTATAAACATTGTTAAAGTCTGTATTTTCCTAGATATTTTATTTTATTTTATTTTATTTTATTTTATTTTATTTTATTTTATTTTATTTTATTTTATTTTATTTTATTTTATTTTATTTTATTTTATTTTATTTTATTTTATTTTATTTTATTTTATTTTATTTTATTTTATTTTTATTTTATTTATTTTATTTTATTTTATTTTATTTTATTTTATTTTATTTTATTTTATTTTATTTTATTTTATTTTGTTTTATTTTATTTTATTTTATTTTATTTTATTTTATTTTATTTTATTTTATTTTATTTTATTTTATTTATTTTATTTTGTTTTATTTTATTTTATTTTATTTTATTTTATTTTATTTTATTTTATTTTATTTTATTTTATTTTATTTTATTTTTATTTTATTTATTTTATTTTATTTTATTTTATTTTATTTTATTTTATTTTATTTTATTTTATTTTATTTTATTTTATTTTATTTTATTTTATTTTATTTTATTTTATTTTATTTTATTTTATTTTATTTTATTTTATTTTATTTTATTTTATTTTATTTTATTTTATTTTATTTTATTTTATTTTATTTTATTTTATTTTATTTTATTTTATTTTATTTTATTTTATTTTATTTTATTTTATTTTATTTTATTTTATTTTATTTTATTTTATTTTATTTTATTTCATTTTATTTTATTTTCACCGACAAAATTATCAAAAAAAATAAATTTCAATCATAAATCTGCCGAGAACAACACGGCACAAAATCCCCAAAAAAAAAAATCAAAATAAAACAGTAAACTTACCATACCTATAAGTGTAACACAAAACAAAACGTCACTGTGTCACTACTTTGGCCTTTTCAGCTTTTTTACTAGTAACTTTTGCTTTTATTTCAAAATTCAAGAATCAAATCGAACAGGCACATTATAGATATAATTTATGGTGAATTAAAAATTAGATTAGAACTTAAAGCATTACAAATTCACTTTAATAGGTTTTATACAAACAAACAAAAAAAAACTTAAATTGCGCGGGCAAATTATTTTATTTTATATTGAAATTATACAACAAAAAAAAACTATACACTTCAATCAATATTATGTTGTTATAAACCGACAAATCCCACAATGCAGAGCAGAGACAATTTTGTATCTCTATATAGAAACGCTAATGAAACAAAATTCATTATAGGGAATAGGTGTGTGTAGGTTGTTTACAAGAGCTCACTTCGAAAATAAATTCCTTCCACTAACAATGTTAATTTTTTTGTAACGAAAATATTAAGCTTATTTAACAAGATGCCGATGACTTTTTTTAAAACGAAGAAGACTCAACAAATAAACAAATCTAAATAAATAACAAAAAAAACCTATATACCTACAAATGGCTCCCCTAAGCTATAAGAAGCTTTGCTCCCCAAACGATAAACAAAAAAGATACAATTGAATAAGAAGAACCCGCGCATATATCAAATTTACATAAAGATATTTCTTAATTATTGTCTGTTGTGTATCCACCCTAATCTCATGTGTGTATATAGTCGCGGGAATAGTGTTGATTTCTTTTTTTTTTTCAAAGGATTTTACAGCGGTGGGTGCTTATACTTTTTGGAGATACTTTAGTCGCCATTTTAGATTATGAGATAAAGCCCGTTTTCGAAAAAACATAATTTCCTTCAAAAGCGTGTTCGTAAACGTTAAACGTTGATCAAACAGGTTTTGTGCAAGTAGGGTGATTGTATATTTGATGATGGGCGTTTTTCTTTTTTAGTTCAGAGTTGAGCTCTGAACACAGTCTGAACACTCCGAACGTACTCTGAGCGATCTCTGCTCTGAGAGTTCAGATTTATTTGAAGAAACACGCTTCACCAGCTGTCACAATTGAAAACATTAATTTTATTATTATTAGTAAATTTATTAAATTATTTTACCTTCATTTGCATGTTGACTATTCTCGTCCGCCATTTTTACTGTTTAAGTGTTTTTCTATGTTCTGTTTTACTATTCAACTCCGTCTACTATATCAATTTATTCTGAGCTTATAGAGCACGCTCTGAACATGCTCAAAGCGAAAAAAAACACAAAATTTGAGTTCTAAATGCGCTGAGCTAAAAAAGAAACACGATTTTATTTTGACAGTTCAGGCTGTGCTCTGAATTGAAAGGAAAAACGCGCGATAGCAACATTTGCGTCAAAAAATTACGATTGACGTTAGTTTGACGTTTTCGAAAACAGGCATAGGTGACCTTACAACATCTTTTAAGAATGTGTTCGTTTGATTTTGGTGAATAAAACCAATTTTTCATCAAATAATTTATAAGGATTAGTGAGATAGGTTTACAGGAGAAAAGTTATAAAAAACCTGGACAAAATGTGGAAGTGAAAACAGGGACCCGCGGTGAATAACTGTCACTTTTGTCTCAGGGAATAAGTTAAAATCGGAATGGAAAAATAAGGAATTAGATTATTACCCATATTAACGATTTTTGGTGCATTTCGTTTCAATTTCAAGTACCATCTTCAACAGGAAATTAGTCTAAAATCGATTGTAAAATTTGTACCCAACAAACGACAGACAGAAAAGAAGGCGTTGTTTTTTTTCTTTTTTGCCAAAGCTCATTCTGGCATTCTTAACTTAATCTATTATAGCTTTTGCAACACTACCATCCAGACTTTAAGCAGTTTTCTGCAAGCAAAATTTAAATATTCATAGATTTCGCACAATCAGAGATACCGACAAAAAAAGAATTTGGAAAATAAAACTTATATATGTATAACTAGGGATGTGCATTAAAAAATGGGGCAAAGGGGGAGGTGTGATGAGAAAAAGAAACGATATTCGTACAGAACAGAATGTGCTTGACTGAGATAATTTAAGATAAATAAATTGCACGTACTTGATGCTCTTATATTTGGAGGCTAGAAGGTTGAAGATGAATATAAGGTATATTTCTATATTAATACAATAAAAGAAATTAAATAGTTGAAGAGAAAGTTTATGTTAAAGTTCGAAGTAAGCAAACTGAAAAAAAAAAAACACAGAAAATTTTGGTATGCAATATTTCCTTTCGATATTTCTTCCAAATGTACATATATATAAATAACTGTTCACGAAATTTGAACAAAATTGGTTTATGAGTAATTCGAGAATTATAACCAAAAATATGGTAATTTTGAATTACAAAAATAAAAAGAAAATACCTCAATAAACTCGCCTATTTTCCTTTTAGCGAAATGAATATTTTTAATATTAATCAGAACGAAGTTTAATTAAATTTGTTTTGGAGAAAATTTGAAATATTCAAAACCTTAACAATTTTCACCTGGCGAGCTTTTAATTGACAACACTGTTTTCTGTAACAAATAAAATCAGTGTGCGCCCGCTCTGGTGGAGCTGCGGAATGAATTTACTGGAATCTTGTTTTTGCCAATGAATGTCGACTTGCTGAGCTTGTGGAATAAGGAACGCTACGCCGCAAGTCGCAACGCTATTTCTGCAGCCATTCTACCTTCAGGGATACCTACTCCGGACGCAAAGTGTGTTTCTATTACATGACACCAACTGCTTGAATTTTTATTAAAAATTCCAAAAATATAAAATGCTGCATCATTACCTACTTGGTTCCGAAGTTTTGATGTTTTTTTTTTCTTTTAATTCAAATATGTAATTGAATTTTTTATGCAGTAATAATATTTATATGCTTAAAATAAAATTCCTGCTAAGGATAAAAAAATCCATAATTTGAATTTGTTTTGAATTCCACACGAGAAAAAAATTAAATGCACCACTGTGTAGCACGAACTTGCTCTTATGTGCGATCACACTGTGGTTTTAAAGTCTTAATAATTTTAAAGACTTTTCATCTGATAAAAAAAAATTATTAATTTTTGAGGCCTTAATTTTATGCCACCTGCCAACAATATAGCCTAGTTTAAGGAACTATTATGTGAGTACATAAATATGAACAATATAGCACCGTGCTGTCTTGCACTTTGCACATATGCATGGAATTTACAGTTTATAGACTGAAAAAAATGTTTAAAAAAATTGGTACGCCAATTTTTAGTTCTTATTTATGCGGAGTTTAAAAAATAATTTTGAAAAAAAAAATTATCCACCCATTTTCAAAAATTAAATTTGAAATTTTTTTTTAGATCTAAAAAAAGTTTTTTTGAAAATTTTGGTACACAATATTTTTAAATTTATTAAAATGATTAAAATCAATTGAACCGTTTTTGAGAAAATCGAAAATCAAAAAAATGGTTCTATCGGATGTACCATTTAAAATTATTTTTCGATCTTTTTTTTTTTATAAAATTGTAGCATTAATGAATTTTACCGTTATTTTTGGTCTTAAAAAAAATGAAAAAAAACGTGTGGGGGGAATGCCCAAAACCACTAGGTACCAAGTTCAAAGAAAATTGATCCACCCGTTTGGGCTACAGCCGAAAGGACAGACAGACAGACAGAATTGCGTGACCCATTTTTTTCGCTACCATCGTAATGTCAACTTTAATCAAAATCTCAAGATCGAAATTTTTTACGAATGCATAACTTGCCATATACAGTGAAAAGTCCACTTGCGGACAGATCCAATAAGCGGACAATTCCCTTAAACGGACACATTTTCAGGAACAAACTTTTTTTTCGAATTTTTCATACAAAGTGCTTTCCTATAAACGGACATTCTCATAAACGGACGCGGACACTTTTTCTTGCTCATTTTACATAGAAAACCTCCCATACGCGGACACATAATTTTATTTTGGGATTATTTTTATCAACAAATGAAGCAGAAAAAAAGTCAGAAGGTCCGTTCTCACTTCTCAGTATAGTTTCTGTTATATTTTAAATACGTAAGCAAATCCATAGAAAATCTCCGATAACCGGACGCGAAACTCTAAATAACCGGACAGAGCGATGTTATGTTGAAAGCTTTTATTAGGGGATTTCCCGAGTAACTAAGTTGGTGTAGTTTTGAAAATGTTTGGTTTCCTTTTCTCATCGTGTTCTGTTATATTTTGAGCGATGTCATTTTTTAATAATTAAAATATAATATGAAGTTAAAAAAAAAGTTTTTCTATTTCTTTCCCTTAACCGGACAGTTCTCATAACCGGACAAAAATTGGGGGACCATGAGTGTCCGCTTATTAGAGCTTTCACTGTAGTACCTATACATTTATATCGCAAATAAAAATGGCTGGACCGATTTGCTTCAAATTTGTATATGTAATTCCTCATAGAGGGAAATTTCTTAATGAGTCTGCGATGAGTCTCTCAAATTTAACCATGATTTTTCAAAATAAATTGGAACAAAATTCATGTAAATCTATTCGTGATAAATTGCCAAACCAAACTATCCTTTAAACAATCGCGAACTGTCAAATTGCCTGACAAAGAAAACAGTGTTGCCAATTTAAAGTTTTCCACCTCTAAAAATTAAAAAAAGAAGACTTTTATAAATAAAACTGTTAAACCGTAAAAAATGAAAAATAAGTAAACAAATTTTGTTAACAAATATACATTTCTCTTCGAAAAACATGTAGTCGATTTAGTCGAATGAAAACTCAAAAAACCTTTTTCTCTATTTAAATAATTAAGAAAATTTTTGAATAAAACTTCAAATTTTCAGTTATAATTTGGATCTTATTGTTTAAAATTATAGATCTTTTTCGTTTTTCCAACGATGAATTACTTTTTTGTCTGCAAATACGCAAACGTCATTAATACTTATATATTATATAGGGTTTTCCAATAAGAGGTTTCATTTTGATATTAAAAAAAAACGAGTATTTTTTAAGAGAAATCAAGGGATGTTTATTTCATTGTAAAGAGAAAGGTATGCCATTAACAATAGAAGACGATATCAGCCACGGCTACGGTTGCAGTTGCAGCACCATATCCTTTTCTTGGAATTTTCCATGACCAATTCGCACATTTGCGGCTGTACGTCTTCGATATCTTCACGAATTCCATCTTTAAGGTCTTGAATCGATTGTGAAGCATTGGCATATACCTTATCTTTCACGTGGGCCCAAAAAAAAAAAAAACAGTCTAAAGGTTTTAAATCACAAGATGTCGTGGCCAATTGTGGTCACCTCTTCGAGAAATAACCACGGTGAGGAAACTTTTCTTGCATTGTTTCGTTGCTTGTTCGGCACGCAGCGCCATTTTTGTAGTGAATTTTAATGCGTTGTTGAAGCATGTATCGTTCCATTTTTAGTAATGTCAAAAGATGACAGCTTCAAAAGTGACAGCTGCCCAAATAGCGGGCTATTCAAAATGAAACCTCTTGGAAAACCTATAAACAAATCGAAACAGTTATGGAGTGTATAGTGATTCTCTAATGTCTTGTTGACGATTATTTTGTATCTTTTTATTTCACAAATATGTCAAGGTAGAAATGAGATTTTCCGCCATTTGCAAAAATTACATAGTTGTCACTTTTTTTCAAAACAAATTTTCTTGACTTTTTCCTGACCAATCTTAAAATTTTCCCTGAAAAATGTTAAAAAAAAAGTTAAAACAGTCACTCTTTGAGAAACATTATAAATACTTGGTCTTATTTATAAACGTTGTTTAACTTTAGACAACTGTCCAACTTTGGAAAATGTGTTCCAAAACCTTGTTTATTGTTGACACAAGAGTAGATTGCCTTAACCGTGAATAAATTGATATTTATTTTTATTAAATAAAGCATATTTATACGAATTTGAAAATAGTTAGACAGTGTCTAAGTAGACAAAAATTTTATACATACATTATATTAAATACTGTTAAAAATAAATCACATGGAGCTGAGATATGTAATTGATGCTTGACAGCTGAATTAAATAAAACTTGTTGTTATTATTGCGAAATGTATTTTTTAGTTTATTTAAAATAAACAGAATCAAATCTTTGGTTCAAAGGAATTCCACATAAACCTTCTTCCTATTATTTCTTAGCACAAATCTAATGGCAGTATTTAATGAGCTCGCTAAATACACATAGTTTTTGGCCCAAAAGTGTGAGAAGAGTTCAACGAATTATTTATATTTAATTTATTTTATTATGAAAATAATCTCTGCTGAAAAAATTTTCCCTGACCGCTTTTGAAATTCCCTGACTTTCCCTGACCAAATTTTCGTTCCCTGGCTCTCCCTGAATTTCCAATTGAGTGGCAACTATGAATTATATAGCACCTTCCGATAAGGTGACATCTTTTGGGCCACCTTGTATAGTTGCTTTTTTTCGAATCGAGAGGAAACAATAAATCTTCACATTATTTTATTATTATTTTGTCAAGAAATCATTAAAAAAACAACAACTATTTAGGTAGAGAAAATAGTGAAAACTTATAAAATCACAGAGAAAATGAAAGTAAAAGTGATAAAGGTTGTTATAATATAATTTTTTTACCCAAAAACATTTTTTTTTTGCATACCAAGTCATCACAACAACTCCTAAATACGAGTTTATTCAGCATTTATTGGCTTAACTTGGTAAGGTAGGGCCGTGTTTTTGGTCTTTTCCTCTAAATTTCATTTAGATTCTGTCGATAATTCCAAGACTTTCTATAGGTACTATGCTTCGACTCGTGAAGTCGTGAACATGATATAGATCAATTAACTTCTCTTAAATTTCATTGAAAAGATAATTGAAACTGAATTCAATATTCATAGTTTATATTGAGAGGGTCTTTACACATTTTAACCTTCTTCTAGTCCAAACACTCTTGGTCAATATAGACCAATGAACTCAATTAATGTCCTCCTCCTTTAAAAAAGCGCCAAATTAAGAACACAAAAAAAACTATTATTTATATAGGTAGGTATGTATGTACAATGTACATTCCTTAAATAAAAAATTAGCAAAAAAAAAAAAACTAACATACTTTTAGGATGAATTTAATTACACATTATTAAAATATCAAGTTAAGAATGAGGACAATAAATGCCGATTTTTTTTTAACAAGAATCAACCTCAATCATCAAGGCTATAATTGTTTTGATTTCTAATCCGAAAAATCAATATCATACCTTTAAACAAAGTCGAAACGACGACGACACATAGTCAGTAGGTACATAATGTACACAGGTACATTATTGCATAGGTTCGTTTAAATCGAACAACAAAATGAACCCAAGTTCACTATACTCTGTGACCGAGTTTTTTGCCGCCTCTGCCTGATATGGCCATCATACACATTCTTGTCCATATGGCCAAGTTTAATGATACACAAAAATATTATAATAATAAGTTTGAGTTAAATGTAAGAAGTATATAATATTTACATATGTACCCACTTAGGTTTTTTGAACTTACCTTAACTGCCATCATTGTGTGTATCGTTTTTTTTTAAAGTTGTTTATATTTTTATTTATGTATTTTTTCAAACACTTCACTTAAAGTTATCTTCACGGAAGAAGAAGGTATAGGAAGGAAAATATATCTTTGCCAGTGGAAAATCGATAAAATTAAATTTCACTGGGAATTAATTAAATCGAAAATAAAATTTAAATAAAAAATATCTCACTGATGGAATTGTTATCGCATTTCCACAAAACTTTATCACACGCACACACTTGAATTCCGAATAAGAAAATTATCCAAAACGAAATCTTTTAAATCTCGCACAAGAATTTATATTGTTGGTTTAAGAGTTTATCAAAAAAAAAATAAACGGAACTTTTTTTGTTTGTTGCAAAATCTGAGTGGACAACAACAAAAACCACACAAACTAACTACCGGACGCAGCAGCTTCAAAATTTTGTTGCTTAGTTTATGATTGCTGCTTCTTCGAAGGGATACTAAATTCTGAAAATTAACAGTTTCAAATCGTTGATTTTTACCCCCTGAATACAATGAATGTGTAGTTGTAGCTCTCTATAACGTTAGGAGGAAATTGAAGTTTGCTAAAACTTCTGCTATACACCGTATATGTATGTTATGTATGTAGGTATGTTTGTATGTACATTTCATTTTATTTACAAATCTACTGCTTCCATATTGCCGCGCTGCATATTATTTTCGTAGGTAACTTTTCAACTTTAATAGTGCTGAGTACTGATATGTGCTTCAGCTACACCATTGTCTTCAGACGATAGATAATAATGGTTTATTTAAAAAGGACATTTTCGAAGTTAATTTTAAGAGAGTGGCATAGGGTAGATAAGGAAAAATTTTCCGAAGAGAATATAATTTCTTCAAAGCTTTTATCATAGAGTAGAGTACGTACATACATATGTATATATTATCTAGAGAAACGACTTAGGGGTTTTATCTCTTTCACCTTACAAGCTATTAGTTCACTGATTTCAACTATTGCATGAGTATAAAGCATGTATTAGTTGTCCCGTGCATTTTAATTGGGACCCAAACCAACATTACTTTAAAAAATAGTACACATGCTTTTTAACCCTTTTTCACGTAAATTATGATAAATATAATTTTTTGTTGCTTGTGGCACATAAGTCGACCATTCACACGGATTCACCGATAGGAAAAAAAGAGAGAAATATCTAAGAGAGTTTTCTCTTACTGTGCTCAAATAAAATTTGCGGGTGTTTTAGGGAAGGGGGGTACGAGGCGGTTGAACCGAACCGACTTCAGGGGAGGATTTCCTCCGCAAAGTTAAGCATATGGTAGCTGCCCAATACATTTTAAATGGAACCGCACCAACGTAGTGATAATTTTATGGATTTTGGCTCAGTTTTGCTCAAATAAATTGGATAGGTCGTTAAGATATTCAAAAAATATATACTTTGCATTCAAATACTGAAAAATTAAAGTAGTTTATTGGCAAATTACTTTTTTGAGTCCTTATCAATAAAAATAATATATACTAAATAAAGCTTTCTGTTGCTTTAACCATATGAAATGAAAGTAAAATTTCTGAATGATTAGACCTAAAACAAAAAAAACTTCAATCTAATAGTAGAACCTCCCTTAAAGTGAGCATGCACCTTTACATCCACCAAATTATGTGGCCCAGTTTTGCACAAAGTATTTTGACAGATGAAAGAAATTACAAAAAAACCCTAAGTATAAGAAGTAATCTGTCATTTTAATCTGAGATTTTAAACCGTTAAAATAGTGAAAATAAAAACTAATTAAAAAAGTAAAATAAAAGTTAAAATAGTGAATACTAACAATACTTTATTTTAAAAAATATATAAAACAAATGCGGTGCTGCGTTTAATCCTGTTAAATCACCTATAATATAGAACTTACAATGTTTTCATTTCACGGGCTGATTATGTCTCATATTCAACTTAAAGTGATGTTTTTTTATATAAATACAATATCTTAAAATACTTTACAATTGATATTTCATAACATTTTGCCATTAAAAAGCAAATTGGTTGAAAATAAAAATATACTTTAATCACGTCAATTTCCTGAACTGCATCTGTCAAAATTGAAATTCTCGTCCCAGGGTCGAATTAGTTTTTATTAGTGATGGCAAGGCGCTCAAATCTCTTGAGCGCCCGTAGTGCAGATTAATTTTACTCACTTTATGTGGAATATGAGACAAAGCTTACCTGTGAAATGAAAAAAAAAAAAACTACACTGTTTATTTTAGGTGTTTGTACATGATTTAACGCAGCTTGATTTTTTTCAAGTATTACATTTATTCACTATATTTACTTTTATTTCACTTTTTTATTGAGTTAAATACAATTTTTTACTATTTTAATGATTTAAAATCTTAAAACAAATTCCTCAAAAACACAGCTCGAAATTTCTTTGGGCGCCCCAGCATTTAGCTGTCTCACTGCACGCCTACCCTGTGTCAATGCATTTGTGTCCATTTCCTCATGTAAGAAACAAAACTATAGGTATCAATCAATTGCGAATATTTTGCTACTGATGCCATTTTGTATTTGTATTAACAATTCACACGTTTTCACGGACAGGGAATTAAAGAGAGTTTTCTCTAACTGTACTCAGATAAAATTTGCGGGTGTTTTAGGCAAGGGGGGTACGAGTCAGTTCTCTGGTAAATTTAATTAGAAATTTCATAGAAAAAAGAGAAATAAAAGAGGGGAACACCAAGCACTATTTTAGTGATAAAAAAAACCTGAAAGTTCCCGATTGCAACACAAAATATGGCTAAATATGTAGATGTTGAGACAGTGGTATCTTACCGGTGGTTTTGGACCCGGAACCTAACCCCCCTTGCTTCGTCCGAGGAAGGAACCAGTATGGTTTACCTATTTCTTTTCGAACAACCTTATATAAGTTTAAAAATTAAAAATGCACCTTGAAGAAAAAAAAAATACAAACATAAATTTCTTTCACATCCCATCACTATATAATTTAAACGAGACAAATGAATTCAATTAATTAAACGTTGTTTCAATCATGAGGGAGGGTGGGAGATGGTGATAGTCTGAAAACCTGAACTTTATAAAAGGTTACATGGGTAGGTAGTAAAGTAAAGACCAGAATATACGGTTTTTACAGATTTTATAACAATTTTAATTAAATATACCTAATAATAAATTAAATAAATTTTGAGGAAAACTAAAAAATGTCGGAGAAATGGTTACTGATGGCAACTCCCAATAAATATTTTTCTATCTCCGCTTTTCACGAACGCAGTAAAACTCATGTTGATCAAATTTTTCTATGGACAATGTTTTGAAAAGTTGAAATATGTAGTAATGTGGACCTCATAAGTCGAAAAATTTAACAAAAATATTAGGTATGAATGGAAAATAATCAGCGTAACAATGTTGTTCTGAACATTTTACAGAAAAAGACAGAATTCAAAACCTTTTATACTATAGATCGCCATAGCCATACAAAATTGTTTCTAAAAAACATATGGAAACGAATTATACGAATTATACGAAGTTATAATTTTGTTTTAACATAAGAAATGTTTAAACGGAGGCATACCTACAATGTAAAAAAATCAACAGTATTTCAAAAATGTGAAACGCCTAATGGACAAAGAGGGCGAAACGTCAGGCATATACCCATATGTTTGTGTTTGTTGATGATAAAACGGGCACCAAAAAAAAGGAGAAGTGTTCGTAGGCCTTTGTACATATATAAACTTTATAATAATCTCATGGAGTCGTTATCACCTTCTAAATAACGCTTTACTTATTGCATCTATAAAGTTAGTTTTTTTTAATTCGTATGTACAAAAACACACAATTAATTTAATATCTCAAACATAACTGTACACCCTGCACGACCTTCACAATAGTTTAAAAAGTTTGCTTTAAAAAATCACAAACAAATTGAAAAAATTAGGGATGATTTTTATCGGCAAACAGCGAGCTTCAGTGGAATTGTCCATTCTTTTTTGCCGATTTTTGCGAAATCTGAAAAACACCCGATTTGAGTTTACTTAAATGCTTATATCTTTCGATCCGATTATCCGATTTTCAATATTAAGGTATATAATTAAAGGAAAAATGACAGGCGTGTTAGAGCAAAATTTTCAAAATCATTCAAAATTTCATACTAAAAACATGAAAATAAATATCGGACAAATAATTTCATTCAACCAGGAAGTTGATAAAAACAAAAAAAAAAACATTAAAATACTTACAAACACCAATTGGCGAGAGGGAGATAGTATTCTAAAGCCGGTGGCGCGGCGGCGGTGGAGTGTGTTTAATAAAAACCACATACATATGTGCTTCGCGTCGAAAAAAATGCTATATGTAGGTATGTACATTTGTAGTCGGTATAATAATTGTAAAGGTACACTGTGGTTAGTTTGGCTTTCTTATAACTTCGATTCTTAATAACATTAAGGTCTTAAAATTTAGCTAGAATATCGAACTACTTTTTTTATAAAATCATTGCGCAGTCATATAAAACTATATATGATAAACCTTATTAAATTGAATATTTAATAGAAACAAAAATTTAATACAAAACAATTTTTAAAACCACATGTACTTGACCCTTTTTAGGAAAGTTATGATGTTGGTATGTTCAGAAAAGTTGCTCAACATTAAAATTTGACATTCAATGTATATAAATAGGTATACATAACTGTTTTTTTCATTTTTAATGTACCTCAACTATGCTGGAATGGCAAATCGGCTAAATTTTTTTCTCATTCTCTCATTTGTATTTCAAAAATTATATTGGAGGAGGATTTCCCTATAACCTTACCCAGCACTTTCGCCATTTGTCATTTTTGTTTAATAATTTGTATCTATAGATTTGAAGTTAATTTCTTTTATTAAATTCTTGAGTTCAAAAGCTGGCATTTGAAACTTTATTATTTTGTGGGATTCAACACTAGAGAGTTCAGAATTCGATAAGATGAATACTTGAATTGAAATGAATGTTAGTGTGAGTGGGTCGAAACTTGGTTAGGCGTATAATTTGCTGGTAATTAGTTGTCGTTCTCGTTTCTATATTTTTTATGTTAGCGAAGCGACGACACGTTCAAAATAGTGAATGGTTTATTGCTGAATAATTTTCGTTGGCTATTTCTTTACTTATAATTGTGAAAATTTAAATTTTATCATGATTTTTTTTTCTATATATTTTTTGAGTTTTTTGCTAGGTTGATATAAAGTTAGCAAACCACTTCCTCTAAAAAAGGAAATTATTCAACCATAAACCATTAATTTTAATAAGTTTTTGCCGCTTTCTTTAAGGGCTGCTTTGCTAACTTAATACCAACTTAGCAAGTAACCAAAATAACATAGAAAACATTGTAGGATAATTTCGAAATTATCAAAGCTTATTAACGATTATTTTAATTCGCCAAGTAACGAAATTTGTATCCGCGAATATAGTTTTGCTAAATTGACATTCATAAGTTCATAAGGGTACGTTTGTAAATCTGTGTCTGACAATCTGAATTTATTTCTTTTTAACAAATGTCATATGAACTTCTCGGAAAGAACATTCAGTGTGTCTGTGTGACATAAGTAGGTACAGTATTCCCGGTTTAATTGAACCCACATTTTGTCTAATTTTTTGTATCAATGAAACGGGTTTTTACTGTTTAACTATAACTAAAACCCACATAATTGAATCTCTCTCGTGTATAATTAAGCTTAAACCAAACGATTAATTAAAAAATATCAACTATAGGTAAGGTACCTGTGGTATAATATGATAATACGCCAGCTCACGAATGTTTAACTTCCAATTTTCTTTGCAAACATTTTAACACTGCGTTGTGGACAATAAATATGTCACAAGAAACAGCCCTGAGAAGAAATAATAAGTAAGCATTTCAAAAAAATTGATTTCAAGTGAATTAAATAAAATGAATTCTTTATGAAAATTGCTCAAATTCAGAAATTCTTACATTTATTCTATTCCATTATTATATTATCACAAAGAAAAAAAGATTATAGGTAAACAAAATTTAAAAATTACAAATTACAAATTACAAATCTACCAAAATTTAGCTGGATTTATTGTGACGAAAAATATTATTTCTTAGGCTGAATTTTGACGGATACGTGATACACAGTAAGAAATACAAATTAGATATATTAGCTGTAGCTGCGTTACATTCGGCTAAAATCAATTAAACGGGGAATACTGTATTTACATAATTTTTGTTTAACCAAATGAGATTTAAATGCCATAATCGAAGTTGAACTTTAATAACACGTGATGGGTTGTACGGCACACAAAATAAAATACACGACTGGGTCGCACGAACTTGCCCGTATTTGCGACAAAGTTGTTTTCGAATTATTTAGTTTTCAAAAAAATGTTGAACCTTTTTTAAAAATCCAAAAAAAAAAATTAATATTTTTGTATGCTTTCTATAAAAAAATGATAATTTTTGAGAAATTCAAAAAAATGGTTCTATGGGAGATGCCATTTATAACCATATTTAGGAAATTTTTTTCAACGGTAGCCTTTTTGTTAAAAAAAATTGCTAGATTTTTTTTTTTTTTTTTTTTCAAAGAAGTTCATTTTTTGGAAAAAAAAAGATTATACGGCAGACACCGTTATTTTTGGTCTTTAAAAAAAATGAAAAAAAGGTGTGAGGGGAATGCCCAAAAAACGCTAGGTACCAAGTTTAAAGAAAATCGATTTACTGAAAGGACAGACAGACAGAATTGCGAGACCGACTTTTTTCGACTTCGCTATCATCGAAATGTCAACTTTGGTCAAAATCTCGAGTTCAATTTTTTTTACGAATCCACAACTTGCCATATAGTACCTACGTATATATCGCAAGTAAAAAATTATATTACCTAGACAGAATTATCAAGAAAAATAAAAGAATTTAAATAAATATCCACCCAAAAATGTAATGCCACCATGGGCGCCGGCAGGAGGGTGCAAGGGGGCATGCAGGAAAGAAAATACATATAGGTCTTCTTTATTCTTTATTGATTTTATTTGAAGGCGTCTAGGTTGCTGTCCAAATTTGTTAATCACCTTGCCTATAAATGAAGTGTCCTCCTCTACTGTTTTCCTGTGAACACTGAGCATACACAGGTCGCTTAGTCTTGCGTCTTCCATAGTTGAGCGATTCCACGTCTTAACGTGCTAAATTTACGTTCAATGCTACTTGTTGTTGCTGGAATTGTTAAACCAATTTTGATTGCGTGACATACAGCTGGGTAAAACGGTGCGGTTTCAGCAATTAGATCTGCGTATTCAACAACAGATTCATTTATGACCGCATTATTGTCTTCATCGTCTCGTACCATTTGGTAGCCAGGGCCGGCCCCAGTCAAACTTGCGCCCTGTGTAATATTTGTAGAAAGCGCCCCTTTTTTATATACACATACACATACATACACTGATACACAACATATAACTTTCAACATACACAGTAAATAAGTTTTCTTTATTGAGGTATCCCCTTTACATACGTGATGTTAGTAAGTTAGTGTGCAAGAAATAACTTAGCACAGTTGTGATGGATTTTATTTTGGGATAATTTGGACAAGTTTTATGGCAGTAGGAGTACATATTTGATTGCGCAAGATCAGATTAAGTTTTCTTGCATTTGGTAATGCGCCCCTATAATTTTGCACCCTGTGCATTTGCACATCTTGCACATATGGTTGGTCTGGCCCTGGTGGTAGCCTCGGCAATAAAATTATGTAAAAGACCTCCGTAGAGGTTTTGTATATCTTCTGCTATCGCTATAAATGCTGATTTGTCTATTTTTCTCATAGTTATTTCCCGGGTGAACCTGCATAAGCGAAAATGCTTTTTGTTTGCTGTAGAAAATCGATTTTTTAATGAAGATTTAATAGAATCTAAGTATGGGATGAATATAGATATTCGAAAAAACTCTTCCGCATGTCTGTTTGAGGTAGGTCTCTGTAAAAAAAAAATCAAATCATTTTTAGAGAGAAAAAATACAAAAAAAAACTCTCATTTTGCCGACTTAACATTATCTAATAGTTAATACTTACTTAAATGGTAAATTTTTTATTAACCTAGTTCTCGCTGAATTGATGTGAAAAATGGGAGGTTCCTTTCCACTCTAAAAAAATGCGCACTAGACTTATTTTTGGCAGAAAGTTACTGCAATTGCAGATTGGCAATTGCAGATTGCTAAAATTAAAATTAAGCAAGTGCAAAGGGAGGTATATTTAATGTTTTTAATACACTCTTCATCAAAAATGTCGTTATAAAACTCATATAGCTTAAACCAAATCACTTGGCCAACGAGTGTCTGTGAAGTTAGCATATCAAGTGTTAGCATTTCAATTTTTTTTTTTTGGAGTTCTCATCGCATGCACCATAGTTCTATAGTTCCTGATACTTTTCCAAAATTGTTCTATTCAATTTCACTGAACAAACGGATTTTAAAATTAAAGCGATTTTCCACGAATTTTGGTAATCGAAACGGCATCTCTTCGGATTATATTGTCGATTGCCCAAAGAGACGATTCAAGAGATCAAAAAGGATGCGCAAGAGATTTAATGAGTGAAGGTTATTTACTAAATTTAACAATTCCTTAACTTTGTGTTTCTTTTAAATTAAAATGCTTTTGCTATTGCATGTTGAAAATATTAGAAATTATGTGAGTTAAAGTTTTTTCTTAATATCAATAACAGTGATTTAAAAGAGCAAAAAAACATTTGACAGTTGTTGTTATTTCTATACTGACATTTGACAACTGAAATTACCTGTCAATAAAAAGCCCACCCAGGCAATAAATTGTCATTGCCATTGAGATTGACATTGCCTCAAATATCGCCAACGGAGACACAGCGTTATGCCTGATTCACAATGCGACGAGAAAACGAGACGAGAGCGCGACGTGAACTCGCAGTTGTCAAACCAATTTCAAGTAATGAAAGTATACTACAGTATACACAATGGGCGGGTTCAATGAATTACATCTGTCATCTGAATTTTCAGAATTCTGAATTTATGTCGTTGAACGCAAAAAAAATATGAAATTTCAGTAAGAAACCACTGTGTCAAATTCTTGCATTTACCTATAGGATTTGCATTGAATCGAAATAAAATAGAACTTTCATTATATTGGTAAATTAAGCATTCAGTAAAATATTTTATAAATTTTATTAAGTGTTTGCATAGAATGCCATAAAATATTTTGTTTTGTTTTTCAAATATTATTATTGAGATGTATGACCAACAAAGTGCTAAGCTATCCAAATTTAAATATAAAATTGTTCCACAATAATCGTCTGGGAAATTATGGGAAGATTTTTGAAAAACTCACTAAACAATAAACAATATTCATTGAAATAAATATTTAAGTTACATGACCAAAACATAACCAAAAACACCAACCACAGTTAAAATTATAAAGTTCAACTTTATGTGTAGTACTTCAACTACTTTGGGATTTTCCCCACCACAAATAACTTTCATCTGAATTTTCAGATGAGAATTTCTTGTCTGAAAATTCAGATGAAACGTAACTAAACGTAACTAAAAGTCACTAAAAGTCATCTGACTTTTTATGACAGCTGGCCAATCAGAAGCTCTAAAAATTCAGAATTCTGAACATTCACATGACAGACGTAATGGATTGAACGCCCCCAATAATAAAGCGTTTCTCGTTCGTCACGTCACGCCAAGAGTTCGAAAAATTGAAAAAAAGACTGCGACGAAACGACGATTTGACAAGTTAGTGACAGAGAAAGAAAACAAACACACAGTAGACCACTGCATCTCAACTGGATAGAGTAGGTATGTATCTTTTTATACTGAACTACTTCAATTAAATACAAAATGAAAGAACATCAAAAGTAAAGAACTAATCTAAAACCTGCGTCTATTTTAATTGCAGGTGAAAATGTCGTATTCTATCTTTTGCCTGATACTTCAGTTCTGCTTGCTCGTCCGTCGCCGCACAGTGGGCCGAGGTGGAAAAAACCCTATTTTTCAAGGTGCTTAATTTGGTATTGTGATATAGTTTTCTAAAAGTATTTTTCATGAAGAATCTAGCTGTAGGTATTTAAGGTTTTGGGGTCAAAAAATTTTTGGAGTGGAAATGAGAGCTTAAACCGGCTCTGTGAATAATTCATTATAGATAAAGAAAATACGATTATCTTTGCATAAAAAGGACTTTTCCCTTCTTAGGGTCATTTTATGGTCTTGATTTTTCATTTCATTATTTCAGCATTAAAAGTTACCCTAAATTCATGTATAATGTGCTTAAATTGTTCCAAAATCAGTTTTTCTAAAAAATGAGTTTAATATATTTCTCTACTAAGCATATGTGGAGCTCCAATTTATTCCCATTGACTCTAGTCAAAAAACTAACAATACCATTTGATTCAGCGGGTAACAATACAATGATACCATTTGCAATAATGATACTATTTCCCAGAATCGCAGATTTGTCCCCACTGTGCGCCGCCGGCTAGGCTCGCTTTGTTGATCACAACACAAGCCTTTTTTCTCAAATTGTTTTTTATTTTGTATCTGTTTTGTATTTTTTTATTGTTTTTCTTTAAATCAAAATTAAATTAATTAAAAAAAATCGTCAAGAAACTCGTCGCATTGTGAATTGGGGAACGATGTTATAACGAAAAACATGATGACAGCGTTTCACGTCACGCTCTCGTCTCGTTTCCTCGTCGCATTGTGAATCAGGCTTTACTCTCTGCTACCAGTAATGCCACATGAAAAATAAAAGAAGTATCTACCACATAGACAAAAAATCCCTAAATTTTTCCTACACCCACAAAATGCATAAAATAAATACAAGTAAAAAAATTAAGACAGATGTTTTCTGCCTCCCATTACATTTCGAAAAAGAGTCATGAGGCACTGTGTTACTTCGAATCTGACTAAGAAGAAATAAAAAAGGTGGAAATAGATTTTTGAATTAGGGGTATATGGGAAAATTTAAATTTCTGCAGGTTGTGTGGTACGATTTTTGAAAGAAAAATTATTTACGAAGAAGAAAAAACCAAAACAATAAAAAATATTGTTTTTGTTTTTTTTTATTTAGTGAAAAAATTATTTAGTTATGAAATTCTTTAAGTACCTACGCTTGCTTTCATAGAAAATTCTAATATTTCAAAAATCCGTCCTTTTTTCCCTACGGTGTTGTTTTCAAACCGAAAATCCCTACGTGTAGGGATTTTTCCCTACGTGTCGCATCACTGTTTTCTTTCCACCACTACACGGGAAGAAATGTGCATCGGGTCGTGCGCAGTTGTATTGTACTTGTACCTTTCTTTTCTATTTTATTTTCGTTCTCCTGAAGCAATACTTAGGTACATTTTGTGAGAACGAGAGCTACAAGTGCAACAAAACTAGGCTATTCACATTTTTTGTCAATTTTTTTCCGCTTGAAAAGTCAATGCCGAGCCCCATTGGCAAATTAATTTTTCACACTTAATTTATTGATCTACCAGGCGATCATGCTGACAAAGCAATATACACTCACAGGCACAATTATCCGCCCACCTGCATTTTTCGTCACCCTGACTCTTTCCCTATAACTTATCTGCTGATCTGTTTTTTGTTTAACGGATATTTTCGCAAGAAACAAAACACTAAAACTCTTATTTCGCCCGATAAAATTGTGTCATCAAAGCGTTTTTGCAATTTAAGCGTTTTGTTTCAGTTAATTAAACTTGACTACATTTCTTTTTCTTTTGTACCAAAGTAAATAAATATCGGTAACATGGACGTATTATATATGACTGCTAGTTTCCCATCTCAAGCTGGTTCCACTTTATTCTCAGTCATTTTTGGCGACACTAGCCCTCAACACTGCAACTAGCGGATAAAAGATGAAACTTAAATTTTGACATTTGTACAAAGAACAGTGTTCCCAGACTGGTGGTTTTTGAAACTAAAATGGTGGGAAAAAATCAGTTTGGTATAATGGTGAGAAAATATTCTAAGCGCTTTTTATGAGGGAAAAATATATTATAACCATAATAGCAACTTACTTTACCTACCCTTCCATTTTCCTAACATTTTGTTTTATTACCTTACATTTGTAACTTAAAACAAAGTTTACAGTTTTCTGTTTACTAAACTGCAACAGCAATCATTCTTCTTGGCTTGTATCTACCTAAAAACAAATAAATTATCCCAAAGAACCACATTTCTTATCTCTAAAATTTGATTTAGACAAGGGAACCTAGGTCTAACAACTTGTCCTCACACTGGACGGTGCTTTATTGCGCTGACAGTGTCTATTAGAGTGTGTTTTGTAATTAAAGCTAGAAACAAACTTAAGATTCTGCGCGTTCAATACATGACAATTTACATCTGGAAATTCAGATTTCAGAATTTTTCAAGCTAGTGATTTGTCAGCTGTCAAATGACTACAAAAGTCATCTAACTTTTTATGACAGCTGCCCAAACAAAAGCCAGAAAAATTCAGAAATCTGAATTTTCAGATGTAAATTGTCATGTATTGAACGCTCGGATTTTCATTCGTTTGTGGTTTTCAGTCATGCGATTTTTAAAATATAAAATACTTCTAATGAATGAACGCATTTGCTGCAAATAAATAGCAACATTTGAAAAAATTATTTGTTGACAATTTGTTTGTCGAATAATAAGGCTAGAACGCACTGGCATTTCAATCGCGCGACTATTCGGTCGCAAAATATATTTGATCTTTTTAATTTTGTAACCAAAAAACGCTAAAAAATCGTTGAAAACATGTAGATAGATAGATAGATATATAGATAAAATTCTTTATTTCGATGCAAAATTTACAATAACTTAAAGCTAAGAATATAAGGACATGGCTTTGTTGCCGTCTGCCTGATAAACATTTTAATTAAACTATGAAAGTTTTTTTTTTTTATTTAAGGAAAAATTACTATTTGTATTTTGTAATAATTTTACTTGACAATTTGCAAATGATTTTACTTGACAATTTGCAACTATGTATAATAATTGAATATTTGATAACCTTAAAGAATTATAAAAATTAAGCTAAATAACACAATTTTGTATGGTTTTTTTTACATAAAAGTTATACAATTTTGACGTGATTTGAAACACAAAAAAATTTAAATATTAATGATCAGTTCATATAAACATTTTTTTTCCAATTGTAATGATTTGAACCATAAAAACTTCAATTTTGCCATGATTTGAAACACAAAAAATAAATATAGGTAAATAGCCATTTTTTTTTTTTTTTTTTTTTTTTTTTTTTTTTTTTTTACAATTTCTATGATTCGAAACATTAAAAAAATCTATTTTGCTATGATTTCAAACACAAAAATTAAAAAAAAAATAAATAGCCCTTTTTAAGAAACAATGATTTGAAACAATGAAATCAATTTTGCCATGATTTGAAACACAAAAAAATTAAATTCTAAATCGCCATAACTGGAAGCATGAGCGTTTAAAAGCTATTTCGGTAAGCTAAAGCATGCTTGCAAAACTTAAATAAATTCATCCAACCATTCAGCCCGTTAAGAATATCAAGAAGTTGGTTCATAGACAAAAAACTCACTTGGAAATACAACCGCCGTATTTCTCGCAATATTGGACAAACTACTACAAAATGAATAATATCTTCTACATCTCTTCTATTACAGAGAGTGCATATTTGTGCGAGGTCCGATCTATGAGGAACAAAGTTGAGATTAAGGATCTCATTCTCGACTCTAGCTCTAAAAATAGTACCGATAGCTTCCGCAGACATTTCGTTACAAAAATAGTTCGCATTTGATGGCAATTGATGGTTTAGGCGCTTGTATACGTTTCTGCTGGCCGATGAGGATGCTCTTTGCAGGTGTTCCATAAAAACATTTTGATCAATTTTAGCAATCAAGACAGCGAACATATTTTCCCATTCATCGATATTATTTTCCCTTAAGAGAATACTGTATCATGTGCTGCAGCAAGCGCGTTCCAATCTCTGAAGGGGGAGGCATTTGTACAAAGTAGTCTTATCAAAATCAGCTTATGGAGTCCGATTTCTCTTCTCATAACCTTAGTTAAATAGTCCGAATGGCGCTTCAGATTCTGAATGTAAATCGGTGCTATTCCTGATTCGACATGTATAACATACGTAGGTGTAGCGTTAGGCAATCGAAAAAGTCTTTTAAAAATGTACCTTTGGATGGTTTCAAATTCCTCTATTGGAGCGTACCCAAAAACCTGAACACCATAGCACAAACAAGTATTTATTGTAGCATTGTACACTCTGTCTTTGATGAAAGGTCGATATAATGGTTGCTAAAAAAAGTGGGCCACATCAAGTTTAGGGGCAGCTTGGCCTCCCTAGTTTTCTCCTTAGCATGTTTACTCCAGTTAAGGTTATGAGTCAGTAACACTCCCAGGTACCTAAACTCACTCACTATTTCAATGCACTCGTTGTTGATTTTCCATGATTCTTCAGAACGTCGTCCATGCCGCCTAGATTCAAAGTTCATAACCTTGATTTTTCGAATATTAATCCGTAGGCCCCATGTTTCGCAATACTCTTTAAGTCTATTGATTTGCAGTTGTAAAGAAAATGGATTATCCGCCAGTAATACCAAATCATATGCATACAGTAGAACTTTAATCAAAGATTCACCAAATACTACACCTCCGGGTAAAATTTCACAAACCGCATCAATATAAAGTGCAAACAAAATCGGACTAAGAATACACCCTTTGGGAACTCCCGCTGACGTCTCAAAACTTTCTGATAAGCTATTTCCATCCCACACTGAAGCTTTCGTTGAACTCAGAAAGTTGGAATAAAAGAGTAAAAATTTTCTAGATAGACCAAGAGAAGATAGTTTATAAATTAATGCTTGTCTGTTAACCGTATCAAAAGCAGCTTTGAAGTCAATGAAGCAGCTGTAAAGTTTTTTCCTTTTGTCCAAATGATTTCTTGCTATGCTTGAGAGGGCGAAAATGTGATCAACAGTTGAGAAACCCGATCGAAACCCAGCTTGAAAGATACTTAAGCGGTTGTTTGACTCTATCCATCTCGAAAGTCTCTCGTAAAGAATTGAATTAAAGATTTTCCTTAAAGAATTGAGAATAGATATGCATCTATAGTTTTCTGCAAGATTCCTTTCTCCTTTCTTGAAAATAGCGTAAATAATAGCTGTGTTAAAGCACAAGGGTATACAAGCATCATTATATAGTTGGTTAAACCAGTTCACTAAGTAATCTTTGAAATGAGCCGTAGAATATTTGTAAAATTCTGTTGGGATTCCATCTGCACCCGGCGCTCTGTTGTTCTTCATTGTATTCAAAACTTTTTCCAGTTCATTTAAGGAAACCGGTTCATCCAGTTCAGGAATATGGTTGTTTGGCAGGGCGTAACTAAACGATAAAAGAGACTCATCCGCTGATAGCAATCTTTTGAAGTAATCTGCCAAAACATCCGCTCCGAGAGCGTTATTGTTTGCAACACAACGAACACGCCCTCCTAGTTCTCTCACATTATTCCAAAATGATTTAGAGTCCTTGCAGTGCACTAATTTTTTTGCAATATTTTTAAGATATTCAGTCTTTTTTGAGAAACAAAGCTGTTTATATTCCTTATTAAAAAGTAAGTACTGGTTTTTAAAAAAATCGGCGTTGGTAGATCTGAATAGCTTTAGAAAACGAAATGATTTTTCGCGTAGATTCACGCAGTCCTTGTCAAACCATTTATTTTCAGCGTTAAACTTTTGGTTATTACTGAGCGCGAATGGTGCTGAATTTTTGATTACTCTCATTACACATTCTGCTACTTGGTCAGCTACCCTCGTAGATTGTAGTGATGGAAAGATATCGCAGTGTCTATTCAACAAAGATTGATAGAGAAGGGCTTTGTTATCAATCCACTTCAACTTGTGCATATTGTTTGCGACATTTCGAGTTCCTCTCGAAAAAGTAGCTTTCACTACTATAGGCAAATGAGCAGAAAAAGACGCCGCAGGAACCTCGAAATCTTCAGTCGATATCAACCATTGGCCTGATACAACACATATGCCTATAACCGAATGCCCTTGGCCGCTTATAAAAGTTAGTTCACCATCAGCATCACTTCTGGAGACTCCATTAAGCACAAAAAACCCAAAGTTTTCCAGGAGCTCTATCAGACTTCTCCCATTTCGATTTACCATACCATCTTTAGAGTTTCTTTCCGTACTAAAAACCGTTTCAGCATCTGTATAATGGGATATGGGATTTTGATATTCACTAATTCGAGCATTTAGGTCACCAATTAACATTATATTTCCAAGAGAGTTGCCATTAATTAAATTAAAAAGAATATCGAAATCATTCTCCCAGTTGTTGCAATTAAGGTTCAATGGAATAATATAATATTTAATAAGTAATTATTTTTACTACACATTTAAACTCCACAAAACTACCAACAGTACTTTTTTTAATGGCACATAAGATGCCCCCACTTGCTCTCCCAATGACATTGTTTCTAGTTGCTGGAATGCAGGTTAATTTATATCCGTTAAAATACTTATAAAAATTATGTTCATTTTCTTGTTCAATAAAAGTTTCTAAAAGAATTATTATATCAAAGCTTAATATAAATCTAAAAAATTCAGGTAACAAAAGTTTACTCTTAAGCCCTGTTATATTATATGAAAAAATACTTAAATTAAAAAAGTTAAAAATATTTTGTTGGCAGACGGCAAGTTTACCCTATGGTTTTCTATTAAAAACGTTGTTTTGTATTTGCCACACAGATGGCGTTGCTGCTGATTGGGAGCTTGATGCAGTGACACCATCAGCTGTAGCTACCCTTGATCCCCCGCCGCAGTCAAAAAATTCCAATGCACCTTCACCAAACATCTCTCTTACGAACGACATTTCACTCGCAGATTTGACAATTAACCTATGTGATAGTTTGTAAACAAACGTATTCTGGTTTATTTGAAGCTTATCGCCTTTAATTAATATTTTCGCAGATGAGTTCAATTCGAGAAGTTTTGATTTTATAGTGTAAAGAGTTTGACGTTTTTTTCTAAACATAAGCGATTGTTCACGGTGGATACTTATTCCTGAATTCTTCAATTTACTTGTTTCGCCTATAATCTTATCTGCTTGCTCGGCGGATTGGACATTGGAGCTCCAAGATGACAGTTCCTCGTTGTATTAATTTCTTGTCGCAACTACGATTTTTAAGTCATTCTCTTTAAAACTCATGGTAGGTATTTATTCACATTTCGCATTTTCATGGAAGCTTTTTTTATAATATTTTATTTTGGTACCTAATATTGATAGCAGAAAATATGGTGGTTTTTTTTCCTCCAGTACAAAATGGTGGGATTTTTTTTTTGCGATTCAGATGGGATTTTAAAAATCTCGCCTGGCATCACTATCACTGAATAAACACTGAACAAAATATAAGAGGCAACATACCATTAGATGTCGCACATTTCTAGATATGCATGAAATTCAAAAATTTCTGGTTTGGTTTTTTGGTAAATGCGACTTTTTAAATTTTTAAAAACATGTCACGAGCTTCTATGTAAAAAATTGTAAAACTCAATTTTTTTCCTGAAGTGGCGTGCTGAGAGCTTGCATCGCGGTCTCTAATTTTTGCGACATTTTTTTGACAATTGTTGTATGAAACTGACATTAGACTAGCAGTCCATGTATATACATCCATGATCGGTAAATTTAGGTTTAGACTGTTAATTTATTATTTGTAACTCTAGAAAAATGTCACTCGATGTACCTGACCTGGTGCAGCTAGAGCAGATGCTGGTTATAGCCAACGTCGTCGCATTACTCGTACGCTCGTTGTACCTAACTACGTTTGGGAATGCCATCAGACGATTTCGGGAGACTGGGTCATACACGATGACGCAAGGTCAAGGTCGTCATCGAGGCACTTCAACTCGGGATCTTTAAATTTACAGAAATACCTTTGAGTGTAGTTTAATATAATAATTTTTTATAAGGATAATTTTATTTTTTTTTTAGGATAAGAAGAATTAAATAGAATTACGAAAGCTACAAATGCAACGTTCACATTTGTTCGTCCGTGTAATAGTCAAGAGGAGAAATAGAAAACTACAAAAACTAATACAGTCGTATATATTAGATTTTTGTCTACTTAGACACTGTCTAACTATTTTAAAATTGGTGGAAATATGCTTTATTTAATAAAAATAAGTATCACATTATGCATGGTTAAGACAATCTCTTGTATCTAAGTTAGGCAGCTATAAGACCACAATAAACAAGGTTTTTGAACACATTTTCCAAAGTTGGACAGTTGTCTAAGGTTAGACAACGTTTATAAATAAGACCAATAGAATCTAATAATAAAGCAAAACAAATATAGTTGAATGAGAAAAGAAGAAAATTGTGTAGTTGAAATTTAAGAGAAAATTGCTAAAGGAATGAACTACCAAGTAATAGCCTAGCACATCAGAGTTAATTTCGCATGAAAATACATTTACCAATGGCTCCACTTAAAAAAATTAGCATGTTCAGGAAAATGAGATCTCGGCAATTTCAGTTACTTAAAACGTCGTCTATCAAAAAATAAATAAAGAAAGAAAGATCTGAAGTCCACTGTTTAAGACCATTCATCTTAACATTATTAATTAAACTTATTTCCATTTGAATTCATTAATTAACTTTTGTTGAATTTTGTATTTTATATCTTTAATTGAATTTCATTAATTAACTCTTTTTTATCTAACTTGAATTTGGTATTAAAATTAATTCACTCATTTAAATTTTTGCCATGTAAATCAATCTCCAACTCCACTGTACTTGCGGTTTCAGATTTGAGTATTTTATTGATTTAACACTTTTAACTTGTGTATAAGTGGTACTTAATATAATTATTTAAAGAAAAGTATTGGAAAATTACAGTTGCAGTTGAGAGTTGGAGTTTGAGTGGTTTTGGCTGTCGCATGTGGAAGTTCTTTTTCTCGTTCTCTTCTCAACCACAGCACAGCACGGAACCATTTGGACAAGTTGGTAATTTGTATCAAATAAATTATTGTCTCACAACTTTTTTTTTTATGAATGCTTTTTTTTGTGCGTGGGAAAACCGATACGTTTTATTAGAACTTATCATTATTCAACACCCACAAAAATAGGATTTAAATATATTGAAAAGGGATTCCTCAACAAAAAAATTTTTCTCATTTTTTCTGAACAGGCCAAATGAGTTTTTTTTGCTTGTTCTTGTATCCTTTTCCTTTTCTCGTTCCACTAATTTGCAATAAGGCATTTTTCCCTCTCTTTTCTCGTTCCACTTATTTGTGATATTGTTCTTTAATTCTATTATGGAAATATTTTCTTTTTTTTAAGAATTTTTGACCACTCCTGAAAACTAAGCTAAAAAAACTAAGGCTTACAAAAGGCGATTTTTTTTATTCTTCTCATACCTACTATTACAAACGGGCGATTTGCAGTATGGCATCCAGACACCTACGCTTCTGTTTTGGTTAACTTTTAAATCCCAAAAGTACACTGTGAAAAGGCTCACTAAATTGTTATATTTTTTTACCGACAAAAGGCGGGCTGGGTATATGACAGTGAGTCGATCGTCACTCTCACGTCTCGCAGTCGCGGGCATTTGTTGAATAAAACGACATTTATAACATTCAATAATATATATTTGTGTATATAATCTCTTTACAATACGGTTTCCAATAAATTTTATTTAATTATTATATTCACATCGTTAATATTTCTGGAACTTAGACAGCTAATGATTTTTTTGTTTTTTCTTTTTTTTTTTTTATTTTATTGGATTGAACTAGTTTTTGTTTTAAATTTTAATTTGAAACTATGTTAACATTTAGGTTTTTGTTTTTTTTTTTTGTGAATTCAATTTTATTTTTAAGTATTTACATAAATCATTTTAGTTATTTTTTTGAATTGAATATTTATTTGTGTGTATTGCAAATAATTTTATTTGTTTATTTTTTGTGGTTTTGTTTTGTTTTTTTTTTTGTTTAATTTTTATTTTAAGAATTATAGAAAAAATATTAAAGAGATCTTAAGATAAAAAGTAATTGAGTATATATTTTACGAGTATATGATGTCATATAATCTATTGTTTCTTCTCTTACACCTTTCATTTGTATTTAAATATAATTAATTATAGTTTATTTTTTGTTTAATTTATTTTGTTGTGTTAATGGTATTTTATGTGATATTCGTTTCAAATATGAATATATCATTAAAAAGAAGGAATCTTAGAAAAAGAAAATTATTTTTTGTTTTATTTCTTAGAGTTTAGGTTTTTTTTTTAAATATTTTTCAATTTAGTGCAAATTAATACATCAAATTTTATAAGCCTGACTTATGAAATTCAAAATTTCCAAATGTGAATCCTGTGACTCAAGGTTTGCCTTTAAAGCAGCCTATTTATACCCATGTAGGTTTTGCCATCTGGATTTCTATAAGTCAGAGTTAAACGTAATCCGAGTATTTTTAAGTCAATATTCTTAATCCGTATAGTAAATGTTTAACTTTGTTTTTTTTTTTATGTTTTATCATTCGCACATATGTATGTTTGCACATATGTATATATACATTGAAATTCCTTTATTGTTTTTTTTTTTGAAACAATAGGCATTATTTAATCATTCGGGGTTACAATTGCTATCTTCAAAATTTACCTATATTTTTTGTTTCATTTCATTTGTTTATCTATTGTTGACTGATTTCAAGCAAATTGAATTACTATTCTGTTTACTTTATACTTTCTGATTTAAAACATTTTTTTTTAAATAAGGACATACAAAAATTATTTTAAATTAAATTTGTTTTATGGAGCTTTTTTTTTTTTAATTAATGTTTGTTGTTTTGTGCGCTTCTTTGTTATTTATTGTTTTAATTTTTATTGTATATGTACATTCTTATAAGTAATTTTTTTTATGTATAATAAATACGCTTGGCCCCCCATTGTCTTGAAACGTCCAGTAAAGATGTTTTGTTTTTTTCTTTTTTATTAAATTGTTGGTATTTTTAATGAATTGTGTAATAATAGTCCTTTCAGGATTGTTTGTTTGTTTTTTTTTAATATAGTTTTTATTTATTTGTTTTTACTTTGTGCTTCTTCCAAAAGTTAATGTTTAGTGTAAGTAAGTATGCAATTCTGGGCACATTTGGTGGCGGTTCGTGTGAATTTTCTTTGTTTTATTAGATTAAGTTCCTAAATGTTTAGTTTTACATTTTTTTGTAGTTAAAAAAATTAAAGAAGATCGACTTGGATAAAAATTTAATTAAAAAAAAAAAGAAAAGACAAATTGATGTGAGAATTGATTTGCGGGTGAAAGAAAATTAAAAATTTCATTTATTAAGTTCAGTAATTCAAGGTTCACACTACGAATCGTACCTCTTACCGACACATATAGTTAATAACTACTGTTAAAAAAAAAAATAATAAATTTATCATGATCTGTTTAAAGTGATTAAAAAAAAAAACTTAAAAAATTGGAGATTTTTACGTTGAATGAAAGCATTTTTTACGATCTAAAGATGACATTTGGATATTATTTATGTCTGTTTGGTAACTTTAAACGTTGTGCAACGTCGTACGATGTCGCACAATTTGCTGTTAAATCCCATAGAAAATTTTGACAAGTAGCAACTTGTAGCAAGAAGTTGCAGTTACCAAACAGGCATTTTATATCGAAAAATATAGTTTTTTTTTGTTCATCTGTCAAGCTACAAACTGTCAAATTCCATTGGCTAGGATGTTGGTGGATTAACAAATCTATACAAAATCTGAGATTAAGCTTTGCTCAATGTCGCCTTACTGCTTTGTGGATTAAATAACATGCCAAAAATGAGGACGCAAAAATATTGATTGAAGATTTCAGTTGAATATAGCCCATGCCCACAGATATGATTTCAACAAATGTCTATATTCTTTGAAAAATGTTTTTAGGACAATAAATCTAAAATATTGAAGAAAATTTCGAAAACTTCAAATCAACAACAATTTGATGTCAAATAATGTTCGTCACGTTGTCGATCAATTTCTCTGCAAACGTGTATTTAACGTTTACGAACACGTTCTCTGTATTTTCAATATTTTTTGTCGTCAACTCGATTTGAAGAACATTTACTTGATCAAACAGAGTTTGTCCAAGCAGGTAGATCACAATCTGTTTACAGTAAAATTGAAGTTAGTTGGACGTTTTCGACAACAATCATAAAGTCCCCGCGTTCAATACATGACAATTTGCATCTGAAAATTCAGATGTCTGAATTTTTCAAGCTACTGATGACCATAAAAGTCATCTAACTTTTTATGACAGTTGCCAAATCAGAATCCAGAAAAATTCAGAAATCTGAATTTCGAGATATAAATTGTGATGGTGTTGAACGCGCTGAGTGTGTTTGTAAACGTCAAACAAGTTTGCAAGAAATTTGACTGAGTTGTCAACAGTTGACAAAAAAAAATATTGAAAATCCAGGAAGCCTCTTCGTTAAGGTCAAATGCGTTTTGCAAGAAAATTGACTGGTGTTGATCAAACAGAAATTGTGCATTTTTAGAAAATGGCTATATCTGTGTCCAAAAATTGGCATTTACCCTAGGACCTGATTCCGTAAAACAAAAACGATCGAACGATATCCCTTTCGCATTGGCTGTCCCTATCTTTCTCTTTAGATCTGATAGAGATGGGTATTGCCAAAACGATATCGTTTGATCGTTTTAAAGGTCGTTTAAAGACCATAAATCAACACATCAAATTTTGTCACGCATAACACCTTCACTTTCTAAACGCTTCAATTGTCATTTTTCAATCATTTTTCAATTTTTTTTAACTTTCTACCTTAGGATTCGATTTTGTTTATTTTTTTTTGTGGAATTACATAGATATACAGTACATTTTATCTATATATTAAATTTTATTATTAATTATTATTATTATTATTTTGGCATGAAGGATTCTTTTCTGTTTTCTGTTGGGTTTAATATACGTTTATTAATACATTTCACGACGATTGTTATTATGACATTGTATTTCTACAGTTAGTTTTAAAATTAAATGTCATTCTTTGTTATTTTTTTAATTTTATCTATATACGGATGTGAATGTGTGGTGTTTTTTTTTATTCCACTTTTATAAATTTTTTAATTTATTTTTTTATATTTAGGCACTTAGTTTCTGTTTTATCTTATCTCTTATTACATTTTATTTGGTTTTTATTTAGTTTTTTTTTGGTAATTAAAATTTAATATTTAACACAAATAGAAAAATTATATAAAATTTACTTCTTTTTAAATGGTTAAGTCTCTTTTTGTTTTTTTTTTTTTTTGTGTGTAGTTTGTTTTAGTTTCTTTTTTTTTTGGTTTCAATATTGAATATTATTTAAATTCTAAATTTCGAATCGAATATATTTTATGACTAATGAACAATTTTCAACTATGAAATAAAAAAAATATATCTTTTTCTATATACTTGTATAAGAATTTTCAATTTTATTTTTTTATTCAAATGTTAATAAATTAATAACTAACTTTAAACAATAATATTTTTATAGACAATCTAAGAAAAAAAAAAAGACAAATTGAAAAAGAATGTTATAGGGATCATTTTTTCGTTTTTTTTTTTTTAAGGTGGGGTTTACTTTAAAATTAAATTTATAAAAAAATTCACGATTTGAAAACCAACAAATCTTTTTTTCTGAATTTTCAACGTTTTTACTTGTATAAAGATTTTTGTTTTTTTTTTTACTAAATAAAAATTATATTTAACAATTTATATTTGGAAAAAATATATAATATACATATATACTTATGTATATACATTAATTTTTAAGTTTTCTGATTTTTCTTAATCCAAACAACATTCTTACAAAAAATCTTATCTAGTTTTTTTTTTTGTTATTTTTTTATTTTTCTAATTTTATGAATAAGTACATACCATTAAAAATAAAATCCGTTTTTGAATGTTCTTTTTTGTTTGTTTTTTTTAAAGGTATATAGGAAACAAGGGTTTTTTTATATTATATACTTATATATATATATAAACATGTATATATTTTAATTTTGTGTTACACAAAAGAAAACAATTTTTACTAAGAAAATTTAAAGATTTGTTTAAAAAATTTAAAAAAAAGTCACAATTTCTTGTCAATACTCACCAAATGCTATGAGTTGCGACTTCTGTTTTTAGTTATTTGAGGAGACGATATACCTCCTTCTCTTCCTCTTCCTCCTCCCCCTCGTCGTATCGTTGCTCCATCATTACTACCAGCGCTGCCAATGCTGCGATTACCAATACTTCCTGTAGATGTTGCCAATTGGTTATTTGGCAGCGATGGTTGTTGTTGTTGTAGTTGTATTTGCTGTTGTTGTTGTTGCTGTTGTTGTTGTTGCTGATAGTGATAATTTGATGTTGGCGATGACATCGGCGATAGCAATTGATTAGATTGACGGCGATTAAGAGCATTTATGGGTCTATATTCATTTAAATTAGATAATCCACGACTGCTGTTATCGATGCTGGTATTATTATTATTTTTAGGAGCATTTCCGCTATGTAAACTTCCGGAACGTTCATGTAGGAGAATTTGATGAGCAGCCATATCCATTTCTTCGCGAGTCATATCAAGGGCTTCTCGCATTTCACGCGATGTATATGCAACAAAATCGGGATCGCAATATTTTCCAAGACCTTCAGCTGCTAATACCTGTAACCACAAAATAAAATAAAAAGTTTTTATACAAAATTATGTATATTTATATAATTGAAAGTAAGAATTTCTTATACAAATTTAGAAAGAAGAAAAACTTACCCTTCCAACAAGACTCTCCGCCGACCCAATTACCTCAAAAGAGGCTGGCCGTCGTTGATCGAATGGACTACCAGGTGTAGACTGTACCATGCGTTCATTTCCAACTCCACCATTTGGTTCATTGCCCGATGAAACTATATACATATTTTCAAAATTTTTGTGTTTTTTTTAATTTTTTTTTTGTTGGAATCAAAACAAATAAAAATCAAATAAATTAGTCGAATTGTCAAAATATGCAATTAAAATTTTATATAGCGAAATTTGTAGGAAATAAGTGTCAGCCAAGCAGAAGAAGACAACAAACAACATTTTTTTTTTAATAAAATTAACTTGTAACTGTGTTTTTGTTTTGGTGCATGCAAGCAAGGATAACTTTCAAAATGAAAAATTTAGCAAAAAAAATATGTGTTTCATTAAAAGGCTTTCGTGGAAAAATAATAAAATTTAAATTTCTTTTCAATGAATATTTTTTATTATTTATAAATAAATAGCTTCACAACAATTATGTAAATATAATTAAAAATTTTAGATATTGGTGGCTATACACAATATTGAACGTGAAGTGAGTTTTTATTTTTGTATTAAACTAATCTTAAATAGAACATAATTTTTTAAACTTTCAATTTTTCATTCTCTTCTTTCTTTTCTATACACGTAAAACATTTGTATTTTTTTTTAATAAATTAGGTAAATATACTTTATTAATTTAATTTGAAATTTCAATTTTTTAAATCACTATTAGTATCTTTCTTATGATTAAGTTTAAAGGGATATTGACTTTTAAAAAAAAGAAATATGGCTCCTTATGAAGTGTCACAAAAATATAATTTATAAGCTGGAATAAAATTAAGAATAAAAATTGTTAAAAAAAGCTAATTTGTTGTTAAAAAAAATAATATTTCTAGACCTTTAATGGGCAGAGATAACTTTGACTTCGACAGAAAATATAAACGCATTTTGTGCAAGACGTCGTCGAGCAATAAAATTCCCGAATTGCAAAATCGCGAAATTGGTATGGAAGTTTTTAAAATTTTGGGATTTTCAATTTTGGAATTTGTATAATTTGAGATTTGGGATAAAAACTAGTTTGGAAGTTTCAATTTTAAGATTTAGCAGGTTTAGGATTTCTAATTCGGGGTTTTTCAATTCAAAATATTGCATAATTTGGAATTTATAGTTAAGAATTTTAGATTCGCGATAAAAAATTGGTTTGGAAGTTTGGACTTGGGATTTTCAAGTTTGTAATGTGGGGTTTTTCAACTCAGAATTTTGTAATTCAGGATTTTGCAGTTTGGAATTTGAGATTCGGGATCAAAATTAATTTGGGAGTTTCAATTTTAGGATTTTTAAGTTTGGGATTAAACTTGAATTTTTTTAACTTCAAGATTTTTCAATTCAAAATATTCTATTTCGGAATTTTATAGTTCGTAATTTTTTATTCGGGATCAAAATTCGTTTGGAAGTTTAAAATTCGGGATTTTCAAGTTTTGGGTTTTCAAACTTGAAATTCTGTAATTCGAGATTTTTCAACTCAGAATATTTAAATTCGAGATTTTGCAGTTCGGAATTTCAATAACTAACAAACATGGAATTATACTTTTGCGAAGACAGGGAGAACATAGCCAAAAAATGAATTGTTGATCAAGGTATGATTACTAATAAAACACGTTTCTAATAATAAGTTATTATTGAAGACAATGATTGATTGTTTTGTTTGTCATTTTTTTTCTTTTAAAATGGTTATGATAATGCTGCATGATGATGGCGAATGATGAATGACGAATGATGATGGATGATAATATGAGATGATAGTGAAGGATGATGATTTTTGATGATGGTAAATGATGAAACTTTGGGTTATTTTAATTTTCATTATTTTTTTGAGGAAGGGTTATAATAAAATAAAATGAGACACCACCTATTTTTTGTTCACAGACAAGCAAAGATAATTAAAAAAGACAAATTGAGAGTGATAGAATAGAAGAAAGAAAGAAAGAAGAGAGAAAAATGAGAGGCAAGAAACAAAAAAAGTTCATAGGATCCTCATTCTTTAAACAAAACAAAAATGACATGACTTTTTTTTATTAGAATTTATAAAGAAGTGAGAATAAGAGAGTAAAATATATAAATAGAAAGAGAGAGAGTGAATAGTAAAGAGTAGTTATAATTAAGGAAGAACCCTAACCTCCTTCGCCGTGGTAAGATGATCTGTGGCGGATTTTATTTGTCATCATCTGGCAAATATTACTCCCACTCTGCTGTTGCAAATTCAATTCCATTAATGGCAGTGATGTTGTTGTTATTGTTGTTCCAAGTATTGGTATTGTATTTATATCCGAGTAGCAGGCAGCTGTTACGAATTTCCTACTACTACTGCTATCACCATTAAGCTCAAACGATAGCCTTCGATTATTGCTTCCACTTTCGTCGCCACCATCATCATCATTATTATCACAGCCACCGCCGCCGCCATTTGCGCTTCTGTCACTATCATATATACAAACAATGTCATCAAGTTCGGCCATTTGCAGAGAGCACACACTATTTATATCAATTATCTCAGCACAATCCCGATCACCAACATCAACTGTAACCATATCATCACCATATGTTTCCAAAGGATCACCAATAACACCAGCGTCTTGTGACTGCATCGAGTGCGGAAGGAATCCAGCCACGGCCATGGCTTGAGACTGGGCCAATCGTAAGCCACTCGCTATGCGACGCATTCCCAAATCTGAATCGCCCAGCACTGGATTCGGCGTGATCAAATGAGCCACTGGCATACCAATGGGAATCACATCGTCGTCGGTGCCAAAGGCACTCCTATGCACCACAGCCTGGGTGACAGTTATTCGATCATCCGATGTGGTGCAGGATGGCCGTTGGTATTTAAAGGGCGTTATGCACTGTCCAGCGATTGATCCACTTTGGTTGTCCAAAGTTGTAGATTGTGTCATGGTAGTTATGACAGAACCAGCTCCGTCTGAGTCCTCAACGCTGCCATTGCGTCCCACAAACGGAACCATGGTTTCATCGGGAAGAATTCCAAAGGCGCAATCATCGCCGCCGCCACTGCTGCGGTGATAGCTGCTGCACATATCGAGGAGGCGATTCGAAAAGCGACGAGGAGGAGGAGTCGGTGGGATTAGTTCATCGCTTAAGCTGTCCGTCTTAAGTGTCGACATCATGGGCGGATAACGCTTAGTTGGACCACCTGATGTTGTCGCAGGTAAACTTGTCAAAGTCGCCGAAAAAGGCGGAGATAAAGACAATGGTGACAATGTCGTGGTCGTTGTTGATATCGAACTTATTTGGCTGCGTCTTACTCGACGCAAGGAACACGACGCAGCACTAGTTGCCCCTGCTGTTTGTTGTTCGTCTATTACTTCTGATGGTCGGGCATCATCGGCCACCTCGTCGTCATCGAAGAATTTCCAATTCGGATCGCCCAAAGTCATCGAAGTTGCACCAAGTGCTGTTGATGCTGGCAACACATGGAATTCCATCGATGACGAATTCGCACTCCATGCTGGACAACGATGATGATGATGTGGTTGCATGCGAATATCAAAGTCTTCTTGCTGAACAGATTCGGAAATTGAATTTGGAAGAAGAAGCTCATGATGATTCACACTGGACTCGTTCGGGAGATCCTGCTGGTCCTGATGGTGTTGCTTCTGATGTCGATGTTTGGAATGAAAATGATTTTGATTATGCTCGTTGTTGTTGTGGTGATGGTTGTCGTGGTGGTGGTGATGGTGGTGGTGGTGATGATGGTGCTGGTGGAGTTGTTGTTGTTGATTATGGTCATGTTGATGGTGGTGACGTGGATAGTAGTAAAATGATGCTAAATCCGTTTCGTCTCCATTCTCTGATGAGGACGATGAGGACGTTACTAGCCCTTCTCTCATTCTAAAAAGTAATTAAAACAAAAAACGATTTTGCTATCCATTTTTTTTTTTTTTAAACAAATTAATGGTTTCTTTCTTGGCGCCATTTAATAAATTTGTTTGTAAAAATAATCACTTATATAGAAAATTAAATATATGAAAAAAGTATGTAATGTAAGCACTATGGACAACTTTTTTTTGGGAAAGTATTAAAAACTTTTTTTTTGAAGAAAATATAAAAAAAAACTAAAAAAAAAAATAAATAAAACACTATTTTTTAAATTAAAATTAAGTAGTTACATTAAAATTAATTTTATTTTACTATAGTATTTATGGTTTAAATGCAAATATATTTGATTATATATAAAAATATAATATATATATATATGTATATATAAAAGTTACTATATATAATGTAGCTATGTATAGAAAAAATTAATGTAATATCTTGTGTAAAATTGTTGCATATTAAATAAAAAATAAAAGAACTATAGATGTTGAAATAAATATTTTCATTGTCATTAACTCCACAGTCCAAACTTCAATACTAAATATATGTACTACTATTATATCGTTTGTAGTTGTTAATTGTTTTTTAGTTTAAAATTTAATTTAAAGGAAAGTAAAGTTTAAGAAGCTTCTAGAGGAAAAAAGATAAATAAAAAAAATCAAAGTCAGTGTCAGGAGAAAGGGGATTCATTAATAGCAAAGAAGGAAATTAAGTTTTGTGTTAGAAAAGTGTTTTGAAAAAAAAACTGCCTTATTATGTGTTTTTTTTTTTAATATTCCCTACTTTTCGTTAGAAAAAACATCCTTTCTAACTGATATTCGAAAAAGAGTAAAATATAAACGAATTTAAAATTTACAAAGAATTTAACTCTTTTGAATGAAATAAAATAATACATAATTATTTCATTCAAGAGAATAAAAACCTCCTTCAAAGGAATAAATAATAAATGGGTATTCACAATAAATTGGATTAGAAGTTTAATTCAAAATAAACTATTGTAAAAAGTTAAAAGAATGAATGTCGGAGTAAAAACAGAACCCTGTGGCAAATCATAATTTATTTTGTTGACCTATATAATATTATAAGAATAAAGATTTCTAGTTTATGGAAGAAGAGATTTTTTAACAGAGTGTAAGTGTAGGCGACACTCAAACACAGAAGGTTCCATATTGCTCTCGAACATTGTCGCAAATTGTAGTGAAAAGTTTCCTTTGTTTTTTTCTAAAAAAAAGTGGCAACCATCGGAGTATCATTTTGAATGTAATAGGTGATTTGGTGAAGTACCAACTCAATTCATTTACAAGAAGCATAATATGTCAAATACGTTCCCATGGCCTTTTATTCGGTGCTATTTCTTTGTCTCTCGAACACACAACAAACAATTTTGTAGGAGACTAGGCAAATGAAGAAAAAGGTCGTTTGTTAAACCGGATAAAACAAAACTTATTAACATCGATATTTTTATGTTAAAAATTACGATTGTCTCGTAATTTATAATTTTTTTTAATACTTTAAACAAATCACGTAATCGTTGCACAAAAAATATTTTTTATATTTAAAATTTTGTAATAATTAAAAAAAAATAAAAATTGATACCTACGATATTTTTTTATTATTTATTATGCAAATTTAAAAAAATCATTTTGATTTTTTTTTAAATCCAATTTTTTGTGAATTTTGATATTTGTTTGTTAAATAATTTTTTTTTAAATCCAATTTTAAATGAAATTTTTTTTAAAGAAAATCCAAAACTTTTTTATTTATTAAGTTTTTGTTAAAATCCATTTTTTATAGAATCGTCCAAACTTTGTTTTTTTTTTTTTAATTTTGGTATGGTATTTAAACTTATTAGGAAAATTTCGTTAAAATCCATTCAATTGATAATGAGGTAGTCAAAAATTAAAAAAAAAAAAAAAGGTTCTATGAGAAATACCGTTGATAATGGATTAATAGGTGTGTTTTATGCAGGCCCAGGAGGAATTGCACCCCGTGGTACCAGATATTAAGCTTCCGGTGGAGCTTCGCAACCATGAAGGTTACTTCTAGATGAGCTCCCCAACTCTCGAGGCCTAGCAACCTCAGATGCACATACCCAACCACCAGAAACTAGTAGACAGATGTGTACACCTATACATTTACAAACACAAAAACCAAACGAGCACACTTGAAATTCCCAAGGAAATCAGATCAAAAACACGGCTGCCCGAGCACCACTTAACACCCACAACAAGAGACACCCCCACGATAGAGAGCACGACAGGCAGAACAGGCGGAAAACGCTGCAAGGAGAGGAGATATCAGAGTATGGTACCAAATATCTAAAGAAGTTGTGGGAAAAAAAAGCAACACCAATCACCCTGTAATGGATGTGGATGGCAGATTGTTGGTATCAATTGCGGACCAGCTACGAAGATGGAAGGATCATTTCTGTGCCCTACTGAATGAAGATCCCGCCAAGCAGAATGCTGAATTGCAAGGGAAGGTTCTCTTGCTCGGATCTGGACGTTAAAAGTAGAATAAGCAAAGCTCGCGCTGCCTTCGGTACTCTCTCTCTCTCAAATTTAGAACCTAGTCAAATCTTCTTAGGCACTAAGTTGAGAACCTTCGGATCTAATGCGAAATCCGTGCCATTGTAAACTTTCGAAACTTGGAAAGTCTCGGCTACCATCTTGAGGAAATTACAGGCTTTCGTTAACTCCTGCCTTCGTTATATCCTAAAGATTCACTTGCCACAAATTATATACTACGAATTGTGGCGCAGGACAAGTCAAGAGCGGCGTGACATTGGGCAATGGGCACACACTGAGGAAACCAAGCGATGATATTGCGTAGCAGTCCTCTGAATGGAATTCTTAGGGTGCAAGGCGGATTAGAAGACCAATAACAACATGGAAATCAACAGTATTAGCAGAAGCAGTAGGTATCTCAGACAAAGACGTGGTCGTATTTCGGCTAAATACCGGCAGTGCTAGGATTACATTCTAAAGCGACGTTTAGTCGACCACCCCCCACCGTCCAAGAAGCGGAAAGTCGAACCTCTCTTTGGAACGCCTCATCGGTAAGCTTTTCTAGGTTCAACCTATGAAGCTCATCCAGGAAATCTTCAGGGGAGACCCTCCTCTCCACTGCCTGAACGAATAGGGACACAAGCTTGTTTGTCTCTGCAGACAGCCCTTGCTCTCAAAAATCGTAGGTGTGTAAACCAGCATGTTTGGCAGGAAGCACAGAGTGGATACTGACACCCACAGCGGGAACCAGCTCCTCCGCCACCATCTTTGTAACATCCCTAAGAGTCTCGTTTTACCTACCCTTACAAAAAACCGACCACGTCTCAGTCAGCTTGGAAAGCCTGGCATCAGGCATCACAGCTGCGCCTTGGCTATCAAACCGCCCTAGACAGCGGCCGAACTAGCTGTATGATTCAATTTAACTATCTTTAATCTTATGGCCGCTGACTTTTCTATTACACTGGCGAGACTAAGGCTATCGCCTAGGCCATCAGCAAATGCCTCTTTGGAGCGTCCTTTCGGAAGGAAGAAGACAGGACACTGGAGTCTTCTTCTTCAATGGACCTTCGACCTTTACCGGAGCAACCATATCTGGAGACATCCTAGCCTCGACTCTGGAGGGAATCTCAGCACTGGACGCCTGCACCCAGTTGCAGCAACTCGTCACCACCAACTACCGCCACCGGAGTCTTATCTATCAAGGAAGGCACCAGCTCCCATCCCCTGTGATGCAAAAACACCCTGGTTAACCTCTATAGTATCACCTTCTTAGGCAAGATGAATCGAAGGCCGAGGAGTCCACCTAGGCAGCATCCTCAACCTGCCTCTTCCCAGCCGCCTCGACCAGGTTTTCGGTCTCCATGGCAGACTCTTCCGCCATGGAACTCGAGGCCGATGTCAGCGAAGCGCCCTTCTAAGATTGCCTGCCTCTCTTTTTTCTAAGATTTGCCTGCGGACCGACCACTTGGCAGCCTAACGAAAACACCCTCACTCTCTAGGTTCGTGGTGAGACCTATCCTACTCCTCATGACCACTCCCCTTTGCCATAATACCAAGAAACTGAACTATTACTCAGCAACACTCGAACTACACACGTCTGTTTCTGTAACACCTACGAAAAACTGATGATTTTAACTCGTAGATGCAGCACTAATTTTTCAAAATATACCTCAAACGACTCTACGGTCTACACGTTCTTCTGACACACCAGGCTTATAACGAGTGGCTCTAAAAAATATATACAAAATGGGAAATTTTATCCATTTAAGTTAAATTTTAAGTTGCAAGAAAACTTGCTGTATTTTGAAAGAAGCTTTTAGAGGATGAAAGTAAAAATAAAAATAAAGCAAATACCTAATAATTTATTTGCGAACTTTCGTGAAATTCAAGGAATTTTTTTAATCAACTTCTGATTTTTATGGAAAAATCACATTCGAATAAAAAGTGAAACAATACACACTTACTGCAAATACTTGCATCGAGGGAAAAATGTAATCCAAATCCCTTGGGTTTTTGTTAATACAAACAAATAATTTAAAAAAAAAATGCAGCGATAACCTAAGTTCTTAAAAATAAAAAAAAATATATTTAAAATTGTTGTTTTTGTATAAGAGTGCATAACTCAAAGTTAGCGTACCAAATATTTTGTGTTTTGAAAAAATTAGTAGTGGAATGTGAATATAAAAAAAATATATAAAATAAAATTTAAAATAACGTCTGTTAGTGAAAGCAAAAACAAATATTATACTGCCATTCACTTCACAAAAAAAGTAAAAACGAACCAAAACAAACTAAAAAAACAAAATCCTTACAAATAATTGTTAACAAGAAGAAATTTTTTAAGAAAAATTTCGAAAATCAAATTATCATTAATTTATTATTTTTTGTTTTTGTTTGAAAGAAAAAAGAAAAAAAAAAACAACTCCTAATACCTGTCGGCCTTCTTTAAATTCTCTTACCGTTATAATAAGGATGTAATAAGATACCACGATTTGATTTGCTGAAAGGAAAATTTAATGTTTTACATCGAGTAAAAAAAATTAAAATTAATCGACAAAAAAACTTAAAAGTATAAAATAAAATTTAAAAATGAAAGTCAAATAAATTAAATCCCAATAAGTTGATTTTTTTTGCTCTCTCCTAAATATCTAGCCTTGAATATTTTTGTTTGGTATATGTAAAGTCCAGGAAAGATGGAATTTTGTTGCTCCCCACCCCCTTCCCTAAACACATAAATCTTCTTTTTTTGTTTGAGTATTTTTGATTTTATAAAAAATTCATAATTTTTTTCTTGAAGATGAATAGATTTAGATTTACATATATGTACTTACTCGTAAGATTGACTGCTAAGTGGATTCGAACTCCCTCCATCCGGATTGCCACCTAATAAGCCACCACTACTGCTACCATTTTTCATCATTAACGGCCTCATCGGAATGCTTTCGCTAAATGTTCGCAGCTCTCCGCTGCCACTAAGCTCGGTATTATAGCCTAAAGGACCGCTTCCAACTCGGGTTTGCATGATTGTTTTTGTAATATGATTTATACCATCAGCAACGCTGCGATGCATCGAACTATACAGCTGGTCGTTGGATAGCGAGTTAGGCAATTGGAGGCCATTGTTGCTGCCGTTGCCTTGACTTTTGCGATTTCGAGCAAATGGTCCAGTTCCATGACGGCGCAACGATGACCAAACACTTCCAAAGAGGGTGTGGTTACGCTGCAATAAAAAAAATACAAATATAATATTTAAAACAAAAAAAAAAATTAAGTTAAATTAAAGCGCAAAATTTTAAACAATTTACAAGAATTTACAGACAATTAAGACAAATGTCACTTTGAAAATAAGAAAATTTAAAAAGGGTAGGTTTGCTTATTTTTTTTACATGAACTGTCACTGATTTAGGTGTGTTCTGTTCAACTTATGTATGAAAAAAACACTTAGAACCCGCGCGTTCACGAAAATTTACATCTGAAAATTCAGATTTCTGAATTTTCTGGCTTCTGATTTGGCAGCTATCATAAAAAGTTAGATGACTTTTAGAGTCATCTAACAGATGACGGTAACTGCCATGTGTTGAACGCTTGGAATGAAACTATATATTTAAACAAAGAACATTTTAGTAAATAGCTTTAAAGTTAAATGTTTAAAATGTTGCGCCAATTATTTCTATAAATATATTTAAAAAACACTTACCCTATGCATTGGTTCGGGTTCCTCGAGTAACTCATCCAGATTGCCCGAAATGGCCCGCTTCAAGGCTGGTCCGGCATCATGAAGTGTCCTTAAGCCCGCTTGCAAGCTAACCGTATTATTATTATCTTGTCCCTCTTTGCCTTCTTGTTCTTTGCGTTTCTTAAATCGTCTAAAATAATCCTGAATCAAATAAGTTGCATAAAATTTGCCGACAGTAACTTCATCATCATTTCCCGGTGGTGGGACAACTTGATCCAATAATTTCGGACTTGTTCGTTTCCATATTTGTTTGATGACTGCACGTAATTCTGAATTAGCATCATCGATATTACCATCGGTTTTAATGCTTAACGATGTTCGAACAACGGCAAATAGTGTGGCATTGAATAATACAGTTCCGTCACTATTCAATGGCATATTCATTGATACCAAACGTTTGCATGCCATTCGATGGGGACACAATTTACCAAAGCCCAATGGCGGTGAGATTTTCCTCAATAACGTAACAACATCAAGATGTTTAATACGACCCTTAGCGTCGGGATCATATTCGCTCCATAATCGAATAAATTCATCCAAATGATGTGGTCCCAGAATTGACCAATCACGTGTTAAATAATCAAAATTGTCCATAATGACCGCAACAAACAAATTTATGATCTAAGCTCGGAATTTTTGTGTGATTAATTTTTTTTTTTTTTTTGAGATTAATAGATATGAAAAAAGACAGATAAAAACTTACCAAAAACGAACAGAGAACGTAAAACGATATGAAATACGGAAATGCAATATTCGATCCACAATTATTCTTGTTGATTTTTTCATCCGAATTTTCATCGCATACAACGATATCAGGTCGAACTGAACAATCCATCATTATGTCCTGCCAGGCTTCACCAGTCGCCGATCGGAAAAGCACCAAAACAGCTTGCGGGAATGTTTGGAAATTGTTGTTCCTCGTTATGGCTGTGCCATCGTCTAAAGCTATTTTTCCAAAAACCTTTTGTGATGGTTTTTTTTGTATTTGTTATTTTTATTTTTTTATTTTTTTTTGTTTTATTTATTTATTTTTTGAAAAATTCATACCTGCATACCAATAACGGCATAAATAAAGAATAACATGACAATCAATAGAGCTACGTAGGGCAGCGCTTGAAATGATTTGATAAATGTCCAGAGAAGCGTTCGGATGCCTTCGCCTTTGCTAAGAAGCTTTACCAAACGCATCACACGAAATAGTCGAAAGAAATTTATCGATATTAAAGTATTCGATCCACTCTATGTGCGTTGGTTGTATGTGTATAGGGGTCCCGGGCAAAATGTGTGTGGAGTTTTGTTTTATTTTTTGATTTTTTTTTTTTTTTTTTGAAAAAAAGTAGAGAAATTTTTTTTGTTGAAAACTTGTTAGAAATTAAAAAGCAATTATTTTTTTTATATTAAATACAAATTATTAAAAAGATTTAAAAAGTTAAAGAAGTAAAGTTGTATTTATGTAGAGAAGAAGATAAAGAAAGAAACAAAACAGAAAAATCAAGCACAACTAGCTAGATTTATAGATATTATTTATTTATGTTAAACTAAAAAAAACGTTATAAAATAAAAATAATAAGTTTAAAGTCCATTGAAATGTTACAAAATTTTGCCCAAACCTCGCATAGAATAGGACAAGTTTTTTTTTTTTTTTTTCTTTAAATGTGTAGGGTGCGTCAGTGTGCGTGTACGAGATGATTAAAACCATAAGTCCCACAAACAAAATTTTACTTCTGGAGAATTTCCTAATGTCCTAAAATCTAATTATTAAATTTAAATGGAAATATCAGTTAAAATTGATTGTTTAGTCGTTATCGAAAATACCGTCTCCTTTTAAGACAATCACGTAGTTTTATGGAGAACCTTCGAAGAAATCTATTTCGATCATTTTCTCTTTTTATAACATAAGTTTTAACTGTTAAATCTTCACGGTAAAGGTTTTAAGTTTTCTCGACTAACTTAGACACTAGCCGCTTGGAAAAATCTCAAGTATTTTCAAGCTCTGGAAAAAATTATGTTTGAAGTAATTCATTTTGAACAATTTACTTCTGTATTGCAAATTAGTCTAATGGTTAAAGAATTGGACTGGTAAGTGAGAAAAATTCCACGATTGTATTTCGAATGCACAAATTATATTTTTTGTTGTCTCGGTCACATACATAACTGCCGACGGCATAGATTATTTCAATAGCTACCCTTGCCAGCCTCTTATTAGTTATTTCTATTACGATTATCAATTATTAATTGATAGTTAATAAATACTGAAACTCGATATTTAACAACACAATTAATAAAAGTTTTGATCATTGAGAATGGTGGCAGCGCGTTGTGAATTACAAAAAAATTATAATATTTATCACTCAAATGATAAATTTTCATATAGGGAAGAAGCATGGACATTGTAAAACATGGATGAGAATGCTTTAGATTGTTTCCAGATTAAAACTCCTTGGACGTGATTTTTAAACCTGTCTATTTAGACTAGCAGTTAATTTGATGAGAAGATTTAACAATGAACGACGTGCTGTACAGTGATATTGATCTAGCCATCAAACTATAGAAATAATTTCGATGACTTATGTAAATGACTCCACATCGAGAGAAGGAGCAGTAGAGAAAGACCGTAACTCCGGTGGCGCAGAGAAGTGAATGAGAACCTTACCCTACTTGGCGTTTGAAAGTAGAAACGACTTGCTAAGGACCGAGCTAGCTATATTTATAGATTTTTCGAAAAACGGCAAGTGTCAATAACTGTTAAACATCTATAATTTGGGGCTTTGACGAAGACTTGCTTTATTTAGGGTAAAGTTCTAACATATTTTTACCAAATTTTCTGTATACATTAAAGTCGCCTGGAACTAATCGAAAGGTGGCAGATTTAAAAAAAATTATTGATCTTTAATCAAAGATACCTGACTCTATACTAATATTCATCTTGGCGTCGGTCCTGCAAAAAAACTGAATCATAATAAACGTTTTTGACCGTTTCCATAAAAAAAAACTTAATAATATCTACATGATACATATTTAAAGAAAAAAAACTTTGTTCTTTACTAAATGCGAGGTAAATGTAAAAATTCAATGGAGTATTATGTTTTTCTCCAGCTTAAAGTATTGCTATGTATGTATGTATTTCTTGCTGATGGATAGTCTCCTATATATGTAGGTACATATATTTTATTCTAATGGACAATCTGTTCAAGGTGTTATTCAATAAGTATACGTTATTTATATTGCAAGTACTATTTTTTCGTTTTTTTTAACTATTTACCTTTTTTAATCTTTAATTTTACTAATAAAATGATGAAAATAATAATTTTTAGAAGTTTTGTATCATTCCACCTGTGAGCAACAATTATACATAAATTTTTGCAATACTAACTCAAAAATCCGATTACAAAACCATAGAAAAAAATATAACAACTTTGTTTAGACTTTTTATTTCTGACGTCTTTTTATTTAAAAAAAAATTTATTTGGTTTTTCTTTGGTTCAATTACAAGAAAACTCCAAAAATTAAACACAAAAGCTTAAAAAAAAATCAAAACAAAATTTGCATTTAATGTTAACAGCAAGCAACACATATTTTTTTTTAATGAAGACAAAACAAAAACACTCTATGAAAGAAAACCAAACACTGAATCACAAATTGCAGAACATTTTTTTTAATAATTAGGTACAAGTAAAAAAAAACCCACATAAGTAAATTTTTTTTTTAATTATTATTTCTGACTTACTTTTTTGGATTTTGTGATCTCTTCGATGTTATAACTTGCATGTCTATTCTTATGATCTGGAGTGAGTGACTTTGGTTTTGTTTGTTTTTTTGGTTTGGTTTAATTTTGTTTGGATAGAAATGAATGATGAGGGGAAACATACAAAAAAAAAAACTTAAATTTATTAACTTTTTCTCAATCACCACATCTTTCATTTGTGGCGTTATTTTTCCAATTTTATTTAAATAAATTTATTTAAATTGTATTTTTTTAACTGTTGAATCAGATTGTGCTGTGGTGAAAGTGTATGCGGTGATCGTTTGTTCTTTTTTGTTGTTGTTGTTTTTTTTTTACTTACGTTTATTTATTTTTTTAAGAGATAAAAAAATATGGAGAGACCTTTGGTTGATACGATACAAATTAAACATTAAAATTCTTCCGACATGCTTGGGTCTTGAAAGATGCAAACAAAATGCGTTTATGAATTCCCTTTCTTATAATATGGACACACATAATACAAAGGCGCATTTTTTTTAATAGATATAGTACAAATTTTAAAATAGAGAATTTTGAACACCCAGATATTTGTCTTGTTTAAAAAAAAAAAAAAAAACAACCATCATAAAAATTGACATATGACAATTATATTCATAATTTTATAAAATATTGACAAGTTACAAATAATTATTAGTTAAATACCACGATGAAAAATTTGTCATGATAAGTTTGTCATGACAGAATTTTTGTAGTGAAATTTTATCACATTTGTCGGTTAAAATTTTGTCGTTGTAAGATTTTAACAAACTATGGCGTGTTTCACTAAATTACAAGTACAATTACAAATTTGTATTTGTTGATTACATTCAAAAATTTGTTTACAAATTTTCTGTTTCACAAACTTAATTCGAACAAATTTGTTAAAAAGAGAAAAATAAATAAGGTAAAATTGTATTTGTTATTTACAAATACAAAAATAAAGTTTCACCATTTGTACTTTGCAAAGTTGTAAACAACAACTGTTTCACACAAATTTGTAAGCTCTCTAACTGATATCATCAAGGACAAAAATTAATAAAGAGAACAAAATTTTTATCGCCGCTTTAATTCGTGATAAGAAAAATGTTTTATTCGGTAAAGTTTCTAATACCAATAGACATTGTGTTAAAGTTAGCGAGCGACAAAAGATTTTCAACACTTTAAAATCTAATGGAATAATAGATATTTAAGGATTAGAAATACCTTAGAGATGTCTTGTGACAAAATTTTAGACGAAAAACTGTGGTAATTTAACAACATTTGTATAAAGGGTCAATTTCATAAGATGCAATAAAATGCTGAGGAGAAACAAATTTGATTAGAAAGTGGATAGCAAAACTTAAAAATCAACAAATGCAATTAAAGTCTTGTAGCTTTTTTGAAAGATAATAGGTAAGTATTCAATTCTATTTAAATCTGAAATTAATTCATTTAATAAAATGTTTTTGAGAAATAAAAGTCGATTTTTTTACTTACAATTTATAGGTACTATATGGCAAGTATATGCCATTTTTTTTTTTTGGATTTTTAAAAAAAGTTTCAAATTTTTTTTTGAGAACTATATAATTCGAAAACGACTTGGTTGATTTTTTGACATATCTAGCTGATTTTAAATAATTTTTTTCTTATAATCGAAAATAACGGTACCTTCCATACAATTGTTTAAAAACCGGTATTGAAAATCTCATTTTTCTCATGATCGGCTCCTACGATTTTGATTAAAATTTTTGTGTGAACTAATATCAGAACGATCTACGATATTATTGGAAAAAAGTTTATATATCCTTTAAAAGGTAGCTATCATGGAACCATTTTTTGGGCTTTCGACTATCTCATTAACTGTTGAACCAATTTTAATAAAATTTTTAACAAAAAAGCTGCTAATAAGTATGAATAATAATGCATAATTTTCAAAAAATCAAATTTTGGATTTTTAAAAAAATTTTAAGAATTATTTTTTTAAAATTTAACATTTCGAAAATGGGTATATGATTTTTTTTTTCAAAACTGATTTTTTAACTCCACATTAATAAGTTCTAAAAATTGGCGTACCAATTTTTTTTCTTAAAAATATTTTCAAAATTTTATATGTAAAACAATATTTTCCAACGATTTTTAAACATTATGTTCTCATAAATTGAGATTTATGTAAGAAATACATTGCGTTGGTGTCAAATGAATTTCAGATATTTTTTTAATCAATTTATTTCTAATTTTATTGATTTTTTTTTATTTTTTTCAGTCTAAACTGTAAATTCCGTGCATATGTGCAGGACAGCACGGTGCTATATCGTTCAAATTTATGTAGGTACTCATATAATACTTCCTTAAACTATAGGCTATTTTGTTGGCAGGTGGCATACAATTAAGGCCTAAATAATGAATACATTTTTTGTATCAGATTAAAAGTTTTTAAAATTATTAAGAATTTAAAACCAAAGTGTGATCGCACATACGAGCAAGTTAGTGCGACCCAGTCGTGCATTTTATTTAAGTATCGAAAGAACTTGATGTAATAAACTAATTTAAGAACGGAATATTAGCTTTCAAAAAACCCTTCACTGTACGTGCTTTTGATTTTTAAAATTTGTTAGTTATTCACCCTGCCATGCAATTTTTGTCTCAGACTTGTGGCATCTTATGAAATTCACCCTGTAAATGTTGCACATCACGCCTCATTTAAAATTTTGTTTAACATTATTTTTAAAGCCAATGTGGACAGCAGTAAAAAAAAAAACCAGATGCCACTGTCGTGGCTGACTTATGCTGACTCATCGACCGAGGAAAATAATAATAATTGTGAAGCAACGAAAAAATTTGTCATTACAAAATGATGACTAAAAGTACGAATATGTAAATTGTATATTTTTTATTTTTCATACATTTATCAGAGAATTTGTGGCAGTGTTTTGGAAAAGAAGTATTTGATAATTGTCATTGTAATAATGATAGGCTTTTTATAATCCGAAGACTTGACAAACCGTCGCATATTTCCCGATAATTCTACATAATTGTCAGATTATTTTTACTGTCAGAAACTAGACAATTATTGTCAAACTTGTAAAATTACAAATTGTCATCTCTCACATTTGTCAATTCTTTTTTTATGAAAAACAGGGCCCAGATACTGAAGAAAAATACCCCTCTCTTTTAAAGAGGGAATTCTGAGGTACATAACCTTAAAAATGTGCATTTGCATCATATGTATATATTTTTAACAATTAAAATATATAAATGTTTATATACAACAATATTGTAGTGTTCAATAATAAGATTTAAGAAGAAAAAAAACAATGTTCATCAAACATGCAAGGAAATGATGAAAATATTGTGTTAACATTTATAAATGTTGCGTTTCTTGTTTCTTATTTTTTTTTTTTTTGTGTTTTAGGGTAAAAGGGATTTGTTTATACTCATCGAACAATAAAATAGAACTAATGCAAAATATAAATTTATGTATGGTATCTAATCTATCTATCTATAACTGTTGTATTGAGAATCGGTACAAACTTTATTCGCGGCTCCTCCAGCACCACTTTCAGCCCCAGTAGTATCTGATTGCAGACCTTTGCTTACTTTTATCTCCGCATATACAATATCAATAAAACTACCCAAAACGATTATGAAATCAAATACATTCCAAGCATCTCCGAAGTAATTCTGCAGGTATTCGATACATAAAATAAAATTTTAAAAAAATATATTATAAAATCCCAAACAAAAACAAATATACAAACAAAAACTCCAGAACAAACCTTAAATCGAAATGCAGCCAATTTGAAGACAAATTCCAAAGCAAACACAGCTGTAAACATCATATTGAGTGCATCCAGTAATTCCGAGTACCATGGCGGTTGATGATAGAACTTCATAGCCAATGTTATTGTATTTATCATAATTAAAATAAATATGGTATATTCGAATGATGCCGATGTCACAAACCACCAGACTTTATATTGTATTCCATGTTTGGGGATGTAACGTCGAACTGGTTTGGCTTTCAGGGCAAATTCAATGCAATTCCTTTGGTTTTTATCGAGTTCACAATTTTTGTATTCTTGTTCGCCCTCATTTTGGAATGTAACAATAACAAAACCAACGAATATGTTAACCATAAAAAATGCTATGATGATAATGTAAATTATATAATAAGCTGCAACTATTGGTCGAAAATTATGGATGGGGCCTTTATTCTCGGCATTTGAATCGATTGAAACATAAAGAAGTCTGTAAAAGTGAGACATTTTCATTAATTCTTTAAAGAAAAAATAATTAATTTTATCAAATATAATACAAATAATTATTTTTTATGGGGAAATTTGTTTTTATACCAAAAGGTAGTACATTTCCCCACTTTAACCTGAAAAACATGTGTTGGGTGCCGGGTTAGGGAAATCAGCCAGAATTTCAAAAGGGAAAGTTTGGAAGGACAAAGATTCAAAAAAATTAAATCACAAAAAGCCAAAGGTTCGAAAAATCAAAGTAAGAATATCGCGGACGCTTATTTTCGTTTCAATTAAGGGCTGGGAACAGTAAAGGAGAAAATTAGATGCGGAGATATGAATTAAGAGAAAGAGAGGATGAGGAAAACAGTTCAATTTTGTCATGCTACGTTTTCTATGTTTTTTTTTCTTTTGAATTTAAGAGTTATTCACTAAGTAAACACAATTAATTTGGCTTTTGTCAACATGAATGTTTACACATTTTAATTTTGAGTCTGACTGACACATATTTTTTTTTAAAGAGAGAGAGACAAAGATCTTAAATAACAAATTTAAAATATAAAAATAAATTAAAATAACATACAACAAAATAAAATAAAGCGAAGTTTAATTTAAACACAAATATATTTAAATTTTTCTTCAATTTAAAAATAAAAATAAAAATAAAAATAAAAATAAAAATAAAAATAAAAATAAAAATAAAAATAAAAATAAAAATAAAAATAAAAATAAAAATAAAAATAAAAATAAAAATAAAAATAAAAATAAAAATAAAAATAAAAATAAAAATAAAAATAAAAATAAAAATAAAAATAAAAATAAAAATAAAAATAAAAATAAAAATAAAAATAAAAATAAAAATAAAAATAAAAATAAAAATAAAAATAAAAATAAAAATAAAAATAAAAATAAAAATAAAAATAAAAATAAAAATAAAAATAAAAATAAAAATAAAAATAAAAATAAAAATAAAAATAAAAATAAAAATAAAAATAAAAATAAAAATAAAAATAAAAATAAAAATAAAAATAAAAATAAAAATAAAAATAAAAATAAAAATAAAAATAAAAATAAAAATAAAAATAAAAATAAAAATAAAAATAAAAATAAAAATAAAAATAAAAATAAAAATAAAAATAAAAATAAAAATAAAAATAAAAATAAAAATAAAAATAAAAATAAAAATAAAAATAAAAATAAAAATAAAAATAAAAATAAAAATAAAAATAAAAATAAAAATAAAAATAAAAATAAAAATAAAAATAAAAATAAAAATAAAAATAAAAATAAAAATAAAAATAAAAATAAAAATAAAAATAAAAATAAAAATAAAAATAAAAATAAAAATAAAAATAAAAATAAAAATAAAAATAAAAATAAAAATAAAAATAAAAATAAAAATAAAAATAAAAATAAAAATAAAAATAAAAATAAAAATAAAAATAAAAATAAAAATAAAAATAAAAATAAAAATAAAAATAAAAATAAAAATAAAAATAAAAATAAAAATAAAAATAAAAATAAAAATAAAAATAAAAATAAAAATAAAAATAAAAATAAAAATAAAAATAAAAATAAAAATAAAAATAAAAATAAAAATAAAAATAAAAATAAAAATAAAAATAAAAATAAAAATAAAAATAAAAATAAAAATAAAAATAAAAATAAAAATAAAAATAAAAATAAAAATAAAAATAAAAATAAAAATAAAAATAAAAATAAAAATAAAAATAAAAATAAAAATAAAAATAAAAATAAAAATAAAAATAAAAATAAAAATAAAAATAAAAATAAAAATAAAAATAAAAATAAAAATAAAAATAAAAATAAAAATAAAAATAAAACTAAGAAATGAAAACAAATAAAAATAAAATCAAACAATGTTTTTGTTTTAAACAAACTTACGCAGGCCATCCCTCAAAAGTTGACACAGTAAATAGGGTGAGCATTGCTTTGGCTACATCGTCAAAATGAAATTTATTTGATTGCCATTCTCGTTCCTTAAGTCGTGGTTTTTGAACATCTCCATCATCATACACAAGATATGTTCCACTGTTTAAAAAAAATATATTAAAATTTGTTTTGTTCATAAATTTGTTTTCTTGTATATTTTAAAAATATAAAAATTAATATTAAGAACTTACTGGCATTCATCCTCGACCATTTTTGAACCATCTGAGCATTTGAAAAATTTTCCCTATTTTATTTATATATTTAAAAAAAGGTACAATTTTGCATTAATATTAATATTTATTTAAGTGTAAAAATTTTAATATTTGTTTTACTTAAAATAAAATGAATTATTTTTCCATTATCGTTAGCGAAAATAACAATTTCTGTTTTTTTTTTAATTCATAAATATTTATTTTATTTAATCAACTTAAACTGGTAAAATTGACAACATAGAAACATAGAAAACAAAAACAGAAATGTTTTAAAATTTTCGCTTACGTTAAATAAAAAAAAAATGATTATGAGGACGGAAAACTCACAAATAAAAAATCGTTAGGATATTCTAGGAAAACACACTAAAATTTTTTATAATTATATTATATCTAAATGTTTCTTGTAGTTTTACTAATAGAATTACTTATAGAATTTTTAATTTATAATTCGGTAGAAAAAATGTTTATGTATAATAATTTTGCACAAACATGGTGGTATAATACAGTTGCCGTCAAAAAAAAAATTAATTAAGAATAATTTTAGGTTTTTTATCAATTGATAATTGATACAATTGGAATTTATTTTTTATAATTATATATTTTCTTTTAAATTCACTACGACGATCTGCATCATTCTCAATCATCAAATATCAATCGATAAATTGATAATCATAGGGTGTAAGCTTTCTTTTGACGGTGACTGTAGGTGTTGGATATTAATTGAACATATATAGGGTGTTAATACACACACAGACACAAACACACGCAGAATGGTAAAATGCAAAGAGTACAGCTCTTGATTTATACATTTTATTTTAATTATTACAAAAAATAGTTTTATTTCGCAAAGAAAACTTATACAAAATTTGGAAAAAAAAAAACCAAATACAAAAAGAAGATGAATGAATAGTAGCTACACAAATGAAATGTTAAAAATGACCTAAGTTTGAAGATGAAAATATGAGGATAATTTGTAGTTGCTTGGTTTTCTTCACTTACATAAAGCCTATGTAGTAAAGCCTATGTGTAAAACGGGGTCTAATTGGAATAAATATCGACAGAAGCTTCACAAAAAGTCAAAATTGATATCATCTAGAAGTCTATATTTTAATGTTTAATGACTGCAGTTAGTAGAAAAAAAAGTCGCAATGAATATTGAATAATAGTTAAAATAAATAACTTAAAAAAAACTAGAGTCACTATTTAATTTTATCATTCTATGACTTTGGAGTTTACAAACGCAGTCAATTTAGACTAAAGCAATTAACTGGCTTTTTGACCGTTTTCAGATTCTGTTTGGTAGTTTTAAAGTCAGCTTTAAATCTTAGTTTATTTTTGATGGGTCAATATTTGCGTCAAAAATTGACAATAATTGGACGCCCTTTGATACCACTTCTGTTATAGATATATAATTATTATTAAGCACACGCCATACGCGAGTAAAAGCTTTATAATGATTAGATGATGTAACAAAACCTTAGTTTGTATTTTGGCTTTACTCTTGTTATGATATTTTTTTGCAAACATAAATCGAGAACAACATAATAAATAAGTATAAGTAAAAGCTTTATCTTTGCATATTGTTTGGACTTTAACGATGTTTTACACACAATATACGGTTCAGTAAACAAAAGAAACACAAAATGAATGTCTAATAATGTGTTGTGTGTGTTTTTTTTTAATTTATACATGTTGTGTTTATATGATTTTTGAAAACAAATTTTTAAAAATGACACAAAAGAACAAACTATACAAACAAAAGTGTTATATACGTATACACTAATACAAATTAAAAAAAAAAATGAGTTTAAAAAAAAATTAAATTTAACAATTTTCGTTTCAAAAAATAGATATCCACAATATATGGAAAAAAAATTGTGAAAATAAAAAAAAAATAATTTTTGGAAAGAAAGATTTTTAGAGAGAAATTTTGGATTTTTTTTTTAGAAACTTTGTTCCATTTTTTTCAATTTCTTTTGTGTGTGAAAAAAGAATAATGAAAATTGTTTATATATTATATATTTTGTTTATAAAATTAATTTGTTTATAAAATTAATAATAGTCAAAGAGTTGGTTAACAAAAGCGGAATTGTACTTTTACATTATAGCAAATTGGACATTATCCCATTTGTCGGTAAGAAGAAGAGGCCCATCCGTCGAAGGCCTCAAATTAATAGAAGAAAATTAATGGACTACCGCTTTCGTTTGCCGACCCCTGTTTCTTTTATCAAATTATGTTTTTGATTGCAACAAGAAAAGTAGCTCGACACCACCTAAGTGTTTGAAGAAGACCAATATAAAATTTATAAAAAAAAAAAAATTTAATTGAAAATAATAAAACAGAAAAGCCTTTTCCTTTCGACAGCGAGACAACGAACACATAAAATAATTTAATGTACTCGTATACAAATATTTGTTATCAACAACACCAATAACGATTTAATTTAATTTTTAATTCTTTTTAAAAATGTAAATTTAGAATTATATTTCATTGTATTTTCCCTTGAAATCCTATATAAAATTTATTAATTTGCTTAATATAAAACAAAAAAGAGAAATATTATTATTACCTTAAATAGTTGCACTCCAATCACAGCAAACATAAATTGTAGCAAATAGGTAACCAACATTATATTGCCGATTGTTTTAATTGCAACTATCACACATTTTACAACATACTATAATTTTGTTATATTATGTATTCGTAAATTTTTTTAGACGGTTGTTTTGTTGGATTTTTAAACATTTTTTGTTTTTTTTTTATTATTATTAATTCATTCGTTGTTGATTAAAATTAAGGTAGGTATAGTTTTATGTTTTTTTTTTGGTTTGTTTTAATGAAAAAAAGGAAAAGGCAAGTGAATTATATATAATTTTTTACATAATGAATTATATAAATATTTATTATTTTTTTGGTCAGGAGTGACGGTTATACGTGTGTGGTCCAAATCGGGAAAATAGTTTTTTTTTTGTATTTAATTTTTAAATTGAAATGCATTTAAAACATTATATAGATATATATTTTTGTTTTTGTATAAACATATAAATATATAATGATTTTATGTATATTTTTTTTAATTAATTTTTGATTGTGCATGTATGAAAAGAAACAAAAAAGGAAAATAAATTTTAATTTATAAAATGGTATTTGTTTTATATAAGGAATTAAAAAAAAAAAATAAGAACAAAAAAGTTAATGCATTAAAAATTTCTTAAAGCATATTATTTTTCTATCAATTATACTTTGTATGATATTTAATGGTAGGTTTTAATTTGTATAGGTTTTTGTTTTTTTTTTTAGATAATTTTTGGAATAAAAAAAAATAAAGTTAAGTTAATAAATAAATTAAATTAAACTTAATGCGTGGGGCTCACTTGAGTTGTTGTGGGAAATAATTTTATGTATATTTTTATATATCTTTTTTTTTATTTGAATAGGGATTTAACTACTCTATAGAAATAAATGTGTACAAAAATAGTGGAGTTCTGGTGGTGACTTCAAAGTATGTTTTGGTTAGATGAATATTATAATTTTCTTTTTCTATAATATATAAGGGCGATATAATCTTTAAATTTAATTTTCACTGTGGGATTATTTTTCGTGTTTTTTTTTGTAGGTGTTTTTCCTTTTTTTATTGTTGATATGCAATAAATTTAATTATTCAAAAAAAAAAAAACATTTAAATTCAAATTAAGACCCAAATAGTCTAGCAAATAGTCTAGCAGTAAGAATAGCCATAAGGTATACAAATTCTAAAGAATGGAAAACAAAATGTTAGATTAAATTTTGGTACCTACACATTGGTATTTACTTATATTCATCATCAATTCTACAAGGATCCGTTCCTGGGGATTCATTAAGAATCCAGACCTAGAGCGAATGTCATCATCCAGTTGTTGGTGTTAGGGTTCTAAATCAGTCTTATTGTGGATTTCACCCGAAATTTCATGTTCGAAAAATGGTTCTTACTGTGGACATTCATTTCGGCCGGAATTTAATGCCATTGACAGCCCAAATTTTCACTTGGTTTTAGTAGGCGAATGAAATTTCGTTCGGGAGAAACTCGCAATAGTCGCAATAGCTTTTAAAATCCCGGGGGATCAACAAAAAAAATTAAGGTTAAATATTTTACCGGGTTAAACTCAAAACATTCATTTTGAAAGTTTTTCATGGATTCGATAAATTCTTCTCGAAAACGATTTCTTTCAGAATAATTTAACTCTCATAAAAACAAACTTGTTCCATGAAAATATTTTCCAAAAAAATATCGCCTTTATTACAGTTATTTGTCAAAAATATCAAATATTTTGAATAAAAAGGTCACGAAAAAGGAATAATTAATTATTAAAAATATCAATTGGTTAGTAAACAGTTGAAAGGCCATTTTGATACTCGTATTATGGTTGTCAATTCACTTTATATTTTTCTCAAAAAAGAATTTTCACACTTATTACGATTGTCAATTATTATCAATTGATTGTTGACAAATATTTAAAATCGATAAATTGTTGTAAATTACAATAAAATTAATTACTATTACTGAATAGTTGATCAATTATTTAATACAGTATGTTCTAATGAACCAAATTTCAATATTTTCAACTATCAATTAATAATTAACAATTTTACAATAGGGTTGGTTAGGAATCGACACCTGTCTGAAAAATTTAAAACAAATAATAAGGGTATTCATGCGACGTCGTAAGTTTACAAATTGTGTAAAATGATAAGTTTACACAAAAGTTTGCATGAACTGAACGCCCATTTTTAATTCATTTGGTTAAAATGCTGTGTAATTGAATCAGCTGTTCATTAAACGTCAAATCACTCCCAAACCAACATTTGGTTAATTTTCCGCAGCAAAATCCTTAAGGAATTTTAACCAAATTGTGTAAATCATTTCTCATACAAAATTTGACAGTTCATTAACCAAATTGTAAACTTAACCAAATGGTAAACTTATCTAATGTTTTACATCACTGCATCACTGCCATAAGCTCTTTTTGGACTTGTGAATTAAAAAAGATTTAGTTCAGAAGCTCTTTTTGATTTGTGAGCTTAAAAAGATTCAATTCACAAGCTATTTTTGATTTGGGAATTGAATGAATTTCAATTCGCAAGCTCTTTTGGATTTGTGATTTGAGAAATATTTAATTCACAAGCAAGTTGGGATATGTGATTTAAAATTTTTTTAATTCATAAGCTAATTGGTATTTTTGATTTAAAAAATTTTTAATTCACAAGCTAGTTGGTAAATTTCAAATCACAAATCCTAAAGAGCTTGTGAATTAAAAATTTTTTAAATCACCAATCCCAAATAGCTTATAAATTAAATATTTTTAAATTCACGAGCCCATTAGGTACTGACTTGTGAAATGAACTAGGGCTTAAGCTAAGAAAGAGCTTAAGCTTTTACAATCCTGCATCACTGCATGAATACCCTTAATATTTTTTTTTAACAACGACACAGTACCAAGTTTTGTCAGCTCCCAAATAAAATGTACAGTTTATTTAGAAATTAATGTTTGATAATATGAAAATACCGATGGGTAATAAACCTCAAACATCGTAGTAGTAAAAATACTATTTCGGTCATTTCTCTCATCTTTTCGGAGCAGAACATACAAAAATAAAGCGTATAGGGAAAAATTCGTTCTAAATAATATGTCTCTTTGGTAACTGCAACTTCTTGCGACAAGTTGCTACTTGTCAAAATTTTGTACAAATTTTGCACAACGTTTCAAGTTACCAAAGACATAATGTCAACCGATAGCTCTGAAAGCTAAAAATATAAATTAAACATTTTCGGATATTTCAGATTATTCAGATGAGTGATGAATTATATTTTGACTTAAGGAGAATATTTTGTTTCAAATATATTAAATTATTTCCCCAAAATCGCATTTTTTCCGAATTAAAAAATATAAAGCAAAAAATGTTTGGATTTTTCAGTTTAATTTTAAGTTTTATTGCTTGACAAATTATATTTTGATAACATATATAGAATATTTTGTTCCAAGTTATATAAAATATCAAAATGTTTTGCAATTTTATTAAACCGTTTAAGGTATCCATAGAAGCCGTTTTTTTTAAAACATCATTTGCGTAGACAAAAATGCAAAAATTTACTGACGTTGATGACAATTTGTGCAAACATCAAATGCGTTTGAAGAAAATTTGCTGACGCTGATCAAAAATCAAAAATATTTTGTGAAAAAGCAGGACGATTGTATTTACATAATTTGACGACAGCAATACCTGCGTCGAAAAATCAAATTGACGTTGATTTGAAGTTTTCAAAAACAAAATGAAAAAATGACGATCGCTCGACCATGAAATTGACGTTGATTTGACATTTTTGAAAACGGTCAGTGTCAGGTTACAACTGTGTACTTACACAAATTTTTTAAGGAGGGGCACCCCCTTTTATAACTTGCAATATATACATACATACATAGGTACTATATGGCAAGTTATGGATTCGTAAAAAAAATCGAACTCGAGATTTAGATCAAAATTGACATGACGATGACAGCGAAGTCGAAAAAAGTGGGTCTCGCAATTCTATCTGTCTGTCCCTTCCGCTGTAGCCTAAACGGATGGATCGATTTTCTTTAAACTTGGTACCTAGCGGTTTTTTCATTTTTTTTAAGACCAAAAAGAACGGTACCAGCCGTACAATTTTTTTTACCAAATTATTATTTTTCTCAATAACGTGCCCACAACTTAAAAAAAAAATTCAAATGCTACCATTTTATAAAAAAATATCGAAAAATGGTTTTTAATGGTAACTCCCATGAAACCATTTTTTTGATTTTCGATTTTGTCAAAAACGGTACAACTGATTTTGATCAATTTTTTAAAAATATTGTGTACCAAAAGTTTCAATTTTTTTTTTGATTTTTTAAAAAGTCTACATAAATAATTACTAAAAATTGGCGTACCAATTTTTTTTCTTAGAAATATGTTCAAAAATTTTATATGTAAAACAATATTATTTTTTTTTAAAACCGCTTCAACGATTTTTTAATTTTATTTTTTTATAAATTGAGATTTATATAAGAAATAAATTGCGTTGGTGTCAAATCAATTTCAGATATTTTTTAATCAATTTATTTCTAATTTTATTAATTTTTAAACGTTTTTTCATTCTAAACAGTAAATTCCATGCATATGTGCGAAGTGCCAGACAGCACGGTGCTATATCGTTAATATTTATGTAGTCACATAATACTTCCTTAAACTAGGCTATATTTTTGGCAGGTGGCATAAAATATAGGATCCAATAATTAATAAATTTCTTTTATCGGATGAAAAGTTTTTAAAATCATTAAGACTTTAAAACCCTAGTGTGATCGCTCATAAAAGCAAATTCGTGCGACCCAGTCGTGCATTTTATTTTTTATCACAATTACCAATGTGCTTGTAAGAAAATTTAACCTTTTGAAATTTTTTCCTTATTAATATCTCTTCTTAAAGTGGACTACAAAAAAATTTATGTTTTGTATCTTAATTTGTCTACAACTATGTAATCATAATGTTGATATTATTATTTTTGTTTTAATGTAATTTTAAAGAGGAGACGCATATGTATGTATGTATGTATATTTAAAAAAAATGTATGTATGTTTATAAATATGTTTCAATCCAGTTCTGTATTAAATAAAATTAACGTGCTGCTCACACAAAGTTGAAAAACTAACGTCCAACTAAAACAACCATTTTTTTAAAATATTTATTAATCATTTTTTTTTCAAAAATACTTGCTTCACATAAACTTTCATAAACAAGATTCCTTTTTTGTAAATTTTCAATAAAACTACATATATCGGACACAAAATCAAAAAAAAAGAAATTGAAAGAGTTGCCTGACACAACTTTTTTTTCATACAAAAAAATTAGTTTATTCAATAAAACAAATTGTTGTAAAACGAAAATTGCATTTTTTAAATATTTTTTTAAAAACAAATGAAAATATAAATCTTTATACAGGAGACATACTATTATTTTTTTAAAAAAAGATAAGAAAATACAAACAAAAGAAAACAAACAAAATGTCACGGTAATCAAAACAAAATCAAAAAAAAAAACAAAAAATAAGCTGATGCTACAAAATGCCTTTGTTATGATAGGTCGATTATGGGACGATTTTTGTACTCTTTTAATTTGTTTTTTTGTTTTGTTCACAAAAGTAAAAGGTTAAACTTCAAACTTAAATAAATATTAATTTAAAACAAAAAAGACAAAAGTTAGTCCTAACTTCTACACTACAAATGCGAGCAAACAAAGCAATGTTTTCAATTATTTTTTGTTAAATTATAATCGATAACACTTCTTAACCATGAGAGAGATTAAAAAGAAAAACACCACACGAATTCAAAAGAAAAGAGACTACCAAAAACTGTATGTTGGGTTTACACGAGTAAGAAAATTTTATAAAAAAAAATAATCCTACTATTTTTTATTTGGAATCTCTTTTTTTTTTTCTAAGCAAAATTTTTAATTTTATCGTATAAAACTTTTTGGAATTTATAAACAAAAATAAAAAGTGCAATAGAAAAAGGAAAGGAAAATAAACAACAAAATCAGAAAGCATAGGTAATTTATAAGAGAGAGTAAGAGAGAAAAGGGCGAGGATTCTTTGTGAAACTGTTTTTTTTTTTTATATTATGTAAGTTTTTTTTTTTTTGAAGAATAATCCACAGATTTGCTTGTTTTATTGTTTTTACCTTAAATAATTGGACTCCTATAACGGCGAACATGAATTGAAGAAGGCATGTCACTAAGACAATATTTCCGATAGTCTTTACAGCGACTATAACACATTGAACTACATGCTACAATATAATAGAATTTGTTTGTTGTTTGTTGTTGTAGATTGTTTTCGATATAAAAATAAATCAAAAAAAAAATTTAAAATAAAATCAAAACAAACAAATAAATTTTATAAAACCAAAAATTTAAAAGAAACGAAAAGAAAAAACAAACAATATAAAACAACAAAATTGGTCAATAAAAACAAAAAAAAAAAATAAAAACAACTTGCTCTTCCGGACCTAAAAATTAGTTCCGAAAATATTCTCTTTTTTTTGTTATTTTTCAGATGAAGCATCAATCAATATAAAATCTTTGTTGTATAGAGAGAGTAGGAAGGTATATGTTAGTTGTTGAACCCCTTATATTATTTATTTTTTTTTGTAGAAAAGATGGATATAAGGAGCTGGTTTTAGTAATAAAAAAAATTAATTACTATTCTTTATTTAATTTTATTTAGCCCTTTCGACAAATAATTTTGTTATAAAAGAACTTTATTATTTTTTTATAAAAAAAAAAAAAAAACAATAAACAAGTAGCCCCTTGCATCGTTTCCCATAGATTTGGGTAGGTTTTATTAATTAAAATAAAAATCAAGAAAAATATTTTTTTTGTTAAAAAAATTGCATTGGTTATTATTTTTTTTAGCTTATTTTCTTTGATAAAATTTATTTATTATTTTTATTTGAAAAAGAAAAAATATAAACAAATAAGCTGTCAATATTTAAAAAGAAAAATCAACAAAAAAAAAAAATTTGTTTTATAACATACCTTTAATCCTTTAGCTCGATTAATGGCTCTTAGAGGTCTTAAGACTCGGAGAACACGAAGAATTTTCACAACCGAAATCGCATTCGAACTAGAAAGAAAAAATAATTTTAAAAAATTAGAAAATTGATGTTTTTGTTTATTATTATTATATTTTTAAACAATATCTTACAGGCGCGAAAGTTGTACATAGATGTTATTCTTATTATTTTTGGATTTTGTTTTTGTGAAGTTAGGTACTTAGCTTAATTCTGGTTTTCATATTTTAAAAAAGATAAATTTATTTAGCGATAGCAATATCTGCGTAAAAAATGACAATTTGTCCATCAAATTGACGTTGATTTGACGTTTTCGAAAACGGTCACAGCTATCGTCAAATATATAGGTCTGTTCGTTTACTTGCCCCAAATGCGAGATTGTACCAGTTTTATTTTTTTCATACATATATAAACCATGACACCATGACAGTCTTTGGACTAAAAATGACATAAATTTGCAGTTTTGGGAAGTAAACGAACAAGGTTTATGAAAACTTGATGTTTGCACAAAATTTGATTGATCAACGTCAGTCAATTTTCTTGCAAACGCATTTGAGGTTTATGAACACGATCTGGGGGCTGATTCTGGTTCTGTGAAATAGTGAAACGAATAAATGTTTTTCAAATTCGCTCTCATGCATTGCTTTCACTTTTTCGATTCACTTGGTGCAAAAAAAAGAAAAGCGATCTGGTTCAGTGAATAAAATTTTCCGACGAACTATATTATCGATCCCGAACTACCTTATCATTTCCCCTGAAGCGCATGCGCAGTTCTCTCATTTTTTTAAAAGAAAAGAGAAACGCTTGACTTGATATAGAAATGTTTTTTTTTTTTTAAACCATGAATAGGACAAAAAAGGAAATGTGATTGAATTGAACATTGTTTGTTCGTACTCTCCTTTTCTTTTCAAAGATTCACTTCCAAATGATGGCGTTAAAGCAAAATATTCATGTGAATGTTTTTGACGTTTGGTTTCACCTTTTCACAAAACGAGAATCGCATTTAAGAGCGAAGGAATGAAAAGCTATTCGATTCACTTTTTCACAGAACCAGAATTGACCCCCTGTGGGTGTTTTCGAAAACGTCAAATCTACGTCAATTTGATGGTTAAATATGATCGTCTTAATAGGCGTGTTCAGGAAAATGAGATCTCGGAGATCTCAGCAATCTCAGTTTCTTGAATAGGATTCCTCGAAAAAATTTCTCAGTTTTGCTGTCAAAACTCTGAGGAAAAAAAATCTTGGATTTGCTTCCTCACTTTTTTAGTGAAAAAAATTCTTCGAGATCTCATTTTTCTGAACGCACCAATTCTTTTGACGTAGATATTGCCATCCTCAAATGGCACAAATTCTGTTTTACACACTTACCTGAAACCAATTGATATTAAGGACACACAGACCACAAGTAAATCTAATAGATTAAATGCAGATCTGCAAAAGGCTCCATTATGAATAACAAAGCCATATGAAATCAATTTGAGAACCAGTTCCATTGTAAAAACAGCCGTGAAAAAATAATCAAAATAATTCAAGATCTGAAAAACAAAAAAAATTAAAATAATTCAAATAATGAGAAAAAAAAAAACCTACCTTATTTCTTTGTGCCTGCGAGTCCAGAGGATCCTCTGCAGCTAACATAGCTGATGAAAACATAATACAGCATAATATGACATTTCCAAAATAACTATGGTTACACAACCAATGGCAGAACACTCGAAACCTTGCAAAATTATATACATTTTTTTTTTTTTTTTTTTTTTTGAGAAAAGACAAAAAAAATTGAGTAAGCTTTGAAATATCATACATTTTTTTTGTTTCTAAATATAAGTTTTATACCTCAAAATATAGAATTTTGCAACGTAAATAAATATTTGTAATTTCATTTGCAGTTAATTTAATTTGTCTATACACATAAGCACGATTTTTTTAATTTTTCTTTTTGTTAAGTGCGTAGCGTTGATTTTGTTGTTAAATTAAAAAAAAAATCAAAAACAAAATTTTAATTAAAACAATTTACAAATTAAATATAAATCAACATGTTATTTTGTTGTCTATACATCATGCGTTGATGATTTTAATGAAAGGAAAGGAAGCTGATAAACATTTAGACAGATATGAGAGGCAGAGAAAAAAATAAAACCTAAAAAATTAAGGGACAATGGAAAGCCTGGATCCAAGTGTTTTTGCTACGAAGAAGGTTCTACATTTTTTTTTTGTTGTTTTTTTTTAATAGGAAGTTATTTAATGAATGATCGGGAAAGAGTCAAAAAGGGCTTGAATATTATTATATCTGTAAAGAGATTTTATTTGAACAAAACCTGAAAGTATCACTTTGGTCATTACAGGTACGAAGTTTAAACACAATTGACAAGGCCGTTTTCGAGAATTTCGGAAATTTAGACAAATAACGGAATTATTTTATTTAGATAAATCAAAACAAAAATTCGAAATTTGAAGCGAAGTGGTTCACCCATTTAGACTCTACAAAGTTCAAATTACATTAGACGCATGGACGGTACTGTTATCTCTCTGTTTTTTCATATAACTCTTAAATGTTGAAAGCTATCACAAAGTAGTTTGTATAAAATTTGTAGGTAATGTAATTTCCTACAAAAAAGAACTGAACTCTTTTTTCCTACGAGTAATCGTTCAGAAGATATCGTGATTTAAAGAAATGTCAAATGATGAAAAAAACGATATTTCGTATAATATTCTTAAAAAATTAGTGCTATCAAAAAGTGGTTTACCAAAAATTGTTAAATTTTTTAATATCATTCGCTTTTTTTTAAAGCTATCATTAAAAAAAAATAATTTTCAAAAATTTGGTCAAATGTCAAAAATTACAATTTTTTATACAAAATTTTAAATTAGGCAGAACAAATTTTCGTGGAGTTGTAAAATATGATGTTTTATAAAAAAAAAAAAACAGCCCTATAAATTGTTTTTTGCATTTATAGTGGACCCTCCGACTTTTGAGTTGTAATTGTTTGTACATCGTTTGAACACGTTTGTACAAGTTTTAGAATAATTTGTACACATACCATTTTTTATAAGCAATTTAAAAAAAAAATAGCCTGTAGTTAGCCCCACAAATATTTGAACGTATTGATTTAAAAAATCTGGAAATGCAATTCGATGAATAATCGTTTGTACACGTTTGTCTTTTTTTTTTTAGTTTTTACGTGTCCCAAAATTTTTTCACACAAAAATTTTGTAAAATTTTTGAACACAATGCAATCGTTTCTACATTTTTTATAATGATTTTTTATGGAATTTGTTTTTAATTTCTATTTTTAATTAATTATTCAAAATATTTTGGGACACAAAAACGGAGTTTGGCCCACCAATTTTAACGCTCGAAAAATCTGTGAATGCAGTTCCATAAATAATCGTTTGTACAAGTTCGTCTTTTCTTTTTTTTTTTTTTCGTTTTTGAATGAATTATATAAAATAAAAAAATGCAATCGTTTGTACATTAGTTTTAACGATTTTACATGGAATATGTTTTTTAAATGAAGAAAAGTTGTTATTGTTTTAATAATAAATAGTGAACGAAATAGATTCAAGTACGAACATTTTAAAATAGAAAAGAATCAAAATTTTTAACATGAAAATCATGTAGAATCATTGTAAAATTTGTTTCTGTTCCATATTTTCCAAAATTTTTAAATAATATATTTTTTTTTTTAAATTAATTAACATAAAACTAAATTGGAACGTGTACGTAAACAAACGATTATATGTCGAACTCTATTCTGAAATTTTTCGAACGACATATCGAGTGGGTTAAACACCGTTTTCTTTTAAAAATAGATTGATGCAAATAGAAATAAAACAATATTTAAAAAATTTATTACAATGTTGAATGCATAAATTTTCAACTAAAAATAAATCCAAAAACCTGCTTTGAAATATCGAATTTTCAAAAAAAAAGAATACGATTTTGAAATGTTTTAATTTTTTTTTTTTTTCGAAAATGTGATTTCTTGAAAATTTTAATAGGTATTCAATGTTATATTAAGACTTAAGAAGCATGCTCCCGGAAATAATCTATTGTTAAATTTTGTATAAAGCGGTAAATTCAACCCAGCCTTCAGATGCAGTTTTATAGAATTTTAACGATAACATTTTAAATTAATCAGTGAATAAATACAATTAATTTTCAATGCAAACATTACAAGGGGGTTCTTGCATGACAAAAAAAATATTTAAGGTGTGAAAAGAGACAAAATCATCTCCGGTACTTGTATTCCTGTTTTATGCAGAAACTTTTAACACATGAAAAAAAAACACCCTTATAAAATATAAGATCTCTAACCGTGGCAAAGACTTACTTGGAATCATAAATTTTTGACCATTATTGTCCTTTGGTTATAATATATATAATTTATAAAATTTGAGCCTGATCGTAGAGCTTATAGCACATTTAGTTAGAAAAAAGTTTTGATATTAAAAACTCTAATGATAATATACTCGTACTAACAAAAAACATTGAAAATATAGGTAAACATAAAAACGAAATAACTAATCCAATCATGCCTCGTGTTTTCTTTTTCTAACATAATTTTCAAAATGCAAACATTTGTAAAAGGAACTCACATACACATAACATTCAGGTACAAGTAAAATTTGTATACAGAATTAGCTTCTTGCATAGGAAAAAAAAATAAATAAATAATAAGGATGGTTTAAGGAATATCAATATTTGCTGCCAATGCTCGAATTTTACTAAATGACAATTTTTAATTTGCAATTTTATGTCTTTTTTAATTGATATCCCAATAGAATTGTTTTTTTTTTTTATAAAAAAATAAATAAATAAATTTTAGATATCAAAATCAAAGTATAAGATTTTTAAAATTAACACCAAACAAATTAAATTTATAAAAAATAAAATAATACTGTCCAACTAAATAGAATATTAAAACACAATAAAAAATTACTGCTTGGGTTCTTAAAATTAAAAAAAAAATTAATAAATTACAAACAAAAATATATAATTAACTAAAAACCTGTTTGTTTGCGACATAATGAAGAAGGAAGACCCTGGCGGAATTGGCAGAATTTTTGTTGGAGCATTATTTAAATCTGATATACGCCTTGGACGAGCTGAAACGATTCCGTCTTCTGCTCGTTTTGTATTTTTTTTAAGGTTTTTGTTTTTATTTTTAATTTTCAGATATAACACAGAATGTTTTAGAGAGCCAAATTGTGAATGAAATTATAGAAGACATTAAAGACACAATGATATTAAAAACAAATTGAAAAAATATAGAAAAAGAGAAGAGAAAAATTATATATAATAATGTTAAATACTTTTTTTTTAAATATTTTTTTTTTTAATAAAAAAAAATAATAAAACAAAAATTAAATTGTTTAGAAAAAAAGTGTTTGAATATTTTTGGAAGCTCTTTGATTGTAACCCTTTTTAGTTTTTGAAGTTTCAAACAAAAGAGCATCACAAATCCAAAATATTTCTTTTTTAAAAGCGCTTATTCTAAAATATAAATTGTGAAAAAACATAAATAAAAAAATAAAACATACATAGAAATATTATATAAAGGGTGTCCCAAAATTAACGCATGGTTTGAATTTGCCGTCATTTGTGAATTGGTTGGCAACCCTACCAATTTATGATTCATTAAAAAAAATTACAACCTAAAGAAAAAAATATTAGGGGTATTCATGCAATGGCGTAAAGCCGTTGTTAATATTGTAAACTGCGTAAACCTGTCAAATTTGTATGCACATTTGACAGGTTTACGCATGAATACCCCAACTGTGTTTTCTGTTTTTAATTTAAATTTTGTGTACATTTTGTGACACCCTTTTTTAATTTAGAATACAATCAAATTAAGAGAGAATTAAGAGAAAAATAAAACTCAAATTACTAAAATTCCAAACCAAACGAACGCCATTTTGCTTTTTTTTGTTTTGTGCTTTTTTCAAATTTAAAATAATTATGTATATAATGTTAAAAATATTTAAAAGTCTAAATTTAAGGTAAAAGTTATTATAATTTACACTATGTGAAATAATTTGTTGCAAAAAATAGTGATTTTTTTTTAAATTTAAAGTTTATTTTTGTATCTGATTTTTGTTTGTTTTTTTTTTTTTGTTTATATTTTTACCTGTTCTTATGTGAAAATATAAAAAACGCCGAGCCACGTGGTATTGGTTTTTTTGTCTTCTTAACGCTGATTTCAGATATTCGCCGTGGACGTGCTGTTATTTGATCGTGAACTACTTCTGAATTGTATTCTTATTAATTGTATGTGTATTTTGCAACAAATTTTTAAATAAATTTTATTTTATTTTTTTTTTTGGTTTAGTTTGGATAATTTTTAATTTAATTAATGTTTGCTTAATATTTCAAAATTGGTACTTTATAATAATATTTAAAAAAATAAATTGAGAACAAAAATAAAAATTTAAGTGATAAGATTTCATAGAAAAACATTACCTTCTTGTTCTTCTTCATAGTCCTCGTTGTCGAGGCGAATTTTCATTTCTGACAGAGTTTCCTCGTCATCCCTGAAAAATATGCAAAAAAAAAAATGGAAAATGATTTAAATCACTTGGCAACTATGTTTTTTACATACGAGACGTTGTAGTGACGAGATCTCTTTGCAGATGTTCTCTCTTAATCACGAATTTAAAACAACGAAATAATACATAGATATTAAAGGATTTCTCGTCATCACTTCACGTCATAAGTTCGAAAAATTAAAAAAAAAGACGCGACGTAACGACGAGAAATGCTTAATTATGTATTATTTCATTGTTTTAAGTTCGTCATTAGGAGAGGAGAACTGTGAAGAGATTTCGTCCCTTATAAGGCCTATCATATCTGGATGTCAAATGGTCTGTCAACTGTCACCAGGGTTGGTCAAACTGTCACTTTGGAGAAACTAAATTTTTGACGACTGCATCGTAGAGTTAAATGTAGTTAATGAAATAAATTGTAGCAGACGTAGTTTAATATGACAAATGATCTGTCAGCTGTCACCAGTTTTGGCCGAACTGCTTCTTTGATAATAAATCAAAGTGGTATAATTTTGCAGAAATTGTAGTCTATAATTACGGTGACCATATTTTCAAATTGCAAATAATGAACAAATGAAAAAAGAAACAAAATTCAATTCAATTTAAAATTTTTCCATTTAATTAAAAACTATCTACAGACTTAAGTTAAAAAAAGAAGGTACATAAATACAGTCTTTGTTTTCATAAAACTTCAAATTAAAAACAAAATAACTCTAAAACAAAAAAAGTCTTACCAGCAAACAAAAAAACATATAGACTAAAATTTTAATTTGTTTTTATGTTTTTAAGAATTTGTACGAAATACAGAATAAATAATGAACAACTTCTGATATACAGAACATTTATGTGTTTTTGTATAACAAATAATTCATAATGATCATAGTCTTAATACAGAACTGTTCATTATTATAATGAATGTATGGTCACCGTATCTATATTCTATAATCAATTTGGCCAACCCTAACTACCGCCAGAGACATCACATTAAATGAAATGCGGAGCCAGTATCATCAAGGTAAGCAAAAGAATTGATTCAAAAATTTGTTTTTCTGTTATTTTACAATGCTTACATATTTTCTTCATCGTCCATATCTCGACCATCTTCATCCATGCCATCATCTTCATCGTCACCATCTAAATTTGGCGATGGACTATGTGATTTTTGTTTATTCTCATCAGTCTGTCATACGGAAGAAGAATAAAACAAATTACATATCCCTATAATTAATTTAAATTAAGTATCACCTCTTCTTCTTTGTCAACCGTAGTTAGAGAATCAGCATCAGCTAAATTATCCACAGCAATAGCCAAGAACACGTTTAACAGGATATAATTACCGCAAATAAATAATATAATGAAATAAATGCAAGCCAATATGCCAATTGATGCAACTCCTCCATACGCTCTTATACCATCATACATCACAACATTCCAATCCTCACCAGTAAGTATCTAAGTGAATCATATTATTTGTATTTATTTTTAAAAAATATATACAAACTCGTTAACTCACTTGAAAAACAGTCAAAAGACTTTGGACGAAACTATCGAAATTCGGGCGAGGTTTCTCCTCTTCGGGGGCGAAATTGAATTTCCCACCAAAAACTTGCATCCCCAATAGGGCAAAAATAACAATAAACAAAAACAATAGCAACAAAAGCGATGCAATGGATTGAATTGAATTTAACAATGATGCCACTAAATTTGACAGCGAACGCCAATACCTATAAAAAAAAAACTTAGTTTTACGAGAGAGAGACAAATATAATTGGGCTTAAACCAACTTTGTAACTTTGAAGACTCGCAGCAAACGTACACACCGCAAGACCGAAACACCCAGCGGTGGCATTATTTCAGTGTTTCTAAGGATCATCTCCATTATACTGCCTATGACAACAAAACAATCGAAACGATTAAACAGGGACACGAAATATCCCTGAAATCCTAAACTGTACATCTTGAGGACCATTTCGCAGGTAAACAATGCCACGAAGAAAACATTAGTGTTATCTGTGTAATTATATAAGATATGATTATTTTAGCAAAACAATTTATAGGTTTTATTCAGATGCAACTTGACCCAATCAGCTTGATATACAAATTTTACGATCTTGACTGGCGATTGATTTAAAAGTTAAAAAAAAATCAGGTTTACACAGCACTGACAAACTGTCATTCAGATAACGTCACATTAAGTAACGGGTCATTCATTTTTCGGTTTCGAAAGTAAAGCTTAATAAAACACACACAGCGATAATTTTTTATGAACATTTTATTTTTTTAGTTTGGACTTTGCCATTAAGTGTGAAAAACAATATCATTCAAATGGTCGCCTCAGGAAAATTCGCAGCATGCGATTCTTTTGAGGTAATTTTTAACCACTTTTTCGCAAATTTCGGGCGGTGTCGCGGCCATTACTTATTGGTTTTTAATGCGTCTAGAGTTCGGGAATTATTCGCGTAAACACGGTCTTTTGCGTAGCCCCACAGAAAAAAATCTAACGGTGTCAAATTGCATGGTCTTGGTGGCCAATTGACGACGCCAAAAATTTCTCACGACCAATTGGTCGTGTTGTGTGGCTTGTTGCCCGTCTTGTTGAAACCACATATCGTCCATATGATCTTCAATCGCCGGTCAAAAAAAAATCGGTTAATTGCAGCGAGCGCCGCCGCCGGGGAATCGATAAATTCAGATCATCAGCAACACTTGCACTTGCAGCAGCAATATTTTCAACTGAGCGTGCATTACGATGATGCACATGCCTTACGACATGAGTAACGCTTCGACTCTTTTCAAATTTCTTCAAAATTTCGCCGATTGCTTGCGTAGTCGGTCGATTATGACGACCATAATCATCGCGTAGTGCGCGAAAAGTGGCTACGTTTGAATCACCACTTTTGTAGTAAATTTTAGTAATTTTAACGCGGTGTTCGATTGTTAAGCGATCCATTATTGAAATGGCAAACATTCAAATATTACGACAATTCAAATGACAGCTGAGTTTGACAGGTGTCAAATGCCAGCGCTACCAACTTTAAACCACGAAATGAATGACCCATTACAAAAGTTATATTTTTTTGTTAGATTATAGAATATCTCTATAACCTGAACGAATTATAGAAATTCTCAAAAATCATAACATTTCATTTCAATGCCGAATGGGGCTTTTGTTTGTTTGATAGTAGTTTTGTTACTTTGAAAATCATCCAGCCAATCTGGTTGTTTATAATGCTCTGTTGCAAGGACACCAGTATTAAGGAAAACCAAAATTATAATCAACCAATAAAATGCCTGTGATTTAACAGCTCTTCTACAAGCTCTTCGCATCCTACGATTTACACGATCCATTTCTTTTTTCTTCTTTCGCATCCATGATTCGGTCATTTGTTCTTGACCTTCTTCGCCCAATTGATCATTTGAATCCATTTCATTGGGTTGTTTTTGTTTACCATCTTGTATAAGATTACCATCAGCTTCAGGTTCGATATCTTCAGCTTGGGTTATCCAATCTAAATAACCACGTAAGTCTTCTTCGATTTGTTGTTTTTCACGGAGCTTCTGGAAGTCACCGCGATTTTTGGCTTTTGTACGTTCTTTTGAAAATTCACCCGATAACACACCAAGAATTAGATTCATTACGAAAAATGCACCCAATATAACCATGGAAATAAAATATGTCCATTGCCACGTACTCCCCATGGCATCTTGAATCTAAAAATCGAAAAAAAAAGGAAATCGTTTAAAATAAAACAAAAAGCCAGCTAGGTATGTATATGTACATTATAGAGAACATCAGTCCAGCCTTCGAGTGTTATACACTGAAACACTGTCAACATGGCCAATCCAAAATTATCAAAATTCGTAATTCCAAAGTTTGGACCTTCCCATTTGTCAAAGCATTCAAAGTCCACAGGGCAGTGATATCCCGCAATGCTACATGGATGTGGTTCCTCCATATATTCACCTTCCAATCCAAACAAATGTGTAGTGCAGTATAATAGTTCAATAGCAGCAGCAACAGCATCGAAATAGATTTGTGTGTGTGTGGATGAGTAGGAGGGAAAGGATAAAAAATTTATATCATGCACTGTTTCTTTGGAAAGCTGGTTTTCAAAAAAGATAAGAAGAGTTCCAAAAACTTTGCGCTTTTATGAAAATTTAGCATAGCTGGGACAATACATAATTTGGTCCCTTCGTCGATTCCCTTAAGCCTAGTATACAATTCTTTTCAACAAAAAAAATGTTCTTTTTTTCGCAAAACAATGTCATCAACATGACACGCGTTTGTTGAATGGTAGTTGCAAAGGTGATTTGGAAGGAGAATTGACGTTTATTGTCTCGTGAAACTTTTTTAAACTTCTAGACAACTTTCAAGTCGGAACGGAGATATTTTCAGACCATATGCCCTTCGAAATAACTGTAAACTTTACTGCCAACCAAGGCCGTAGCCAGGGGGGCATCACAGGGGTTTGACCCCCCCCCCCCCCCGAAATGTTTGAGGAGTGCATTTCTAAATCACACTTTTTCGCTTCAGTAGGTATGATATTTTACTCAAATTTCTGCTGAAGTTATTAATAATGTTCAAAATTTTCTGATTTTAGCATAAAGAGTATATCTAGGTTTCTTCATAATTTATAATGAACATAGTAAGGTACCTACCCTGACAATTTTTAAATAATTACAACCGCAAACGACATAAACCCTTTTGCTTCAACTGCATGCGGTATATCTAAAGCGGCCCATGCATGAGGAAGTTATCGATGTATTTGCAGCTAAGAAGGCCAGAAGACTGAATATAGTTTTTTTTAAATATGTAATACTTTTGTAATGATACTATTTAATTATGTACCTACCTAATAAATAATAACTGTACGATTATATCTTGTATAAATGATACCTTTTCGTACATTTTTCTGCTTAGGTACCTATTTAACGGAACTGCATGATATTTACAAATGTACATATTATGTATGTATATGCATAAACCTGCATGCCCAAATGTTAAAAAAAAATTGTGTGGGCTTTTTTTGATTACTAATTGGTGAATTTTTCTTTCCGAAAAATGATATCCCCCCCGAAAAAATTGTCTGGCTACGGCCTTGCTGCCAACGATGACTATAACACGAAACCGCTAAGCCTTTTACCAAAATTTATTTGGAACAACCAATTACTCGAAACATATCAACGAAACATGAATGTAAATCTTATGAAACTTAACGCGCAACATTATACAGCTGATATTGAAGCTCTAACAGAAATTATAATGGAATCCATACCTCAACATAAAGACCCAATAGCCTGTAAGACATATAAACAAAAATGGTTTGATTCAGATTGTTTAAGAGCAAAAGACAAATCTTTTAAAATCTTCGATAAGCTCCTCAACGCCCCGCTAACCTCACCGCTTTTTCATTACGCAGCCCCTATGTTCATTAATGAAAAACTAGACACTGCCTTTACTCTGGAAGAAGTCAAAGAAGTTATAAACAGCTCAAAATCAAACAAAGCACCAGGTATTGATCGCATCCCGTTTGAATTTTATAAGAATTGCACGAACGAGTTTATAGTAGGTATATCTTACCATAGAATATAATCGAATCTCTAATTCTAAAAATGTACCTGATGCACTCAGGAAAGCGATCATATTCCCACTTCATAAAAAGGGCGATTACAAAGACCCAAAGAACTCACCTTTTTGAACACTTCAGCCAAACTTTTTGCTGCTTTGATATACAAAAGAAAATAATATTCTTAAAGAATTTCAAGCTGGGTTTCAAAAAGGATATTCTACAATCGATCAAATATTCTACTTAACCAACATTTCCAAATATTACAAGAGCAAGAAAAAAAAGTTGTACGCATTCTTTGTAAATTTTCGAGCAGCTTTCGATACAATTTCACGTGGAGCACTCTTTTACAAGCTTACCAAAATCGGAGTATCAAGAAAAATTATTCAAATCCTGCTAGCCTTGTATGAGAATAATGTTGCATACGTATGGGATGGAGATTTAATCTCAGAGGAATTCAAAACGTCAATGGGCGTTAAACAAGGCTGTATCTTAAGCGCACTACTTTTTATTTTGTATATTAATGATATAACCGATGAAGTCAAAGGTGGAATAAAGTTTTGCGATGTAACAATCGCGGCATTGATGTACGCGGATGATATTGTTTTCTTTTGTGAAACTATCCAAGGTATGCAGTTAATGATAAACCGACTTAGTGCATATTGTAAACGTTGGAATCTCACTATTAATCTTGAAAAATCAAAAGTCATGATATTTAGAAGTGCAGGAGGTCGCTATTCATGTTTGGAAAAGTGGCAATTGGATGGTGAAGAAATTGAGGTTGTGTCAAGATATAAATATTTAGGTATCCTGCTATCGCCTTAATTAAATCTAAGACCGCAGTTTGTTGAAAAATTAGCTGATGCTAAAAGAGCTATCGGTGCAATCTGGGAACCCTGTGCAAAACAAACTGTGTTTCATTCCACTGCAGCCTCTATAATACTCTATGGAGCTCAGATATGGGGTTACAAATGCTATGATGAGGTGGGAAGATTTCTTCGCTATTTTTTAAAAAAGATATTTCGGCTACCCAAAAATACACCTAACTATATGCTTTACATCAAAACTGGAACTCCTCCCCTGCGCTTGTACACCCTCAAAACGCACTTCAATTATGTCTTAAAATTATTAGAGATGATCGATTGTAGAATATCAAACATAATACCTATTAAAAAGCATAATTAGAAATTATTAATTAGAGGAATGGCAGAAAATAGCGTCCGAATGCGGAATGAATATGACAGTTCATGTGAATGAGCAACCTCATCTGTTAAGAGAAAAATTTAACGCTATTTTGGAGAATCTTGGCAGACTTACGTATGACCAATATGTCGAAGAGGCCCAATCGTCATTGTTCAGGAACTACTATAGCGAACTCAACCATTTTTTTAATGCAGAAACATATTTCCTCAACAGTTACTCAGCTAAAAAAAATAAGTACTATCTTCAAAATGAGAGGTGAACCTGTCCTTTTAAATTTTGTACCACATCGACCAGATCTTCCAACAATTTGTGACCTGTGCAACAAGAAAAAGAAAGAAGATGTTTTTCATTTTCTTGGCATTTGTCCAATTCTAAAAGAATTTCGATTTCGACTATCAATGTTTGGAAAACATGTACTAGAAGAAGATGAAGCAATTAATATTTTAAACGGAGAGAAAGGATTGGATATCCTATATAACTACGCAGTTGCAGCACCTCGTTATAGAAAGCGTATAATAGAAGGAGATTTTTAATATAAGAACTTCAGTTTATATTTTGTCAACTCTGGTAGACGGCCATAGGTCAAACCCATTATGACTTAGTCTAAACCATAATTGTAATATTTTTTTATTGAAATAAAAGTCAATTTTAACTTAAACTTAAACATTGTTTTGCGCCAAAAAGTATCCGGTGAATATAAATTTCTTCAACAGGTTTGGCTCACATTTCAATAATACAATTTTAAACGTCAAACATTTTTTTCTTAGATAAAATCACTCCCATAAGAAGTACATGTATTTTTTCGAGTAGGAACTGTATACTACGCTTTAAGCTTGAAAACAATTTTAATTTGACTTTTTCGTCAATTTGAACGTTGGTTTGACGTTTTCGAAAACAGTCAACGTCAATTTGATCGTCAATTAATTATCGTCATTTTTTACGCAAATATTGATTTCATCAAATATGCAGTAGGCCTACTTTCACAAATTCTCTTGCAAACGCATTTGACATTTACGAAGACGCTCTATGGATGTTTTCGAAACGTCAAATCAACGTCAATTGATGATGATCAAATCAACGTCATTTTTTAACGCTATGGGAATGGTATGGGAATGGTTGGGAGTGAATTAGAAGTTTTGTTTTTTAATAAAAAAATATTTTAACTAGCAAATTAAATTTTGATCAACGTGTTTTAGTTGATTTATTATGTGAATTAGAATATAAGCATTTTTTTTGTTAATAGGGGTGATACAGCTTTTGGAACTCTATTTTCTTAAAGTGTTTTTTTTTTTTTTTTGTTAATTAATTATTTTATTACCTGTAACATTATGTTGGCATGTCTTATGCATCTTTCCCGAAAATAATTCTAATCCAATAATAGCGTAAATAATAATCACAAATAAGACCAATAGAGCAATATGCAATAAAGGCACCATGGCACGGAGAATTGAATTAAGTACAACCTGAAGACCTATTTGTGTGTGTATGTGTTTCATTCATTAATTTTTGTTCTACAATTTTTTTTTTAATATTTCACTTACTTGGTACACCTGATACTAATCTCAATGGCCTAAGTACTCTAAATGCTCTTAAAGCTTTAACATCGAATCCTTCCTTCATTAAATTTGATAACGCCGTACTTATCATACTGCGAAATGATTGTATAAAAATAATTAGTTTTTGCAACATACTCATGGTGAAATTAAGACTCATGAATGGCATTTTATAGTATTAAAAATAAAGAGTTAAAAAAAAACAACAGACTACAAACAAAAAATAATATTTTAAATAAATTAAATAAGTATTTACCCTATAACAACAATGAAAAAATCTAACAAATTCCATCCATTTCTTAGATATGCACCATTATGTAACATAAATCCATACGCTATGATTTTCATAACACATTCTGCAGTAAATATTACTAAAAAAACATACTCAATTTTTTCCTGTGGAAAGAAGAGATTTTTTTTTTTACATTTAACATTAATTTTGTTTTTGATTTTGATAATTTCGTACAGCGTTAACAAAAGTTGGATTCTGTTTATTTATATATATAAATGTCCTCTTGAAAACATCACAAAAAAATGGTAATTACTTGAAAAAAAACTTACCAAATACGCATTAGTTTGATTTGAATCACTAAAAGGATACGGCGTGTAAACGGCTAAGGCAACACAGTTGGCAAATATGGTTAACAGAATTAAATATTCGAATGGTCTGTATGTATGTAAATGCGGGGGTTTGAGATTGGACGAGTTAAGGAAAGGATAACGTAATATTTTTGCTAAAAAGTTAAAATTAAAAATATTTAATATTAAAATTTAATTTAAATTAAAAAAAAAATTAATATTATGAATATATTTTTTTTGTACAAGAAGAAAATTTTAAAATTAATATTCTTTTTCATTTATGGTTTTTCTTTTAATTTTTTCCACTTCCACTTTTTCCACGCTTCCTTTTTTTGCGATTTTGGACTGCTCTTGGAATTAATATCTCCTGGTTTTGAATAAATGTTTTTAAAAAAGCGACATCTAGGTGTTGGGAAGAAAGTTTTGTGTGCTTAAAATTTTTCCCTCACTTTAACCTTTCTGGCGACAATTAAAACTCCTGGTTCCAACAACCCATTCTGGCTCCTGGCGGATTTTAATTGCTATGATTATTGATTTAAAAAAAAAGTGAAAGTGAGTGTGGGAAAGAAAATTTGATGAGCTTAAAATTTTCCCCTCCCCTCAACCTTTCTGACGGCACCACAAACTCCTGGTTCCAACAACGCGTTCAGGCTCCATAACCAATGCTTTTAAAAATCTAATAAACAACATGGAAACATGGGAACTTAATTCATAAGAGAACAAAAAAAGAAAACATAGACCTGCCTTATTAATTGGGTGTAATAATAAATAAAAAATATATAAATAAGATGTTAATTAAAAAAATATCTATTTATAATTATGAATTATTTCATAATTTATGAATTATTTGTTAATAATTTTTTTTTAAATTAATTTAGTATTTTAAAATTAATTAATTAATTAATTTTTGTATAAAAAGGATACTTCCATTCAACAACACTTATGCATAAACTTCGCAGTGGATTTTTTACACCAAGACAAAATAAAGCCCGTACGGGTCGATCGGGTTGGGCTTTACCACCCCGTCGTACGGGCTTCTTTTGTGCTGCCGATGTAGTTGTCTTTTGTGCTGGTCCAATAGTTGTGCCATTTGTAGTTTCGGCAATATTTGGAGTACCGATTCCACCACCGCCCATAACACTGGCAGTGCCCTCACCTATATAAAAGAAAAACACCACAAACATAATTTGAGAGAGAGAGAAAGGGAGATAGAGAAAGAGAAAAAGAACAACAGCAAGACTCTATTTATTTTTTTTTCTACAATTTGTTCAAAATTCTTTCTTAATAACGACGATGTTTAGTTAGAGCGATTGAGAATTTTGTTTGTATTTAAAATTATAAACTGTTATATTATAACTGTTAAAAATGTTAAAACTGTTATAAATTGGCATTTTTTAAGTCTCCCCAAATACTTTACTTTCTTTGGACGAGACTAAAACATGCCAATTTATAACAGTAGTAATAGTTTAACCAAATAAAAAGTGGGTTTGCATTAACGCAATACTACTTAAAACTTGACGGAGGGCCCTGTCCCCATAAACAGTACCTTTATAAACGAAAACTGTTATAACTATTAATACCCGTCAGCTGAAGGCGTTTTGACTACCTTTAAAATTATTAACACAGTACGAGCAATAAAAAATATAGAAACAGGTTTTGAATCTAGTTATCAAATTTATGACCAACACAACTTTAAACGAATTGATTGGTTGAAGCATTGAACCAATATAAAAATTTTCATTCGACAGTGCCTGTGATTAAAACTGTGTTAAGAAACTTTCCAGCATATTTGAATAGATGAAGCACTTAAATTTTGAAAATCAATCAACCCATATGTTAAAGCCACGGCCGGCGCGGCGGCGGCAGCGGCGGCGGCGTGCGATGCGAATCCGTCAACGAATGAATGACGTGCATGCATTTATTTGCCTTGGTGAGAATATAACAGATGTGTTGGGTTGAAGCAATAATGGCATTCAAATTATTTACTGCATTTTAAGTGGCTTTTGTAATTATAGATAGGTACTTTAGGAAATTAATTCAAACTTTGTTTGAAAATCATACATATTGGGAATAATTGGGTGAACAAAAATTTCCCCTTCAAATTGCGACCGTGAATGATATTCGAAAATTTCCCTCGGAATTTATTTGTTTGTATCAAGAATATAATTTTCAGAGGAATGTGGTTGTAGCTTTAGTGGAAAAGAACAAAAATTTCTCCTTCAATGTTTCCCTCCTTCTAAAATTGGGAACATAATTGATGTTCAACAAATTTCCCTCGGAATTTATTTATATCGCGAATATAATTTCCAGGTGATGGAAATTTATACCGGGGGAGATTTACAAAATGGCAAGACAATGTTCAAGGGAATAAAATATTCAATAGGCCAAAGTCAATTTGATCGTCGATTTGACATTTTAGCAAACAGTTAACGTCAATTTGATCGTCAATCAATTTTTTCGTCTTTTTCTTCAGCAGATATTGATTTCGTCAAATATGCAGTGGAACTGCTTTCACAAATTCTCTTTGATCAATATCAATCAATTTTCTTGCAAACGTATTTGATGTTTACGAAGACGCTCTATGGATGTTTTCAAAACGTCAGTTTGACGATCAAATAATCGTCATTTTTTAATTCCAGGCGATTGAAATTTATACCGGGGGCGATTTACCAAATAGCAAAAAAATGTTTGAGGGAATAAAATATTCAAAGGGAAACAAAATTTCCCTCTACTGCTATTAAATACTGGAACCCAAAATGAAATATTTATAGATTTATATTAAAAAACAATTCTATTATTTTCAAAAAAATCAAAAACAAAACTCACCGATTCCTCCATTCATGTGTTCAATATTATCACCTCCATACGACATACCTCCATCATCATTGCGGTTGCCCATCAATCCACCGCCACCGCCAGTATTATTGGCACCATTATTGTTCGCTACCGCATTCATGGCTGTAGATACATTAATTGTTGTCTCCCAAACACCAACTCCAAAACTACCGACAACCGGAGGTAATAAATTTTTCTGATTTTGTGACAAAAGTGATGAATGTATTTGTCTTTGCGTATGCTGAAATACAACACCCGCACTTCTTGGCCTTTGATGACCAAAATTTGGTGGTTCTATTGAACCGTATTCGTGTATACACGGCAAGGGTCGCTCGGTATTAACGTACTTTTTAGAACTAGTTCGATTTATACGACCTACTCCGATTGTACTACTTATATCTATATCACTTTGACATCTACGGCGAGGAATTGTTGTTTCGTCGTCGTCGTTGTCATTATCGTCTTCTAGATTGTCGTCTTCGTCAATTTCTTCGTCGTCTTCTTCTTCTAAAATATCCTCAGTTGGAGCATCAGAGAAATTATGCTGCTCACTCAAACTATCGCAATCGGTTACATCGTCCGGACGAATGACATATTTTTTCTCACCGACAATTTCATCGACAAAATCGTCGTCGTCATCATTATAATAATCACTACCGATAAAACTACTTATCACACCAACACCAAATCCACAAATAGTACTATTTTCACCGGTAATACTACAATTACTACTATTACTACTACTTCCTCCGTCGACAGTACCAGTACCAGCACTTGCACTTGACCGACGACGATGACGATGCTGTGACGTTGAATAATCACTATTATTTGTATTGGTACTTTTCACCGAACATTTGCGTTGCCCCAAAGCCGAAGCTGTTGTTGCATTTAACAAAGCACTATCAAAGTTGACACTTCGACTAGTTGGAATAATACTTAGAACAGCACTGTTATTTATTGTTTGTTTATTATTACTTATAGTTAATCTACTACTATTAGTGTTATTATTGTAAAATTGTGTCTGTTGTTGTTGTTCTTGTTGTAATTGTAATTGGTTTTGATTGGAATTATTTGTATTGTTGTTATTGTTAGCTATAGTAGTAGTTTTCTTCTTGGGTGCCGTATAACATTGCAAACAAGCAAACGATTTCTTTTGATGACTAGTACTTTTTTTTCTTTTTCTTCTTCTGCTACAATTAATATCATCTATAAACTCTTTGCTATTACTACTATAATCAGGTGGTGGTTGTTGTTGATTGTGGACGTTTTTATAAATCACTTCTTTTTTATCTTTTTCTTGGTCTTCTTCTTCTTCTTCTTCTTTTTCTAATTTTCTATTTTTGATAGACTCTCCAAATTCTTCAGAATCTTTATTAATTTTTTCTTCAGCTTTAATAGGAATTTGTTTTTTATTTTGTTGTATTTGACTAAATTGTAATGATTTTGGTGTTAAATGTGTATGATGAATTGGTACAATTGGTTCTAGCTCGATATTGGTAACATTGAGAGGGTCAGAAGAACAACGTTGACTTTGATGTTCTTTAATACAAATATTACAATTGCAAATACAATTGCAGTTACTACTATTTGAACAGCAGCTAAAGCTACTATTGTTGCTAGAAATATTATATCTACTGTGACTATTGCTAGTTTTGGCAAAGAGGATTTTTTCGTCTTCGTCGTCGTCGAGGACGTCGTCGTCGTCTGTATCGACGGTGTTGTCTTCTTTTCTATCTTTTTCTTTATCAGCACTGCGGTCGTCTTCAAAATCTTCGTAGTCTTTTTCACTAAATTGTTCCTTATCGAAACCGCAAATGCCTTTGTGGTGCTGTTTCCTTTTTCTTCGATCAGCGACGACGCCACCACCGGCTTCTTCTCTTTCGACTTTGACGTCGTCGTATTCGTTTTTCGAATTTCGAATATCGTCTTCAATTCCAAGTTCCGCAGCAACAGAACCATAAAATTTCGTCTGAAAGTTTGGATTTTCTTTAGGTTCGAGGCGTTCTCTTCTTTTAGGAGTTGTTGTTGTTGTTGTTGTTGTTGATGTTGTAGTAGTAGCACAAGTTGGTCGTTTCTCCTTACTATGGCCGCAAATAGTTGATTGACATTCAGTCGTTGCTTCTGTATCACGTTTTGGTTCTCGACCACCGCACCATTTGCACGGGTTGTTATCCTCGGCAAGCTGATGTTGTTGTTGCTGTGGTTGAATCTGCTGTTGCTGAAAGGTGGCTGTTGAGTCTGAACTGCGACGTTTGTGGCTGGGATCTCGGTGACGATAGTTTCTGTAAGGTCGTTTTGACGTAGGAAATAATGACAGGCACAATAGCGCTTCTTCGGTGTCAGTTTCAGTTCTGTTATTATTAATTGATGGTGATTTGTGAAGTTGGCCGGCGGTATTGGTTGATGATGTTGCTGTTGTTCCTCCAAGTATCGGACTTCCGTTCGAAGTGATATTTTGCTGTCGATGAGATTTAAATTGTCGTTGCCTTTGTAATTGTTGGCTAATGGAACAGCTTTCACTCGGTTCTGATGGTATTCTTTGTTCTGACTCTGATATATTCGTACTATGTTGTTGTTGATTTTGTTCTTGGCCAGCTGTGACCTTTTTAAAACTAGAATTGTCGGCACTTTTGTTACTAGTACCTCCTTCGTTATTACTATTATTAGATTCCGCTGTTGGGATTTGCTGAGCTTTATTGGACTGGAGTTCATACTGGTCCCCTAAAATCCACAAAAAAGAACAAATAAAAAAAGAATTTTGTAAGAATCTTAAACAAAATTTTAACAAGGAAGAAATTCAAAGCAGCCACAGATAATTTTTCAGATAAGATTTAAGAATTCAGTTTTGTAGAAGAATAATAGTTCTAATCACGGACATTTAGGCCTGTATTCACCAAGCGCTTTTATGAGTCTCATAACTTTATGAAAATTTTGACATTTCTCGACGTTTTTAGGTCCCAGGAATCCGAATCTGTCGTTTTTAGAAAGATGTCTGGTATGTAATGTGTTCGTGAGCCATTCTATCGTCCGGATAGAGATACTGACTTCAAATAAATTTTATTTCTTAGATAATAACAACATGAAGTGCAGAAAGGATATTCAACAAATTTCAATTAACGGTTATCTTACTAAATTCATTTTTAAAAAAGTTGAAAAAATCTTTCGTCGCTCGAATATTTAGAGAAAAAGAATTGTCATCGACTTCAGGTTAATTTTATTCTACACAGAATGACGTAATGAAGAATTGAAAAGTATTTTTTTTAAATTAACGGATTTTTTTTTTTAATAAAAAAACATGCAAAAATTTGCTGAAAAACGTGTTTCGGTTCTAATATTTTGAGAACAAACAACGGTATTTACTTCGGGCTAAATTTATTCTATACCACGATGCCTATTTGATAACTATATAAATTTAAAAATCAATTGACTGTTTTTTTTTAAGCAAAACAACTACAAGCAAATACTAAAAACCGTTGAAAAACGGTTTTCGGCTCGAATATTTTGAAAACCAACCATAGTTTAGAAGCCGGACTAATTTTGTTCTATACACAGGGACGTAGTCAATAACTGATAAGGTTTGTCAAATTCTTAACAGAAAGTTTTTTTTTTTTAATGAATACATTTTCAAACTAAAACCACTTACAAATTAAAAAATGGTTTTCGACTCGAATATCATGAAAAAAATTAAATTGATAGTTTTTTTTTTAAGCAAAAACAACTTCCAAAAATAACACTAAAATAGTTGAAAAATATAATATGCCTCAACTTTGGTTTTCACCTGATCGCATATTGAACATTTGATAAGGTCTTTTAAGATTTTGAATTAGGAACTTCCTTATAACAAAATAACATATAGGGTGTCCAGTTGCCACGAGCACCAATGTGAAGTTACCAGTGTGGGGTCGAACCCATGTATGTCTGTCTTTGTCTTTCTTCACACTTTCTCCTTACTTTGTCATTTGTTATTATTAAACAAAGACCTGACATCTTCAAAGCTTAACTACTATATAGCCTTTAACCATTAGACGAATTGTTAGAGCAATCCTTATATTTTAAGCCCTTTTACAAATGTCAAACTGAAAGTATGAAAAAATTTCATGCGACTTTCAAATTTGTATATAAAATTCCCATCACTCTTTAATATTAATATTTCCACCTGGATACATACTCCCAAAAAAAATTAGGTACATTTATTCAGGTGTTATTAACCGAATTACTCACTTTGCAAATCCCTACCATCAACCCCCCACCAACCCAACCACCCACTCATCATAATTCTCTGTGATGTGATATAAAGGATAGGCAGACAAAGATACATAATATTCATCTCTTATCCATCAATTTCTCATAGACACTAAAATGTATATGTGTATCTATAAATTTCCATGTGCTTTTTGTGGATCGATTAATCATTACTTGGCGGCGGACAAACAATATTTTTTTTTATATTTTGTTCTTATTTATATGTACATAAGTATGTATATGTAGGTATGTATGCAGAGTAGATACATGTTCCATCATAAACAAAAGAAAGGTTTCCACCGAACGAATATATACAAAACCATCATGAAAGTGTTTTTAGCATTCGATGATATTTTTTTTTTCCAAAATATACTTTAGGTATTGTTTTTGTCATCTAAACGGCAGTTGTTGTTTTTTTTTTTTTTTCTTATAACTTATCATTGAATCGTTTAGTTTGGTCCAGAAAATGCGTCATATATAATGAGACCAAGTTTTACAGAAAACCAGAAAATAACTTTTTAGTGAAGTTCATACGAAGCGTTTTTAGGACAGATTTATGACATCAGCATATCGGTTAAAAAAAAACCGATTTAAAATAAATTTGTCCCCAAGTATTTTCTCTAAAAATAAATTCAGCAAAAACTCCTAAGCTCACAAAAAAAAATATTTGAATGTAAATCCTGTAAATGGCTAAACGAATTTTAATAAGAATAACTGTCTAGAAGAATTTCAATTAACATTCAAAGGACGATGACAAACAAGAAGCATGCACTCATAGTTTGTATTATTAGACTCCTATAGTGTTTTATCGTATAGTTCTGTAGAAAAAAAAAAAAAACAAAAAACGTAAACCTTCCTTTTTTGTTGTTGTTTGCTTTTGTGCTTTACATTGATGACATAATTAAATTTCTGTCTCGATTTGCAAGAGAAGAGAATATGTAGTTTATTATGGAAAAAGGATACACAGAGAGATGTCACAAAGCAGTTCTTTTTTATTGTAATATTTAAAGTTCAGAGACTGTGTTGAATATTACTTGTGATTAATCGTTTCTTCAATTTTATGCGAACTGAAATTCACTCACGTTTTGTAAAAAAAAAAAACAATAAGATACTGATTATCTACATTTTACGAAATAAAATTAAGTCAAGGGGGGATGTCCCTGATTGAGTCAGAGAATATATATACTTTGCGTGCGTATATTCTCTGACTCAATCCAGGACATATGTATCTATATATAAAATATGTACATATATATAAAAAAAAAAAACATGTTAAATAGATCTTAATCGAATCTGACATTATTTTATGATACTGATGACGAAAATAAGTATAGGTATATTTGTCCCTCGACAGGACGAGAAGATATAGGTACCTATATAGGTTGGAGTCAGAGAATACCACAGATCTCTATATACATACACTAGATAGTGTATTCATACCAAATTTTTGAGACAAATTGAAGAAATGTTACACTCGTGGCCGGTACCCTCAAATAACAGAATAACAGCTATTTTTATAATTTTTCGTAAATAATTTCCTGTTATTTTTTCTTTCCTGAAATTTTTGAAGATAATAATCTTTTTCTTGTTTTCCTTCCGTCTTTAATCTTTTTCAATATTTAACAACGCAATGCTTGCTAACATCAAATAAATGCTCAATTGAGGCAAATTTCTTGTATCTCTTTTTACTTGCGATATAGGTAGATATATGTTGGTACTATATAGCAAGTTATGCATTCGAACTCGAGATTTTGATCAAAGTTGACATTAAGATGATAGCGAGGTCGAAAAAAGTGGGTCTCGCAATTCTGTCTGTCTGTCTGTTCAGCTGGAGCGTAAACGGGTGGGTCGATTTTCTTTTAATTTGGTACCCAGAGTTTTTTAGGCACACACTTTTTTTCATTTTTTTTAAGACCAAAAATAACGGTAGGTACCTGCCAAAATATGAAAATCTTATTTTTAAAAAGGTGCGCACAGCTTTAAAAAAATCAGTAATTTTAGTTACAAAAATGCCATTTAATAAAAAAAATCGGAAAAATGGTTTTAAATGGTACTTCCCATAGAACCATTTTTTTGATTTTCGATTTTCTCAAAAACAGTTCAACTGATTTTGATCAATTTTTTTTATAGAGAGTGTTAACAATAATTTTAAAATTATTGTGTAGCTACCAAAATTTCCAAAAATTTTTTTTTGGATTTTTAAAAAAGAGTTAAAATTTTTTTTTTAACCAAAAAATAACGGTACCTTCCATACAATTGTTTAAAAACCGGTATTGAAAATCTCATTTTTCTCATGATCGGCTCCTACGATTTTTACACATTTAATCTCATAAATTGAGATTTGTGTAAGAAATCACTTGGTTGTACATTGCGTTGGTGTGAAATCAATTTCAGATATATTTTTAATCAATTTATTTCTAATTTTATTGATTTTTTAACATTTTTTCAGTCTAAACTGTAAATTCCATGTTCCATATTTTTGCAGGTGACATAAAATAAAGGCTCCAATAATTAATAAATTTCATTTATCAAATGAAAAGTTTTAAAAATTTTTAAGACTTTAAAACCACAGTGTGATCGCACATAAGAGCAAGTTCGTGCGACCCAGTCGTACATTTTATTTATTTTTACTGTCAGTATCTAATTCCGAGACGAAGTTCTTAAAGTGAACTATTTTGTTTTTAAACTCAGACTCAATGTCCTCGGAATTTTGTTTTATAAATTTTTCATAAGCCTTTTTAATTTCATCATCCGTCTTTGCCAAGAAATCTACCAACTATTCAAAAAGGAAAGGGAACTAATTTCTCGATAAGCAACATAACATATCCATTACAAATTTGAACTTTTGTTTTCCTTCTTCTGCACTTTCATTATCAAGACGCTTTTTCCTTTTTTGAATATGCTGATTTTCATCATTTTATTGTGGATATCGTGCAGAGCATCAGTTTTCTTATTTGCCTTCATCTCTTACTCGTCACAAATTTCTCTCTGTGAGATCAAAAATTCTAGATTTACTGCTGTGAAAAAGTGTCGTACGTGCTAGTTTTTATGTGCCCACAATGCAGCTGTACAGTTTTGGTATATTGTAAAATAAACACCAGCTTATTTTTCACTGTTTTTATTTCTGATATTTTTATTTTAATTAATAATAATTTTCGCGAAAGAAGTAAGCCCAAAAAGCTTCAGTATTTTTTTCCGGCACTTTTTTTCTTCATACAGATTGAAACGTCAAAAGTGCTGCACGTGAAAAGTTAAATGTTGGTCAACTCTTGCAGCACCGACTGCAGTTGCGTTGTGTTATATTGAATTTGTGCTTTACCAAAGAAATTCCCAAAATTTGAGTCCAATGTCTTGTGTGTTCACATGGAAATTAAAGCAAAGACTAGAACATTGAATGATGCCCGCGTTCTATTTGAATTTAGATAACGCGACGGGCAACTACGAGTTCTGACCGCACCGCCAACCCGCGTTCGGAATAAAAATTCTAACATAAATGTTTTAGATAGTGTTCATAATGTTCAACTTAATTACGTGGACATTTAAATGAAAATATGTTTTTTTTTTTGTGGGAATTAAAATGTCTTCCAAAAAGAATTTACAGTTTTATAATGCAGTACCTCATTTGGCTTTAATTAATCAATTTATTAAAATATTATTCAACAAGTTAAATTTCACCCGATTCGAATTGTTTTATTTTTGATACCAATAAATATCTTTGTAAAGTTTCAAAGCTTGTCACGCCTCTTTTGTGTTCGAACGTCGCGTCGTTACAATACAGTTCCATTTAAACTCGACGAAGGTATTCGAATGGATAGAAGCGTAGTTCAAACACTCTTCAACTCTGCATAGTAACAAAAAATTTCTCAAAGTTATTTGTGTTCTGTTAGTTAATAATAACGAAATAACGAAATTGACTCACAATGATTGTCAAATTCAATTTATTTAAAAAAAAAAAATGAAGAAGCAATTTAAATAGACCCATTAAAAAAATTGTCTCAAGGGCCAGGTTGGGCAGGGTTGGGCCCCTAGGCAGATGTCTTTTTTGCCTTAGGGCTAATCCGGCTCTGCAAGCCGGATTAAGCTTTTAAACAACAGTACCTACCTACCTAAACCAAATATAAATAATATATAAGATGAATGACAAGTTAGCGAAGCGATAATTTGCAGTTTATTAGTTGTAATAGTTTTGAATTTGTCGTTATAACAATATTTTCTGTTTTTATTTTATTTTTTGCTTTGCTAAGTTAACATATGTAAAGCCCTTAAAAGAGCGGTAAAATCTAGTTAAAGTGAATGATTTATAGCTTTATAATTTTTTGTTTATTAGTCATTCAATATAAGTTTTTAACTTATTTCAAGGGGGTGCTTTGGTAATTTCATATTAATTTAAAAAAACATAGAAAACATTGCACGACAGAATTTAAAATTACCACAAACATATAATTAACGACTACATAACTGGAATAACAAGTTATTACAGCTTTCTGGGGGTGGGGGTGCATTGCTTACTTGATATTAACTTAGTAAATCAGCAAAAAAAAAACATAGAAGAAACATTGAACCGGCTATGACGATGAATCGACGGTTTTAACAACGTTTAACAGTTTTTTAAGACTGAAGCTAAGTAGGTACTTACAGATACTACAATATTGTCAGATCTGTCAGTGCTCCGACAATAGCTGCCAATGAGCTGAAATTAGCCAAATACCTTTCAATGAAAAATTGTCTGTTCACACGGTTGGCAGATCTTACAATTTCATTGCTGGAAATTCTCTGACAGTGACGTTTCTGAAAATATTGTCAGGGTGAAAATTGTCAGTTCACACGGTTGGTCGAACTTTTGACAGACATTGTCAGACAAATTAAAAGTTTTGTTCGTAGTGGTCAGTGCAAAAATTTTTGTGAAAATAATTTTTAATAAAACTGGAAAATATTGCAATTGCAATTATTTTAACGGCCTACGTGTTGGAAGACAGCGAGGAAAGGAATTGCCACAAAAAAAAACGAAGGATTGGGTGGCTTGTCGACAGGTGGGTAATTCAGCTTGCTTTTCTATTATCATAATTTGGTACGTATGTATAACAAATAACACGAATAATATATAAAAACTTAAAACAATTTCGATCTTGCGTCCGCACAGATGGATTTATTATATGACAATGAAGAAATTGTCAGCAATTGTCGGATGCTTTAAACAACGACATCTGACAATTTCAATTTCAAACGAGTCTGACAATGTCCTAATGTTTGATAATAATAAAAATTGTGTATTCAGACTATTGTCACATAACTGACAATTTTATTGTCAGATCGTTGTCAAACAATGGCTGACAATGACATTTCTGGCAATATTTTCACACAAAATTGTAAGTTCACACGATTGTAAGACATTTGGGACAATTTTTTTACTGACAGATCTGACAATCGTCTGTTCTTAGATTAAGGCCTTACGTGAGTTAATCTGACATACATGTACATACTTACAACTGAGGATTTTCAGGACAGCACCATGGTACTGTTAAATAATCCAATGTGCTCAACCCTTAATAAGTGTTATTTAATGGGACATGCCAGGTAAATCAAACATCGATAACCTTTTTCATATAATTTCCCTTCGCTTATATTTTCATTGAACTTATAATATCTATCTAGTTAAGTTTTACGTCATAATTATTTTGTCACAAAAACAATAAAACCTCACCATGTCTCGTTGTAACTCCTCGAAAAAAAAATAATAAATAAAAAGAAAATCCTACATCCATTGGTACCTATATTTCAATTAAAAACAGTCGACATTTATGATCAAACAACCAACCACACACTTCGAATATAGAAACACCCACCCCCAAGGGGTTAAGTATTATTATTAGTGTTTATAGTGATGTGTTCTACTTGAAGTTGTATTCTGATGATGAATCTTTACTTAATTAAATTAAAATGCAGGATACATATGAGTGTGCCCACTTCCCACTTCCCACTCCCCAGAGCAACAATTGCGTCAGAATAAAAAAAAAGAAAAAAGAATAGAATCGAATCAAGGGGTACACAACGCCTATAATATAGATACGCCCATTAGAAATATGTACAACATTGAATTGAATGTAAATAAAGTCGCAGGGAAAAGTAAATTAATAAACAAATCGTAAATATCAGTCCGGCTGTCGATATACCTACATATAAAATAAATCAAAAAATTACAAAATTATTTTTTTTTATTTCTCATCATTGTCAAATTTACTTTGACATTATTTGTAAAATTAACAGATACAAAATACACGTCAACAAGACATGAATCACTATAATCCTAAATAACGCGTAATAAAATAATTATTTCGATTTTGACATTCTTGTCTCCGGTGACAAATTTTGCAAAATTTTAGTGATTCCATCCAAAGCTCATTCATTGGATTCTTTAATTGGGGTGAATATTTTTAACATGAAAATTAAAACAGTGTAAAAATTTTAACAATAACAATTTTTTTTTGACACATCAACAATAGGTAGTTAACGCACCACTGAATAGGTAAAACTTGCACTTTTTGCACGTTTTTGACAGCAACGCCCCAAATGTCATTCAAATTCAATGTTGATAAAGGGTCATTCATTTTTCGGTTTCGATAAAATAAATAAAACACACACAGTTTGGACTTTGCCATTAAGTGTCAAGTGTCAATACCATTCAAATTACCGCCTCAGGAAGATTCGCAGCATGCGATTCTTTTGAGGTATCTAATTTTTAACCACTTTTTCGCACATTTCGGGCGGTATCTCGGCCAAAACTTGAGTAATGTTGGTTTTTAATGCGTCTTGAGTCTTTTGCGTAGCCTCACAGAAAAAATCTAACATTGACAAATCGCATGATCTTGGTGGCTCGTGTTGTGTGGCTTGTTGCCCCATCTTGTTGAAACCACATATCGTCCAAGTTATGATCTTCAATCGCCGGTTAAAAAAAAATCGGTTAATTGCAGCGAACGCCGCCAGGGAATCGATAAATTCAGATCATCAGCAACACTTGCACTTGCAGCAGCAATATTTTCAATTGAGCGTGCATTACGATGATGCACAGGCCTTACGACATCAGTAACGCTTCGACAAAATTTCGTCGATTGCTTGCGTAGTCGGTCGACTATAATCATCGTAATGCGCGAAAATTTTAACGCGTTGTTCGATTGTTAAGCGATCCATTATCGTAAATGGCAAACATTCAACTAATATTATGATACTTCAAATGACAGCTGAGTTTGACAGGTGTCAAATGCCAGCGCTACCAACTTGAAACCACGAAATGAATGACCCTATACATCCGGATTTAATTTTGAATCTGATGTATCGAGTGAATAATATGGCGGTAAATGTCAGCGGTGTTATTCGTTTAAGAAATTTTGTAAATTCACTTCAAAATAAAATTTCGTAACTTTACCGAGGCTGTTTGAACCGGATCTAGTGGAATAACCCTAATAGTTTAATAGTTTTTTTTTTAACTTTAAAGAGTTAAATTCATGAAAATATGGTCTGCGGTTGATGTGATTCTCACTCGTTCAAGGATATTTCTTTTTTTATTATGTTTTCATTTTAATTTTTCCTGTAAGACATCTTTCCATTTCCATTTAATCCTTTTCCTCAAATTCTATTCTTCAAAATATATAAGACAAACAAATTATAATTTTAAATGTTTCCTTTCTTTAGAGCGAGCAGAGTAAAACCAAACAATGGAATGAAGAATGGACAAAACAAAGAAAAATAATGTAAACTTATGAACTTGTTTCGGGTGAAAAAAGGCAAAATACCAAATATGTACATCCTGAATGAACATACAAAAAAAAAATCATATACTTAAAACTCTTAATGACACTGATGTCGGGTCAGTTGCAACTTGCAGCTGCATCAGAGTGGCAAAATGGCAAAGTGGCAGAGTTGCCCTGCGAGCATGTGCAAGCTTATTTTTGCTGTACAAAAGTTGTAAGGAAAACTCTTGACAATTGGGCTTGACAAGAGGACAAGAAGAAGAGGTGTATCATATGAAGCTTGCCTTAGCATTGCAGTTTTTTTTTCATGTTTTGTTTTCAACACCACCCCTAGAGGTATTGTTGCTTTTGTCACTTTAGAAATATTGTTTAGTATCTGTATGTGAACATCCTCTACCACAGAAAAGGTGGCGGCATTTATGTTTTTATGTTTTTTTTTCGTCCTCATCTTCCTTTGAACTTTTTACCGAGGTATAGTAAATTGTGTACCTCATACAAATGAGTGATCCTGAAAGGATTGATGATTTTTAAAATGATAATTTTGAATTAAGACTTTCTAAAATAGTAAATTGTTGTAGAGGTAGAAAAATTATGGGGGAAGATAAAGGGAAATAGTCAATTTTCAGACACAAAGAGAGACATATCATATATGTACATAAGTGCTAAGAACTCTACCGTTTGATGATGATAATGATGATTGATACGGGATGAAGCCTGATTTACAATGCGGCGTGAAAACTAGACGACAATTTAAGTTCATTTAAAAACTAAATATTGAATTTTAAAAAAATATTTCATATTCTTTTTTAATTCATTTTTTAAATTCCAAAAATTTGTATAAATAAAGTTTTTGAAACAATTTTAAGAAAAAAATAATTGGTAGGTTAGGTAGGTACACTTAAATCTTAATTTTGAAATATCGATTTTTTTTTAAATCTAATTTTATGTGCAATATTGTTTCAAGTTATCGGAACGTCTTTTTATTAGAAAATTTGATTTAAATATAAGAAATATACATAGAATTCATCGATTCCTTCCGGCATCCCATAGAAGCCAATGGCAATATTATGCATATACCGTAGGAGGAATTTCCGAGAAACCAATAAATACAAAAAAGGGGTGTGTAAAACTTTTTTCTTATTTTTTTCTGGTTCATCGGAACAAACCCTGAAAATTGCATTCAAATCATTAAAGCTATTTCCGAGAAACCAAGAAATAGGAAAAGTGGGCGTGGCAGTGGGCAGAATTTAAAGAATTGTTAAAATTTAAAGTACCAATGCTCGTATTTTGTAAGATTTTAATTTAGAGACTTTTCTTGAGATGACAAACAAGCAACAAAGTTTTGCCATAAAACCCCATATGTTCCTATATGCAAAAATAAGATACAAAATTTTCAAAATATTGATTATAAAACTTTTGCCACTCTTACCAAAAACAACAGTCTCACATTTTGCTATTAATTATGCAACTTGAAATAAAAGAGCAATAACATGCGACTTACTCGTGTATTTTATTTTTTATTGCATCAGCAGCGTTACTTTATCAAAATAAAAATATACAAATTCTGATTCCGGTTTATTCAGCAGGTTTTCCTCATAAAAATATGGAATTTAAAAAGGTAAAAGGTCCTAGCTGTATTGTGTTGTTTTTCAGAAGATATAATAAATATAAATATGTAAAAAAAACATGAAATCAATGGCCTCATTGGTAATGATGATGATCCTGATGATGATAATGATGATGATGCTGTATTGGTGTGGAATGGGACGAGGTACTTTGCGGTGGTGACATGGAATATTCGTTTTGTATACGCGCTGCTTTTTCATCGATTTTCTTACAAAAAGGATGACACTTTAAATACACATTAAAATATATGTAGACATATTTTAAGTAGGTTTATACATACGTACATATGTATGTAAGCATATTTATGTATATTCTCTGTGTGAGATTGTAAACTTGGGAAAAACTCATTTCTATTTTATTATACGTAACGTGTATATGACGATATGATATTTGGTTAACGTGGTCGACTGGTCGTGATAAGATTTCACTTTAATAAACTATACGAGCAATATAAGAATATTATTTTACTTTCAATACATATGTACATCGATATATATGTAGATACCTGTTAAGTAATTATTATTTTTTTTTATATTCGAATAATACAATAATTTGAGCTCGCTAGATTTTGATAATTTTAATTTAGGACCAAATGTAAAGCTACGATTTGACGGTGAACGTAAATGGTCAATGGGTTGAGTACTTGACGTGTGTCAGCAAAAATATCATCAATAAGCGTATACTCTGAGCGATCTCTGAAATGAGCGTGCTCTGCTCTGAAAGTTCAGATTTATTTAAAGAAACACGTTTCACCAGCTGTCACTTACCAAATTTGTGTTCAGCTATTCAACTCCTTCTGCTCTATCAATTTATTCTGAGCTCATAGAGCGCTCTGAACATGCTCAGAGCGAAAAAAAATAAACACAAAATTGGAGCTCTGAATGCTCTGAGCTGAAAAAGAAACACGATTTTTTTTTTTACAGTCCAGGCTCTGCACTGAACTATAAAAGAAAAACGCTGCTGCTCCCATCGATCTGTCTCTTCCAACTTTTCCAAAGAAAGGCATCACTTTCTCTCCAAAAAGTGGTAGAGCCGTCAAAAAAGTCGGAGGAGAAACTCCAATGTAAACATATGCTGTAACGTAGAGTGTTTCAATTCAACGCATGAAACAACATTGACGATCACACAAGTGACACCAGTCGGTCAATTTATTGCCCTAAAATCCGTTGACGTGTTATCTGTGTCATCGCATTTTATCCTTGGGTTGACATTTTAACTATTAAACTACAAAATCAGAATTTTTTTTAAATTGAGATAAAGGTCAACGCAGGCTGCAATGACCTGGTAAATAATTCTGGTGTGTCAATGATGAGATACAGTCAACGAGCTGACGAGCAGAGCATTCTGTAGATGTGTCCTGACTGCGTTGACATCAGAATGATTACACGGTCAACAAATTTTGACGTTAGAGTCAACGCTATGACCATTTCTGTTGACCGTCTAATAGTAAATTAGGGAATGGTATCTATATTAGGCGTGCAATTCCCGGTGGGAATTGCACGAAAAAACGACCACAGGGATTAGTGACAGCATGGACGTATATAATACGGCCATGAGTGACAGCATCACAGAAACAAAATGTAGTTTTCATAAAAACTATCGACAACAAGTATATAATTCACGCCGCGCCGCCGCCGCGCTTGTAACACAGTTTTTCTGTGTGCTTAAGTTAAGCCCGGAGAATTCTCTGGGTTTAGCTTAGCCCGTTGGGGATTAGTTGTTGTTGTGTTAAACATGGTGATTGTTTAGCACCGACGTTGTTTTTTTCCACCAATTCCCTCTGGACTTACAAAAAAACACGCCTAATGTTACTACACATTTAAACGTTTAATTTTCTCGTGCCTCCTGATTCTTTCTTGAACAGCATTGCCAAGAATTGTTTTTTTTTTATAAAATGATACGGGATTAATTGGCCATTTTTTTAGGAGAACGAAACGCTATTCTATAAATCGAATACTAATTATTATTAACACATTAGCAAACCTATTTCAAACCGAAATCAATCATGAATTATTTTTAATCAACGGAGTAAGAAATCTATTAACAATAAAAGCATCAAAACAAACAAGTAAATTCGTTTTAATTAGCTACTAATTAACGACTATGATTTAGATTAAAAGAAAATAAGCGCTAAAGTGACACATTTATGTATGTAATTTACAAGCTCAAATGAGAGAGTGTGTTTGTGCAAAAGTTTACACTTTGCACGAGTGTTTTTTGTATATTACTGCAGTCATTAAAGTAATAGGTTCATTAGAACAATGAACAGACTGACAATGTAAATATGTAATGCCGCGTGGAAATTCAAGGGGGTGTTTACACGATACAATATTCAACAATAAAATTAATATTAAAAACTAAAAATTAAAAATTAAAAATTAAAAATTAAAAATTAAAAATTAAAAATTAAAAATTAAAAATTAAAAATTAAAAATTAAAAATTAAAAATTAAAAATTAAAAATTAAAAATTAAAAATTAAAAATTAAAAATTAAAAATTAAAAATTAAAAATTAAAAATTAAAAATTAAAAATTAAAAATTAAAAATTAAAAATTAAAAATTAAAAATTAAAAATTAAAAATTAAAAATTAAAAATTAAAAATTAAAAATTAAAAATTAAAAATTAAAAATTAAAAATTAAAAATTAAAAATTAAAAATTAAAAATTAAAAATTAAAAATTAAAAATTAAAAATTAAAAATTAAAAATTAAAAACTAAAAATTTAAAATTTAAAAAATTTTAAAATTTTAAAATTAAAATAAAATAATAGACAAAATTTAAAAAAATAAACCTAAATTTGATTGAATATAAAATTAAGAAAATAAAACTAAATAAAATCAGAGGGAAGAAATAAATCTATTATTAATAAAATTACTTAATAATATAGGAAAAAAACATATTTTGTTTGAAAAGCTTTCATACTTCAAAAAAAAAACTTACAAAGCCAAAGAGAAGAAAATGCCGCGTCGCTTTAAAATACATTCTTTCTTAGAAAAATGCGCAAAAAATAAATCAGAAAACAAAGCTTACCGTAAGGATTGAGGACCAACAAAAAACAACCAAAACAACAACAAACGGCACAAATCTCATGCGGTCATTATTTCAAAAGCCTTATTCCATTTTTATTAATCCTGTCTGAAGAAAATCATTTACGATTCTTAAAATCTCACACAAATAAAGCTATAATTATAATTTTGAATTGTTGGAAAAACACTTGTTATTTTTTTTATTTCTGTGTTATTCATTTTTGTAAGCAGATATGAGTTTATTTAAGGACGATGTTAACGGGCCAATTTGTGCCCATAATATGAATGAATGAATTATGGTTGAGATATCTTCTTGGAATGATTTCACATAAACAAAAATGATTCCAGGATGATGTTGCGTATGAAATGAGTAGTTGTTTTTTTGTATTTACTTGGGTGGGGATTTTTTGTTTTCACATAACAAGAATTGTCGAAATAACAATGAATGAATTAATATATTGCATTATTTTTTGTTAATGTATTTAAATTCGTCATCGGAAAAGACACACGTAGAGTTGAATTCATATTATTATATAGTGACCTACACTTCCGCTCCTAAAATTATACTTAAATTTATTTTATTTATTTTTTAATTTTGCGCACTGTGAAAGAATGAATTAAGGATAGTCGAACCCATTTTTGTGTTGGGATATAGTTTTCATTTTTGTATATAAATTTTTTTTTTGAATGGGAATTAGTCAGGGCGGCGGCATCTCGATGAAGATTTTTTGTTGTCAGCTCTAAGGCTAAGTTAGTCTTACGCACACACACACACATAAACACTCACACTTTTTGGGAACAAACACAGCACGAAGTTAGACGACGAAATTTTTTAATGAGATCAGAGCAAATCGCTCATCACTTCTCGAACATTAAAACTTATATTCAAAAAATATATACTGCCCAAAAGTATGTTATACTTTTTAATTTGTACAAAACCTTCAAATAGACTACATATGCTCTTGTTTTCTTAAAAAAAAATTATTTCGTTCAAAAGGATACAAATGTCGCGCCATATCATTAACTCATTCACAACAACAACAAAAATATTATGAGAGAATTATAAAAGGACATCATGATCTCGTCATCATTATTATAATTTTTATTTTATTTTGATATTTTAAAACAACAAATAATTAGATAAGTCGGCTTTTTGCCTTTTATTATATACAAACAAAATCACATATTTAAAAACAGTATTCTTTATTTGTACCTTCGTGGTCGTCGTTGTTATCGTGGTCAGAAGAATTAGAACAAATAGAAGATCTACCGTACCGACTCATAGCGCAGAAAAGACTACAAGCTTATGGAATTTCATAAAATGCTCTAAGCACAACATCCCATATTTGTTTTTTTCTTTTTTTTTATTGCAGGACTCTCGGAGTAAACTTTGATGAGAGTAATGGCATCAGCGGTGGGTGGTGGCGATGACGAGAGTGGTTTCTTTTATTTCTTTTATTATTCGATGTTGACGTCGTTTTGGAAATAAAGGATGGGGTTGTTTAAACTTTTTTTTTAGTATTTATATTTGTGTTGGAATTTTTTTATTTGAGTTCAATTTTGTATTTATTTATACATATAGTATTTCTGTGAATAAATTTATTTTTACTGAATTGATTACTTTATATGAAAGGGAGTTGTAAGTGAAGGAGTGTGACCATCCGATAAATATTTTTGTTTTTCTTTTTTTCTGTGATACATACAATTTTATCTCAATTGGACAAAATACCTTTAAAAATGTTTCCATAAGACATTGTTACCACTGCGACATAGTTGGGGCCTAGGCAAATATTCATATTTTAAAATCCCACTAAATCCCAAAAGACTCAAAAAATTCAAAAGATGTTTATTAATTACCGAGCAGGTATAGCCGTAATCCCCAAGAAAAATACTACGATTTGAAATACTTGACTCAATTGTAGATTTTCAGTTTCTTCTTGGGATTTTCGGTTTCCTCTTAGGATTTTCGGATTTTCAGAATATTCTTGAAGTCCTTTTTGCCAAACAGTTTTTTATTTTTTTTTTCAGCTTAATCAGGATATCTATTGGGGATTTTTGGTGTGAGCATTAAAAATTTAAGCCTAGAAAAGTTTTTATTTTTTAATAATTTTCTCCTGTCGATTTTGTCTTTGAAAGATTTTTATGGAATATTTAAATTCCCAGAAATACTAAATAAGTTTTATTTTGAGAGATGTTTTTTTTTTATTCCCTTCCCCCTTTTTTGTAATTCATTTTAAATGTTTATTATTCCGTTCAAACAAAAGGATGGTCACCTTGGACATATATGACAGCAAACACACCCAAAAATTGGTAACGATTCTGTGCAATATGGAAATTTTACTCTCTTTCTCTATTATTGTCCTGGGTCTTTTTCTATGTTCTCTTAGCTTTTTAAAGGAGTATAAGGTTCTTAAATTAGTGAGGATTTTGTGTATTCTTCACAGATGATTTAAATTTTTTTTTAATGTAGTTGTGTTTTTTTCAAACCAAGTCTCCCCTAAACTGAAGAAAAGTCTCATAAAATCACACTTTCAAGGTTTAAGATGACGATGACGACGGCGACGTTGCCTTGGACATTATAATTATTAATAATAATGTTAATTATTATTAAATGGATGACGAGTGTGTGAAAATTTTTGTTTAACACTTTATTGGCTTTTATGAAATATGTATCCTGATGAAAACTCAATTGAATTACAATATACCCTATTTTTAGAAATTACACGCAGGCTAAAATTAATAATGTTGTATGATAAAAAAAAATGTAATTAATAACTGTACTGAAAAAAAAGGGTAACAAAATTTTTTATTTAACCAATTATTCGCAGATATACCCTATAAACAAAAAGAGAAGAAATACAGTACCATAGCAACTTTTTTCTTAAGCTCAAAAGGGTCCAAAAAAAAGCTAATAGTCTGAGAGCTTTATATAAAAAGGTAGGAAAGTTTAAAAAAAAATTTAGTAACCTAGATTTGAGACCAATTTTATATTTTTATTATTAGGATCTTGAATTATGTTACAATCTTAAATTAATTAACTATCTATATTTTTTTATTTAAATAAATACAAATGGAATGTTTATTTGTATATATGAGGTTTATAGACTTGTTCCTAATTAGCAACGAGATTCCTTTGAAAGTAATTTTGAGTTAAGTCCGCTCACAAGTATAAGCCCACTTTCATCATATTTTAATTTCTTCTTATTGAACGTCCCCTAAATGAAAGTTCAAACTTTGATTATAAGCTTTCTTCAATTTAAAGCATGACACGTGTATCTTTCCCGCCCACTTTTCTGATATTAGAATTTTATCCTTGTATAACGTCCCTTTCAGAATATAGAAAGCTAAAAAAAGTTATTCCCGCTTGGCTTACATACCCAAATATTTGAAATTAAAATCTTTTGAACCTTAAGCATAACATATGTAACTTTAGTTTTATTTTTTTTAAGTGCACCTATCCCACACCCTATTTTTATACCTGCGATATACATATATATACATATGTAGGTACTATTACTATATGGCAAGTTATGAATTCGTAAAAAAAAATCGTAGGTACTCGAGATTTTGATCAAAGTTGACATTACGATGATAGCGAAGTCGAAAAAAGTGGGTCTCGCAATTCTGTCTGTCTGTCTGTTCGGCTGGAGCCTAAACGAGTGGGTCGATTTTCTTTAAACTTGGTACCTAGAGTTTTTAAGCATTTTTTTAGACCAAAATAACGGTACCTACCGTACAATCTTTATTACCAAATTATGAAAATCTAATTTTTCTCAAAAACGCGCCCACAACTTAAAAAAAAAATCAGATCAAATTTTTTATAGAAAATGTTTGCAATAATTTTAAAAATATTGTGTACCAAAATTTTCAAAATTTTTTTTTGGACTTGGTTGATTGTCATTAATCTAATTTCAAAATTATTTTTTGAAAATTCGATATTTCGAAAATGGGTAGATGTTTTTTTTTTAAAACTAATTTTTTAAATTCGCATTAATAAGTACCTACTAAAAATTGGCGTACCAATTTTTTTCTTAAAAATATATTTAAAATTTTATATGTAAAAAAATAAATTTTTAAAGAACCGCTTCATCGATTTTTAATTTTTTTTTTTCATAAATTCAGATTTGTGTAAGAAATCACTTGGTGTACATTGCGTTGTGTCGAATCAATTGCAGATTTTCTGAAACGAGTAGGTATATACATTTAAACACATAAAGTAATTTTTTGAAGTTGAAATTTTGCAGTTTGACAAAAATGTTTAATAGGTGGCAGGGTTCAGCTTGTACCAAGTATTAGAAAATTAAAAAAAAAAAACTAGCCCCGCCTAAGATTTTTCAAACAACACACATTAAAACTTGCTTGAGATATAACTATTTATCTCATTCAAAAATACCCTAAGGATCCGTTTTCTGTTGCACCCTTAAAAAGGTCAAATCTCGCCGAACTACATATTATGGGTAGGGAATTAAATTTTGTTAATTAATTTACAAACATCAAAATCATAATACCTTAACTACAAAATACGTCATAATCATGAGTACGTAGGTATATACCTAAAATTATATACTTAACTTTTAATTTCTAAATGTTGTCATTTACTTTATTTATTTCAATTTTCATTTTCACACCACGCCCAATGTGTTGTGTTGTGTTTTTTTTTTTTTTTTTTAATTCTTCAATAGACCCTTCGGGATTTGAGCCAAGTCATTCCCGCCGGCCGCAAAAGGAACAAAAATGCAATAAACAAAATTTTTTTTAAGCTTTTCGTCTAATTAGCTTTTGAATTGAGTTGATACACCCCTTAACGTATAGTTGAAGTACCCGAGGTAATTTAATAAATTTCATTTCTTTTTCGACGTTTGAAAAATTTAAAGAATAATTTTAAATACTGAATTGAAGTTATAAACTATCTGCCGAAATTTATTAAAATTGAAAGGAATCTTCTTAATTTGCTATTTATCTTTTAATGGACTAAAAAGTATAATTGAAATGCAACCATATCATATTCCTATCCTCTCCTCGCCCACGCCTTGGATTTCTAAAGTTGCAGTAATCGCATTATATGACTTAGGACATCTATTTACAATAAATCCCGAAGAAATAAACTATTAATGCAAGTTAGGGTTAGCCAGGATCATTATTGCAAGCTATACGGGCCATCTGGGCAACAAGAAGAGTATATAGAACAGTTTTCCCAACATGATCTCGGAAATCTCAGCAATCTTAGTTAAATGAATCTGACTCCTCAGCAAAATTTCTCAGATTTGCTGTCAAAACTCCGAGGATTTTTAACATACAAAATCAAAAAATCGGAGTTGGCTTTTAAGTTTCTAATATAAATTGGGGTAAAACCTGACTCAACGTAGATAGCATACTTTGGAGTGGAATTCGGTAAACGAAATAAATGTTTGAAGAAAAACCTTTGAATCAATTGAAATTCTTCGAAATACTTATAACCGAAAGCTTTGAAACATACAGTAATTTATGGTAGCTTCAAAAATCCTGTATTTGGACCCTAAGGCTGAACACATACTGGAACTACAAGCAGAGCAGTGATACGAGAGGAGAGCAGAGCTACGAAAACAAACAAATGTTTTTTTTATGAAAGCTCGCACACTGAGGAGTTTAGCAGCGAGAAATCAGCGAGATAGCAGCGCTACTATAAACGAGGTGAGCGAAGCGTTCCAAAAAAGAAAAGTTTCATGAAGAAAATTATTATACATAGAAATTAAAGGGATATTTTAACGTAAATTAGTTTAAATAATTAAAAAAAAATATATTTAAATTAAAAAAATTTAATGGGTTTGGGTTAAAAATGCATAATTTTCAAGAGCTTAAAATTTATTTTCTTCAATATTAGACCTTTCGGCAAAAGTTCTGTCCCGATGAATTTTTTATAATTAAAATTTTGTATTAAAAAAAAATAGATGTATACAACATCTTCCATTTTAAACAGCTCCTATTTAGGTCGCAAAAATTGAAAATTTGAGGTATTCTTTTTTGCCGATTGTCCCATTTCCTCAAAATAGTAACATAGTAACTCGGGCTTATCAGGCAATAACTACCTACATATAAAACAATTCTTGACTTCGTGGAAGCTCAATGGTACGGCATTGGTACAAATTTGTTTTCTCCGCTATTTTATCAAAGCAGAAGTTTCGAAATTCTGTGAAGAAAATTATTCAGAAGAATTAATTAGTTGTGTTTCTGTGAAAAAGGTTTATGTTGGACAGTAATTCGATAATATTAATAAAATCTTCCCTGTCTCAAAGTTCTGTATATGTATGTAGATATATGGTGAAATTTCCTGTGTCCATGCCTAACTTTTATTCAAGGCATGGACACTGCCACTTCTGTTGTTTTTTTTTTTTAATAAGTACCTATTTTAAGCGAAGAACTTTCAAAAAGATAGGAATACATCTGGTTTAGTTTTAAATTTTATAATCGACTATCAAATCAACGCTTCAGTATGTGATGCCTACTCTACCTCTAAGGCAAACATGGATGACGATGGTGTCAAATCGTGTTTTCTGTCGAATTCCTATAGAGTTGTATTTTATGAATGGTCAAGTTAACGTAGTAACATTCCCGGACCGAAAATTCTTGATTAGGTGGATAATTTGCCGTTAATTGAGTTATGATAATTTCGAATTTGATAATAACAAAGTTTTCTATGTTTGTTTTCCTTATTTCTCTGCTCAATTCGTTTGAAGTTAACAATCCATCAAAAAGCGGTAAAAACTTGTTAAAGTGATAAATTAATGCTTATAATTTACCGTTAGGTAATCCTTTATTAGAATTGTGAACATTTTAAATTTTTCACGCGATGTTTTTGCTAAATTTGTATTAAGTTAGCAAAGCACCGCCTCAAAAAGAGGTTAAAAGATGTGTCGTAGTGAATGGTTTATTTCTAAATAATTTGCAGACCTAAGACCTAAAGTCTTTATTAGTTATGAATATTTGATTTATTCTTGCGATGTTTGTACTGAGTTCATATGAAATTAGCAAATTGTTATTTTGAAATATTTATTGCATTATAATTCATCGAGTCGTTGATAAATTGTGACAATAACAATTCTGCCGAGCAATATTTTGTATGGTTTTTTTTTAGTTTTTTGCTAAATTTTTATGAAGTTAGGAATTTAGGTTGCATTATATTGCATTCATTGGTCTTTGATTAATTGTTATAACAATAATTATGCCGTGCAATGTATTCTATGTTATTGCTTTTTAGTTTTTTGCTAAATTCATTTGAAGTGAACAACTAGCTAACAGGAAACATATTCAGCAATAAACTATTCACTATAACGTTTGTATACCGCTATTTCGAGGGAGTGCTTCGATAACTTGATAGAAACTTGAAAAAAAAGCAGAAAACTTTTATCAGCAAGTATGAAACTAACACAACTTATTATACTAACGCCAAATTACACAACTAACCAATATTCGATCCGGAAATGTTACTTCTCTAGCTTGGCCTTTCATAAAAGAATACCGATTTTGTAAAAAAAAAAAAAAAACTACAGAAATTCTTTTATAAAATATTTAATCAAGATCGATTGATGAAAGAAAAGAAAGCTGGGAGTAAATTGAAAAAAATCAATCTAATCCTTTGTTGAGTAAATATCTTTCTAAACACAATAACAAAAAAAAAAAAAAAACTTACTAAAAAATTTGAAACGGGGCTTACAAGAACTTTTCCGGTGAATAGCGATTTTGAACACATCAAGGACACATATAAAAACATTCTTAATTTGTAAAAAATTTTAATAAACATATTGAATAAAAAAAATGAAGTTATGTTGTTTTACTCACCACATCACTGTAGGAACAAAAACTGCCATATCCAAGGACTTAATGTATTTAAACATTGTTTTGACATCACTTTCAATTTTGTTTGTATTATTATTTGCATTTATTTTTTGAGAATAATAGAATTAAAGATTCACTTCCTAAATATTCACAACGCGCATTCACCGCTGCACATTTGCAGATATTTATTATTATTATTATTTTTTTTGCAAATCAATTTTTCACAAAAATTCTCAGCTCTGACTAATTCTCAACAACAACACACATTTTGCCCATCAATGACTAAAAACAGTAAAGAGAATTTTAATTAATTATAACCTAACAAAAAAAAAGTTTCCTGAGACATAAATACACTTAGGTTTTACCTACATTTATCTATGCGCCATATACAACAACACACATATTGTAAATAAAATTTGACGTATTTTTAAATTCGAAATTACAGAAAAAGTGTATTTAAAAAGACAGCACACGCTCGATTATTTTTAAAACAATCCACTCCACCACCAATATATGTAAGTTTTTGCGTTAAACAATTAAAGGTATATTGATTTTTGAACAAAAAAAAAAACAAAAAAAATGTTCTTTTATATTGTTTCAAAAATGAGATGTCGTGAGTGTGAGTTTTTGAAAATTGAAAAAAAAAAAATAAAATTACAATTTTTTTTTTTTGTTTGATTTTCCCGGATTTTTGTGCTATGATTAATTTAGAATAACTTCGCACATAAATCATTAATTTATTATTTTTTTTTCAAAACTATAACGAGAAAGTCAGAATTTTGTTCATTTTGTTAAAGTTATGTTTTTTGTTCTTTTGTTTTTTTATTTAAAAATTTTAACTTCCGCTGATGACGAACGAAAAAAAACACAAAGATTCGTAAAGTCAATAAATTAAATTTAAGTTTAAATAACAATTTAAAATTATAAAAGAAAATACAAACAGAAAAAATTATGCAAAAAATTCAAAGGTGGTTTTGTTTTTGTTAAGGTTTTAGAATTTTTTTTGACAATTACCAAATTGTCAAACTTTTTCTACGTGCTATGCTGTCACAGGATTTTGTTGGCCCCCGTTTTCTCGACATTCGAAAATAATTGAGCGACGAAAAACCGGTGAGATCTGATACCGTGATGATATTGCCCGAACTTTCTCATCAGCCAGTCAAAAAAAAATCAGATCTATGAACAATTAAACACAGAGAAGAGAGAGAAAGAGGGGGAGAGAAAGCATTAATATGTAGCTTTTACTTACAGTGGAACGACAATTCAAAAATATATGGACTGAGTTTTTGCTTTGCTTGTAAAGAGCAAGTATATATTAAATTTGGGATCGGATCAAAATTAAATTTCCTGGGTTTTTATTTTGATATTCTGTATGTTCAAAATTCTGTGTTTTTAAATCCAAATTTATGTATTTTTCTAAAAGAATGCTTTACGTGCAAAATTCTGTCTCGTACAAATTCTATATTATAACAAAAATGTGTTTTTTTTTTGAAAATTGAAAAACAAGACTGTTAAGTTATTTTAAAGAAAGGTTTCTTTAAAAAAAACTGAAAAAATGTTTTGTTAGAAAAAAAATCAGACTAAAAACTTTAAAAACATCAAACAAAAACAATTTTCAAATTTTTCACTGTAAAAGAACTATCCGTTGAAAAAAAGCAACAACCCGTGGCACTTTTTGGTATTTTTTTTTCTTTTTCTTGAATGACTTTTGCTTTTTCTGTACATCACATCATCAATTGAATTAATCATGGAACCTATATTGAGTTGAATTTTACTTGATCTTTTTGTAAATTTTAATTTAAATTCAAAGAATTTTTTGTTTAATGTTTTTATGGAAAATCAATCAAAAAAAAAAACCAAACAAATTTCGAATCACTAACAAATTTGTATTCAACAATTTTTAGAGAACACATTTATAGAGAAGAAGACACACTAAGTCAGAGAGAGAGAAAAGCAGCCTTCTCTCTGAAAAAAAGAGAAAATTCAACTAAAAATAGATCGTTTAACATTTCGGGGGAAAATGAGAACGAGTAAGTTACTCTGTACGCGAGTTCAGGTCAAAAACACAGAAACTCAAAAACGATAATAATTTACCCAGAGTTCGATATCCGTATTTTTTTTTTTTTTTTTTTTTTTTTTTTATATTAGAGAAGAAGAAACAACAACTTAAAATGAATAATATTGAATAAGAGGTCGTTTGCTCTCAGGAAATTACTATGCATTCATTCAATAAAAATTTAAAAGAAAAATTACTTGAAAAATATGCAGCTACATATTATATACAAAAAAAAACACATGGGATGTTTTCTTGGTTTTGTATTTTTTGTTTTTTTGGAATGTTAATGGTTATTGTTTGTATTTATTCATTTTCAAAAGAAAAAAACATGTGATGGTGTAGCGTCGTCGTCTATTGAATGTTTTTGATCATCGATTTGATTGAAAGAAGAATATTTTCGATTTACAAAAAAAACAAAAGAAATCATATAAAATGTTTGTGTTTTTTTGATGGTTTGCTTTTATTCAGAATCATAAATTTATATGGTTATTTTTAAAATTCCACTTAAATAGGAGTGTTGTAATTGTAATAGATTTTAAGTGGAAGACGGCATAATTATGTTAGTATATGTAACTATGTAAGTAAAGGGTGTTTTTTTTAAGAAGCGGAGAACTTTATTAGATGGAAATAAAACACAAAAAAGTGTTTTTAATATCCATAAAATTGGCTTTATTTGACCGATAACTTTATGACATTAATGATTTAATAGGATATGTGCCCTACGTAATTTAAAATTCTTAAAAACGTTGCCCTAACCTCAAAACAACCGCGAATTATCAAATCACAGAAAACAGTGTTGCCAATTTAATGATCTCCGCTTTAAAAAAAACACAACCACCCTTTACTTGTTAAGATTAATATTATTTATGTATATAAAAAATGTTTTTAAAACTAATAGCCCTCAGAAAACTAGACAAAACAAAATGCTCAAATTTAAAAAAAAAATCATTTGAATTATTATTCAAAATAGCTTTTAACAGTCATTAGCCAACAAACATTTTGGCGTTTCGTCCCGGCGATCTCACTTTATTATTATTTTTAAATATGTACATATCTCGAAAACTATCGTTTTTTTTTGTGTGCAAATATTAAACATAAAAAATGTGCGAGATTTTGATAAAAACGATAATTTTCAAAAAACCTCAATTTTGAACTTTTTTGTGAGCTCTATCCTATGCTAAGTATGACAAAGAATAAATAACAAATTTTGGTGTATAGATTCATTTTGATGTTCTTATTAAACTGTATAAAAAATTGAATGCATATGAGTGGTGCTTAAAGTTTAACAAAGGTTTTTTTAAATAAATCTGAATTTTGACGTATATAGCTTTTGATGGTCTGAAGAAACTATAAAAAGATTCGTATAGATATGAGCTATAAGCGGTGCTTACAATTTTAAATATTGGATTAAAACCCCCCAAAATAGTTTTTCTTTTACCATCATGAAATTAAGCGAAATTCGGCTTTTTAAAAAGTCAATGTACCTATTAAAAATCTATTTTTAAAGTCCATTGTGAATTTATGACCTTGTGCTTAAATAAAAGTGAAAAAAAAATTTAAAAGTGAAAAAAACAAATTAAGAAAACTAAAAATCTAAACGCGAATATATTATGTAGAATTCACCATTTTATAAAATAACTATGTGTCTTTCATAAATTTATCTTCATAATATTTGTATTATCCCAACTTTATCGTTCAAAACTTTTATTTTCAGATCTAAAATGGGATCTCATGAAAAACAAGTTTCTCATAAAATTATTTATTTGAATGTATAGTGAAAGCTCTACTTGCGGACAGCTCCAATAATTGCCGGATAATTGCCTTAAACGGACACAATATCTTCGGGAACAAACTTCTTTTTCTAATTTCTCATACAAATTAATTTCCTTATTTCCTTATCATTTAACAAAAATTGCAGCGTTTAAATGGATGCTGCAATCCGAAAGAAACTCAAAATAGAATTGCGGATAAAAATTGCAGTCGTCTAAAAGCAGTCTTACATAAACGGACGCGGACATTTTTTCTTTCTCATTTTAGATAGAAAAGCTCCCTACGAGGACACATAATTTTGATTATTTTTTTATCAAAAAATGAAACGGAAAAAAACATAAGATCCATTCTCAGTATAGTTTCTGTTTTATTTTTAATACGTAAGCAAATCCATAAAAAATCTCTGATAACTCTATTAACCGGACAGAGCGATGTTTAGTGTTGAAAGATTATTATTAGGGAATTTTCCGAGTAACTAAGTTGGTGTAATTTTGAGTGTTTGGTTCCCTTTTCTCATCGTGTTCCCATATATTTTGAGTGATGTCATTTTTTAATAAATAATACAAACTTAATATTAAGTTTTAAAAAAAAGTTTTTCTATTAATTTCCTTTAACCGGACAGTTCTCATAACCGGACAAAATTTGGGGGACCCTGAGTGTCCGCTTATTAGAGATTTCACTGTATATGAAATGTATGTACATATGTCAAATAATTGGCGGGAGTCCCATAAATTTTATGATAAATGTTTGAAGGTATTCGGATACGGTTTCCATTCGAATCGCCTTAGCTTAAGTTTCAATCGATTTTTCTTAAGTTGTCAAAGTTTAAAAGCATTCTGTTCCACTGTTTAATTTCAATGTTTGTTATGTGATGCCTAAAAGTTATATAACATACAAATCCAGGCTTGGCTATGTATAATGAATGACCCGTTACACATTTTCTTTCATGTCAATAAAAATGCCAGTCGATGTGTAACGAGCAAACAAAAAACACACGTTTCGATTGTTTTTCGGTTCGATTTTTTTCCTTAAATCGTTAGCGTCGTCGTCGTTTCGCGTTTTTTTCGCTATTTTAGCCGGGCTGAAATGGCTTTTTCGGGTTTTTTGTAAAACCGCGTTTCTCTTTTTTTTTCTATTTTTCGTTTTTGTCTGATGAATTTATCTTTCTCGACACAAAAAAAATAAATAATATGCCCATTTTTTGGAGCTTTTGATTTGTTTCCGTCTTATAAATATTGATTTCGCGCCAAAAAACAATGTTTCGAATAAATATAATTCTAATGCTGTCAACAATCATTCCGGACTTAGGTTGGCTTTGCAAAGCATAATGTATATACACTTAACCATTTCTTCATGTCCTTGTATTACAGATTGTTGTTCGAGCTTTACAATTTTCAATAGAAAATCTATTCATCTCTATCCTCATGCTGGCATTAAGCTTTCAATGCACAAGCCTATGCAAATTCAACAAAATCATCACAATCATCATTTTCTACATCAACAACAAACACCACCCTCTCCGCCACCTGCATTTCCAACACCTCAATTACTACCATCAACTGGACATGGAGAAGTCCAAACTAACTCTTGGCATAAACATTTACACTTGGATTCAAAAACTGAAAACTCCGAGCAATCAGATGACGATTATTTGAAGATTAATAAATCATTGAGGTTAGATATTCAAGAGCAGGAGGAACAGCTAGAGCAGAAATTGGCAAATAATAATAATGAGCAGGAGCATGTTGTTTCTTCAACAACGCCAACAACAAAAACAACAACAACAACGCCAACAACAATAACAACAACAACAGAGTCACAAAACCAAGTAGAAGATGATGCTCAATATAAATTAATAAGTGAAATAGTTTCATTGGAATGTGTTGATTTTTTAAAATTGGAATTTTGCTTAAATGGCGGACGATGTTTTCTTTATCCAATTTTGAATCATAGTCTTTCGTCATGTGAATGTGCTGAAGGTTTTGTAGGAGAAAGATGTGAAGCTAAAAGCTATGGTAAGTGTTACCTGCCTTAAAGTTCTTTTGAAATAAATACATAAATATTAAACCAAAAAGGAAAAATCCCTCACTACTTTTTGTATTACGTGGTTATGCAATTAAGAAAAATCAATCATAACAAGAGTGAATATCAATTTTTAACGAATTAATGAATTTTTGTATAAGATTTTATTTTTTGCATTTTTTCTGTAAACTATAGGATAAAAAGGAAAAAGCTATAATAATTCTATTCCCGCCTAGTTAGCATTGATAAACACCATATCACTTAATATAGACAAGTTACATAGTGGATAGCCCTTGTGAAATGTCATCAATTTATTTTAAAACTAACCAATTTTGACAATACAAAGGTACCTCTGTTCGTTTAATTCCCAAAAAACTTTCAATTACCAACCAATTTTTAGTCCAAAATTCTGTCAAAGCTCTTATACAAAATAAATTGGTTGAAATTTACAGTTTCTGGGATGTAAACGAAAAGACGTAGCATAATTTGACAAAATGATTTGACACAAAAATAAAAAAATTTAATAGTTTGCGTATCAAGATCTTTAGGTGAATAATAATAAAAAAAATATTTTTTGTTTGATAAATTTGAAATTAATTTTCTCAATATCCTATGTATGTTTATTTTTTCAATTTTATTCTTTACAGAATTCATACCCCGGATACGTCCCCGATTAGTCTTAGCAAAGACTAAAGGTGGACCATTAATTTATGGATTAGCCTTCGTGGACATACTATTTCTTTTGTTTTTGTTTTGCAAAAATTATTATAGAGACTAAAAACGTATGTATTTAAAATTGATTATATTTATAATTTAAAATAATTCTTTTTATCATGCAAAGAAAAATTACCGGTATTTTTTTCTTTCTCGTGTAACTTTTTTTTTTTAATATATTTATTATAAACAATACGAGTATATTTAATAATTAAGATATAGGTACAAATTGAATTTTGTATTAAAACAATAAACAAATCAACGCGTTGTATTTGAAAGTATACATATCATTCTTCATTATCAATATTGACGTTTAAATGTTTTTTTTTTCTATTTATTTTATTAAAAAATTTTTTGTAACTAACTATTTGGCAAAAATCGTGTGTAAATTAAAAATATCGAACCGTAAATAACTTTTTTTTTTTCCTTTTTTGGTGTTTTTTTTTTCAAAGAAGAAAAAAGAATTAGATGAAAGCACTGACCAGTGGTGGATTTCATCGTGGAAGGGGAATGTTTGAACCCGGTATTCAAGCGAATATTTGTGTTTGTATAACTTTAATTAAAGCATATATGCGTTCTTTTGGCACAAACATTATGGACGAAATTAGAGAAATGCCAACTTATAAGAGTTTATGAAAATTTAAAGTAAGTGTGCATTAACGCCATTCGCGCAACTTAAAAAAAGAACTCAAGCTGCCCGAAGTATGCCCACCGGCGGAGTACCCTCGCCCTTCGGGGTCACATTATCACCACCGTTATAAGAACTAGACTACATGAATTTTAATTTATAGAAGTTATTATTACAGTTTTTGGCTATTAAGTGTGCGTGCATTAGCGTGCTTCGCACTTGTGTGTATTCATAACATTCTTATAAGTTTTCTTCCTATCGGGAATCTCCCGGGGAATTTTAGTTCCCACGGAATATTTCATTCCCAAGAAATATTTCTAGTTATCGTGAACTTCCCTCGAAATAAATTTTTCCCAGGGAAAAAACTACCAACATTGAAAAAACAAAATTATTTTCGGAGATCAATTTCGAATTGTGTGCAGTGTTATCAAAGGATCATAATTAAAAAAAAATAAATTTTAGTAGAAATTCCCTTTAAAATAAAACAAAATATCCCAAACAAATTCCTCATCCATGTGAAGAAAGAAGTATTGGGTGCGTTCATTTCAACTGAATTTTATAAAATTGCATAAAGTTGTCCTCTTCGATACCTTGCTAGGGTGCACAACAAACAAAATAATTGAATTTTTTCATGTTGCCAATTAGATTTTTCCATTTGAACGAGGTGTTAAATTTCGCAGAAGAACAAAATCCCTCCATCTGAAAACACTGTCCACACATCGTCAGGCTTAGTGCATGGCTGCGTTTTTTTTTTTGCTGAAGGTGGGTACCAAAGAGGAGTCGGCAAGGACCACGATGTAGGTCTTGCCCAGTCAACATTCTCGGAAGTATTGTCGAACTTCTTTAACATTTTCGAGGAAAAGCTTTGTCCAGAATAAATCAAAATTCAAACCGCAAAGAGCAAAGAAAGAAAAATTTATATTTTTTCGAAAAATATAAACTTCCAGGAGTGATCTTTTTCTTGGTTTTGCATTTTTCGTTTTTAGTTGCAAGAAGGTAATCCAAATGAAAATGCATTTCGGCCAAATTTTGCCAAATCTTCTTTTTCCCTGTAGGTATTAAATCCAGTCTTATATCTGTATTTTTTCCATAATACTGACCAGCAGTTCTATTTGGATTTGATTTGTTGAGTTCGTCCCATAATAAAATTAAAAAATTGTGTTTATTTATCAAAAAAGTTTCAATTTCTCCGTCTCGCCTTAATTTCTCCACCAAAATAAATGCGGAAAAATTCCAGAGAAATTACAACAAATTTCCCATGGAAATATTGTTCACGATAGCAATAAATTCCGAGGGGAATTTCGAACACCATTCACGATACGAATTTTTCGAACGTGGGAAATATTTCCCGGGAAATGTCGTTCGCGAGGGCCCAATAAATTATTGAAGGTTTGAATGAAACAACAACACTTGGGTGAGCTACCACCAAGATTTTTATACGCTGGAGTTATAGGTATATATTAATATGATGGTGCGAAAGGTTGGCAGCCTAACACAAAACTCCCTTATATAATGGGCCCTATCGCGAACGACATTTCCCGGGAAATATTTCCCACGTTCGAAAAATTCGTATCGTGAATGGTGTTCGAAATTCCCCTCGGAATTTATTGCTATCGTGAACAATATTTCCATGGGAAATTTGTTGTAATTTCTCTGGAATTTTTTCCCATTTATTTTGGTGGAGAAATTAAGGCGAGACGGAGGAATTGAAACTTTTTTGATAAATAAACACAATTTTTTAATTTTATTATGGGACGAACTCAACAAATCAAATCAAAATAGAACCAGTATTATGGAAAAGAATACTATAGAGACTGGATTTACTACCTACAGGGTAAATAAGATTTGGCAAAATTTGGCCGAAATGCATCTTCATTTTGATTACCTTCTTGCAGCAAAAAATGAAAAATGCAAAACCAATAAAAAGATCACTCAGTTTATATTTTTCGAAAAAATATAAATTTTTCTTTCTTTGCTCTTCCGCGGTTTGAATTTTGATCTATTCTGGACAAAGCTTTTCCTCGAAAATGTTAAGGAAGTTCGACAAAACTTCACAGAATGTTGACTGGGCAAGACCTCCATCGTGGTCCTTGCCGACTCCTCTTTGGTACCCACCTTCAGCAAAAAAAACGCAGACATGCACTAAGCCTGACGATGTGTGGACACTGGACAGTGTTTTCAGATAGAGGAATTTTGTTCTTCTGCGAAATTTAACACCTCGTTCAAACGGAAAAATATATAATTGGCAACATGAAAAATTCAATTATTTTGTTTGTTGTACCTTAGCAAGGTATCGAAGAGGACAATTTTATGCAATTTTATACAATTCAGTTGAAATGATCGCACCCAATATTTCTTTCTTCACATGGATGGGGAATTTGTTAGGGATATTTTGTTTTATTGTAAAGGGAATTTCAGCTTAAATTTAATTTTTTTTAATTATGATCCTCTGATAACACTGTACACAATTCGAAATTGATCTCCGAAAATAATTTTGTCTTTTGAATGTTGGTAGTTCTTTCCCTGGGAAAAATTTATTCTGAGGGAAGTTCACGATAACTAGAAATATTTCTTGGGAATGAAACTTTCCGTGGGAACTAAAATTCCCCGGGAGATTCCCGATAGGGCCCAATAAATTATTGTTGATAATGTTTCTCTAGTCAAAAATAAAATACAAATATACAAAAAAAAAAAAATTACATCTATGTATATTGAGATTAGATTTTTTTCTTTTGGCAAAATTAAAGCGTTCTATTCATCATCTACTGGGAAGTATTGAAAAGTACTTTGCAAGGCCCAAGGGTACACACCTATTAGTACCTATAGTAACTAAGAAACTAATTATTGAGGAAGCAACTATTGGAAAGTTGTGAATATTTTAGGCTGGAGTTTACAAAATTCATCAAACAGGTAAGTATCTCCTCTTAGTATTCAAAAACTGGTACTGCTTTAAAAAAAAAAGTAGGTATAGTTAAAATGAAGTTTTTTTGTATTGCTTTAAAACTTGCTAACCGCTACGTTCATATGTTCATTGAAATAAAAACACAAAAAACAAAATACTCGCTTATGTTCTGCGTTTCGAATGAAATCGAAATTCGATTTTGTTCTACAATTCGATCACTTTCGAAAATTTCGCAAATCTTAAAAACAAAAAATATTGAAAAAATAAAACACAAACAATTTTTTTTGGACACAAATTTATTTAATACCTTTTTTTTATTTAAGTTTTTTTTTTGTGAACAATTTTATAATTTTTTCATATAAAGATATTCATTTTTATATTTAGTTCATATTACATTTATATACGTATTTTATTTATAAATTAATTATCATGAAATAGTTTTATTCATTCATTACACGCAACCATCAATAGAGCAATATAAATATTTTTTTTTAAAGATTTACAACAAATATGTTTGTATCCCTTTATTTGATTGAAATGCCTGTTTTAGTTATTTTTTTGTTAACCAAGAAATCTTGACGTGTTTAAACATATTATATTCTTAGGGTGATTTGCATAAGATACGACAAAATCGTCGAGGGTCTCTCTATAATTTTCTATGAATATTTAATTGATAGTACACTGTTAGATTAGCGAAATTGACCAGACTGTTAATGTTTTCTTCATTTATCAGGAAAAATGACATTTTTTATTTGTGTTTATTTTTGTTGTTTCTTTCATTACAACATGGCTTTGGGGGATTTTGTTTTGATGTCTTTCGTTTCGCATCAGCAGAGTACTATGTATAGTCTATAGGAGGCATTCAGAATAATCAGCCTTATCACGAATTCCATCGTTATCGGAAACTTCTAACGAATTCCGAAAAAAACTATCACAATTCCAACGTAGGGGAAAATCTCATACAAATTTACATTACGATCGTATTCGGTGATAGATTTTTTTTGGGATTCGGAAAAGTTTCCGATTACGATGAAATTCATGAAAGGGCTTATACTACATTTCCAACATCACAAAACCAAGGTTAAGGACCAGTTTTGTTTACAGCGGTTTAAATTTATGTAATATAACTTTCACAATTCAATTCAAAAGAAAACAAACTTTATTTTTGAATTTTTTTTTTCAAGCTTTAATTTGAAAAAACACAGGAGTGAATTGGGTAAGGCGATAGTTAATTGTCAATTTTTTGATTGAAGCTTTGACGATAGCGATAGCTGTTTCTATTCTATCCATACAATACTTGGTTACTTGGTTTACAATAATTGGAATGTAGAACGAATATGGGCGATCGTAGATTTCTTTTATTAATTTATTTAAGGTTGTCTGCTGTTGTGGAAACAGTTATTTTACGTTTGTTTATGAATCGGAGAAAATCTATCCCAAGAAAGGCAAATTGATAAATAACATAACATGGACATTTTTGTCATAACTTGTGCAAATATCCCAGCTATGATATCCAAATTCTGGTTCGGGTTTTTTTATTTTTTTTTTATTTTAATGAAAACAAGTTAACCAAAATATTTTTCTAGAAATAGCAATAACTAACTGAATAATTGTAAGAAAATTATACTAGGTTAATTATTTGTAGAGTGGTTCTATGAAAAATTGCAGCCTAATCATGCTCTTGTTAAGAATATAGTATAATTTTAATTTAGAATCAATATTCTGGATACAAACAATCACTTATTACATATTACACACAAATAAAATCCTGGCATGAATTTAAAAACGAAGATATCTAAACTTAGAAAAATTTAGTGAATTCGGACAATCATATAAAAAGCCCAAAACCCTACAGTGACCTTTTTTATAATTTTTTATATGTAATTGAATCTTTTCAAAATTGTATTTCTTCATAAAAATTGAGACTTTGTTTTTATTTTTTTATGAGTAGCATCTAGTATTTGACTTTGATTTCGCGGCATTCTAATAGTATCGCGCTAATCTGACGAATATAATTGAATATACATAACAAACTAGGATTAATCAACTTCATCTAAATGAGAATGCGTATATTTTAATAGAGGAAGTCACGATCCGTTGCAACAGTCTTAGTAAAATGTGGAAATTTTCTATAGTAACGCAAAATTTTACAAAACGAATAACAGCTGATATTAAGAATGAAATTTGGCGTGTTATTCAACACCCCAATGCAAATTTTACTCTGTCTTATATTTTTTTGTTGCAATGGGGTAGGGGTATAATAAAAGTGTTGCTGCAAGATTTTAATCAGTACCTATATTTTGTTGTTGATGTGTGTGTTACACTTTCCCAAAGATACTAGATCAGTTGCTCAAGAATGTGAATACCGCTAATATAATTTACATATGTATACATATATCGAATTCGCGCGAGTAAAATTAGCTGACAGCGAAATCAGTCTCATTCGGAAGCGGAACTTTCCTCAGGATAAAAACAAAAAAAATTTTCTTTGAGAAACAAATTATCACAGAATAACATTTTCAATATCAACGGTTAAAGTGCAGAACCTCATAAGTCTAAAAATTCAACTAAAATTTTATTATTGTTCTGAAAATTTTACAGAATAAGGCAGAAATACTATAGAACGTCATACAAAATTTGGCAGGTTTCCCTGAAAAACATTCGAAAACGACTTAAGTGGTTCTGTACTTTAACCGTTGATATATATGAAACTTCGAGTTAAAGTAAAAAAAAAACATTCTTTAGGAAAAATTAATGAAAAAAAAAACATACACACAGAGAAGCCATTGAAGCCTAGTTTATAGTTCACGTGCGTTATACTGTCCGTATAATAAGCAAGGTCAAAGATGTTTGCCTTCTTGTAAAATAAAATTTTTATTTTCCGTGCCAAAAACATTTTTTTTATTATTTGCCACAATATTTATTTTACTGCTGTAATTGTAATTGCCGCATGGAAAAAATGTTTTCACAAATTTCATTGATATTTGTCTTCGGTACATGCAAGTGCTTATGAGCATAATTGGCGCGTTCAGAAAAATGAGATCTCACAGATTTTTTTCACTCAAAAAGAGCAAATCCAAAATTTTTTTTCTCAGAGTTTTGACAGCAAAACTGAGAAATTTTGCTGAGGAATCCTGTTTATGTAACTGAGATTGCTTAGATCTCCGAGATCTCATTTTCCTGAATAAACCAAATTTCATTCCAATTTCGATGAATTAAGGAAAAACCACTCATGCAAGAAAATTTTACCTCAATAGTTTTTGACATGCGAGAATTTTTTACATAGCCTTATATTTTTTATTTTGCATGGGATCTGTAGACTAGGCTTTCTGTTCAAGATTACAAATGGATTGTGTCGTGTCAAATTGAGTATTAATATGGCCTTAACCTTTTGTTTAATTTTGTGACTACTTAAAGAATTACCGTAAGTATAGAAATTTCATATATGTATATAAATATTATGTATATTATGTATACAACAATAACAACATAAATACATTTTAAGTATACCATTTATTATTTTTTATTTGTTTTATTATAGAAATTCAAAAGAAAATAGAAACAAATGACTATGGGATGTGATGGTGGTTTATATAAATGTATGTATATCTTAAGTATTTTTTTTTTGTAAAAAAAAAACTTAAGTACTTTCTAATTTCGAAGCTGTTCTTAATTTTCTCCTTTTTTTGTTTTAAAAATACTCCTCTTTTAAACACTCTTTTTTCATACCCTTTTTTCTAGCTGTATAAAGCACGTGATCATTTTTTTTTTATATTTATAATTAATTTTAATTTGTTTAAATGAAATATAAAGAAAACAATACGATAAGAAGAATACAAATTTAAAAAAAATATGTATTCAGTTCATTACATTATTAATTAATAATAAGCTAGAAATAGTAGTGGTGCTCTTTTTTTTTTGTTGATAAATATATTTTTTTTTCTTTTTCAGTCTTAAAAATAACATTTTAATTCTTTTTGTCGAATAGAGAGGAGGTAACAAAATGGAAAAGAAAAGAAATTATGTCACTATTGGACCACGAATAAAAATATTTTACAAATAAATGTTTTTATCTTTATATAATTATATATAGAATCGAAAATTTAAAAAAAAAAACTATTCTGTGAATAGTTTTGGCGAAGAATATTTTTTTTATATAAGAAACCAGTTAAAGAGTTAAAATTTCATTTTGTTTTAGACTTGATTTTTGTTTTTTTTTTTTTGTAACTTAAGAACTATGCTTTTTTTTTTTTTTTTTTTTTTGGACTTGGACTTATTTATTCCACTTTCAATGGGCTTTTAATTTATCTTTTTGTTATTTTTTGTAAGAGCAAAAGTATATCGAAATGAACACCAAATCGAAACTCTCTGAAGCTAATTGTAGATTTTAATAGCTTTCTCTAGATAATTGTATCGGGTGCGTTTTTGTGATTTGTTGACATGTTCTAGTCCAAAGAATGGTAATGGTGAGCCACCTATTTTAAAAATAATAATAATAATAATAGAAAAAAATTAATCAAAAGATTAAGAAAGATTGAAATATGAAGTTTCATATCGTAGCGTTGGCAGTTTGATATCGTTATATCGAATTTTTAAAAAAATTAAACGAAAAGAAAAGAACATAATTCACCAATCAAAAGTAGACCTATTTATGTGTCTAGTTATCAAGAAATCGATCTTTATAATTTATGAAAAATACGAAAAAATCTCACCTTGAGTAGTGTGCTTAAATATGTCCAAATTTATGGCTAGATTGTCATCAGCTATATATTCTATTCGTCCCAATGCAACTGTAGCAAATTTAAACTAAAAAAGCAGATAATTTTTATACCAATTCTGATTCTGTTTATCTCTCTCCCTCTCCCTCTCCCTCTTTTATAAATTTACCTTTTCCCATTCCTTTTCGGGAACATTCAGCTTCTTTTGTATGCGTTCCTTCAAATCACTATATGGTTCTCCATGACGAGCTTTGATAAAAAAAGGAATACCAAACGAGCTATATATATCCTTACTAAAATGCGATACTGGAATTAACATTTCTGTATCCATCAGTAGCAGTTCATCACGTGGTATCTCTTCGATACGATAGATTTTATGATGAGATTGATTGGCCATTGCGTCAGGAGGTTGCAGAGCTGTAGAATCAGAGAAACAAACAAGAAAACTCTGATATTTGTTCTTAAATGTCTTTCCATCTTACATTCAAGTGTTGTATCTTCACGGGGTCGTGGTAGAAGTTTATGATTAGCCACTTCAACCATACGTAATTTTCTAGTACTATCATCGGAGAATTGTACTTGTTTGGCTGCTTCTTCGAGAAGATTTTTAATGGTCCCATTTTTATTTGGATACAAAATTAATTCACGTTCTTCTTTAAGATTAGATGAGAGCTGTTTATTTTTGTAGAAAAATAAAATTGCAAAATCGTTAGTGTAAAGGATTTATAAATAAAAAAAATACAAGTTTTCTCTTAAAAAACTTTGAATGTATAAAAGAATTAAAGAAACTCTTGAGATACATACATATGTATATAATCTTTTTTCAAAAAAAGTGTGAGTGTCGGGACTCACGGTTAAGATGTGTAAACATCAAATTAAATATTCAGGTACTGGTTTTACATCACAGAACGCGACGAGTTTAAACTGTCAACCAAATTTCAACCCGATCTTTCGATTTAGTTTGAAGTTCGAAAGAACGTATCCAATTTACAGCAATGTATCGTAACGTGTAAGATCACAACGTAATGTATCACAGAAATTTCCACGCTCTTAGTTTAACCTACCGCCGGCATAGATGTTTACACATCAAAAAGCCGTGATTTATATGCATCCTGTTATACGCTTAAAGCCTAGCCTAAAGTTCCCATTCATCTAAGTTGAACCCAAATTTGATGTGCTTCCCGTTATCACATGCTTTTGCACGTACAAAGCACCGATATTTAATAAAATTATGTCTAAATATTTGCATGCCAATTGTCAGTCAATTTTTTTGCGTACAAAATAAAATTATTTTCTTTTTCTAGTCCTTCATTTTATTTGACCAAGATAATTTAACCACGCTCAATGCAATTTGAAGCGAAACGTTCGTGGTGAGTACTACATTGAACTCGCTAAATATTTAATATTTATAACGCGGCTAATCCGAGTAATTTAAAAATGTCTTATGATAGAGTTGCTTATGACAAAACAATCGTTTTGGGCCTTATATATTACCCCGTGGCGAAAATAATGGTTAGTGCGTAGAAATGTCACGCTGAAGGTCTTGTGTTCGATTCCTATCATATGCCACCTAAAAATTTTTTTCACGGGTACTGACTTTTGCAAGGAATAGACAAATGAAAAAGTGTCTCTCACTTTAGTCGTTTAAATTTTGCAGAAATAGGTCCCCTCCATCTCTGTCAATAACACGCACACATGTATTTAATTTTGTGAATGGGAACTATGTATTGACTAGGTTTAAAATAGATAACTGCATTGCAGTTTATTAAATTATTAACATTATAAAACAGAAACTTCTGTGGAGATGTGGAGATGGATGATGCCACCAAATTTTATATTTATTTAATTACTTCCCTTACCGATGAAGCTGAAGAATCTATTAATGTTTGCTTGGGTACGGACCATGTCAGGAGTACGTTTTCAAAATTCAGGTACTGTGTCTTTTTTCATTGAGGTTTCAAGGAATAGAATCAGACAAAAATGTATCATCTTCAGCAATACATATGTATGTAAATAAAATTTTCCTGATATATTAATCTTAATTTTATAAAAAAGTACTTGACGACACGACGACAAAAATAAAACTACTCCTATCTTTATCTCTTACCCATTGACATTTAAATTGTTTCTTATTCTCCAATTCATGAATATTCATTGACAGTCTTTGATAAAAGAGTTTCTTTGGTGTTCTGGGCTTTGTAAAGCATAATAGATCCTTAATGGTACAATCATATAAGCAACGTAATGCATTCCCTGGAGTGTCTTTGTAGTTTCTTTTAATAAAAGAAAGAAACAAGATAAAAGAGAATAAAAAAAGAAAAAAAGAAAAAAAAAGAACCTACGGAATGCATTTAAAAAATTGAATTCTGTTAGGATCGGTGTTTATACGAAGTGCCACAGCTTGAGCCATCTGGTCATAAGTATTGCGATTTGAAAGTTCCAAAAGAAATCTAAAAGAAAAGTGGTATTGAGAAAACGACGCGTCATTACAAATCCAAACAGAAAAAAAACTCACCCTGGATCATTAGGATTGCTTTTGTCGCAAAAAGTTAATTCAATACGTGACTGTAAATCTCTAAAATAATCCTCAACCGTAGGCAGTTCGAGTTTCTCATCGACATGTTTCTTTTCGAATATCAATATATTTCCATGTAAACTATCATGATTGGATAGATTTAGCGTCCTATCAAGAGTTTCGGCTTGATTTGTCAAGCGCTGCATTGGATTTGGGCCACACTCCTCATAGACAGTTAGTTCAGTGGTTGGATCGAATCCAAGAAGTAAATTAACCTGTGGAACTAGATCACTAACTCTGAACGACAAAGCATATTGTCCACAGTTTAGATAATGCAATCGTTTATTGGCCGGATCGTAGTATTTGAAGAATAACAAAATGTCACGTTTACGTTCGAATATCGGTAATGGTCCAACATGGAGCGGACTAGCTAGCTCAAGAAATATCACCCAAGGTCCTTGCAGCTCAGTGACATTGCTCAATGTCCGATTGTATTCTTCAGCAATGTTGAAATAGGTGAATCTCTGGACCTGCGATCGCTGAGCCAATGGCCAAATGCGAATGCGGTTCTCTTGAACACTGAATGCCTGCAGCAGAGTTTGAATCAAGTCGGCTACGGTTTGGGTTTTCTTCAATTTAAAAGCTCTGACAGTGACCTTTTCCAAATCAAATATCTCAGTACCCTGATTGCCCTCGAAGTACTCTTCGAGAATAACATGAATCGCTACATACAATCCTGCTTCGGCACGATCCTTGCGACGAACTTGTTCCATACGCTTTTCTTCATTCAAACGTTCCACCAAATCTGATGGAATGTCATTCTCTGTAATCTCCTGCAGTACACGTGGCAATTCAGAAACTCGAATGTACACCAGCATATAGGCATTGCTGCAATTTTTGGCGTTGGCAATTTCATCATCCGCTCCGCCATAATTCTGTTCGATGGCTTCGGTCTTGGTGCAACTAGAGACGACATCATCGTCAAACTTACACCATTTACCCTCAGCATTGGTATTGATGTAGACGACATAATGGCCGCCATGATTATCACCCGAATGTACCAAGACGGCATGTAATTTATACGTAGCCGGGGTAGACTCTTTTTCGGCCAAATAGCTGTCCAAGTTTATCTCATCATAGAACTCAAAACGGTCATTAAACTTCACCGAGTTATCAGTGAACGGATCGTATTGGAATCGCATCAAATGCAAATGCAATACCGGTGGGAATGAGGTGAAGATGACACCTTTTTCAGCCTCCTGTAGGCCATGTATGCCAGCGTCGTATTTATTATCGCCTTCCAGAGTCTCCGGATCGATATAGTCGTGGAACGATTCATAGATGTTCTTTTTGTTCTTAATATTGAGTTGGATGTCATAAAAAGTCTCACATCGGGTGCTATTGCAATCTACATTCTTGCACTTGATGTACGAAGACATTTTGCCTTCGAATAGATGAGGAACTGTCCCTTCAACACAGGTGCCCTTCATCTTAGATTCCAGTTTGTCGAGCAGAACCCGTAAAAACTCTTGAACGTCATGCTGCATGAATGAATCTAACGTCTCCCATCCGAAGCTTTTAGTCAATTTCTTGGTACCAACTGGTTTGTCGGCAAATTGCAAATCATGAAATACTCTTTGCAATGCCAAACCGACACTCTTCGAACTGTCATCCGCCTCGGTGGGCATTTTGTAAACTGACTTTCTTAACTGACACGTGAAATAAAGCGTTTGCAGCAATGAATTCATATAGCAAGTGGCTCCCTGATTCTTTAGTCCTACATAACCGGTGTGTTTTTTTGAGTCCCAAAATACTCCGTGTGGGGCTTCGGCCATAACATGAACCTCCAAGACAATACAATCGTTCTGAACATAACCCTTATCCGGATTGAAGATATCATTCCAGGCTATGAAAATCGAGAAGCCCCAATCATTCTCCTTGCTATAGAAGAGATGTTTGATTTTCTGCACAAAAGCCTCTTGGCCGACCTTAAAGGATTTCAAACGCAATTCAGCCGAGGCATTGCATGACCATGTCGTCGAATCACTTTCACCATTGCATTGCAAAAAGAATCCCAACGACTTGGCCTCGGGTTGATTGCGTGCATTGCGTACCATGACCATAATTCGCCAGGGTAAATTTCGTACGTAGGTCGGGGGTGACAATTCCGTTTCCTTTAACTTGGAAATGTTGCGCACAACGTAGGAGAAAGTGGCTTCGGAACGAACTTCATCTTCCAACTTTGGTCCTGTCGTGGACCTTGGATGTTCGACATCGATTTGTTGCTGTTCATCCACAACGGCGGCAACAGCCTCATCGTCGTCGGATTTTAAGGGCGTTGTGGTTGTATCCATGCTGGCTAATAATTCATTTGCCGTTGTTATTGAATTAACAACAATTGGTGATGCCACTTGCATATTCGCATCATCATCAACATCAGCCAATTGACGTGTTTCAGCCTCTTCTTCACCTTGGGGCTTCTCTGTGAATTGCAATGGCTCGAGGAGATCAGGCTGCTCTCGAATATGTTGCTGATGCAGATTCTCTGCTGCTGGTACTGGACTATCTGGTGGTGTTTCAGGTGGAGTTGGTGGCTCAGTGGGGGGCGGTATCATCATTGTATTGTCAGCCTCTTGAGTATCCATGGCTTCTCCTTCATTTCCGTCAGCGACAAATTGAAGCTGCCTATCTGGAATTGTTATTGTTGTTGTTGTAACAACTGTCGGTTCTGTAATTTCAGCAGCAGGAGCCGGCGTCGAAGTTAACATAGCAAAATTTGTTGTATTATTAGTGTCCATTGTTTCTGTTTCTGTTATTAATTGTGGTATGAATGATGATGTAGCTGATGCTACTGTTGTTAATGCTGCTGCTATTGCTGCTGTTGTTATTGTTGTGTTGTTTGTTGTTTGAGCTGATGTTGTTGCGGTAAGGGGACGGGCTGCTAATTGCAATACTAATTCAACTATAGTATTGATTTCTTCTTGAACAATATCGTCACGAAGATCAATACCTTGTTGTAGACTAATATTTTCGTAGAGGGTATCGACGTCGTCGTCACCGTCCCCCTCACCGCGTTCGCCAACGCCGTTTGCAGTAATATTGTTATCGGGCAGGGTGCTGGATTTCTTTATTCCTTCTGCTTTTTATTATATATAATTTCTCTCTTCCGTTGATTGTTATGACAATGAGTTAAATACTCTGCTCAGCTGAAAATTTAATATTAAAATGATTGTTAAAAAAATACAAAATATGAAACAATAGAAAAAGGAAATAAAATATTATGAAAGTATCATGGCATTACAGAAAATACACGAATAAAGTAAATTAGACCTAAGAAGTTACATGGCTGCTCTTTTTGGGGTAAATGTGCTAAGACACACATACAAAAATTAGAAATAGCACAAAACAAGGTTCTCAAACTAATGCTACCTTGGCATTTTTCAACATTTGAACTCCACGACAGAGCTAGTATCGAAACTGTTTCTTTAAGAATTCGTAAACTTTATACCAAGTACTCTTGTAACTGTTCTATGTCTGATAATCCCTTGATCACAAATCTTTGAAATTAACTATAGACTCATCTATTTATTTACTTAGTTTTTGTTATTTATTTCTTTGTTAATTATTTAATTTATTTATTTTTTACTTATTTATTCATTGTTAATTTATTTATCTTTTTATTTGTTTGTTTGAATATTTATTTAATTGTTACTTATTTATTTTTTTTTTTTTTTAATTTATTTATTTATTGTTTATTTATTTGTTTTTTTTTTTTTTAATATTTATTTCATTATATGATTAATTGTAATCTAATTATTCAGTTTCATAATGTATAAGTACTTTTCGTAATTTATTGTATTTGTATTTAATTTATTATAACATTTATTATAACATTTGTATTTAATTTATTATTATTGTACATTTATACCTGTCCTTTTGTTAATTACTTATTTAGATTATTTTGCTAATTTATCCGTATTTTGCTAGTTTAACTGTGATATTAGTTTTAATTTTATATTTTATATTTTTTGTTTTTGCTTAAATGAAAGATTTTATCAGCTTTTCCTTTCCAATAAATTTATAAATTTAGTATTATTTTTATTTTTAATTAATCACTTTTCTCATGACCAAGATATATGCATACATATATTATCATAACTCTGTATGTAAATCTGCGGTTACAACCAAATTGTAAAATCTACGCTGTTAATAAATAAAATAAAAGAAGTTACATTTCTTAAAGAATGATAAAAACAACCAAAATAAGGAAAAATCATTGAAAAATGTAAAGATTACCTACTTGACTAAAGTACCTTAGTAGTCCACGTAGGTAAAACTGAAATATCTAATCCTCTTTTTACATTTTTTTTTTTAATAAAAAGATACCCAATCCAAGTTATTTGCAAATCTTCAAAACGTTAAAAGCAAAAATAATTTACACAAACTTAAAAAAAAAAAAAATCTTGGAAAGCTGTGCTCACCATGGAGCACTGCCCAAGATATCTGGTCTTGGTGGCTTCCAAGACTTAATTGAAATTATAACAAAAACTCGGAATCTTTTATTTGATTTAATTCCAAGGCAGTATTTTTTATTTTGTGTAAAAAAAAACAACTTACATAATATGTTTGTTAAATTACGTAACCTCGTTATGGGATATTAGAAAACTTGTGTCAGAAACAGTTTTTTTTTTCTAAGAAATCTTAATTTGTAAATCAAAAACAAAATATTGTCTTTTATTGAGAAACCTGAGGTTTCTGGTTTCAACCGACATAACCAATTCAACGACCCCCTAGTGTTAAAATTTACCATAAATATGAATATGAAAAATGTCCTGCTGGCTTGATGACACGCAACATCAGATAATTTAATTTAAAAAATACTCAATTATTATTATAACCATACCTACATACATTATATAATAATATTCAGCCCTATCATGAATTCCATCGTAATCGGGAACTTTTCCGAATCCCGAAAAAAACTATCACCGAATCCTTTAGAAATGACAATTTGTATAAGGTTTTTCACTACGATGGAATCTGTGATAGTATTTTTCGGGATTTTTAAATGTTAAAAGCTGCATAACTTTTCAAGTTTTGGTGGTAAAAGCTTGAAATGTTCAGGGATTGTAATTTAATTTAGTTTCGAAATAGAAAATTTATTTTTGTAATACAATTTTGTATAGTTTTTTTGTTGGTAAGTAAGCGTCTATAAAAAACAAAAAGTGTTGACTTTAAATTATTTCTGGTTACACCGAAAGCTGATTTATGTAACCAAGAACCTCCCCCAAAAAATATTTCTTTTTTAATTTTGTTTAAAAAATATTTTAATAAATCTTATCATAATATATAGGGTGGGTCGCAATGCCTTTTTTTAAAATTATTTTCTAATGAATTTCATAGCCTATAAAACTTTAATAGTAAATCGTTACGGTTTTTGAGTTTTAACTTATTTTTTTTTATGTGTAAACATCAATGCCGGTGGTAGGGTAAACTTAAAACGTGGACATTTCTGTGACACATTACGTTGTGATCTTATACATTACGATACGTTGTTATAAATAGGATACGTTCAATATTGGGTACGATCGTTCGTACTTCAAACTAAATCCAAAGACCGAGTTGAGTTTGGGTTGAAATTGGGCTGACAGTTCGAACTCGTCGCGTTCTGTGATGTAAAACCAGCACTTAGATTTTTAATTTGGTGTTTACACATCTTAACCGTGAGTCCCGGCACTTACTTCTTTTTCATTTATAAAAACCTCTTCTTTGATTTAATTTTTACGTCTGTCTGATACTGGTTTTCTATTTTATACCATCATTTTTTATTAACGCTACCTAATAGTTAGACTAACTTTTTATAATGAAATATTTTACATGACCATCACGATGTAGCTACAAATAAATAGATAACCCTAAATGGTGTTCAAAATTAAATTGTACTTGAAACTTTAAAAACAGCACCCTGTGTAAATATTCTACTGCTTAATTTTGTTTTACTTTTGAAAGTTTGCCCTGGTTTTGCATATTTTTAAAAGGTATAAAACTTATAACAATTCACCTTATATCAAAAGTTATGACCTGCACTTTAGACTGAAAGATTATTAAAAAAATCAATATAATTAGAAATAAATTATCTGAAATTCTTTTGACACCAACGCGTTATAAAAAATTTAAAAATCGTTGGAGCGGTTTTTAATTTAATTTTGTATATATAAAATTTTGAAAACATTGCGTACCAACCATTTTTTAGTGTTTATAAATTTAAAAATTAATTTTCGAATTTCACAAAATAATTTGGAAATTTTTTTTGGAAAAGTTTGATATGCACAGCACATTGCATTCAAATTTATTATAAGCTCTTGTTTTAAAAAAATTGATTCAAATCGGTTTATCAGAAAATTTTTTAGTATTTTTATTAATTCATTTAGATACATTTAATTTTATAAGAAAACTTATACAATACTTTTAATTAAAACTTTTTGAAAGATTTTTTATATAAATACTAGTCAAAATCAACTGAGCCGTTTTTGAGAAAATCGAAAATCAAAAAAATGGTTCTATGGGTGGTACCATTTATAACCAATTTTTCGAAATTTTTGTATTTTTGTACATCACGGTTTAAGTGTTTTCTTTTTTTTGAAAATATTGTTTAAACAAAATTAAGCAAAATTAAGAACTTTGGGGTGGGGGGGGGGGGTTCTTAGTCACTGAAATGCTTTTTCGGTGCAACCAGACGTAATTTAAAGTCAACACCAAGTCCCAGAACCCTTGCGGTTTTTCCTGTAAACGCTTACTTTTTTGTTATAAACAAAAAAAAAAACTATAAACATTGTACTACAAAAATGAATTTTCTATTCAGCAACCACATTACATAATTATATTACGGACACAATCCCTGAAAATTTCATGCTTTTATCACTAAAACTCGAATAGTTATGCAGCTTTTAACATTTTAAAATAATTCCGATTTTCAAGCAAAATTATTGAAAAAACGTTGGTAGCTACCTCTAAATGGTGTGGGATTTTCAAGTTTTTGGTCTTAATCAATTTGATTCAATCTAAGCTTCATAATTTCGACAGGTCTCGTTTTTGAATCACCCTAGGCACTAGCATCTCATTAATGGGATAGTCGAAAAGAGTATACCATCTGAAAGGTCTATAATTTTATAAACCACAGTTTTTTTTCTTTAAGTTTTATTTAAGAAAAAACCAAATAGGTAAATACATATACGATTTGGAATGATCTTAAAAGATCAAGTGGTTTCAGACCTATTAAGGGGGAGTAGCTTTGTTTGTTCATCTATAGAATATATAAACCAGGCTTACTGGTGTAACTACAAAAATAAAACTTTATCATTACCTGCAGTACATTAATTTATACTATAACTGATAGAGGTATATTGTGACCCTTGGGCACGTTTTTTTTCAAAGTCGATTGATTCCACAATTGAATAAGTAAGTTACAATTATTTATTTAATATTAGGGGGATTCATGCAACGTCGTAAAACACTAGATATGTTTATCTTTTGGATAAATTTATCTTTTGGTAAATGAACTGTCAAATTTTGTATGGGAAATGGTTTACACAAATTGGATAAAATTATCTAAGGATTTTGTTGCGGAAACTTATACAAATTTATTTGGATAAACTTATACAAACGTCGTTGTGACTTTTAGAATTAGACGTTTAATATTTGACGTTTAACGAACTGCTGATCCATTTACGCAGCATTTATCCAAATAAATAAAAAGGACGTTCACGCAAACTTTTGCGTAAACTTATCTTTTTACACAATTGGTAAACTTATCTCGTTGCATGAATACCCTTATTATTTTTTCTTTAAATATAAAATTGTTCTGAACTGAAACTTAATTACGACCCATTCAAAAATTTAAAAAATGCATTGAGTTGTTTTGCACATCGAATTGTTCTAATTGTTCTAATTATATACAGCTGTATTCACAAGGGACTACAATAACGGAATCCTGGCGTTCGAGAAACTATCATATATCCCACTGCTGGCCCCCGAGCAACTATCCAGCAAAGCTATCCGGATAAATTTGCGTATCTGAAAATTTTGGCATAGGTACGGTGACCATCCGTTCATTATAATAATGAACAGTTCTGTATTTGAAGATGATGTTCATTATAAATTATTTGTTACACAAAGACACAAAAATGTTCTATATTTCAAAAGTTGTTCATTATTCATTCTGTATTTCGTACAAATTCTTAAAAACAATAACATAAATGAAGGTTTTTTTTTTAAATAATACAAATTCTATATACCTACTACTGAAATACATCAGCCAAGAAGAAGACTTAGCACTATTTTAATTGGAGTTATTGAATTATTGATTAAAAAAATTTAAAAAAAACACAAGAGTAGATTGCCTTAACCGTAAATAATGTGATATTTATTTTTATTAAATAAAGCATATTTCCACCAATTTGAAAATAGTTAGACAGTGTCTAAGTATGCAAAAATCTAATAATCTGTAAGTATTTATGTTTTTTTGTTTGTTTGTAAGACTTTTTTGTTTTACAGTTATTATGTTTTTAATTTTAAGTTTTATGCAAACAAAGACTGAATTTCTCCTTCTCTTTTTAACTTAAGTCTTTTTTCCGTAGATATTTTTTAATTAAATGGAAAAATTTTAAATTGAATTTTGTTTCTTTTTTCATTTGTTCATTATTTGCAATTTGAAAATATGGTCAACGTAGGCATAGGTGAATAGCCTATCTGATATAATTTTTTGAAGTCAAATATTACTCAAGTTCAAGGAACTATCCGGGTCAGGTACCCATTAGGCACATGCGAAAAAAATGAAAACATTTGTTTTAGATGTCACCTATGCTACAAAACACGAAAATAACAATTATTTAGTGCGAAAAAATTATTAACAAAGTTATAAACAATTTGCACCGAAGCTTCATGAAAATTACTTATTTTATCAATATAGGCAACGGTTATTTTGGAGAAGTATACAACACTTCTTGTAATTAGCAGTACTGTGGGTGGCCCGTAGTGATGAGTACCCATACATGAGGCAATACAAATGTCGAATACACCGCTCTCAAATGTCCCATCGCCTCAAAGCAAAAAAATGTATTACCCCACCTCTAAACAACAACAAAAATCTTCTCTTTACTAGTTTTTGTCTTCGTCATTGAATATGTTATTGTATTAACATCAGCGGAGAAAAGAGAAGCAGAACATATTCTGCTCACAACAGTAACACAATCCCTCTCTCTTTCACCTAGGACAAGTGAATTATGAATGAATTGTACATTACGTCCCAATCACCTCAAATGTCCCAGCCAACGCAAAAGTCCCAGCCACCTCAAATGTCCCAGCCAACTCAAAAATGTCCAGCCACCTTAAATGTCCCAGTGTAACAAAGTTCGTAACAATGTCTTAGGATGTGAAATTTGAAATATGTGAGGAGATGAAATAAGGAGAGAAAATGAAAAAGACACACGATTGTTACCAAAAGGATTGAATATTGAAATGAAGGAGTAGGAGACTTGTGTATGTTTTAAGAATGTTTTTTTACGACTGCAAATGCATTCATTTTTTTAAGCTGAAATATGAGACAACAATTAATTTTTTCGGTCCGCGACTACTGTTCAACTGTTGAGTCCAGTTTTTTAAAGTCTACAACTTCCTGCTCTCTGTGATTTTGGTTTTGTGATAACATTTTCGTTTATGCATTAAACATTATTTTTGTGTTTAAACTATTTATCCGATTAATTTTATTTGTTATATTTAAGGCTCTCTATTTTAATTTTGGTTTTGTTGAACTGAATTTGAAAATGTTTTATTTCTGTATTCTCTTATAATTTTTATAAACCTTGTTTATTTTTTTAAAATAAAATTACTAATTAGATTTCAGTTTATTGAATTAAAAATGTTTTCTTTTAAAAAAATTATGTGCGTCTATTTTGTGTTTTGTTCATGTTTTTTTTTTTTTTCTAAATAAATGTTAAAACTACAGAAAAGAATATATTGATGTTGATGTTTTTCATTTATTTTCGTCAGAAATCAATATTTTATTTGAATTTTATACAACAAAGAATAAGGCCCAGTAACGTCAAGATTTTTTTTTAATGAAAATTTCGATTAATATGTTTTGTTCTATGCGACATTTGAAGTGAGACAAAGTACATACCACCTTATTTCGAAAAATGAGTACCTCATACAAACTCATTTGAAATGCGTGTCCTACCCATAACTAGTTGCCCGCTTCGCGTCGCGGATTCGAATGATTTAACTCCCTTTTTTTTGTCTTGTCACGCTCACGCAACTCCGTTCCTACGCTTAGGGTATGTCGTCAGTGTTGTATACTTTTAGGAAGACAGCGTTTTTCAAATTTTGTTTGGTGTAGGTAAGTAGATAGTTTCATAGGAAGAGCCAATGCAAACTTAAAATTGTTTATATTTTCGTTAATAATAACGGAAACAAAATAATTATAATTTTCGTGTTTTATAGAAGACCTGACATTCAAAACACATTTTTTCATATTTTTTCAACTGTACCTATTGAAAACCTGAGCCGCTATGAGGTTGTTGTAATCTCTTGTGACAAAACAGCTGATGCAACAAAACCGTATCTGAACATTTTGGGATTAATTTTGATAGCATATCTGATAGTTTCTCGAACTCAAGGAATGTTATTATAGGTAGGTACCTTTGATAATAATTGTTAAAATCTTCGCGATTTAACTGTCATTCGTTATATTTTTTTAATTATTGAAACAAACCCTTGTTGAGAAACCGTAAACAATCTAGTTCGGCAAATTAATTGAAAAACGAAGAAGTATTGAAAAAGGTTGTCGGTATGAGCACCAATTTTAAAACAGTAAATGGACTGACCACCATCGGGATGTAGTAAAAACATACCTACTTATGTTAGTGTAGATCTGGTTGCATCCAAAATACCTAAATAAAATAATAAAAAATCTGTTGCCGAATATGATTTCCCTAATTTTTAATGAAACAATGCGAAGTTTTAATTTATAAAAACCAACACACCTTTGACAGTTGATTGGCAGAACCAATGATTTCCCTATTTTGTAATTGATGTTAATTTACAACTTTAAAAAAATAAGACACAATTTATGCAAAACATTGCGTTTTTGCAAAAGTACTGAGTTGTTTGTTAACTGTTTTTAAGTAAGTACAACAAATTCTAAATAGGAGAGACAAGCAGACAAGTAAAATGAGATAAAAGCGAGATAAACTTATTCCAAACAAATCTCTGGCCGTAGGAGAAAAAGAGACATCGGTGTTTGTCTTGTAACCCATAAAATATAAAAACTAGACGATGCAAAAAAAAAACAAAAACAAATCCCAACAAGAATGCAAAAACAACAACAAACCATGGTAAACGACAATAAATTATTACAAAAACCGAAAACGATCGAGGGGGCAGAATTAAGAAATGCAATAGGTAGAATGAAAACATAAAAGAATCGAATTTTCACCATGATTTGTCATTTTGTTTAAATAAAAAAAACTTATTAATAAAATGCGTACAAAAAATACCACTTACCCTAATTCAATTTATTTCTTTTAATATTCAGTCACTTGGCACTTCTTATTTTTTTTGCACAACACACGACCCAGAGAAGAAAAATAGAGAAAGGAAAAAAACAAGAAAATTGCATTTAATGCAACGATATTTGCAACGATGTTATTCACTGGGAATTTACTGATTTTTATCGAAGAATATTAATAAGTTAGTTAACATTTAATTATGAGCTGACTTTTTTTTCCTTATTTCCTATCCGAATCAACCAATGGATGAGAATTACGTTTCCTATTATAATTTTTTTGTTGAATAGCGGCCGGAAGAAACGTAGCGGACGTCTGTTCTGTTTGTATATTAGGTCTGTTCACGTTCTGGTAATTTTAAAGTAGAACCAGTACCTGGCGAACATAGCAAAAATTCCTTTACTGGCTGAACATACTATGACGCGCGTCTGCACGCGCGTGATTATTATTAGTTTTCTTCTGTGATAAAGAGTACAGTGACCAACTGACATTAACACCAATTAACATTCATTAATTTTTTAAAAGGGCCTTTGCGTTTAGAAAGAAATGAAAGGAGAAAAAGATTCGCTTAGACTGCTTTTAGACGACTGCAATTTCTATCCGCAATTCTCTTTTGAGTTTCTTTCTGATTGCAGCATCCATTTAAACGCTGCAAATTTTAATACCTGCAATTTTTGTTAAATGAGAAGGAAATATATCTCCTCACTCTTTATTCCGCTTAAGTCTCAAACAATAAGAAAAAGCACAAAGAAGAAAGAGCGATAACTCTGCAATTATTTCAACCTCTGCAACTTTGTCTACCCCGGACACCGCATACGTCCCCCGCCTACATGCTTAAAAATTGCAGGGGTAATTGCAGCATATTTGCAGCGTTTAAAAGCAGTCTTAGTTTAAAGCTAAAATGCCTGCTTACTCGTTCGTTCTACTGAAAGGTGTGCGTCCAGTAAGACAGGTAGATTTGTATGTGCGTACAAACGAGTCGGATTCCACCCAAAATCCACCAATGCGCCAGATTCAAGTCACTGTACATATATTAAAGGTTAGTGTTTTCATTTTGGTTCATTTCTTGTGGGCACTCGAGCAGGCACTTTTAAATTCTGACACTTCCAACTTGGATATGTCTTTCAGTAAAACGACCGTGAAGACAGGCACAAAGGGTTGTTTTTTCATCTTCTAGTCACGGTTTCAGTAAAACGACTTTCAATTAAAACAACCGTATAATCACGCACAAGCGTGTGCGTGGTTCATATGTCTGTCATGATTAAAAGCTTCTAGTTCTACTGACGTCAGTGTAACACGCATTAAACAAGATTGTATGTATTTTAACTTTTACAGGTTAAGACGAGCGTGAATACGTGAAATATTCGACAGATTTTTGTGAAATTTCATATTTTGAAATGAAAGTACTGTGAAAATACAGAGTAATATCGTTTTCGGTTGGATTTTGAGAGTGTTCAATTCATATCGATTATGGATTTTTTTTCACTTTGGATTTGGAGTAAATCTAGCCGAAAACGATATTAGTAATTTATTTGCAAACATTTTATAATTAGCTAATTAAAAAAAACAAGCACAATTATATATGTATATGCCATTACATATTAATATTGCGCACTCGTCACTAAGTAAAGAAAATTCATGTTTGATTTGAGTTTATTAATAGGAATGTAAAGCATGACAAAACTTGGATATTATTAACATTTTTTTTTTTCTTCCAATGGAGATGTTATGTACTTTTCTTCTTTTTTTTCTCTTTTAAATTCAACATTTTTTGTAAAAGGTATAAAACTAATATTTATGTAAACTTATTCAATTATTTTAACATGCAAAGTAGATTTTCCTCATAAAATAATTGTTAAATTTAGCTTTACACTACTTTATAAGAAGTATATTCTTAATGTGTAGGCATTCATTGGATTAAATAAATTAAACTAAATAAACTAAATATTAATTTCAATAGAAAACATTTCCAGACACACATATAGATTTGCAGCCGTATCTATTAAGAAATTTTAAAGCCTTCTTAACTTTAAAATACCTCTAAATAGCACTTAAGTGGGAAATCGGTATCTATAATCAATTTTAACATTTAAGCAACGTTAGTTAAATGCCTCTTAACTTAAACGCCATCCACCGCGTTTAAAGGTTATTTAAACCGCTCTTAAATATATTTTGACATTTGGGAAGAATTATTTTTATTTATTTATTAGAGAAATATGTAATTACATACATATTTTTTTGTTTTACATAAAGTAGGCAATGTAAAAAGTATTTGTGATTGTTATTAAATAAATTGACTTGTAAAATGATTTTTTGGGTTTTTTTACGAAAAAAAACTTTATAAAGCAAAATGGAGTCGGGTTTCTATCTTTTGCTTTGGGCTATACATCCAGTTGCTTCTTTTTTCCTCTTATTTGGTAATGATCTCGTTTTTTGCAGAGATTGTGAATTATAAAGATAGGAATCTTTCGTACGTTCCACCCTCCAAAACCCATTTTTTTACATTATTGTTTTTGTAATTTCATCTCGTGTTGATGAATAGATGTGAATTGCAAAAACAATTTATGCGATGGTGAGTTCATATTTTTGCACTAGTGGGCGTTAAAACATGGACACTAGTGCAAAAATTTGAACTCACCACCGTGTTTAGCTTGTAGGCAAACCAGAATGACAGCGGAGCTTTCCAATCTTTATAATTCATAATCTCTGATTTTTTGTTTACATTTTTTTTGGAAGCTGTCAAAAAAACAGCCTAAAAGTATGCAATTTGTAGATTCGTTTACGTTACGTACAAAATCATTGTTTAGTTCAGAGATTATGAATTATAAAGATAGGAATCTTTCGTACGTTCCACCCTCCAAAACCCATTTGTATACATTGTTGTTTTTGTAATTTCATCTCGTGTCCATGAATAGATGTGAATTGCAAAAACAATTTATGCGGTGGTGTGTTCATATTTTTGCACTAGTGTGCGTTAAAACATGGACACTAGTGCAAAAATATGAACTCACCACCGTGTTTAGCTTGTAGGCAAACCAGAATGACAACCGAGCTTTCCAATCTTTATAATTCATAATCTCTGGTTTAGTTAAGTATCAGTGCGAAACCGATTATAGATACAAATTTAAGTGATATCATTTAAAGGCAATTTAAAAATTTAAGCGCACTTAACTAAATGACATCTAAGAGACGTTTTAAGAAAATCTAATAGATACGGCTGTGTGATATTTTTATTTATATAAATAGTATTTTTTCATATTGTTGAATGTGATCAGTCAAGTGAACCGCAGTGTTCAATTCTATTTTATTAAACCGACTATAAAAATATAAACAAATAAAGAGTGATAATTCATTGTTTTTGTTTTTTTCTTTTGTCAGAGACAGGCAGGCCAGGTACTGCAAGTTGCGGTTGAATTGTCCCATAGCCTTCGTAAAAATTATATTGTTGACCAAGGTTTTGAAGGCTATTTAGATTTTTTTGTCAACCGCATCTTAATGCTAAAATAAAAAAAAAAAACACGAAAACACTTCAAAAATTTGTCATCAGAAAAACCCTCTTCTTTGGATGAATGAATAATTAATCTGACACCAATCGTGTTCAATTCTATATGTCATTATTAATTAAACCACAACCAAAAAATATTTATTCATTCATATTGGAATAAATTTTGTTCTGGGTTTTCTCTTACTTTTTGGGAAATGCAATATAAATATGTACGTCTAGTTGGTTTGAGACAACAGACTTTTGCGACTTCTGAAATCAGTTTTCCTATTTATTTACGATGTTCTCATTCTACAACCGAGCCCTAGATGACCTTTGTTTTCAGCCAGAGATCGTACTTTCATATATCTTAAAGATAAAAAATAATAATAAATAACATAAAAAGGTCTTTAACAAATTGGTGTTTAAGCAGAACCGGAAATAACTAATTAGTGAAGTTATAGTGTATAATATTATCTATTTAAGAATAAAAATTGGTTTTTATTTGTATGCCCCCTTTCGCCTTCAATGCCTTATTTAATTATTTAGTATTAATACAACTTTTCCGAAACAAAAGATTTTATTAGATCTTGTTGAAAAGCTGGACATCTTCAAAACCAGTAAATGCAGTTTTGGTTTTAATAATTCAGCATTTCGATCCGTTAAAAAGTCACCACGTTTTGTTTTTTACTTGTGATCTAGGAACTAAGTATGGGACAAGTTTTGTATTCACAAAAAAATGGAACAAGTGATTTTAATCAAATTTGGCAAAAACGATTAAAGTGGATCCAGTGGATCTAAAATAGCGGGGAGAGTATACGTTTACTATGGCGACAAAAATTGATAACGGTTTTTTGTAGAAGAAAAACAACGGCAACACCTAAAACTAGTTTTAGTAATTTTCAATTTTCTCAAAAATATAGAAGACATAAAACCATTCGTTTTTTTGTGTTCCATTCACAATTGATATAAGCACTGACCACAAAAAACAATTTAGCACTTCATTTCACAATTTTGAAAAAAAAAAAAATGGTCTAAACTTTTTTTTTTAATTTTTTTTATCAAAATTATGAGTTTGCATGCGATTTTTTTATTTAACTATTGACATACATAATTTAATTTTAATTTAGGATTAAAGAACAGATTTCTGGCTTTCAAAACCGGTATAATTCTTAATTTTAATTGTTAAATCGAATTGTGTTAAATAAAAAGGAAACATCTCTCCTCACTTTTTACCCCGCTTCTGTGTCGAACAATACGAAAAGGCACAAAGAAGAAAGAGCGATAACTCTATAATTTTTACCAACTTCAGCAAATTTGTCTACCCTGGCCACCACATGCGTCCCCCGTCAATGCAACGGGCTTAAAAATCGCAAGGGGTAATTGCATCGTTATAAATGTAAAGCACAGTACACATTGTTAAAAGTAATACCTATCAATAGGGGGGTTTACATGGACCAGCATGCTCGACAACATGGCTCGACAACCATCGATGCTCGATCATTAAAACGCGAAAAAAACTGCTTGACCAAAATGCTGGATGGATTTCAAAAATTTTTGAAAACCTGAAGGCTTGTGTAACCAGCCAACTCATGTGAACAGATGCTCGACAACTTCGTTTTTTTTTTCATTCGGTAAAATATCTCGGCCAGATAACACGGTCACGGTAAGCGGAAATAATGGCAACAATACCTACAAAATAACAAAACAAAACAAAAAACAAAAATTTAAAGCTAAAAGGATACGAAGTGTTGCTGGAAAAATATAAGGAAATAGACCTTAATGCCAGTTTAGAAACGGGAATTAAAATAAGTAAAAAAAAGTCAAAAATCAGATGCTGGGGTTTTTCTTTTTTTCCTTTATTTTTTTTCTTCCTGTTCCTCTTCAAGAATCTCATTCATAATTAACGCTGCCAAAATCATTTTCGCCATCCTGCGTCTGTTTGATTCGAAAATTTTAAAATACTGATGCTCGACAACATCAGTATCAATGTAAACGCAAAGTTGTGCGCACAGTTATTTTTGCCATCGAGCCATGTTGTCGAGCATGCTGGTCCATGTAAACCCCCCTTATAGCGTTTTCATTTTTATTCAGTTTAGATGCGCATCTGTCAAAATCGAAGAAAATGGCTGATCAAGTGTCATTTCACATGTGTTTGTTGTTGTTTTTCATAAAGCTGTGTGCAGTTTTTCTGTGTACACTGATCTCTATATACACTAGATAGTGTATTCGTACACAATTTGAGGCAAATTGAAGAACTATTATAGTCGTGGCCGGTACGCTCATATAACAGCTTATAACAGCTATTTTTATATTTTTTCGTAGATAATTTCTTGTTTTTTTTCTTCTTTTCTGAAATTTTATTTTTAAAGATAATCTTTTTCTTGCTTTCCGTCTTTTATCTTTTTCAATATTCACCGCCGCCATACTTGCTGACATCAAATAAATGCTCAATTACGGCAAATATCTTCTATCTCTTTTTTTCGTTTCGTTTTTTTAGAGCGAGATACGAGGTCATGGTCGGTCAAAAATATTAAAATTGCCTCAAAAAAACTGTTATACACTATAGGCTATCCACTATCCAGTGTATATAGAGATCAGTGGTGTAATCAAACAGTCATTTTTAATATCTGACACTTTAAACTTCGATAACCTGCAAAAACTCTACTATAAACTTAGATTATAAAGCAAGTACGTGCGACCAGTTCAAGCATATTATTAATGATGTAATTGGATCATCTACCTTTCTGTTCAGTTTGTTTATTCATAAACAAGTTTGCGTTTTGTTTGTCTCTGCTATTTGTGATCTATCTGCATAATAAGTCGCTAACCAGAGTGATCTCCAGTTTTCGTATTAAAAAAGACATTCAAATAAACCTTGAGCCAGTACCAGTATGTACCTTCTACACCTACATATGCATATATACAGACAAATTTAAAAAAAAAAATAAATTAAATTAAACTTGTCCAGGAAGCAAATACATATAACCAAGTTAACGTGACAAACATATTCGAGTAGAAGATGGATGCATGGGTGCATGGCAACAAATCGCCAATTGGTACTAAACTTGAATTCGCAACGAGACCACACCACTGATATCTGTATATAGAGATCAGTGATATGAACTTTCTTGACTCTTGCGTTGAAAATAGAACTTACCTAATTATTTTTAACAAACAAAAAATAATGCAATGGATACCTAATTACCTACTTTATAATTCGATCATGATAGCCGAACATGAGCGTGTAAAGAAATCATGATCGGATGGAAAGAATGGCATTGTTATAAAATTTAGAAATGCCCATGTATTGGCATTAAAAACCAACTGGTGTATGAATTCGTATGATCTGCCAGTTTCGTCTAGTTTTCGTTCTGTTTTGTGTGTTCGAAAATACAAATAACCCGGGAAACTGCTCTCACAAATAAAATGATTTTAATCGATATTGCGTAGAAATAATATCATGACGAAGGTTTGGGGATCAAATATGCCACCTAAATACAAACATTTTTTCATAGGTACCTCCCCTAAGGCTAAGAGTATCTTTTCATTGAAGTGTTATTCACCTAAGCCTCTTCGGCAGAAAATTATGTTGTTCCTCTCAATTCATCCCAACAACACATACGAAGAAGTGTGATGAACAAACGAAAACTTTCAATGAAATAATAAGCACATTGATCTGTCGAAGAACGTCTCAACCCAAAATCCAACAGGACTTGATTTAGTGTAAGTTCCAAATACGACTTGATTGTTTAAGTCCGTAAATAGATTTCACCAGCTTAATAACGGCTGCGACATAAATATTTCTTCTTCTAGCTTGCCATGAGAAACGCTGTTACCACAACCAGTTGACGAATATGTTCATGCCAAATTTAGGTGAAACCGCCGTATTACCGTGGTAATCAATACCATCTACCATCGACTTGAGTAAAGCCTTTGGCTACCAATCCCGCTTTGTAGGTTACGAATTTTCCCTGGGTGTCACGTTTTGATTTGTACACCCACTTACATCGGTGATTTTCCAGGGAGTAACTCCATTAGTTTCCTGGTTTCATTTTGTTGAAGCGATTTGAATTCCTCCTTCATCGCACACTTCCACAAATCAGCGTTCTTACTCGCAATGGCAATTGTTTGAATGTCGGTGGATCACCCGTAAAGAAAGCAAAAGTGAAATTGGCATAGTTTGGGTTTGGTCTCCCTTGATTTCAACAAGATTTTTGACGAGGTTCGATGTCTTTGCCCATCTCCGCTTTTTCATCTAAATCTACGGAGCTGTAACTGGAACTGCAGCTGGAATAGCTGTCAAAATATTCAATACGCACAAATTCAATGTTACGAACACAACACAATGAAACTTCAGTCGGTTCTGCAAATGTTCACCAACTTTTAACTTTTTACGTGCAGCACGTTTGACGTTTCAATTTGTATGAAGAAAAAAAGATCCGGAAAAAAATATTGAAGCTTAAAATTTTTTCGAATTTCTTGTTGCAGTACTCGGTGTCATTTTCACTTCGAAGGCACTTTATTTTGTGGCCTGTTTGCTTTTTAGTCTTTAACTTCAGAAAGCAATCAAACACTTCATTTTTATTTTTAATTGGGTATATTGAGACCTTTCTTGAGAAATCATCAATAAATGACACAACATGACGAAAACCACTCATAGATTCCACAGATAAAGCTTGACAAACGTCACTATGTACCAGTTCGAGTAATTTCGTTGCACGTGTTCCTACGTCACGGAAGGGAGAACGACTTTGCTTCCCTTTGATGCATGTATCGCACACACTGCTTCTTAGAATCGAAACATCTTTTAATTCTCTCTTCAAAAATTGCATGTAATCAAAACTAGTATGACCAAAAGGGCGATGCCATAAAATCATATTTTCCTTTGGTTTTTTGTGACAGTTTTTATTTCTGATTTTTCTTGAAGAGTTTTCTACTGCAAGTATCATAGGCTTATACTCTACAGATAAACCTACCAACATCAATGAACCGGCTAAATCCACTTTAGATCACAGTGAACTCATTTTGCCGCCACGCCGCTATACTATCCCACTATTCTTTGAATGTGCTTGCTCCTTCTATATTATTATAGTTACACGGCTCAAGCAATAATGTTAGCTCACCTATTGCTTTCAGATCAGCTTTCCTTTGGTTTATACTTCTGCTGTTTCGGGTAATTAGCAGGTGCTAAACCCTTGATTAGATTATCATGTGAGCTCTAGCACCGACCTTCTATTCAGAGTAATTTTCTCTGCCTTTTAAGCGATTAAATGGTATTGAACTAAAGAAATGACTTAGGTGAATCTTTGGTGGAATCTTGAGAAAGAACACTACCAGAATCTTCAGTTGAGGTATCTTGAAACGATTTGCTTAATTTATTAGCCTGAATTTTATCAATCATGTGATAAATACAAATCAAAGGAAATTATAATTTAAACCTTAGCTAAATGCAAAAAAAAGCAAATTAGAGAAAATTAAAAAAAATATACATATATACCGCGGCAGATAATTAAACCAATTATTACTTATTTCTGATTAAAATAGGCTGCGGTTGGCCAATAATCTGATAGAATTATGTCGATCGGAATTTACCTATAAAACCAGAGATAAAGTAAAACACCTCTGATTCTTATAGTGATTGAAAGAGAAGGGGAAGTTTATTGTTATTCTGTTAGCATATCAGATGTTACAATTGTCATTTAGTTTTATTGGGCATGTTGAATTCATTTTCCAATAGGGACTATTGCTCAAGATACCGCTCCCCATTCCAGCACCGCTGACGCCACGGTGTCTAGGCTAGACTGTATTACAGCTTCATCTACGGATAGGTTGTTTCGGTTAAAGTCCAGAGGGCGGGGAAATTGTAGGGGCGGAAAAAATTAAAGTACAGACTGGATCGCACGTATATACTTGTTTTTTTTTTTTTTTTTCAAGTCAATTAGATACTATGCTTTTAAAATGTACACCTGTATTAATAAACTAAAATCAAACATAATAATTATTTTTTACCAGTGAATAAGTCAGCGATAGATATCTTATCAATAAAACAAAGCAAACAAAAATTTGATTCATGTTAATTAGTTAATTATCACCCTATTCGGTGGTTTAGGTCCCTTTTCACACAAAGAAACAAGTTGCTGTAGATTTGTTGACGTTTTATTTTTTAATTTGTAAAAAAATCTCTTGTACCTACCTTTCACACGAGGAAACAAAATCGTAAGAGATTTTATTGTAGTTTCCTTTTAAAGCAGCTTGGTCAAACACACACTTTTCTGTATGTATGTGAAGAAAAATGTCCTCAAATCGTTGACCGGGGAAATTTTACTCTATTCTCTTACTTCGTTCCCTTCTCGCCAAAAATTGAAATTTACCTAGCAACTCAGTTTCCTCTTGTGAAAGGAGACATAAATATTATTTAACCTATGTCACAGGTCTTCTTCTTGACTTCTTGACATGGAAAAGAAATGAATTTCCAATTCAGTTCATTTTGCAGTCGATATTATCAGCCATTATTATCAATATGATATAACAGTAAACTGGTAAAACGTTTTTTACTAAGTCGTTTTTTTTTTAACTATAATCCCAAGGCGGCACTAAATCTAAATACGACACTGATAACTCTATCCTGAATGCGGTTACATATGTATATGCACTCATTTGACTGATATAGCAAATGGAAATATACTAACTTGGAAAGTGGTTTATTAAAAAAAAAAAAAACAAAAAAAAACAAAATGTCATAATGGTAAGCGAATATACTATAGATACTAAAGTATCTTACATCGCGAAAGGCCTGTTTTACCTTCCACATCTTTGTATGTGATGTAGACAACTTCTATAGACCCGCTTATTAATTACCTAACAATTACGCATAAAAATATGCCGAACAGGTTAAGAAGAAAAAAAAAGTGGATCATTCCAAATAAACAAAACAAACATGAATCACATAACGACCTCGACAATATTATTCTCTTTACTGAGACAATAGGGGCTCGAGATTTTCAATAAGGCTATCATCACTATATTCCACTGGTTACATACATATGTATATGTGTGTAAACCACTCTAGCGGTCTAGCGTTCAACTATTGAAATAAGCCCATAATGACCATTTTTGCATCTCCATACTTAACATCATCTTCGAGCAATATTTTGTGTGTGTGTGTGTGTGTGTATATTCAATTTTGTTCAATGAAAACCTAAAGCAACATCCGGGCGGCATTTTGAAAAATAAAAAAAAAATATAAACAAACTACAATCACCACTCAACCACCTGTTAACATTAATGTTCATTATTCACGCATGAGATGAGTTCCACTTAAAAATAATTTGTTAATATGGCGATGTACAAAACAAAAACACGCACATCAATATCTCCTAAAAATATACCTACACAAAACTGCAAAACTTTAATCGAACTAACTTGACATAAAGCTTTATGTACATATTATGTGAATATATGTATGTTTGCATAAACCATAAAGACGACACGTTGGCTTATGAACTCTCTCATCCAACAATTTAAATTTATGATTACCATCGATGCCAATTTTTATGTTGCACATTTTTATGACATATGTATCTATTATCTACCTCTTTTTCAGGTTGCTAAATATTTTTGAGTCTTGTTGTTTTTATAATTTCGTTTTCTATGGCGTTGGTATTGGTTTTACGAAAAATAAAATTTTGTATTTAATTTTCTATAAAGTACTACTGTGTGGGCTGAGAAAATCTACACTGCACCCCATAGAAATAAACACACTGGCTGCTTAATACAAACTCGTGAAAGTGGAAGAGCAGCCATAGAGCAATGCAGCGGTTTGTAATATAAAGAGTTCAGAATAATGATAAATCCACAATTTTTATTATAATTATCTATAAAGGGTGTCCCGAAATTCACTCAAGATTTGAATTTCACGCCATTTGTGCGATAATGTGTTCCCAACGACAAAAAGACAATTTGACAGGTGAAATTTATGTAAGTGTTGCGGGTTATTAAAAATGGAACGCTACACGAACGAACAATGCGTATTCATAGTAAAGCAACAGTTTGATAAAAATAATGAATTAGCGGAAGTTTTTCGAACAAAATCATGTTGAGTGATGAAGCTCATTTTCATAATTGATGTTATTCTATTTCATATGCGTAGATAAAGATCAAAACCTTGGAAATTTGGCGGATGAAGAAATTTGAAGAAATTATCACAAAAAAAATAAAATATAAATCCAAGATGGCGATCGGTGTGACCCCCTCGGTTACAATTAACTCTTGTTTTTATTTCGCTAAAGGTATCTATTTTCTTGTTACCATTCGATCAGTGTAAACTTACGTCACCCTCCCTTTCATACCTCAACCCTTCTCGAAGAGAAAACCAAAGATCCGCGCCTGTGCATTAAACAACACACCTAACCCAACATCTCCACTATATAGTAAGTATCTCAGTGCAGTCATCGCAAAATAAAATACTAATTCCACACCACGCAAGCGGCCAGCAAACCAGCAGGCAATCTGAAACGATTCCATAGCTATATAGTTTTTTGTTTTTGTTTTTTTTTTTTTTTTTGTAATTTTAATCTTGTTTCCTTTCTCTGTGTATAAATACCGGTGCTGGTGGTTGTATTTAACTCAATTCAGTACTTACTTTCACTACCTTCAGATCGCGTCAACCATTCGCCTTCGTTGTTGTTGTTTTTGAAGTTAATGTTGTGGTTTTTTATTTTTTTTACTGAATCTAAATTTTTTTTCCACCTGAATTCAATTAACATTTAAAAAAAAACAAAAAATAGTAACGGAAATTTTCTAAAAAATTTATATAAATTTCAAATTATAAATATTTTGAAATCGAAGACTCTTCTTCAAACACAAAACACGCAGTTTTTTGTGTTGGTTGTTGGAAAAAAATTTTTGTGATAATTTTCATTATTTAAAAATATTAATTTTTTGTGATTTTAAATTCAAGTAAATTTTTGTTAAATTTAAAAATGAGAGCTCAAATTGCATTTGTTTGTGTTGCATTTATGTTTGCTGCCGTCTTTGTAAACTGCGAGGACGAGAAAAAGGCCGAAAAAGACGAAGAAATCAAAGTGTACAAACGTTTGATTCCAGCTGATGTTCTAAGAGGTAAAATAAATCTAGTGTTTTTTTAAGAATAAGCGTAATTATAATCAATTAAAGCTAGCTATATAAGCACTTAGTAGAAAAAAAAAACAGTTAGCAATACAACAATTAATTGGATAAATTAAGCGAGAATTTTACTTTCAGTTTTAATGTGTTTAATTATATTATTATTATTATTATTTTGTCGAATGCAACCTACGAAGCTGTATAATTTTTTGTAACTGTTTATATGGTAAGATATACCTTATTGTGTTGTCTTCTCTTAAAAAAAATTCAAATGTTTGGATTGCCATAAGAAAAGTGAAGTCAAGATGTACAATTCCACATTAAGAAAAACAACCATATCAAAGACAAAATTTGCATGCAGATATGGGTTGGTTTAAAACACACAAAAACGCCAACGTAACAGAACTTGAAAAAATGATAAAAGACATTTGCTCTTGTGAAGCAAGCATGCTATTTAAAATAACGGGTATTTATTAAAGCCGGAAAACATTCAAGGATTTGACATATCCCAATATGTCTGAGTCTGTTGTGTCCACGTGTAAATCGAGCTAAAGTCTCCTCAAAATACATTGTGTACAGACTTGCTTTAAAATTGCTATGATGCATTTTTATGTTATTTCTAAAGGAGGTTTTCGAATTTTAGTTTAAGCTCAATCTAACTCAGATCTAACGATTTTGACAAAACTTTGTATTTGGAGATTTTTAAGTCAATTGCAACTTCAGGTCAGGAAATAGTGTTCCTATTTGCTGTCAAAACCCATTGGAAAAAACTCAGTTTTGAGAAATTTTTGCAAAAAGTCTATATTTCAATATTTTTTTTATAAAAATCAACAGGCCTAGATTTTGAAAAAATGTCAAGTACAGATATGTATATTTAGTAATTCAAAATGTGCACTGGTATTTCCAGTTATATTTCCTATTTTCATAAGACTCACAATGTGTTAATTATTATAAGGTTATTTGTCATCATAACCCTTGAGTAACATTACAAAAAGAACTAAGAACTAAGAATCTACTTGCTTTGCTTTTCACAACTCTTTTCTTTAGGGCTGTTTGAAAACTTGAAAATTCTTACAAAATTTATCCAAACAAATTTAGATGTAAGTACATTATATTATATGTGTTATTGAGCAAGTGAAAGAAACACCTGATTGTTCATTTTTTTAATGAAATGAACTCATCATTCATATTCATTGCAAATGAATTTTGGACGTGATTTCAATTACCAAACAGAAACGGCTAAATAAATAGTTAAGTATATCGTACCGTACGTGCATGGAAAACTAATATTATTTGAAAACCATACGTGATATTTGAATAACCTTCACCATCATACTCACTTAAAACATTTTTACGTTAAAGTATACCTTTATTTGTCTACCTCCTTATAGTTCACAAAAAATGTCTTATTGATTTAATTAATTTTTGTTTGTTGTCCAAAAAATTACCATTAACGATATTTGTTTTATTTATTTATAAAGAAATAGCGATTTAAGATGATTCTTCGGTCAACAAACGTTTTTTAATGCGGTAAGCGGCTTTACCTACATACATATGTATTATATCTCGAATCTCAATCGATCGATTGCGCTAATAAATGCTATCAACATAATTTTGCTTTGTTGATTTTATTAATTCACACACATAACCAACTTACGGATGTTTTTATTTATTTTTTTTTTTATTTGACATTCATAAATAAAGGTCACCAAATTGGTTAAAAAAATACTATAGACCGCCCTATTTTTTTAATCCTTTCGATTTCCATTTATACAAATTTAAAAATAAATATTGAATCACGTAATCGTAATCGTAGAGTTAATGGACCATAAAAAAAAGAAAGGGAAGCTTCAAACCTGAAAAGTACTTTCACAAAAAATTCAAAAAAGAAACATCGGATTCTCACATTAAACTAAATATATACACCAGTTCGGCGGTTTAAAGTACCTCACCTAACATAAATCTGTATTCATAAATTATTTAAAAGTCTGAGATTTTAAGAAAGAAACGTGTTTACTTCAGAGTGATTTAAGCTCGTTATACCCTCACTATGCTTTACGACGAAAACTCTTTGGGCCTCCGCCGCCGCCTCGAATCTACATTTTTAATGAATGTGGTTTTTTTTGCAGCATTAAGAAAAAATTAAAAGCCAAACTCATATTACCAAATTCGAGCAGCAGATTTAACGTGTCCCATTTAGTCTCCAATTTATTAACATTACCATCAAAATACAGTGTAAAACAAAAGTAAAGGTACATATATGTTTTTTTTTTTTTTTATTTATTGTTTGCTAGCCATTAATTTGATTTCGAATATGAGGTTTGAACGCGTCAGATGAAAATTATGTATATGACAGAAATTTGTCACATAATTAATTTATGAACTGTCACAGTCACGTGCGTTAACTTGTCAAGAGGAGTATAAAAGTGAATCTGTCATTTTGATTATGGAAATATAACTTCCTGGCGTTTTTTCAAGGCTATCAAATGTCATCAGATGCATCGAAATTGCCGATAATGAAAATTGATTTGCCTGAAATTTTTATGAAACTAGACTTCCTAGTCATTTTTCATGACTGTCAAATGACTTAAAGGTTTACGACGATTATAAAATATAACTGCCTAAAGTTTTATTTAAGACTGTTAAATGCCTGTATAAAAACTGTCAACAGTAAGATTAGCTAGCTCGGCGCTTTTTGTTTTGAGTTCCGGATGCAGAGAGATTGCTAACTTTAATTTTTGTTTGCAAGGTGGCAACTTTCATGCTTAAGTGTATAATGAGTTTAAATACTCTTTTTCTCTGCAAATGAATTAAACTTTCTTAATAAATGTCGATCCATCTTAAAGATAATCACAACTACATACATATATACATACAACTGTTCATACGATAGTTCAACTAACCAATTACAGGGATTTCAAGTATTTCAACCTCTGGCTTGTAGCTTGTAGAATTAAAACCAAAATTAAAATAAAAAATTACGTACGACATGCGATACGATTGCGTTTTAAATTGCAATTTTGTACTTTCATGTATATTTTTTTGTTTACTGAAAAAGCAGTACCTTACCTACTCGTATAGTTGCAGAGTTGTGCAGTGCCAGTTGCCTTCAGTGAACGTTGACGTTGTGAATATATGTATGTAGATAACTATATTACAACAACATGTTGTATGTTCAGTGGACCATTAAGTGACCCAGATAATTTTTCTTAACAGAACTGAGGTTTTTTTTTCTTCTTTTTGTATTTAAAGTGAGTGGTTGGTAACCTTATGACGGAGATTTGCATGAATTGTGTTGTTGACTCATAATATTAACCTTCGGTTAAGCGGGGAGTATCTGTTTTGTTTTTATTGTAACTCTCAAGAACAACCTCATCACCTTACATCATTTCGCCTCCTGCATTGGACGTTTTAATTGTACACGGTCCAATGAGTGACTCACAAATTCACGCAGAGAAGGTTGTCAGTCATATACACTCCGCCTCACTTGATTGATGACGATGTACACATTTTTTTAAACACATAAATCAAGAAAATAAAATTAGGAAAACTTAATAACGATGTAATTTCGAATAAAATTTCGAAAATAGGACATGTTAATTCAATTTGGAAATTATAAAAAAAAATTTTAAAAAACAGGTAATCAGGCTTTAAGTGTTAATTTTTTTTATTTATTTTAAGATTTTCCTGGAATGTGTTTCGCTTCAACCCGCTGTGCAACAGTTGAACCTGGCAAAACATGGGATCTAACACCATTCTGTGGTCGTTCCACTTGTGTTCTCGATGAATCAAACCCAGCCAAGTATATTTCAATAAATAATTGTAAAAGAACTACTAAATTTATGTATATATTTTTTGTATTTCTTTCGTTAAAGACTACTGGAATTAGTTGAAGATTGTGGTCCACTTCCATTGGCAAATGACAAATGCAAATTGGACACTGACAAAACCAACAAAACTGCTCCATTCCCATACTGTTGTCCTACATTCAAGTGCGAACCTGGTGTAAAGTTAGAGTATCCAGAAATTAAAGAAGAGCCCAAAAAGGAATAAAATAAACAAACAAATACAAATTCCTTATTCTTTTTCGTAAACAACAAAAAAAATTAAATTTATATTTATCTATAAATTTTTTTACCAAAACATCTCAACTTATTGACACAAATGGACACATATGGAGAACAAATTTAACGAAATAGAAGAAGCTTTTTAAATTTAAAAAAAAAATATAATTACAATAATTATGAAAAGTGTTGTATAAAAATATGTGGACGGATTGTTTTTTGAACATAAAGTTATAATTTATTCCCAATTACATCTCTTGTCTTTTTGTAACTTTTATAACAAAAAAAAAATAATAATCTATCCGTCAATACTCCGAAACTATTTTTATTTTTTTTTTTATTTTCTTTATGTTTATATTTTAGATATATTTCAAAATAAATGTAATAAATAAACAGATTTGTGTTGTTTCAATTAATGTCATATTTTATACTTACTTGGTAAAATAAATCAAATTTATTTTTTATTTGTATTTGTCAAAAAGTCTATTTTCACTATTTCTGAATTGCATTGGACAAAAAATTGATTTATTGCTTGATTTAAAATCGATTTTGCAGATCCAAATTTGTTCGACAGTGATGTATTCCTCCGTATTAACAACAACAAAAATGTCTATTTGTTAAGTAAAATTTTCAACAAATTTCCCAAAACTCGGTTTGGTGAAAATTTGAGAAAATTCGCAAGAAATTACCAAACAACCATATAATTTTCAGCTGTATGTTTGCAAATACGTTTTTTTGATTACCTTAATTTATTTCGGTTATAAAAATTGTGTTCAAAACCTACATATAAGGAAATAATCGCTAATAAAGGGAATCATTTTAAAATGAATTGGTTACTTCTCCAAGCTCATCTTTTCTAGAAGCGGATCAAGGGATGTAGATTTTTTTTAGAGTATTTTGACTCATAAATGAAATTATACAAATACAAACAAAAAATCAAATTAAAATCGTATTCCATTCGCCACGAAAATAAACATCATAAATTTAAAGCTGAATTTACCATTGAAACGGCATTCGTCTCTGAATGCATTCATCAGTAGGTAAAATAACCAGCATGTCTTCTTTTTGATATTCATATTGTATAGTACTATCATGGTTGGGTGCGACAGTAGCGACACCTAAATCATCAACGGAACACTTTCTCGTTTAAAATTTGGTGAGTATCGGATATTCGAAAAATGAAAAACATAACAATAGAAGAACGAGAACGCTGTTTTCCGTCTTAGTAAGGTGATTCAACTCAATTCATTTGTCATTTGTCAAAAACATAATTGCAATAGTGAATTGTTCAAATATTTGTAATAAGCTATCGAAATTATATAACGGAAATGATGTCTTTGCGATAAATGTTTTATATTTTCTTCATATTCTGGAATGTAGTAAACTTTTTTTTGTCACAGGAATACGAATGGTTGAAAAAAAAGAACTCAGAAAATGTTTTACAATTTTTGTACGCTGCAGCGCGCTGGTGGTAACTCCGATTGCACTGAGGCAGCAACGTCAAATTTGTTGGAAAATGACAATCACATTTTTGTTGTGATAGCTCTTTTGCTATTAAATGTGATATCATCTTACGCAGACGGAATTGGTTGATTGCGACACTCACCTATCACAATCACCTTACACCCCACCCCTGTTTTATAACTTATAGCGTTCTTCATAATAATACCGCACCCCTAATGCATTTGAAAAATGTTTGTTCCAACCACAAAAAATTACATTTCCCGACTTAATATTATACGCCGTTGTATGATTTTAAAACGCCGCACAGTGGCACATATTGACTTTTTTTTTTGGAAAATCATAAGTCTTAAACGGCCGGGTAAAGACAATTTTCCGTAAAACTATAATTTTTTAAGAGAAACTATTCTATTTTAAGTAAAAAAGTGGAACAAAAAGTAAACAAAAATAATAGCAACTACTATACATCAAAAATCATTTTTTTTTTTGGTTTAACTTATACCAGTATGTAATAAAAATTACAGAGTATTCTCTGAAAAATTATTTTTTTACTTTAAAAACTATATTTCATTCTCCCCCCCCCCCCCCCCCCTTCAGGAACTGTCGGAGTTTTTTAAAAAACCACAAATTGATTTTAATAAAACATTAAATTAATTTATTTAATAGAAATTGCAAATTGTTTATTTAAATAGTAAACAAATTTTACCCAACAAAAAGAAAAAATATTTTATTTTCGCTAGTTTTTAAGCGCAAACCTTTACAAAGAAATATTATTTTTTTGTCACCCTATAGTAATTCATGATATGCCTGTAAGTAAGCAATTCTTTATCGTTTGAATATATTGGATGAACGGACAAAAGTATGCAATGATTTTTTCAATAGAAAAAGAGCTGAAGTTTATGATTGTTAATTGGTTTTGCCAAAACAAATGGCCAAAAAAGATTCGTTCACTTAGTAAAAGCAAAACAAAAAATATTAAATTTAACACTTTACGCTAAGTAAAATCAAAAAGCACTTATTTTGAGAAATAAAAGAATTAAAAGCGTAGACAATTAGCTAGTCAAATCGAAAACAACCCAGGGTTCGGGTTTGCTAAAAAGCTAGTCAAAGTAGATAAATTCTTAGTGATAGTACTATAGTTTTGTTGCTGTTCGGTTCGTTAGCAATCTCATTAATTTATAACTCCTTATGTAATTCTGACAGTAGGATTATGTCGATTAAAGCTGATGTTGGGACAATAAAGAGTAATCAAGGTGATCTGGTTTCTTTTGATGAAATCATTCAAGAAATTCGATACCTGAACTCAAAGTTGGATAATGTGAAGAGCCTGAAGCTAATTTTTCTTTAATTGATGAACCATTAATTCTGATCAACCTACCAATAGTCCTCAACTTAATATTGCTGAATTTAACGTATCTGATTACGCTTCATTACTCTCTACTTCATCATCTTCTTCTCCAGCTTATAACAACGCACCAAACTTAAGTCCTACAACAATAGCCAATGTTATAACTCCTCCAACTAAAGAAGAAACTGTTCATAAATTTGAGACCACATGGATCTCATCTGAATGGACTTACTGACTGAATAAGCTCAATGCTCGAAAAAATTAAAATATAATAAAGAATTAGGAACACTCCGTAACCTCAGAAACAGACTTTGGAAAACTTACCTTAAACCTAGATCTGCATTTTTCCTTCTACCAGTAAGCTTCTTCTAAGTTCTCCATTCTCTGTGAGTCACTCTTCCACGAATATTTAGATAGAATGCAGATTAGTTTGATCTCGGATCCCAAACGTTTTTAAAAATTTATTAATGTTAAGAAAAAACCTGACGCCTTCGCTTCTACTCTCAAATATCTTAATACTTCTTCTGCAGACCCTAAAGTAATTGATAATATTTTGCATCTAACGCCACTTCAGGCGTTCCTAAAGGCAGCCACTTGAGCCCTCTAATCTTTGTCTTAACAATAAACGATGTTGTAAATGATATGATGATATGAAAATCATGAAGGTCATTTCTACCTCCACTGACTTTCTCTTTCTCCAAAACGACCCAAATTTATTCCAACTTGTTCGACAAGAATTTCTTAGAACTCAACGTTGCTAAATGCCAATCCATAACCTTCTCCCGTAAATTGTTACCCTCACCTCCCAGAACATATTATTTTGCAACGTAGCCATTCCAACCATTTATTCTTTACGAAACCTTGGAGTCATTTCTGATAAAGAGCTTAACTTCCGCTCTCATTTTGACCAAATATTTAAGAAGGCCAGTTCTATAGATTTAAGTTTTCTCTATTAAGTTTAGTTTTAAGAATAAGATATTTAGATTTAAGTTTCGTTTGTATTAGCTAAATAAATAAATATACCCATCTTTTTTTCCTTAGTTTTTGTCTGACAGCATTTGAAAACATAAAATGCCATCTGCTTAAAACTTTTTCTTTTTTAAATTACCCTGATTCAGTCCTGTAGATAATAGCTTCATTTTTTATTTCTTTTTCAAAGATGTGCGCTGAGCAGGGCTAATTTTGCTGTCACGTAAAACGAACAAACTTTATAAATAAAATAAAAATCAAAGGAATTATTTATAGTATTTTTTTAAATACATTTTTTGATTTATTTATATTATATGCAACACAATAATACATTTAATTTTATTTCATATTGTATTATGAATAAATTTATAAAAATAATAATAAAAAAAGCAAAGGAATGAACAAATTAACGTATATGTAAAAACATGTTGTTTTTTTTCAATATAATACGAGATGATTATGAAGGCATATTCTATATATGCTGTATGTAAGTTCCTTTTACAAAACACAATACTAAAACATTTAACAGTGAAATAAAATATACTCTATAAATGCAAATAGAAGTTTGTTCTACTGAGAGTCTTAACAAAAGTGTTAATAATTAAGTAGAATTTATATTTGAGGAGCTAGCGAACAAAAGCGGACAAAAAATCTATCTTATCCAATTCATAAGCGGATTTTTCCTATGAATTTTAGTTTAGTGCGATTTTTTTCCACTGCACCTCATTTCTGCTGCAGCAGCATACTAAACTATACTTTTAAGTCGTTTTCATGTGCAATACAAAACTTTTTTTTTTAAATTCTCAATACAATGAAGAAACAACTTTTGTTGTCAAAAAATAATGTAAAAAATTAAATTTAGTTTGCTATCGGACAATCCAATTTTTTCATTCAACGTTATCCTATTTTATATTCAATAAATATAAAAAACTAATACAAAATAATAATAATTAAATAATAATGATAATAATGTTATTAAAGATTAAAGATTTGGTATTGAAAAATGTTTACATTGCCGAGTAATTAGTATAAAGTTTTATAAATTAATTTCATTTTTTTTATTCAATGTCATGAAATCGGAGTATTGCACGTCCGGGTATTTCCGAATTGCAAAGCTTTTGTACAACATCGGATGCTTGATCGCATGGAAATACTGAATATGGTGGTGGTTGAATCTGTGAATAGAAAAATTGACATAATTTTAATTTAAGGTGAAATTATTATAAATAAAATAATAACAATAGAATGTTTTATACTTTGTTATTTGCCACCAAGTGCACAAGATCATGTAATTGTTGTATGCTTCCGTTGGATATTGGTATGATTTCTTGTTGATTTTCACTTGAAAGACGTGCGAATTTGGGAAGAAGTTTTTCAGCTACTTCTTCGCTTATGAGAACAACTCCTCCCTAAAAAGTTAGATTATAGATTGATCATAGCTATATTTGTTAATTAACAAAAAGGCATATTATATGTTGTTCTAAAAATTTCAACAAAAAAGGAGTTAAGATAAGATAGCTCAGGAATAGAATCACGTTATTTATGAAACAAAGGATTTTCGACTTAATTTTGAAACAATGCATTTTTTATTAAAGATGAAGTGAATTATGCGTCAATGACGTAGATTCGCAGAACGAAACAAAAATGAAAAAAAGACCTGTTTGAAAAACTTGGAAAATTTAAAAATTTTTCAAAAACTTCTGTAAAAGCCCTTAGAATAAAAAAAAAATTGGGAAATTTGTTAAAAATTTAAGTTACCAAATAGGCATTTTAAATCGGAAAAGAAAAAAAAGCGAAAGACATATTAAAAACATACCATTGACAAGCAATTTATAGAGCGATGTAGACTTCTTGAAGTTGTTCCGAAATCAATGACAACGTCAACAGCTCCACCGCAAACATTTTTTGTTCTTTCGATCAGTTGTGGCTCGTACAAGCATTCATTCCACTGCAGAACATTTACACTATGTGAAAAAAAAACAATCAAAATATTTAAAACTTAACTTATATAAAATTCAACTTTCTCAAAAACTTACTTCTTTATCTCTGTAGCCAAACGAAAACCTTCATCTCTCAAACTTGCAACTGTTATGTCAACTAAATTATTTGCACCCGAAGTAGCAAAGTGATATGATGCAATTCTTACCGCCCACAATGCTAAGCCTCCTGTGCCAACAATTAAAATCTTGCACTTTTTATCTTCTACGCAACGTTCTTTGCGCTCTTCGAGAATCTTAGTGACAACCGAATGTGCTTTAAATACCGCATTCATGGCCAATAAGGCACCAGTGGGCAACATTGCAGCAACGCACATAGGTAATTCATCCGGAATCGGTACGATATATTTTAAATCAGGAACAACCATTAATTCAGCATATCCAGCTGGATCCTCATCGAATGGATAGACGATAACGCGCTGTCCAATTTTCAAATGACAATCAGGTTCTACTTCCGAACCCAAGCAATCAATCACTCCGGCTACTTCGAAGCCCGAGAAAAGTGATCCTTCTCTGAATCCCTGGTGTGCAGGTGATGATTGCTGAGTTGTTGTTGTCGGATTGTAGTCACTGAGCTCTGAAGAAACTGATGACATTGAAGAGATCGAAGCAGATCTATTACGTTTGTAGCATGCGCCTGCACAAACAATCTTAATACGAGCACCCTTTGGTGGAGTGTCCTGAATCGGTACATAGAAATTGAATACGCAATTTTTGATAACTGAACCCGGAGACTCAATTGACAATTGACGACACAACTTGTTCATTTTGTAATGATCGTTTCTATAAATATATAAATATAAAATCGAAATATGACTTTTTTGTGTTTAAATGTTTATTAAATGATGGAGAATCAAGTAAGACCCTTTTGGAGTACCACCGATAATTTTAAAGACTTTGTTAAATTTAGCACGAAGCAGGCATTGCGAAATATTAATATGATGCAATATTATGGGTTCGTATGTATAAGCACCGAAAGTGAATGGCCGGATTAAAAAAATTAAAAAAAAAAAAAACACTTGAAATAAAGCGCATACAAAAACAAATTTTTTGTATTAATCGGTCAAATGTGAAGATAAAAGTCCATGAAAGAAAATTCATAGTATGAAGGAAAATTTTGGCGTTCCTTCCCGGCGATCTCACTTGGACTCTTCAGTTAACTAGTGAGGGCCTTGTCAACACGTAATTTTTGTTAGTATTGGCATTATGTATATATGAAGGTTTTTTTAATAATAGAAATTCTATATACAACTGAAATACATCGGCCAAGTAAAAGACTTATCACTATTTTAACTGAACTTAAAAGAAATTGCGCATTGACAAGGCCTTCAGTAGTCAACTAATGAGTCCAAGAGAGATTGCCGGGACGAAACGCCAAAATTTGTGTGGACTAAAGGCCGTTAAAAGCTATTTGGAATCGAAAATTCATAGTATTAGGGTCAATCAAAACGACTGAGACATACATACATATGTATGCACATATTCGAGCTCAGGAAATTAAAAGGCAGTCAGGATGATAAGTGGTTACCCTTTGCAATTTTTCAAATTCAAAAAACAAAAACTGGTACTTATAGTGTATTCGTTTAGTATTCAGGAAAAAGGCTCCGGAATATTCCGATAGCGAATGCCAAACGAAAAGGTTGCAACAATTTTTTGATTTTAAAGTAAGATTTAAATTAAAAATTTAAAATCCAGAATCGATTTTCCTTTCTTTTTAAAATAAAAAATTTCATCTAGTGCCAAAGAAATGATTTAAAAACCATCCGGCGGAATGCTACCGATTTTAAAAATATTTTGTTTTTATTTTTAAAACAACATATCCCAGAAACCCCTTAGCAAAAAAAATAATGCGACTGAACAAGACTGAAAGACAAAATTCAATTTATTAATGAATTAAATTTGAATAATTGTTTCCTTATTGAAAGATGACACAGAACGTTAATATAGTGGAAGGCAGTGGTACTGTGTAGGTGCTTGACTGGTAACTTATTGGTGTGAGTTCGAACCCCGAACTTCAACTAAAGGCAACCCGTGGGACCAAATGAAATAGAAACCATCTTATTTTCAATCATATTTATTTCATACTTCATATATTTATTGGATATTTCAAAAGTAAAAGTCTCGAATGGATTAATAATTCTAAAAAAAATAATAATTTTATCAAAACTTAAAATCGAATCACCTTGAATTGATTGACAATTATATCAGTCAAAACTTCGGAATAAATAACATTGAGTAGGTATATTATTTACAGTAAAAATCAATTAATTAAGTGATTTTATCTTTGAATGAGATTGAAGTGTTTATTAAACTTAACATAGTCTTGCAAGTTCACTTGATTTTTCAAAAACAAAAAACATCCAATTTTAACTGATATTGTTATACTTGCGATATATGTACGTACGATAATTATTACAGGCAAGTTTTGGCTTCGTAAAAAAAAACTCGAGATTTTAATTAAATTTTAAGATTAGAACACAAATTCCGCAATTCTGTCTGTCTGTACCCCGACCCCGAAGTGATTCTTCTTACACTGGAAATTTGAAATTTCTGTTAGCTCTAAAATAACGATACATGCCATGTAACCCTAAAAAAAGGCCCATTAAATACATCGAAAACGGCATGAGAGGTATCCATGCAATGGCGGAAAGTCGTTGTAAACCTGTTAAATTTGCATGAACATTTGACAGGTTTACGCAGTTAACCACGTTTACTATTGTTACTATTGTCTACATTTTGTTAAACGAAAATTAGGGAAAACTCTTATTAACGGTAAGAGACTCTCTTTTAAATTTGAAATAATATTTTATAGTTTGGATTTTTCATAAAAAAGTCGGTTTATTTTTAAATTAAATATCGGAAATAGGTTGGATGATTTTTTTTTCGAAATTACGTTTTTGCTTCAACAATTCTTTATCACATTCATGTTTTTATATGTACATATTATGTAGGCATGTATATAATTGTTTTTAAATTCTAAGCAACTTGAACATAAGATCAAGTAAGTACATGCGACTCAGTCATGCATATAATTTTATCTGCATTAAAAATTTTAATCAAAGTAATTTATAGGTAGGTATACATATTTACTGGACATTAAACTTAGCTCATAAGTAGTAGTCATAAATTATTTTTCATAACAAGGTTTTCTAAGATATCGAAGAAAATTCTTTAGGTGTTTTGTTTACAGCCATATTACCTGCTATCTTATTAAATAAATGTAGGTACTTATAAATAATGTTGGCGTATTTTGAGAAAACCTTTATTAAATTATCTTGTTGTCCTTGTAAGTCATACTAGCAACTTTTATATTTAAAAATTCTAGGTAATAAGAAAAATATTGGAATGCATCAATATTTTTTCTAAATCAGAAAGTATGTATGTAGGTAGATAGGTTTATTTTTTTTTGTAAGCAATAATTATTAATAATTAAATAATTAATAATTTAATAATTAATTATTAAAAATTTAAAAATAGCAAATTTATTGCTAAATAAAGTTACTACCTACTACTATGTACTTCTACTAGAGTATTCATTGTTTATTTGAATGACAAACTACTATCAAATGTCAATTACTTAGAATACCTACATCAAATTAATCGTGTCTTCTTAGAATTATCTGGTAGCATCCTTTTACATACATATGTGCATACATAGAATTTTCTAACTCAATGGCAATTCGAACATCGAATCAAACCAAAAACGCACTTTAGTTTTGTAAAAAACATACCTAAATACAACAAAAATAATAATAACAAAACCAATATGTATTTACCCCTCGCATTGTTGTGAATATATTTCGGCTGCCATTGTTCGTTCCTCTTTATTTATGTTTAATGTTCGTCTGTTCTTGATTTTCTTTGTTTAGTTATGTTGTTTTGTTTCTTCAAGTAAATTAATCAATACACACTTTTCACTTATATTTCTCAAAAAAAATTGATAGTTAAATTATTTGTTCTTCCATCAACAATCACTGCTCTATGGTTTTGTTTTAAAAACAAAATTAAAATAAAAACAAAATTTAAATCAAATCAACACTACTCGAATCCCGTCAATCTTCTGCGCCCGGAATTGTTCCTTTAACTAAACTAAATTGAAGTATGGTTTTGTTATGCGATTTGAGTGTGCTTTGCTTACTCACTCACTCGCTCGCAGCAATCAGTTAACCCAGATCTACCACCAGCGTTGCCGAGGGTACTGTTCGAAAGTTGTAGTTTGAACAATAAGCAAAAAAGTTAAGCTGTTTAGTTAACTGATAAAGAATATTGGCTCGAAATTCAATTCTTCTGTAATTTTGGGAACTGGATTCAACAAAATACGCTAACGTTTAATGTACCAATACAAGCCAATGTTCTAATGTGTTTGCCACAATCTGTCAAGAGCTAATCAGCGAGTTAAACATAGAAGACAGTCGTATTTATTAGATTTCCTTAGAACACCGAGTCTAAATAGTTGGACATCTCCTTATTTATAAACTCATTCCAACAGTTGTCTAAATATGTTCTCATATCCTCACTGACATACATGTAATCTGTCACTTTCCTGAGCATATGCATACGTTCAATGAACATTTCATTCATTTCAAGATAACTTTACAATTCTTTGGTCATTAAACGTTCCCACTTTAGAATAGGTTTGGACAACCAATTTGACAGTTGTCTAAAGTTAGACATACTTTGGAATGGGTTTATAAATAATACTGAGAGTACCTATATTATCTAGAGAACTGACTCGTATCTCCATTGCCTTAAAGTAGTCTTGGTTCGGGTCCCATTTAAAATGCACGGGAGAACTAAAGCATGCTCATGCAATAGTTGACATCTTTGAACTAACAGCTTGTAGGGTGAAAGAGAACAAACCTCCTAAGTCGGTTCTCTAGATAATACAACAACTCTATGGAGTTAAAGATTGATTTCAAAATCTTGTGTTTTTAGAAGTAAGAAAAATTCTGAAGTTAGATTTTCTTATCTGGCTAGCTACAATATTGAAAAAGAAGCCATTTTCCTCACTTCGAAAACAGAACGATTCCCGAATCCAACGTTATCATTTGAGGTTTTTCTTAGAAAGAGAGATGAAACTCCACTTCTTTCGATAGAAGTACAAATTAATATTAGTACTTTCGGCAACACTGTCCAACCCTTAACTCAACATTTGTATTTATTTCGATCAATAAAACAAAAACAAAATACTGCTCTCTGGGAATTGAGTTGAGATTGTTTTGATATTTTGTTTTGATCTTTTTAAGTGAGTTTTTTGTGTTTGTAAATGGGCGGGTTCAAGAGACTACGTTTTACATCTGAATTTTAAGATTTCTGAATTTATGTCATTGGGGGCGTTCAATCCATTACGTCTGTCATGAATTTTCAGAATTCTGAATTTTTAGAGACTTTTGTTACGTTTTATATGAATTTTCAGACAAGAAATTCTCATCTGAAAATTTAGATGCAAGTTGTTTGTGGTGGGGGAAATGCCAAAGCAGCTGAAGTACTACACATAAAGTTGAACTTTATAATTTTCACTGTGGTTGGTGTTTTTTTTTATGTTTTGTTCATGTAAATTAAATATTTATTTCAATGAATATTGTTTAGTGAGTTTTTCAAGAATCTTCTTTATATTGAAATTTGGATAGTTTTGTATTATTTTGTTGGTCATACATCTCAATAAAAATATTTGAAAAACAAAACTAAATAATTTATGGTATTCTATGCAAACACTTTTAAGGAAATTTATAAAATCGTTTGCTGATTTAGTTACATTTTTCATAGAATATCAACCTCATAATGAATGCTTAATTTACGAATATAATGAAAGTTTTATTTTATTTCGATTCAATGCAAATCCTATAAGTAAATGCAAGAATTTGACACAATGATTTTTGACTGAAATTTCAGATGTTTTTTGCGTTCAACGCCATAAATTCAGAATTCTGAAAATTCAGAATTCTGAAGATTCAGAATTCTGAAAATTCAGAATTCAGAATTCTGAAAATTCAGATGACAGAGGTAATTCATTGAACCCGCCCATTCTGAATTCTTAGAGCTTCTGGCCAGCTGTCATAAAAAGGTAGATGACTTTTAGTTACGTTTAGTTAGGTTTCATCATCATCTGAAAATTCAGATGAAAGTAATTTGTGGTGGGGGATTGTCAAAGCAGGTGAATACTACAAATAAAGTTAAACTTTACAATTTTCACTGTAGTTGGTGTTTGATTTGTTAAATTTTGGTCATGAAAATTCAATACTTATTTCAATGAATGAACTTTTTGCAGAAAGAATACTTTCAGTATGTTTTATTATTGTGTTATTGTTATGCATTTTGGTGAAATTTGTTGACCAAGAACCATAACCGTTTTTTTTATTTTCGACTTTCTCGCTAAACGGCTTAACCGATTTCGATCGAAGTTTTAATGCAGGACGTTCTTTTTAAGTTGAAATGATATTGCATATTAGGATGAATTTTAAATTTTTTTAAATAAATATTTTTAAAACGGTTTACTATAAAATGGTATACTTCATTAATACGTGTTTTAATTTTCTAGACGAACGATGTCGACGTAGATGCTAAGAATATATTACCTTGTATTATTACTTTATCATGGACAGAGTACAGAAATCTCAAGTGCCATCTCATTATTTTATTTGGGTTGTTGGTCGACTTTTGAGTAGTATTTTTATACGCACGCTATTTACTCATGATCATGATGGATGAGGTCACGATACTGGAATAATACCATTGTTTTCGTCTCAGTATTAATTATTTTGTTTACGATATTATTATGATATGTTTTGGCTTTGTTATTGTTTTGTTTTTTTTTTTTTTGGAAGTAGGTATGTTTAAACTTTTGAATTCAATCATAAAATAAAGCAAGGTCAATGATTGGATATCTGAATTGTGAGTTCTAGTTATAACTAACTAATAACGTTTTAAAAAGCAAAATCAGTTATTTTTATGCCAAACTTTTAAAAATTAAATTAAATTAAATTAAACAACTTTTGAAATAGTTCAAACTTGAGAAAAAAATGCCATATAGTTTTGAAACAAGTGCGAATTTAAGCAAACAAAACAAAATATACCTATTTGAATTCTTTTAAAACATTTTTCTACCAATTATTTTTTTCTTAAAAAATAAATTTATATTATTTACCATATTAAAAATTCCTAAAAAATAAATTCCATACAAATATTTAGGTAATACAAAATTTATTTAACACTAGAATGAAAATAAAAGTTTGAAATATTTCAGAAATAAAAGCATTTTCTAAGACGTGTTAAACCACCATTATAAGAATCATCAGAATTTTGTTTCTACTAAGACTTTTAAGGATATTGAAATTGAAATAAACGAAATAAATCCAAGTCGACGCACGGTGTCAAGAGCCACAACATCATGCACATAATACCTATCAATTTAGGTTAAAATCTATCGATTATCTCAGAATATAAATGTAACACTAACTCTTGTACTATTCAACATAAAGTCCCAATCATTTGGCCTGACGTCGTCACAGTCACAATACAATGTTCGGCTGATGGGTGGGTTTCCTGCTGATTTTCCTCCCACTACAAATCCTAAATGTCTTGTGCTAGGTAGGTAGACCTACCAACCTTTAAAAAGCTTTTTTTTCAGTAACACGCAGTCAGCACATGATTTTGTCCATTAGTTTTCTTTCATTTTGGTGCGGGATCCGGGAAGGGGTGTTGCTGTTTGTAAGTATAGTATATGGGTGGTTTTTGAAGTATACCAAAATATTTTATATTTTTTGTTTATTTACAGAGCAGATAATATAGGCTAGAGCTATATAGCAACAACAATGCGATCGAATTTTTGCTGATGCAAATTTTATGCAAAAGATTTATCGACGACACAAATGCTTTAATCTTTTTTGTTTATTACACAAAAAATATAAACAAGTCAATGTAAAACCTTGGGTTTAAGATAAGAGGAAAGTAGAAACATTTAATAACCATGTTTTCAATACCCGTTTTAGTATTGTTTTTTAAATAATAAATAAATTCTATATTATAGGTAATGCAATAATATTTACTTTGTTCTTTGTCGGTATTTTAAAAAAGAAGTGCCTTTAACCTTTTTCCTTAACTTCCACTTAGATATTTAGATTTATTTATTATTGCACTAAAAAAACAGAATTCAGTAAAACACGGTATAAAATCCACCGACCAATGTAATCAGACGACTTTGAATTCAATTCACCGAGAAATGAACAGTAAATTTCTCTGAGGATATTGGAGATGACTGGGGTCCTTTTCCAATGTTTTTTTTGTTTCTATGGGATTTTGTTTTTATATATTTTAAGCGAGTTCATGGATGATACATGTCAGTGTTTTGTGCTAGGTGGATTGTTGTGAGATATATGGTACTTGTAAGTAAGTATTAGAATTTGAAAGTCGCTTCTGTTTAAAAAGCTCATAATACCTAGAAAGCTTTTTACTTTTCTTTCTGTTAAAAACGAAAATTGTGACATATTTATATGAAAAGTGGTGAATAATTTTCTATGTATGTACACTTTTAATATACGTGCCTATTTTTTTACACGTTATATGTCAAAAAATTTACAACTCACAGATCTTACTGATGACTTATGTACATATTATGAATGATGGTTTGTCAGGCAAAAGGTTGCGTTGTTCCGTTTCACAATAAATTAATGGACACGAAATTAAATTACAAATACAACACTATAGCATTGTTTTCTAAGAATTATTATATGGCATAGTAATAGAATTTACTTGCTATCCGTCAAAACTGTCACTTTTGCTCGATCCTGAATGGCGGTTTGTCATTCCAAATTGCTCACTTATTTTTTTTTCCAGCATCAGTCAAAACTGTCAGTCATAATTTATAGATAGTAGGGGTATTCATGCAATGGTGTAAAGTCGTTATAGACGTTGTAAACTACGTTAACTTTTCAAATTTGTATGAACATTTGACAGGCTTACGCAGTTTACCACTTTTACGAGGACTTTACGACGTTGCATGAATATCCCTAATGTGACTCAGTTTCAAAGTCGAAGCAAGTAGTGGCAATACGTGTCATCTTTATTAACGACGTTTTTACCACAAAAAAATTCTCGTCGGTAGTTTACTATTTCTTGTGAAAGATTTCCCATACAAATTTTTATTTTGTTTAAGACGTCGTAAACTTTGTGACGATTACGACGTTTACGATAGATAGTGATTGCGAAGCAGTAGCGAAATTCATATTTTTGCACTAGTAGGTATATTGTGTTAAGACAACACACATTCTAGTGGAAACATTTGAATTTCATCACTGTCACCTGTTTTATTCTAACTTTTAGGAAGAAACCGAAAGAAAAGGCAAGGTTCCCCATCTTTAGGTGTGTTTTTTTTAATCAAGGAGGGAGAACAAACGACATCGTGGATTAGATAGGCGCCATCACAGAAAAAAAATACTTTCCCATATAGAAACTATCGAAAACAAGAATGTTGTTCGCGCTTAAGTTAAGCCCCGAGGAATCTGTGGGTTTAGGTAAGGATTAGTTTTTGTTGCAATTAACATGGAAATTATTTAAACCCGAATCGTCTTTTTCATCCAACTACCCTCGGGCACCCCTTTTATTAGGTCTGTTTGGCAATGTGAAATCTACTGCACACAAATCCGTAGGAAAAAAAAAGCAAACAAATGAAATTGGACATTGGTAAAAAATTCGGTTTTGGAAATGGGCGGGTTCAATGAATTACATCTGTCATCTGAATTTTCAGAATTCTGAATTTATGTCCTTGAACGCAAAAAACATCTGAAATTTCAGTCAAAAATCATTGTGTCAATTTCTTGCATTTACTTATAGGATTTGCATTGAATCGAAATAAAATAAAAGTTTCATTATATTCGTAAATTAAGCATTCATTATGAGGATGATATTATATGAAAAATGTAACTAAATCAGCAAACGATTTTATAAATTTCCTTAAAAGTGTTTGCATAGAATACCATAAATTATTTAGTTTTGTTTTTCAAATATTTTCATTGAGATGTATGACCAACAAAATAATACAAAACTATCCAAATTTCAATATAAAGAAGATTCTTGAAAAACTCACTTAACAATATTCATTGAAATAAATATTTAATTTACATGACCAAAACATAAAAAAAACACCAACCACAGTGAAAATTATAAAGTTCAACTTTATGTGTAGTACTTCAGCTGCTTTGGCATTTCCCCCACCACAAACAACTTTCATCTGAATTTTCAGATGAGAATTTCTTGTCTGAAAATTCAGATGAAACGTAACTAAAAGACGCTGATTAGGTACACGAGTCTTTTTGACGCTGATTACACGATTCGTTTTTTCGTTCGTTTCGTCTTTCGTATTTTTGACAGGCATGTACCGTCGTGATTACATGGTTCTTTTTTACATTCGTGAAGACTCTTTCGTTATTTTGACGTTCAGAAACTTTGCGGTGGATTTATTGGAAAATAAATAGAAGTAATAATTACAAATGTTTTTTAATCACTTATTATTCATATGTACAGCTTATTTAAGTGTGAAAAATTGTTTTACTTCTCGAAATTAAAAGTTTATAAGTTCTTCGTACAATGCTCTGATTTTAGGGATGGGCGATTAAATTTTCCGATTTTAAAATTAGTGAGAACATTTATCGAACCTGAAACATCGATGTTTCTCAAAATCGATGCATTTTTTGCTTTTCTATTTTGATAGACAAATACGTTATAATATGTAAATTTACATCAAAACGTGTTTTTGATTTAGGGCCGTTTGTTCATAGTAGGTTAAATCAGTAATATAGGTTCCGACTCTGGTTCTGATGATTAAAATTTCAGATTAAGGATTCATTTAATCGATTTTCTCCTCTAAGAAATTCCATTAAAATGATCTGTGGCTACGTTCTGTAACTCACATCGATAAAATTAGTCGAGAAATGATGGAAATTAAAACACATTATGAGTTTTAATTTATTTTTCAACGTTTCTCTGTACGATATTTGAAGCAAATCGGTCCACCTGTTTAACCTCTGTCTCAATGGACCTCGTATAGTGCAAAGAGCGTAGAAATCAACGGACGGTATGGTAAAACTACTTTTTTAGACTTCTCCATGTTTACACGAAACCAATACTTGCCCTATAGAAAATGTAAAAAGAAACAAAAATTTCCATCCTACATATTGTTTTATCAAGTACATTTTTAAATTTACGTGGTGTGAACCTTTTATCGGGATTAAATCTTAAATGACCACATGAATTCTTAATTTTAAAAATGAAAATCGTACACAAAGAGAACTACTTTTTATAAAATGTGTACAGCAGAAATGAGAAAGGAAAGTAGATATTAACATGATTTGGAATACCTTATTTGTAACTAGTTATTACCCACTCCCTTTGCTGAGACCCCGCAAAAACCCTTGTAGTATGAAAAGTATTCATGTTCCTTTCCCATGAAATAATCGATTTCCAAAATCCTTCCAGCGAAAAAGCGCAAAAAAAATGTACTTTCACATTTAATATTTATAAGAATGATGTTTTTTTTTAGAAAGCACACATAATTGAAGTTGCTTTCTTTACATTTTAGTTACATAAACCATTTTATTTGCATATTTGTAATTTTCTGTAGTCGATGTATTTAATCTTAAAATCGATATCTGAAATCGATGATTTTTCTCTCAACTACGATTTTTGCTGACAACTAGCTATCGCTCATCTCTACCCTGTTGTCAAACCATAAACGTCAATGTTCAACCAGAAAAAATCTTCAAATTTTCATTCCTGCTTTCGTTACTTCATTCCCCCTACATTTCTACACCCCTCACCCAAGCTGTCAAAAGCACGAAAGACGAAACGAACGAAAAAAAGACTCGTGTAATCAGCGTCAAAGTCACTAAAAGTCATCTAACTTTTTATGACAGCTGGCCAATCAGAAGCTCTAAAAATTCAGAATTCTGAAAATTCAGATGACAGACGTAATGGATTGAACTCCCCCAATCAAACAAACATACCTTATTATTGAAATGTTAACCCAGGTTTTGACAGCAAATTTTAAAATAAAATTTTCGTTAGTGTAAAAATACCTTTTTGTTTCTATGTACTTTTTTTTGTTGTTTAAATAAGTTTTTTTTAATCATTCACCATTTTACCACGGTGAGTTGTTTTCACTTTTTCGATTATAGTTTGTTGTTTTTGCCAAAATCATATTTTTTACATAACTAAGACTTGTTTTAAACGCTGCAATTACGCTGCAATAACCTCCTTCAATTTTTAAGAATGTTGGCGGGGGACGTATGCGGTGTCCGGGGTAGACAAAGTAGCAGAGGTTGAAATAATTGCAGAGTTATCGCTCTTTCTTCTTTGTGCTTTTTCTTATTGTTTGAGACATAAGCGGAGTAAAGAGTGAGAAGATATATTTCCTTCTCATTTAACAAAAATTGCAGCTATTAAAATTTGCAGAGAAACCCCGTAAAATTGCAGTCGTCTAAAAGCTGTTAAACTCAAAAGAGAAACCCCGTTAAAAATTGCAGTCATCTAAAAGCAGTCTTACCCCTTCGCCTGGGTTTACCTTGAAGCGGTGAGGGGGCTTACGTTCAGGTCCTCAGCTGAGAAACCCAGAACCTATGACAAAACCATGACAGATACAACAAATACGAACAAAAATCTAGCGGGGATATACGCTAAAGTGTCGGCAGAAGTCACGGCTGCCGGCGAGGGCTTGGCTTCGCAAGAAGCTAAGTCGCCAGTGACAACAGACACACAGAACATACGTAACGAAGACATAACAATGACAATGACGAACGAAGAAGAGGACCTACTTCTAGACCCCTTTGCCAATCTTGGAGTCGGGACGGTGGACAGTGACGATATCATTGACTGCTGTTCCGTTGCCAGCTCTAGTCTTTCCGGGCTGTCTACTTCCTCCAGACGGAGTAAAATCTCCAACTGTAAGAGGACAGTCAAACGGCTTGGCAAGAGGGTCTGGGACGAACTTACTGACGCAGAACGAAAAAGACTGCTCAACGCTCATGCGTTTCTGCAGAGGGAGCTTCCAATGAAGAATGGGTCACCTACCCATACATCGGAGGAGTCTCTCCCTGGGAAGCGCACCAGCGTTGGAGGTTTGATGGGACCGCCGGCTTCGCGTGTTGGTAATACCGACACAATGAAGGGGACGGTCTCCTCAAATACTCTAGCAAGGTCAACGACGGACACTCTACCCAAACCAACTGCTGGGCGGTCGAACTCACCTGTAAGACGTTGCATGGAGCACCCCGCTCCTACGGGTCTGGCGGGTGGGAAGATACCACCGGGAGAGGCAAGTGCTGAGGTGAAGCGCACAGGGAACATCCAGGGCCACAACCCCACATGCAACCTGGGTGCTTCTACCTCTTCACAGCCAGGTTTACACGAACACGACAAGAACGCAACACTTAACAGTGACTTAACGGACACGACAGTCGTGGAGAATCCAACTAAGCAATGCAAAGCAGTGCCTGCTACGCAACGCAAGGTGATGAGACTCCTCGGTGACAGACAGGTTCAACGCCGACAAAGACGCAACGATGAGAGGACTGTCCGGTTCCTAGCCAGAAAAAACCCCGAAACCTTAACGGCTAAGGAAAAGCTAGCTCTGGACAGATCCAATCAAAGACTTGCTACACCACTTACGACTGACAAGACAATAACAACACCGGCTCCTAGAAATACCACATCAGGAGTGTCTAAGGAGAGGCCAATGCCCCCCACTGACTCACCAGCTGATGCAGGTACATCCAAGCGAGCAAGGAATGACATGGACTCACCGACCAACAGCTCACCAACAAATAAAAAGAAAAAAGCCAGACTCTCCAGAGCGCCTGTAGGGCAACAATTCGCCATAGTAGACTATGGGAATCCTACACGGAAACTGACGGAGGATCAATGGCAATTGATGGAACTTCGGATCCTTGAGGAGGTAAACGAGGCTATCGTTAAGAGTAGGCCACCGCCACTCTTCGGTAACCTCTGCACCTTTCAAGGATTCAAAATGCTAACATGTGAAGATGAACACACCCTCACATGGCTTCAAGAATTCATTCAGAAAGCTGAAGCTCCCTGGCCAAACGCTGACCTTCGCCTCTTGGGGAGAAAGGAAATCAGCGACTTTTCCAGGCCAAGAGCCAAGCTTATCATGAAAGGGCCGCTCATTCCGAGGGATCGTATTGAAAGATACCTCAGGTCACTCAACACCGACCAACTAAGTCAAAACTGGGAAGTGGCTGAGATGGGCGAACAGACAAAAGATGGCACTGAAGTGGTCGTGATCCTAAGTCACAAATCAATACCACTTCTTAGAAAAATCGATTTCAAGGTACGTGTCGGTACAAACCGATGCAAACCGCGGCTGATAACCACCAAGAAAAAGGTAATTAAGGGGGAGGGGGTTTCTTCAATATGAAAGTAATTCAAATAAATCTCCATCACAGTAAAGCCGCCAGTGCCAATTTAGTCTACCTCATGGAGAATAGACAGATAGACATTGCCCTTGTTCAAGAACCCTGGATTGCAGGTGGCAGGATTAAGGGCTTACACTCCAAAGAACTCACGCTGTATAAGACCACAAATGTAGGCATTAACAGTAGTTGTAGAGCCTGTATTATAGCTAGAAAACAGATTAATCTCTTTCTTCTATCCAGATACAGCTGTTTAGACCAAACGACGGTAAAGCTCGAACGAGCCGGGCTCCCACCACTCGTCATAACATCTTGTTATATGCCAGGTGACGGTATGGAAGGACCACCGGCTGAGATGACCAAACAGCTCATCCAACGTGCCGCATTGGAGAAATGGGACGCTGTTGTGGGGTGTGATGCCAATGCACACCATTTACAATGGGGCAGCACTGACATCAATGACAGGGGTGAGTTACTTTTTGAATTCATTATAGAAAATAACATTTTGGTAGCAAATAGGGGAAACGAACCCACTTTTATTACTAAGAATCGTAGAGAAGTACTCGATGTAACGCTTTTAAGCAACTCGGATACAGTTTCCATAGACCAGTGGAGGGTAATAAAAGATGAGTCATTTTCTGACCATAAACTCATAGAATTCTTAATACCCGACACCAGACTCTCGTAAACCTTTCAGAAACATAAGAAAAACAAACTGTGATATTTTTAATAGGGAAGTAGAGTTAAATATACAAAAACTGAACACTAACTCGATGCTAAAACCCGAGATTATAGACATAGCAAATGATAACTTCACTGAAATTCTCGGTAAAGCATTAGAAAAAGGCTGTCCACTAAAATCTTGTGGTCAAGGTAAAAAGAAACCACCCTGGTGGACAAGTGAACTTGGTACCATTAGGAAAGAAACCAGGAGACTTTTCAACGTTGCCAAACGCACAAGAGCCAAGAGCAGACACTGACTGGGAAATTTATAAATCCAGTCAAAAGAAATTTAACTTAATTTAATTAAACTTCTGTAGTCAAGTTGAGAGTACTAATGAATCAGCAAGACTCAGAAAAATACTAGCAAAGGAACCAATTGTTCTAGGATCTCTTAAAGAACCTAATGGACATTGGACGGAATCGTGTAGCGAAACACTAGGACTCCTAGTAAACGCACACATTCCAGGTTGCACCTCGAATGATAAAAAGAATTCACAATTGGGGTTCTGCATCGAGAACACAATACCTGAAGAGTTGATCACGGAAGAAAAGGTTAAATGGGCTATTAGCTCCTTTTCACCGTACAAATCACCAGGGTTGGACGGTGTCTTTCCCATGATGTTACAAAAATGTGTTGACCATGTAATCCCGCATTTAAAAAACATATTCCTAAGTAGCCTGAAATGGGGATATGTGCCTAAGGCGTGGAGGGAAGTCAAAGTGGTTTTTATTCCGAAAGCTGGAAAACCAAGCCACACAGGCCCTAAAGACTTCAGACCCATCAGTCTCACGTCTTTTCTCCTAAAAACATTTGAAAGACTAATAGACCTTTATATACGCAATACACTGAGCCCGGAAAACATATCTCCAGCCCAACATGCTTATACAAAAGGGAAAAGTGTAGAGACAGCACTACACAGTGTCGTCAGCCCTATTGAAAAAACACTTAAGAACAAAGAATACACTCTGGCCGCCTTTCTAGACATTGAAGGAGCCTTCAATAATGTTCGGAACGAAGCGGTGGAAGGAGCGCTTGTAAACCTTAATGTGAACAACGCCGTCATTAGGTGGATAATGAACATGTTAAAAAATAGACAGATCTACTCAGAGTTAGGGGAGTACAGATCAAAGTATCTACTTCCAGAGGTACTTCACAAGGTGGGGTTCTTTCTCCACTTCTCTGGATACTCGTGATGAACACAGTCCTCATGAGACTTAAATATAGTGGAGTTCAAGTAATTGCCTACGCTGATGATTTAGCATTGCTAGCGACAGGTAAATTCCCCACTACAATTAGCGAGCAAATAGAAAATGCCTTATCAATAGTGCATACATGGACTAAGAACTGCGGCCTAGCGGTTAACCCACATAAAACCGAACTGGTCCTTTTCACGAACAGAAGGAAAGTTCCACCCTTCAAAATTCCCCTTATTGAAGGGACCCAACTCAAACTCTCCCACGCTAAGTATCTTGGTGTGATCCTGGATAAGAAACTGAATTGGAGTCTCAACATTAAGGAAAGAACTAACAAGGCCATGTTTGCTTTCTACTCCTGCAATAGAATTTTTGGTAAAACCTGGGGGCCGAGTCCAAAAATTATTAAGTGGTTGTTCACAGCCATAATTAGACCTGTGCTTACATATGGTAATCTAGTCTGGTGGAATGCATTGGACAAAGTTACCAACCTTAGAACCATGACCAAGGTACAAAGAATTGCATGTATTGGAATCACCGGGGTTATGAGGACCACACCCACTGCGGGTCTGGAAGCAATTCTCAATTTAAAACCCCTGGATCTGTTTGTACAAGAATCGGCAGCCAAAAGCGCACTGCGGCTCAGCCAAACTGATAGCTGGAAATCCAGCGCCATCGGTCACGCACTGATTCTACAGAAATACACGGGAAATAAAGTATGCACTGACTACATAACACCCCGTTTAGACTTCTATAGACCTTTTACAACTATCTTTCCTAGTTAGAGAGGACTGGCTAATCAACGAACCATTAACCTACGAACCGACGGTAGCTGTTTACACCGACGGCTCCAAGATGGACACTGGTGTTGGTGCAGGCTTCTTCTCAAAAAACCTTAGACTAGCCAGTTCATTCAGACTTCCTAATTACAGCAGTGTTTTCCAAGCTGAGGTCTTGGCAGTGACCAAAGCAGCTAGACAAATCTCAATGATGGCAATACCGCAAACTGATATTACCATTTTCATTGACAGCCAAGCTGCATTAAAAGCCATTTCTGCCGTCGAAATCAAATCGAAGCTTGTGACCAGCTGTCGCGAAGAGCTAAAGGTTCTTGGTACACAGCACAACATAAGGCTCTGTTGGGTTCCTGGTCACAATGGTATCCCAGGAAATGAAAGTGCTGACGAACTGGCAAGATTAGATTCGACACTTGATATTAATCAGGCGGACCCAACTGTTCACATCCCACCCTGTAATCTAAAACAGGCAATCGAGAACAAAGTCCTAGCCTTAACGAACAGAAGGTGGAACTCGCTTGACACCTGTGTTACTACTAGGCAACTATGGCCCAGCTTTAACAAACAAAAGACCGAAAAAATCATCCAACTGAATAAGAAATCTCTCTCTCTTCTCGTTAGCATCACCACTGGTCACAACCAATTAGGCTACCATAAGAAGAAGTTGAAACTCAGTATGGATGACTTATGCAGAGGCTGTGGTGACGAGGATACACATGAGGACACTACTCATTACCTGTGCCACTGCCCTGCGCTATGCCATATAAGAAACAAGTTCCTCGGCAGGCATTTCTTCAGTGACTTAGAGGACCTCTCCGATATTCCGAGCAAAAGCTTGTTAAATTTTACTAAAGCTACAAAATGGCTTGCAGATTCGTAATCTCTATCAACCCAGCCGACAAACAGGCAGGTATCTCCTCCTCCAAACATAGTCCAAAAGACAGAAAATGACGCAGGATGACACTGATAGAACGATTAAGTACGACGTAAAAACGCAAGTGTGCATTGCGGTGGCGACAAATAACGGAGAATGGGCACCTCGCCCTACACCAACTGTTGCCGCTTCTGCTTTGTACGCCAGCGTTGACAAGCTAACCCGACAAAACAACACAGTCACATACACCAACCACCGTCCTATCTAATCCACCCACCAGACGTTGCATGGAGCCACTGCTCCTACGGGCCTGGGGAGGGATGATTTACTCCGAGGGGAGCTCGCCCAAGTACGACAATGGTGCGTTAACCCCTTCTCACCCAGGTGACTATGTGCCGACAGACACTTCCAAACTCAACTAATTTGAGGGCACCCTCCGACCTTACGGGCTACACCCCGCTGAAACTACAACTACACCCTTAACGGGCCTTTTTTTTGTCATAGAATTTTTATCATAGGTTTTCCTTATATAGGGAGCATATCCCTAGGGTACCACAATGGATCTACATTGATCTAAGTGTGACGGTAACAAGATCAACTGTCAGCCCACTAACCTAACCTAACCTAACCTAAAAGCAGTCTTGCTCACCTTTTGAGTGAGAAAAATCTCTGAGATCTAATTTTTCTGAACGCGCCAATTGCAATTGCAACCCATTTGCAGAGATTATGAACTATAAAGATAAGAATCTTTCGTACGTTCCACTCTCCAAAACCCATTTGTTTAAATTTTGTTTTTGTAATTTCATCTCGTGTCGATGAATAGATGTGAATTGCAACAACAATTTATGCGGTGGTGAATTAATATTTTTGCACTAATGTGCGTTAAAACATGGACACTAGTGCAAAAATATGAACTCACCACCGTGTTTAGCTTGTAAGCAAACCAGAATGACAGCCGAGCTTCCCAATCTTCCCTTCAAGCAAACGACTCCGTTTTGGATCCGCGCACGTAGTAAACAACGTATAGATGACTCCGTTTACGCATCCAAATATGGATCCGCAAAACTGCGTTTGTCGGCTCAAATTAGTATGGAAATTAGAATCACCACGGACCCATTTTGTGCATTTATTGTGAGAGAGCTTTCTATTTCACCATACTCAGCGAGAACCGAAACCAAATCGGATCCAGAACGGATCCAAAAATATGAACGAATCGAAACAGGTGTTGAAATGCGAAAATCGAGTACAAAAAACAGGGCCTTACTAATAATCAAACGCTAATGTCGACTATTAGTTAACTGTAAGGTTAAAACAAAGTGCTGAGCTTTAACAAAATGCTACCAATAAACAATTTAACCCTTTCACTAACTAGTCTCCAGACTTTCGTTGAATCTATTACAAAATCTACTACAAATAAGAAACATAATTGCATGAACTGTCAGAATTTCCACCAAAGTTCAATGTTTTGTTTTCGTGCAAAAATATTTAAATTTTTATTTTATTGCGGGATACTTTTTTTTTTGGTTATTATTATTTTGTTCCTTATTAAAAACAAATGTGATCACTGCACAGAAATAAGACAGACAGTCACAACATAAATAAAAAAATAAAACAAATCAGGAACTGTCATAATTTGCTCTATACCTTCAAAGTTAAGTGTTGCCGTATTCTTTTTTAACAGCAAGTATTTTAGTATTTATAGTACTTTTATTATTAATTTGAAATGTCGGAGTGAGTTGACTTTTGAATTGTTTTTTTAATTATGGCACCATATTTCTTCAAAAGGAAACATATTCCTCATATTTTATTTTAATATTTTTTATTTGCAACGTACATATAGGTATCTGTTTAAGACTATTAAGCTTACGGCTGTTTACGAACGTTTACGACGACTTTTACGCTTTTATATTTTTTAACTTAGATTATTCGAAATTCCGATTTCTTCAAGTTCATATTCGATAATTGGTCCACGAAAATGATAATTTTGTTCAAACCAATATTGGAAATCTAAATATAAATACAATTTTCGGCTACCTGTTACACAAATTGGTATTGGCTTTGAAAATTGTATTCGACACTTATATTTTCTGTATGCTTGCATAAACAAGATTTAACCAATACAATAGCAACAAAATCTTTAATCGATTCCCGTTCAGCCCAAAAAAAAAACTTTTTAAATATGCGTAATTATTGAAATATATAAAACGGAATCAAGAAATTAACCACTCACGTATTTAAAGTAAAGTCCAAACGTACTAAATATTCATCAACAAATTAAATAATTTGTTTCTGTTGCACTACATAAACATACAAACAATAAATAAAGTACCTACTTCTAAATAAAGTAATTCTTTTCAAAAAAAATCTGAAGAAAGAAACCAACCCTATTGAAATCAACCTTATAAAATGGGAATAGATTAAAGTATTAAATACAAATTTTAGTACCATGAGACAGCACAAAGGCAACACTCTTTATTAAGTGTTCGACTTTAAACATGGATTTCCACTTATTAAATTTTGACATATTGCTAACGACTAAACTGGAGGTTAATTTCGTTATTGGTATGCGGATTTTCTAAAATCTGAAGATTTTCGTTTAATCTTAACACTAAATTTGATTATTAGTAAGGCCCAATTTGTCACAATTTACAACCAAAATAAAAACCAGTTTTATTTGTACTTGTTTTTTTTCTCGTTTTTGATTAACAAATTTAGTCCTAAGGTTAATTCAAAAGGGGGCTTTTATCCACCCTCGATAAAGAAAACAAAATATTGTATGCACAAAACAAAAAAAAAACACGCATAATATGGTGATCATTTATGGTGTTGCAGCTGCATTTGGGGCGTTGTTTTTTTGTTGGTGGATCCTGTCCTTTGAATAATGGAACAATTTTGTGATCACTTGAATTAAATAATTCACTTTTGATTTTAAACTGTTTTTTTTTCTGAAGCAAATTTTTATTGAACTGTTGCGCTTGGCACATTGAAAAAAGATTATTGTTTTTGTAGTTTTCTTTCTCTGTTTTCCGTCCATAAAAAATACTCACCATTAGTTTATCGTCTACGCTCTCTCTTTCTCAGTAAAAAAAGTACTCTCGATTCTTTCTTTTTTTGTGCGTTTTAAAAGGATCCAAGAAAGACCGAGAAAGTTGGGTCAGTGAATTTGCTTGAAGGGTTTATAATTCATAATCCCATACAGCGGTGTCGGTGTACGGAAATGTGTGCTGTGTGTGGGCTGGTGCGCACACCGATTTTCGGTGTCAGACACGGTGCGAGTAAAATCAAAAGTTTTTGATTTTTAGTGTCGGTGTATCGATCGGTGTGAACCGGTGCAGACACAAGTGTAGTGTCTATGGGCTGCTTTATAATTCATAATCTCTGGACAAAACGAACGAAAAAAAGACTCGTGTAATCAGCGTCAATCTCTGCCCATTTGGCGCGTTCAGAAAAATGAGGTGTCAAAAATTTTTCTCACTCAAAAGGTGAGCAAGCGAATCCAAGATTCCTCCGAGTTTTGACAGCAAAACAGAGAAATTTTGCTGAGGAATTGTTCATTTAACTAAGATTGCCGAGATCTCATTTTCCTGGACACGCCTATTATCCCATCTCATATCACATAAGGCACACTACATAAAATAAAATAATTCATTACACTTTATTTATTTTAGAATTAAAACACTTTATTTAACTCTGAATTTGTTTTATTTAATTATCAAAGTAATAGGTATTAACTCTCAAGTAGGTACCCTTTTTTTAAACTGTCCCTATCAATTGTTTATATAAAATAAAAAAAAAATTCTATCAAATTTTAATATTTGACACCTTATTTAAAAGCTGCTTTTAAAAGAAATATATATAAGGTTGCTCGAAATGTCCCTTCGAACTCAAAATAAATTTTTTATTCCGATGAAACTGACAACAGCCTTGTTAGGTTTTAGTTTCGTGCTAACAAAAAATTGTGAGGTGAAACTCCCAATAAGGCTGAATATTGAAAGGATGGTAGTTAAATAAATTTGTGTATATAAATCTATTCTTGAATTCTTTCCTAATAGAATTGTATATTATTTTGTTGTTTCTCCGACTTTTAAATATATTTAATTTATCTTTTACTCTGTACAAATAAAAAATTAACAATTTTTGTTTTGTTTTTGTTTAATGACTTATAAATTTATTATCAATTTTAAATTGCATTTTAGCTTTCGTTTAATGTACATAAATTTGTTATTGTTTTAATTTGTTTTCTTATATATATTTATGTATGTATATATATATATATATATATATATACATATATATATATAATTATATGTATGTATAAGCATATATTTATTTTTCACAATTTAAAGTAAACACTTGACATTATTTTGTTTATATATATATATATATACCGCTCAATCGACACAAAACATAATGTAAAGTATTTGTTTTTATATACCTAATAATAATAAAACTCTTAAAATTATTAAAAAATAATATTTCCTTTCAGTTTAATTATTTTCCTCTTTTTTAAATCTTATAATTTATTCATAATCTTTCATAAAATCACACGCAATCGTTTTCTTTTGTTGTCGTTCGTTTTCGCTTTCGAAAAAAAAAATATAATAATAATCGAACAGAACAAAAACAAATAAATATAATCATAAATAACGCACGCTTAATGAATAAAAAAAATATTAATTCAATTTTCTTATTAAAATTAAATTTCAAATATACGGACTATTAACATTGAATTCTTCTCTCGCTTTCTCTCTGCTTTTTTTTTCTCTATTCTCTATTGATCAACTTTATGTTGTGCATTTTATAATGTATAGTACGATGTATTATATAACAATATTTTTTTTTTTAATTAATTAAAATTAATAAAAAAGCTTTAAGTTGTATATATATAAATTTAAAATAATTTCCTTAACTAAAAAATGTACTACAGAATTATGTTATAGTATAAGTTTATTGAAGGCGGCATTTTGTTCAACACATTCCTTCTTTTGAAAAAAAGAAACACTACTTATAATGTGTTTTTTTTGTCTATTTAAAAAGAAAATTAAATCATCTGAAGCGACTTACTTATTACATAGATTACAAGAAACAAAAGTAAAGTATTTAAAAAACAAGTCTAAAAAAAGACAAAATATTCATACGGCGAAATTTGATGTTATTGTTGCGCGTAGATTTTAATTGTTATATTTAAAAAAATGACATGGCAAACAGTGATTGAATTATTTTGAAACGAAAAACGAAGGATTTTGATTTGGAGGCATACCGGGTAGGTTTTGGCCACCGGGAGGACCATTATGACCTCCGAGTTGTGAATTCATTTGACTACGAGTTGAAGTAGCGTAGAGTTGTTGTTGGAAATTATGATACTGTTGAGCGTATTTAAGCTCACTGGTCGATGGGCCGACAAAGGGCGATGATTTGTAATTGGGACCCGGACCTCCGGCGCCACCGGGACCATTCGGTCCACCGGGGTTTGATGGTCCACCTGGTCCATTCAATTGCGGTTGCATTGATTGTGATGGGTCACCACCAGGTGGGCCGCCTCCCATGGGCGATGAACCGCCACCTAACCCGGGTCCATTCGGTGCCCCATTCGGACCATTTCCATGGCCCATAGGACTTCCTTTGGGCCCAGGTGGGCCGCCGAACAATTGATTGTTCTGGAAAATATTCGATGGGTCATTGGGACCGCCATCAAGGTTAGGCGGACCATTTCCGAACGGATGTACACCACCACCTCCAATCATGTGCGGATTGGGGCCTTGCATGCGTAGCATTCCATTTCCACCACCTGGCTGACGCATCGGTCGCATTCCTCGCATCATCTGTGAATTCATGCCACCGCCCATTGGACCACCAGAACCACCGACCATTCCTACCGGCGGACCACCTAGCCCCATCATTCCATCAGGACCACTTGTATCCATGTGAGTATTCATACCACCACCTGGACCTGGACCAGGGCCACCTCCGGGTCCAGACCCGCTCATTTGGTTACAATTTTGGTAAAAATTCATGCCCTGCCCAGGACCACCTGGTTGTTGCATTTTACTTGCATCGGGACCTGAACCATTAGGCCCACCTCCACTCACATCCATGGGTGACATTTGAGGATTTGCAAATCGTTGAAGAAATTCTAAACTGGGCGGAACTCTAGGATTCGTATTGCTTACCTGCGGCCTCACCGGTAGATACTGAATGGTATTAGGCGTGCTTGCTTTCACCTGAATATTCGCACCATTGTATGGACAGCCGCCCATTCCCGCTCGTCCCATCATTCTGTGTGGCGGCGGTGGTAGACCCATTCCTCCATGACCACCATGAAACCCAACCATACCGACATTCATTTTAGGTGAGAGCATTCGTGAGCCCATTGGTGGTCCACCCAACATCATGGGATTGCCAACCATTGATCCACCACCAGGTCCACCATTGCCTCCACCATGCATTCCACCATATTGTCCACCAGGTCCTCCAAGAACATGTGGCGGCAAGCCCCCCATGCCGCAATGATCCATGCTATCAGATCCAGGTCCTCCCATCATACTTTCTATACCATGCGATCCCGCACTGCCAGCCATTCCACCGCCCATTTGCATTTCTGCATGGCTTGGAAATCCAGAACTCATCATACTTCCACCGCCCGGCCCACTTGATCCACCACCACATGAGGGCCCACCATTCAAGGAATTAGTTGCACTACTCGTGAGCTGTTGGGACATTTGAGCCAACGATGAAATCGGATCGAAATGTGAAGCTTTCACCGGTGGAGGTCGACTACTGTTTGGATTCAAAGGTAAATTATCCGTTCGACCACAAAAGTTCACACATTGACCAGCGGGTGATTGCTAATAATAGAAAAAAGAATGAGATGGTGAGAACTGGGGAGTAATTAAAACAAAGTACACACGAAAAACCTACATCACCACACTTGTTATCCATGAATCCAACCATTTTTAGGCCTTGTTGCTGCTGTTGTTGTTGTTGCTGCTGTTGTTGTTGTTGCTGTTGTTGTTGTTGCTGCTGTTGTTGTTGTTGTTGTTGTTGCTGTTGTTGTTGTTGTTGTTGCTGTTGTTGTTGTTGTTGTTGTTGCTGCTGCTGTTGTTGTTGCTGTTGTTGATGTTGTTGTTGTGTTTGTTGTTGTTGCTGTTGGTGCTGCTGCTGTTGACTTTGATTTGAATTGCTATTTCCTCCACCACTGTTCCCTGCTGCACCTGAACCCGGTCCACTTACTCCATGTCCACTGCTATTGCCTGCATTTCCAGGATAATTCATTGCCGGGCTGACTGGATTAAATCTTGAATCTATACTCGATGGATTATTTGATTCACCTATGTTGGGCGTTCTTGAACCTTGTGGACTTGGGTTTGATGATGTATTGAGACGAGAGGTCTTTTCAACTGAAAATTAAAAGTAACCCATGAAAGATTTTTCTTAGAATATATTTTATTTTTAATTTTTATTAATTTTTAACAACTTTATAAATTGCATCAACTAGCCGTCGGCCATAAAAAAAAGAAGAGTTTTCCTATATACATTTTTTGCTACGAAATAAATATTTCCACTTGAAGTAAGACGCACAGATGTTGTAGAAACACAGTTCAACTGTCTTTAAAATTTATGGATAAAAGGTTATAAATGATAAATTTTATTGATTCCCTTTTTTTTATTTACCAGCAATTTAGAAAAAGACGCAGAGGAAAGGTGGTAATTATCTGTATTTGGTGATTGAAAAGATCGATATGTAAAGAAAGGACAAGGAAAAATATTCAACGGTGCATTGAAATTTATAAACAAAACCAGAAGACATACTTATGCGCTTATGCGCGCAACAAAGATTTCTGAGAAATAGACCCTTAAATTGCTTGATCCAAGTTTTATTATTAGACTTGAAGTATCGTGTTGCATGCCCTACAGTCAAAAAAATTAGGAAGCGTCATACATATAAGATAAATTGCAAAATGATTGCGTGTAAGTTTGTTCTTTTTCACGCAAACACATCGACGTAAATTATGTCTACTACTACTACTGCTCTTTACTTAAAAATTATAAATTATAGAAATAGAGAAAACAAAATGAAATCATGCAGACACAGAAAAAAATAAAACGAAAATATTAACCAGCCACCACCACCCCCACCAAAAATAGGCAACAAAAAAAACCAAAGGAATAAAAAAAAAAAAAAAAAAAAAAACTTACTACAGTTAACCGCTATCGAAGAAATAGAATTATGCGGAATCGAGGCTATTTGTGAATAATTATTATTATTACTAGCATTGCTGTTATGATTATGATGCATCGATGATGATCCAGAGGATTGTGGATACCTTGAATCGCCCCCGCCTCCACACATCGATAATGGTGATGCAGATAATGAAATATTAACCGAATTAGTGCTGTTTGGAGAATTATTGTTGTTACATGATCTATGATTTCCAGGACTTGATATTCAAAACGAAAACAAACAAAAAATAAATAAAATATAAGTTAAACAAACAAAAAATCTATTTTCTTACGAAGCTAACATTAATCCAACTGCATTGGATGAATCCCTTAAAACCTTTGTATTGGGTTGTTTTTGAATTGTTAATTCCTGACTTTCAAATGTGTTAAGATATTGAATTTGTTGTGGAGACGGCACTGGCATCAGGTTAACTCCAATATCTTTACCTTGGATTGCAAGAAAGTTATAATATAAAAAATTTAAAGAAAATCTTTGCTTTTTTTCAGTCAAATGGCCAGAACTAAGACGAAGATTAATAGAATAATAGAAAGGGATTGCTTTTCGACATAGAGCTATAGCTACATGTTATACTACAATTGAAGTTTAAAATTGAGAAGCTTACCTTGATTTCCATTGTTACTATTGCCAACTGGTACTCCGGATACTCCTGCTCCACCTCCACCTGGGCCACTTAATTCCATATCTTTGAGCGCGGTATTGGGTGACATGTGCGATGAAACTGGTGTACTAGGATTACTAGTATGACTCATTGAATTTCTAGATGAATTTCCATTGTTATTTTGTTGATTGCTAGCTGCTGAATTACTGTTGTTGTTTCCTGCATTGTTTGCAGAATTCGAGGCTGACTGTCCTGGTCCAGATGGATTTCCTGGTCCACCTGAACTTCCACCACCACCGCCAATATTACTGCCCCCAGGTGTTAGAGGAGAATCTTGTTGTTTGTATGATGGCATTTGGGATTTTCCACTTGGTCCAGGCCCTCCACCACCGCCACCACCACTATTTGAGCCTGAATCCCCGGCTGGTGAGTTAAGTGTCGATCCACCGCCACCACCAGTTCGTGGTGACGGAAGAGAAAGATTCGAGGTGGGATTATTTGGACTTCCAGGATTCGGACTTTGTGTTGCAATTGGCACAGATGCCGAACGCGGTGTTTGGTGATATGGTGGCGGAGGTCCTTGTGATCTATTTGTATTACCTCCACCACCACTAGATGACATAAGAACTCCACCAGTAGAATTCATGCCAGAGCGTCCACCGCCCATGGGGCCATTGCCAGCGGATAATTGGCGGCATAGTCCAATACTACTACCCATCATTTCCATGCTCTGAGGATTTTTTCCTTTGCGTTCTTCGTAGAATTGATGTTGTAGCTTTGACCACTCCATTTGCGCCATACCTGGTGGCATTCCACCTGGACCACCACCTAACACCATTCCACAGGGATTCATTGGGCCCATGCCACCCATGCCGCTCATGCCCATCCCCTGGGGACCACCTCCGGGTCCTCCACCCCCAGGTTGATTGCACATCATCATACCACACTGCATGCCTCCCATGTCACCATGTGGTCCCCCACTGCCCATTATTGAGCCATCGTTCATAGGTCCCATCTGACCACCTATTCCTTGGCCATGTGACGAACGGTTCATGGGTCCTCGGGGACCGGGACCGGGACCGGACCCACAGCCCATTACACCACCCCGGACATTCATATTCGAAGGCATTTGACCTGGCCCACCCGCACCACTTGCTAAAGATTCTCCTAACATACCCATGGTTCCACCGGCACTTGTTTGATTGACGTCCATCATTTTACCAGGACCTCCTGAACCTTGGCCTCCTGAAGCTGTAGGTGCCCCAGTAACGGGATCAACTGCATTCATATGAGGCCCTCCTACAAAATCACCCATTTGTTCAGGAAATAGAAACTGATTCATTTTCTTTAGCTTTGCCAGTTGCTCTTCACGGTGTTGTCTTTGCTGCGGCGTCAGATTTTCATCGGGGACTTTGACCCCTTGAAGCGATGGCTGCATACTTTCGGGAGATGTTGGACCTCCCGATGACATTTTATTGGGACTCTGTTGAATTCCAGTACTCAGAGGCGTCGAAGCACTACACGCTCTTTGTTGTGGTGCCGACGACGGTGACCCACTACTGTCCATTGCATTAGGATCCGGACCTCCTGTCGCATTTCCCGCACCCCGATTACTATTCGGAACAGAATTACTCCCGTTCGAAATGCCATCCAGGCCTAAATGAACGGTTGTTTGTTCCCATGGCATCAAATCGCTATCACCCGCCAAAGGATCGTCGTGAAAACCTGCCGGGGGCTTAACATCCATTCCAATACTACTACTTGTCGCTGGTGTCGACTGACTACTTGATGACGATCCACTTCCTGACGAACCACAATTTCCACTGTTGCTTTGGTTGTTGTTATTGTTATTATTCGGGCCCACAGTTTTGCTGTTTGGCTGTGACATTTTTGTCAGCATATTGCCATTATTTTGTCCGGGATTTCCCCACGGTCCGTTTGGCCCACCACCACTTGATGAATTCTGTCGATTCATTTTTGATAGTTTCATTGGATTCTTAAGAAAGAATTCCTCGAGAAATTTTTTCGTCGCCGGCTGTGTGCAATGATATGCAATTATTGTGGGAAATTGTCCATTTAAAACAGATTCCGCACCCTTGTTAGCCAATTGCGTGGAAAACACAAAGATATGATTCTGTTGCTGCATGTAATCCATTGAAGAATTCCCATTACCTGGGCCACCGCCGCTTGTGGGGGGTTTACCACCAGGTCCGCCGCCACCACCGCCACCACCGCTGCTGCCAATGCCACAACCACCACTTCCACCGAGGATACATAGATTTCCACCGCTCATATTTGGTGGTAAAATATTGCCTGAGTTTGCACCACCAGATCCCCCGCCACTACCAAGATCACCCAGACTATTTAGATTCGATTCTAAAAAAAACACATGTATTAATTAAAATCATTATTAAGAAGCTATGTTTCACCTCTCCCGTTACCACTACTAGACACCGCTGAAGTTGGGCCACCAGAGCTGCTTATTCCCATCATACTCGGAGAGTGTCCCATACTAATTCCTCCTCCAGATCCACAACTACTATTGTTGACCATGCCAGACATACTCGGTCCAGGCATTGTGCTCGTCAGAGGACCGAAGCCATCCGGTGACATATCGATAGCTTCTTCTTTCTTAACACCCAACGATCCAAGTGACATTTGCATTCCACTATCGCTTGACATCAGCTCATCTTTTACAGCACCAACAGAAAAGACTGAACAAAAAATATTGACATTTGTGGTTTGTTTAGATCAAATATCGATTCTTACAGCTTTCATCCATTGTTTCGGTTCCAGATTTGTCAGCCACATGCATTGGTTGCACTGTGTTTGAACCCATTCCGACACTACTTCCTGTATTGGGATTGCCTCCAGTACTGCCGTTGCTGCCATTGCTGTTCTCACTTCCACCAGCAGCTGATATTGCCATAGATCCGGTACTCAAGGTTGAAGCGTTTGACGTTAGACAGCCGTTCGGCGAATTATGAGGATCCCCAAATGAGGGAATAGAATTGTTATTACCTGTTGCACTATCCAAACCAGTGTTATCTTCTTCCAATTTCACTTTTTTGCTAGAATCTATAAAAACTATAATAAGTTTAGAATTTAAAAATTAATAATCATTGACTTACCACCAAATAAATTTGATGATGTACCACCTTCGGATCCATTTGTTGCCGACGGTGGTGTATGCTGTAGCTCCTCTTTTATAACCATCGGAGTGGAAGGCTGTTGTTGTAACGGTGATGACAATGATGTCTGTCCAACAGATCCAGGTCCCCCTGGTGTATTTAAAACATGTGGCGGTGTAGCTCCTTGACTTGAACTCCCATTGCCACCTCCACCACCACCACCTGGGGTGGAACTTGGAGTAACATTCATTTTAACAATGCCCTGATTACTATTGCTGGTACTTAGATGCGACACCAGTTGTTGATTATGTGTTGACGCTAAAGATGGATGTGTTACCGCCGCATTGCCACCAACAGCATTGTGTGGTAAAACAGATATTGGCGGTGTTATCGACGGATGGGGATGATGGTGATGGGAATGAATTGGTGGCGGTGAAGCGGCCTGTGAGGATGACGATGACGATGATGAAGATGACGAAGAAGATGATGATGAAGATGACGATGAAGATGATGATGACGATGATGATGACAATGCCAAAGATAATGAAGTTGATAAAGATGATAGAACTGCAGCTGGTGTAGCAACAACTGAGCCGCCAACAACAGTTGGGTTGTTGTTGCTTGGTGTCAGTGATGATGATGCATTTGTGGTAATTGTTGTGCTAAGTGCTGTTAAATAGATGAAAATAAAATGATGAACTAACAATTCATTGATACATTGAAAAGAAGATCTATCATACTATATTTAACATTAAAAATTCCAACTGTCTGCAAGATTTAGGAAAAGATTTCTATAGAAATATTAGGGTGGGTCTAATTAACTGAAAATTTCTCAATTTTTTGTTTCATATAATTTTCAATTTGTATTTATAAACATTAAAAAAAAAAAACTTCATAAAAGTAGCCCCCGTTCTTTCTTACTTGTTTGAGAATTTTTTTCAGTATTTTTTTTTTAATAATTTTTGTCCCTTAAACCAACCTACGCACCCTAACTTCTTTGGCATGTTATGTGAATTAGTCTTAATTTTTGTATAGAAATGTTTACTTTGTTTGCGAATTAAAACAGTGAAATCTGAAGATTAACTTCTAAACGGCAAGTTTTATCAATAACCTAACAAATTCTTTATATTATATTTTCAGAGCCGCAAACAACCAATCTTTCACGTTATCAAGTATTTCGAAGCAACTTGTCAAAACATGATCGTTACCTCAGATATGTTTAACCGTAGGCTTTTAACTTTTAATGATATACCAAATAATGCAAAACAATTAAGTAGACGCAGGTTTTCAGCCCGAAGTTCTTGAGATCAAGTCCCTGCTTATAACACACCTAAAAGCAGAAAATGCTTATTGTACGGGTACTGCTTTTTGCGAGGAACTGACAAGTCCTCCAAGAGTGTCTTTTGTCATGAAAAATTGCCTCTCACTTTAGACGTTCAAATTCGACAGGAAATTTAAGGTCCCCTCTATTCCTGTCGATAACACGCACCCAAGAATTGTTGAGAGTTGTAAGTCAGAAGGCCCTAGTTCGACACGAGCTATCACACCACCAAATTTATTAATTTTTATTTAAAGCCGTTTGCTGATACGAAACTTAATTAAGTTATACGTTTGAATTTAAACAACAGTAATTCATTTTGGCAAACAAAATATATTTAAACCAGTGCTATTTTTGCTATATTTTAATGGCCTTATTTATAAACGTTGTCTAACTTTAGACAACTGTCCAACTTTAAAAAATGTGTTCAAAAACCTTGTTTATTGTTGTCTTATAGCTGCCAAACTTAGACACAAGAGTAGATTGTCTTAACCGTCTAAGTAGACAAAAATCTAATAAATACGACCGTATATGTTTATAATTATTTTATTTAGTAAAAATTATTCAAGTCAATATTTTGAAACAAGAACTGCTAAAAAAATACTTTTCAACAATGTTTTCGAAATAAGATATACATCAAAAGAAAGATCTATTCAATATTTATCGACTTGTCGACTCTGTGAGTTCTGGTTTTATTCTAAAGATAAAAGGGTATAAGGAGGACTACATTGTATGGGAAAAATATCGTATATTCTTCTCTATTTACGTTGCAATTTTTAGCTATACTTTATTGCTGAGAATGAAAATTTACCTGTTCCATTTGAAGGTGCTGTTAATGGATGCTCCTGCAGTTGATGCTGCTGCTGACTCAATTGAGCCAAACTGACAACATTTGCGGAATCTTCGCCACCACCACCACCTGGTGAGTCGCTGCCGTTGCCTTCTGTATTTATGTTATTGTTATTATTCTCACCTGGAACACTTTGTCCGTCGTTGCTATTTTGATTATTATTTACTGTTTCGCCTGAATTTCCAATACATCCACCACCAACGCCTCCTCCTCCACTGAATTGTGATGGTGTTAATGGACCAACCAATGACATACAATTGCCGAGTTTATTATTCGCGGCAATTGTACTAGTGCTATTATTACTGCCTGTACTATTGTTGGTGCTATTGCAACTATTCACACTGCTATTGCTGCTGTTGCTGTTGCTATTTTGATTTAAAGTAACTTCTTCGTTGTTGTTGTTGTTGTTGTTGTTGTTTCCTAATAGCAAACCATTCAATCCAATTGAAGTCTCGCATCCAGATGGAAAGAGTCCTCCTCCTGATGTCACTTGCTGCTGGTGTTGGGGTGTTGTAGCCCCCTCGGTTTGTACTTGACGTGGCGATCCAGTTCCCCCTTGAGCTTGTACCGATAATGCTGCTGATTCAACCACTGATGATGTGGCTGTTGCTCCTTCGGCTATCAAAAATGGTGTAGAAGAAGATGATACTGAAGATAATAATGAATTACTACCACTCGATGATGTTGTCAATGATGATGATGTGCTCATAGCTAAAGGGTTGTATCGCTGGAATGATGTTTTTTTTTCTTATTCCCTATTTATATTTTCTTAATATTTTTCTTGAGTTCATCTATAACTTCTGGAATTTTCTTATTTTTTTAAAATATCTTTAATGTTCGATTGTGTGGAATTGTTGTAGATCTGTTTTCGTAAATTAATTATCATATTCGAGAACATTGTTGCAGCTTGTCCTGGAAATACAAGACATCAAAAATAATTTAGTTCAAATTGGCTAACATTTCATGTGCTACATTCTTTCTATATTCTCTGAAATGTGACAAATTCCCTCAAGTCATCGGTCATAAATCGATTCGCAGACTGTGAAGATAATTTCACTATTGCGAAACCTACACCATAATTGAGCAAAGGGATTACAAAAAACTAAAGGTAAGAAGTTTGCAGTGAAGAAACCTCAGTACCAGTCACTAGTTTTTGTGTGTCAATCGGGGTTTTACCAACGTACAACTTTATTATGGTATTTGTTGAGTGAACGTTTATTTTCTGCTATCCGTCGAAACGATTATTCTAAAATAAAGCTAAATTAATCAAGATCAAAATAAAACTTAAACTAGCAGGTGTTTTTGAGAATTTAAATATCGGTTACTTTTCTTAAGATAGGATATAAAAAATAACTTATTTTAAGAAAATTGGATGAAACATTCACTTGAATTGTAATTTCGATCTAATCGAATAGAATTTTTACAGACGAATCTTCTGTGTGAATTATTTTTTAAGCAGTAGGAAGGTAGCGGTATAACCTCATTTTTTTAAAGTAATATTTTGTATCTATTTTGTATATATAAGAATCTGTTTTAACTTAAAATCTTAAATGCTCTACAGATGTGAACTTTGAGTCCAAAAATTCAAAAAGAAAACGAAGAATGGTTGTTTTTGATATCAAGTTAAAAAATAGTCGTGTAAAGGAAAGGATTCATAGCAACTCAAAATTCACCTGAAGAAGACAGGTGAAGTAATTGGTAATTATACATTGTTCTTGCAATATGGCCTTCTGCGGAGTATCTCGTCATAGACGCGTCCAAGGTTCGTAATGCAACGACGATTCCTCTACGCATATACATAATGTAGTCATAGACAACAGTTGACACAAAGACATTGAGCCCGATTACCGAGTCCCATTAATGAACTGCGGTGGGAGTCAGACTCTAATATTAACAAAATTTCAGAATTTATTTTTGATTTTCTGAAATTTTTATTATTAACAACATTTCAAAATTGATTCTGATTCTTCTGCATCTCATTTATTGGGTTCTTCTGTAATTTGGGTGATTAAATCGAAATATTCTCCTGTCGGAACTTGTTTTTTGATTAATTCTGAAGAAATAGCTTATTAATTAGTATAGTAATGTCGAATATTCAGAAATTTTCCAAAACAAAATCGATTTTTTTGTCAAAACAAACCTTGCATATTAAGCAAAATGTAAAATTTCCGGTGTTTTAAGAAGACAAATTGCGTTTTTGGTTAGGTACAACAAATTTTAATTTGAGAGAATTATTTATTATATATTTGTGCGCACTTTTAAAGTAAACAAAATAAATACATTTCGCGTTTAATTTAAAAAAAATAAGGTACATAATATAATCATTTTCGTCAATTTGTTTTTTAAACATTCTAGCCGTTCATGTTTATCTCTCGGTGAAGTGCACTCAAAGAAAGTGGAAATGATTTTCTCGAAAACCGATCAACGAAAATGATTCTGCTATTCATGGTTCTTGACCGATTCTTTTCAACTACAGAAAAAAATCAATTCTGTTTAGAAACAAAATCGATTCTTTGGTAAGAAAAAAAATGGACATAAAATGTTTAGGATAACTTGAGTACCTATTTCTGTTTTGGCAATAGCTGTTTTGCCATCTGTTATGTTGTTGTACAACACAAAGTTAACCAGATCGTTTTGGATAAAAATCTGAACGCAGCTATAATCATGCAATTGCAAGATGCAATTGCAACTACGCCTGGCGACCAGCCATGCAAGGCGATTGGCAGCTAGGCTGTTGCACACAAGCCGCAAACAAGCATCCGGCTATGACAAGACCTAAATGTAAGAATGAGTATAGACCTCTCACAAAAATACGGCAAGTTCTTTGATTTAAAAATAATAAAATAATAAAAACCAAAGGAAACAAGTACTAGAGATCAATAAAAAAAAGTAACTCTGTCCACGGAGTATAAGAAGAATTAACTTCTTGTTGCAAATTAAAATTCTAAGCTTTATTTGACCAATCCAACTGCAAGGATACTAGTAATTTCTGTAAAATAAGGAAAGCATTCGGGCGAACTATGCACAAAGGACATTACCAATTGAGCATACCTATATTTCCGAAGGAATAAGGAACAATGGGAATTCCAATCTCAAAGATCAATGCAGGATTTGTTGTTTTTTTATCACACAACACCTAAGCCTCTCCTATACTCATCACATTCCGATTCCTGTAAAATAATCAAAACGTGTGAAGAAACCATCTACCACTTGAATTATTTTTGAATACCTTTCAGTAAAAATGCATCTTCTAATTTATATGTTTATAAAATAAAAAGTTCAGTTTATTATGAACAGTGAAATTATTATGTTTCGTGTTACCTTTTCCTAAGGAGCCGTAGTGTTGATGGAGGTGATGATGATGATGTTAGAACACTCATCATATTTCTCAGCTACCATAAGGATTTCTAGCAATTTTAAGTTTTTTTTCCTTCTAGTATGAGATAACTTTAATATCGCAAATCCCAAATAACTATCGAATAATAGTTAAAAATAAAAAAAAAACTTTATTTTCAGATTTCCGAAACAAATCTTCAAATATTTATTCAAGGTGTTAATTAAATTTAAGTGCAATTTTTTAAGTGGGAATCTCTTCTTTCTTTTCGTTTTTTTTTCTTTTTTGTTATTTTAATTTATCCATTCACATGTACACATATTCGGCGCACAGTACAACATATACATTTTCCATTAGTCGCTCGATTGTTATCGTTTTCTGACAAACTACAGATTTTTCGTGAATTTTTTTGTTGTATCTATTTAAATTTAAGTAAAAAAAAATATTTTTGGGGGATTTAACTTGTGTTGGTTGAGTGTTTGTTGTATTTTTGTTTTTGTTGTTTTGAAAATATTATGAATTTTATGGATTACTCCCGATTAATATCAGAAAAGCAACACACTTATATTAGCGAACTAATAAATGTCGTTTCGTCGTCCGTGTAAAATTTTTTCTCCTTGCTTTTATTCAGCAGTTTCAAGCGCGAAGAGTGAATATAAATTAAGGATAAGTTGTCTCTTTCTCTCACTTAGCAAAGGAGTATTTTAAGGGACAAAAAAGCACTACCTTATTTTAAACTTTTACAGAAACAATTTTTCTCTTTCTTTCTTGTTATTTTAACTGTTTGACAGATTGGTTAAATATTGTTCTCCCTCTATTCAGCTTTCAGCACATTATATTTCACTTGAATTGCTTGACGTGTTGGTATTGGTTGAGTGCAAAACTTCAAATAAATATGATTGAAATTGTAAAAAAAATTGTTTGAAAGTTTTTGTTGCCTGTAATCCAGCACTTATTCTATTTTCTGGATCACAAATATGCAAAATTATATTTATTTTAGTTTGATGGTTTGTTTTTTTTCTATTTTCCTTTCAGAAAAAATTTTCTCGTTTCCGCTTTAACAAGCTTGTGCTTGTGTTGTTATATAAACGCATGTAAATACTTAGATTGAATTGAATATAAGAGTAAAATTCCAGGTGGGAATGGAGGTGAAGTTGTGTTGAACTACCGGTTTCAGAAGTTGAAATTGAGTTGATTTTGGGTTTTGAAATTTAACCACATTAGGAGTTATTAGGAGAAAAAATTGACATCAAAAAATAAAAACTACGAAACCATAGGTCTGTTTGAAAAACGTGAGATTTCCTGCGAATTTTCAAAATTTGCTGTGAAAATAGGGAAAAATAAAAAAATTTAAATTTAAGAACATTTTGTTGACGAAATCAAAAATAAATATACATAAGGCGTGTTTTTTTGCAAGCAGGAAAAAAACGACCACAGGGATTAGTGACAGTAACACAGAAACAAAATGGAGTTTTCATACAAACTATCGATAACAAGTATATAATTTATGCCGGTAACACAGTTTTTCTGTGTGCTTAAGTTAAGCCCGGAGAATTATCTGGGTTTACCTTAGCCCGTAGGGGATTAGTTGTTGTTGTATTTAACATGGTGATTGTTTAGCACCGACGTTGTTTTTTTCGACCAATTCCCTCTGGGCTTACAAAAAAACACGCCTATAGATACTTATTGAAACTTTTATCATAAAAGTTACAAAACTTTGTCTTTTATTCTTTTAGGATTCATAACAGATTTTTGCATGCTGAATACCAAAAATGTGATTCGTAAGATTTTTTGAGAGCTCGAATGTTTGACAGTTCATAAGAGATAACAGATTTTGTCATGCTGAATACCAAAATTATGGCCCTCATTATAAATACCGAATCCAACTTAAATCTTTGCGAATTCGATTATTTCGTATTATGAATAGCGATTCGCGCAAATTAAAAACTTAGGCCTCGATACATCCCTGTAATCTGTCAATTTCGTGAACATTTGGATACGTTCAATGAACATTTCATTAATTTCAAGATAATTTGACGATTCTTTGTTCATTCAACATAGCCAATTTAGAATAGGTTTAGACAACCAATTCCAGTGCCTAATTTAGACAATCGATGAAACATGATTATAAATAAGGTTTTGGACTTGAACAGAGTTGTCCAAAGTTAGACATACTTTAGAATGGGTTTTTAAATAAGTGTCTAAAGGTAAAACCGCACTCGGCGGAACTAAACTTATTCAGCGACACCGTGCACTCCGGAACTGAACGCAACTTCATATTCCGACAAAGTTGGTCAGATTATCAACTTTGCGAATAGTGCCGCGCCGTGAAGTGCAGTTGTCGCTTAGGCTCATACAATTTCCTACTAATAAGTCGTGAAGTTCAGTTCCGCTGAAGTGCAGTTCCACCCAATGCGGTCTTACCTTAAGAGACAACCGAAGGAACATGTTTATAAATAAGGTTTTGGAGTTGGACAGGTGTCCAAAGTTAATAAATAAGACGCTGCCAATCTTATTTAATAACACATTCCAAAGTATGTCTAATTTTGGACAACTTACTGTTTAAACTAGATGGGGCTTTTGAAGCGTTCGCGGCCTGCATCGCGTCTCTTGTAGCTGTAACAGTGTAGCTGCCGCGTCGTAGGATCTGACTGACACTGGTACTTCGTGGAAGTATTGGAAAATTTTCCATGAAAAAAACTGGAATATTTGTGAACTCTATAATTTTTAAATTATTTTCTTTTTTTAATATCTTCTCTCTCGCACCTTGAATTGTGTGTTCGGTTTGTATAACAAAATACGGAACAGCAACTATAATTGTCAAGTTTTGTTTAAAAAAGTATGATTAAAAAAAAATAAAATTGCAATAATAGAAAATATAAATACGTGTGAAAAATATTTCCATATTTTTTTTGGGAAACCATATACATAAATAATTAAAAATCATATCGAATAGATCGCTAAGTATATATAGATATATATAATAGAAGATAGAATATAGATGTATATGTATAGATATGAATAAATCCACCTAATCTTGTGAAGGGAACTGTAACTAGATGCAAAATCAAAAAAGTATATAAAAAAAGATAGAAGAGTAAAAATCAACTCACTGTCGTCACCACCTCGTCACCGGAAATCTGCCAGTTTAATTTTTTTTCTCACTCATTCACCTCTATCACGTTAGGATGAAAAACATTTATTTATTTATTTTAAATTAATAAATTTAAGGAAAAAGGCCAGTTCAAGACGGAATTCAGGAAGCATTTCTTCTATAATGCATACTAGGATAATCCCAGAGACCATTATTAAAAAAAAAATAAAGGAAAAGGTTTCTTTTTAGTTCTTCTCTTCCAATTCAACGGAGAATTGCTTGGGGTAAATAATAAAAGAACGGTGAAAGATCGCATACATAAGTAGATATGTAGTGTTCGTTACTTAATGTGAGATGCGGGAAGGTTAAAAACAGTTTAACGAAAAATAATTAAACCAATTCGTGTACCTACTTAAATTCTTTTGACAAGCTAATAAAAGAAAGCTTTTTTTATCTTGCACACAAACAAAATATCCATTAGGACTTCATTATTCAATCAAAGTTATTGTTTAAAAAAAAAATAAAAAAAAGTCCTTTTCCTGGTAGTGGGTGGGAAAGTTTATTCCGACATGGATAGTTAACTTCGCGATAGTATCAGTGTCTATGAAAGAGGGTTTATGTATGTGCGGTTTCCAAAAAAAAAATAACTTCATTTTTATGCATGGACATTCAAAAGTTGAAAGTTGAAAATTGTGTTTTTGTTTTTCTTCAGAAAACTACGGCGATAACAACAACAACCAACCATAAGGAAAGGAATGCCTAAAAAATGAAAAAAAAATGAGTACAATATATTATTATATGTATGTATAAGAGCAGCATAAACAAGACTTTGTTGTTGCTTTTAATTCGTGTGTATAATAAGAAGAGTTAAGTAAAAAAAAGAATTAGTACAAAAATATAACTCAAAAATGTATTGTGACTGTGAAAAAATTGCAATGAAAAAATAAAGTATTCATTCAGTTTAAACATTTATCATTAACAAAGCTGCCGAATTATATTATGAAAAAAAAAACAAACCTTAGAATAAAGAAGAAAAGTAAACGAGTTTAGAGAAACATCATTCTTCAACGACGACAACAACAACAAACATCCCAGTATCCCAGTGCACCTACCAGATCGTGTGTGAAAAATACAAAAACAGTCATGAATCGTCAATTTAACTGATATTGATATGTGAGTAAAGACATTTTTTTTTTCATAAAATTATATCCCCAGTTTTATTAGTTTCTCAAATGTTTATGAAAATCTTAAGCTCAAACTCATGGGCTATCTAATTGCCCTATTTTTTAGCAACCTATCACATAATCCGTCGGAATCAAATCAGAATCCCATAGAAGAATTCATGGAATTCATCGAATTAATTGGTGGTTGAATGGATTCACATTGGGTTCGGGTCAGCCCACATGAAATAAAGATTGGTGATAGGATTATTGTTTCATCCTTTCATCCAATTTTTATTTTTAATATGAATTGATAATGAGGGGGAATGCTTTGCACTGCACTTCACTTATGTTATCATACCAAACATAACCCCCTTTTCGATTCCCAAAAGTTTTCTTTGTTTTTGTTCAGGAGTTTAAGCGGGATTCTTGTAGATTCTGTGACATTGTTCTTGTCAGTACTACTTGCAAATATTTTATAAAGGTGTACAGATTTATAATAATCTTCCAAATAGTGCAAAAATAGAAACGAATTTAACGAGATTTAAAAACTCAATTATACATTTTGTTAAAAACAATTATTAATATGTATGTACATACTGTATAATATCTTGTAAATAGCAAATTTAAAGCTAAATAAAATTCTAACTAAACTAAACTAAACTAAACTAGGTATGATAATTTAATTTATTCAATTCAGTTGTCTGAAGAAGGTTGTGAATATATGTATACCTATATGCTTATTAATGTAATTTTATGTTTATAAACCCCCTTTTGATCCGAAGCGGTTTTTTTTTAAGTTCACTAAAGTTCTAGTGAATTTAGTGTGTTGTTTAAAGGGTCTAATATATGAGCCTTAACATACAGAAAAAGACTACATACATAGATACCTACTCAATTTAAAACAAAAAAATGAAAATAAGTTATTATACAGGTATCCCCTTTTAATGTTATTTATAATATTTTATTTGTTTTAAAAACATACTAATGTTATTTATAATAGTTTTCAGTTTTCAAAATGACAACAGATGATTTTGACAGTTTCACAATTCTCACAACAGCCACATTGAACACAACTTAAGGTTTTGAGAATGATGGCAAATTAAATCTGTTTCAGGATAAGTTTTAATTTGATCAATATATCTTTAAGCCTAAAAAAAATAGAAAAAGCAGCTTCGAAAAAAATTTAAGCTGGGATTTTGTGCTGAATGTCTTAAAAATATTCTTAAAAGTAACCACAATTTGAATAATAAATTTTTGTTTTAGTTGTTGTTCGAATAGTGATAGAAAACAGGAACTATATCAGCGTAGAAAATATTGCACATTTCCATCTTCTACGATATCTAAATTTTTGAAAAATCCCGTTTTTCTGCGCGCCTTCATTTAATATAGTTTTATGTCTTAATTGTACATATATTTTTAAGTTAACTATTATAAATCTTTTAAAACACCGAAACTGTTATAAATTGGAATTTCCTTATACGGTTTTCACAGCGAACAAAAATCACGGATTTCAATATTTTTTTTTGCCAAATATACACAACCATCCAGATAAAAGGTATAGAAAGGAATGGAAATAGAAATTTTATCATGTTGCCTAAACTGAAGTGTTTGGAATACAAAGCAGGAATTTATCATAGAAACCTTCATATTGCGCTTGGAAGACTTAACGATTCCGATCTTACAAATATTCAGTCGTATTTATTAGATTTTTGTCTGCTTAGAAACTGTCTATTTTCAAATTGGTGGAAATATGCTTTATTTAATAAAAATAAATAGGTATCACATTATTCACGGTTAAGACAATCTCCTCTTGTGTCTAAGTTAGGTAGCTATAAGACAACAATAAATAAGGTTTTTGAACACATTTTTCAAAGTTGGAAAGCTGTCTAAAGTTAGACAACGTTTATAAATAAGACCAATTATGTTTAAGAATTTTGTTTGACCAGGTTATGGATACCGGAAGTATTGCGCCAGAAGTTTAAGGAATTTTTAATTTTCGATTTCCGATATTCAAAAAATGATGCCCCTAGAACCCGGAGTACTATCATGGGATAAGTTTTCTTAATGCTTCATACAAAATATTCACTTCAATTCTCCAACGAAAACTTAACAACTTAACGAAAACCATTTAATGGAGGAATACCAAGCTGGATTTAGGCCAGGATGCTCCACGACAGATCACATCTTTGTGCTAAGAAGCATCGCAGAAAAATTTCTTCAAAATGGAAAAAAAACTGTATTGCTTTTTAGTTGATTTCAAGGCAGCATTTGATGCGGTGGATAGCCAGGCATTAATATATAAGCTGTGTGGTCTAGGGATGTCCAAAAAGTCAAAAGCGATATTAGATCTGTGGATTACGCCAGGGGTGTGCGTTGAGCCCCCTTTTGTTCGCACTTTACATCGAGGATCTTTCTGAGGTATCGAATATGCAGATGTTAAAAGGATATTTCGTCTTCCTTCTAATACCCTTAACTACATCGAGATGCTGGAAACAGGACTGTCCCCACTCTTCACACGCACACTTAAGCTACACATAGATTACATAATCAAGGTTTTACACATGTCCAATAAGAGAAACCAAGGAAAACAGCCCTTCAAGTTATTGATCGAAAAAAATATTCGATTTTGTAATTAATTATTGTTATATCCTTCTTTATCACTTTTTCTGTTCAAGAAATCCACGAAGCGGAATGAAATTCATCCCATATATTTGAATCCTATCATAAATTCCATCGTAATCGGAAACGTATTACGAATCCCAAAAGTAACAGATACCATCGTAGTGGAAAATCTCATAAAAATTTTCATTACGAACGCATTCGGTGATAGTTTTTACGGGATTCGAAAGTTTCCGATTACGATGGAATTTATGATAGGGACGAATTGGCGCACATTCATAATCATTGGCGCACATTCACAATCATAACTGACAGTTTTGACTTACGACTGATAGTGTGCATATTCTGAATAATGGCTTGTCAGGCAAATTTTCTCACAAATCTTTTTGAGCATGACTAACATTTTCAAGTCAAAATTGTCAGTGTGGTGTAGAAGAAAAATAATTGTTCACTGCAACTCAAAATTCTCGCTTAAGATGTTTTCACATCAACAATTTAGGTGCCTAGGTACATAGGTATATTAATTTTGGAAAGTCCAAACACAGAATTAACTTTTACTGATAAATGCCTACCCAGCTGTAAATCAGAAAAAATGGTGTTTTAATAAAATACCAATGGTAGTTTAGTTCTGTAATCCAATTCATACGCACATTCTCTGCTGACTGTAGTGAACGCAAAATATAACCGATGGTCACACTATTCTACTCTTTACTTGATTCAAACATTATTTGTGGCTTCATTGTTTAATTAAAATCTTTTTTTATTTCAAAAAAAGAACACATCGCACAATCAACATGAGACGAGACAACACGATACATCGAATGAGTGAGAATAAACCAACGAGATATTTTATATTGCAAATGCGAGTAAAGTAGTTCCACTCCACTACTATTATTCCAAATTTCGAAAGCCAGACGAAAGACAGCCAGACAGGCACACATATTGGTGGTTGTGTTGCTGCTTCTGTCTGTTCTGTTCTGGCTGGTGGTTTTTCGGTTTGATTTCAAGCACCGCACCATCAGGCTAGTTCAGCTTGTTCCTGTTCGGCTGGTATGTTAGCTAGCTAGCTGGTTGGCTGTGTGTTAATGCGCCTGGCCACTGAAAAGTTGCCGTTGCACGATAATCTGCGTTCGTGTGACTGAAAGTACGAGTGTTTTTATTTTCTCTCCTCCGTGTGGCGTTGATTTAATTTCATTCAACAAAAATAAAAATAAGAAATAAATCTGTGGGTTTGGCTTTTACTCTTTTTTGTAATTAATTTTAGAAAAATATCGCACAAAACTATTTTATATTCCAAAATTACTTCTTTTTGGAAAAACCTCTGTCCGGAGCGGACCAACCATAAAGTAATATATCTTTGTATGAAATTTTATGATGTGTGATAAGGCTAGAAACACTTAAAATAAAAAAAATATATATATATATATACATGATGTGTGTGCGTGTGTGTATTTTTATTCAGGTATATATATTCCGTACAGGGGCAAAAATTACAAAAAAGAGCAGACAAAAAATGAAGTTTTCTAGTTAGAAACCACATTTTTTTTATTTTGTCCCCTTTTTCCCTCCTATGCCCTCCTTTTACGCTGCTGCCTTAAAATAATAATAAAATTTAAATGGAGAGTGTGTGTGTGGTACCACAGTGCCACTGTGCAGCAAAAATAATATATTAATAAATAAAAAATAAATAAAATTTAGTGTGTGGTTTCAGTGAATTAACTGTATTGTGTACTTCTTACTTAGGTAAAGTACTAAAACTGGATACTGCTGCTGCATTGGCATTCCTATTGTCGTGATTTCTTGAAGGAGGGAAAAAGAAAAAATTACTTTCTCTGATTTTTTTTTATTATTTTATTACATTTTTTTTTTTATGAAGAAATTTTCTTATTATTATTAAATTTCATTTGGACAGGGTGCGTTTGATATTATAATGTGAGTGCAGAAGATATTTTTTTAGCAATTGAAGCCGGTATTTTTTTTATTCTATATACCTACCTATGTAGGTACCAATATTTTTTTTGTAAAATTTTATGAGAAAAATCGACGATGCTTACATTTTTTTTTTGTTTTTCGATAAGGGATCGGTTTGAAAAAAAAAAATTTAATAGATAATTCAAGATTCCCTATCTATATATTTGATTTCCCCCAGCATTATTAAAAAAAAAAAGAAAATAAATGGACTGAAAGCTAGGTAGTTGTTGCATGTTGCTTATATAGGCATAAACAGTTCTACTTATTTATTATTATTTGAAAAGCTAGTGAAGTTTTTAAGAATACATTTTCTATATTTTTCGTATAAAAAAAATAGTAAAATTGTTAATTTGAAATTTCGAACCTGCATGCCATTTGAAAAAAAAAAATATCTTGTGTTCTGTATAAATGTTGCCATTCTATGCACGCTGTTGCCTCTCACTTCGTTTGTTGTTAAATGTTTTTCGAGTTAGTAGGAAACCTAACCTTTAAATTTTTTGAAAGTGATTTATATTCACAATTATTATTGTATTAACCTACCTAACTAATTTTATTTGTTTAATCTTATTTAAGATAAGGTCAATGAATGAGAAGCGGTAAACAATTTTGATTCCAAATAAGGTTTAGGTACCTAGTTTACCTATTATTTTACTTCTTTTAAATATTAAAATATTTTCACTCAGCAGCAATGAACCACTTAAATTAACTTCTTAGCGAGACAAAACCTAGGTTGAAATTAGTTCTATTTGTGGGACTCTATCCCAAAAAATGGTCGTGTTTTACCAATTTACCAGATCATTTTTTTTTAGTTTGGAAGTAATTCATGAACTTGGCACTTGGTTCAGTTGTTCATTAGCATTACAAATTTATTCTCAATTAGAGGAAAACTCGGTAAGAATTCATATGTAGACCAAGAAGACTACGCAAAAAGACTTAGTCAAAGCCATCTTATTGGAAACAGATCAAACCCCATACTTACTTTACTCAAGTCCTTGTGATATTATGGATTCGTACAAAAATGAAACCCGAGATTATTATCAAATACCTACATATGTACGTACATACCTAGGTATAACAATGCAATGAAAGAGAAAAAGAAGTTGGCCTACACCATTGAGTCTATTTTTTTTTTTTCTAAATTTTGCAGCTATTGGTTTCTAAAAAATTTATAGGTGCGCTTTTTAAATGTAGTTGAAACAAACAATAACTGTACCTACAAATGTTAAGATACATTTAAGGAAATTATATTTTTCTCGAAAATGGCTCTAACAATTTTAATTCGAATGAAATAATTTTCCCCAAAACCTTTAATAACGGTAAATCTTGTGTAAATTTTTTTTTTAATTTTAAAAGAAAATATTTTATTTTCAATATTTCAAAATTTCCTTCGTTCTCATGTTGCTATCCAATGATATTAAAGAATCGAGTTTTTAAGACAAGTCCAATTTAAATAAAAACAAAATCAGATGGCTTTCGTATTCAAAGCTATACCAAATTCTAAAGGATTTCGATTAACGGCCGCTTTTATAATTTCGAAAATCATCAACTTAGATTCATTTTTTGTTTTGCAAATTGGAATACCTAACATCCTTAAAGAATTGCATAACTTGCTGGTTTTGTATTTTAAGAACTTACTTATCACCAGTTTATAAACTACATAATTGGGGCATGACTTATGTTTATACTGATACTGTTTAATTGTTGTCTTAGTTGTCAATCTAACTTAAGAGAACGAAATCGGTTGTCTAAACCTTGAATATTGTGACATTTTGTTTAATTAATAAAGCATATTTGCAACTATTTCAAAAATCTAATAAATATTATTTCATAATAGCAAGAACCTACGTGTGACCCAGTCGTGTACTTTATTTTTGCAACCCGACACACCTAAAGGTTTAAGTAAATCATACTTTTATAAATTTAAATTAATAATTCTCAGACCTACACAGTTTCTCCCCGTGAAATCAGTCGAGGTATACTTTTTTGAAAGGTTCTAATGCCCCGAATTCGGATAAAAACTTAAATTTGCGGCATCACAATATCAAAAAATATTAAAAGGAATTTTTAAGGGTAATATTAATTCTTTCTGATGCCTCAACGAATTTTTTCGTGATGTAGGTACAGTGATTTTTTGTATTCTTAAAGATTGTAATATCTAATGGAATTTTGAAATCGGATTCGAATTCGAACAGCGATATTTTTATTTCTAACTCCACACCTTAAAATACAATAACAGGATCAAATTTATGGATTTAAAATTTCTTTCTGAACTGTCAATATAAATAACTAACTTTAATGAATATATTTTATATAGTTTACATATGCTTTATTCTTTTATTACTTTACCTTGTTTTTTTTTTTTTTTCATTTTTTTTTTTTTATTTCTCTTTACAGAATGTCCAAATGTGCATATATCTAAACAAAATGTGATTCCTTTGTACTGCAATACTTAGTCCTATTGTATTTTCAAGTATTTATTAATCTACAATTAAACTTTAAATGTACGCATCGATTTTGTTCAACGAATTCAATTTATAATAATTAGTGGTAATTTTAATTGTTTTATTATTTTTTCTTATATTTGTTTGTATTTTATATTAAGAAAATTGATAAATTTAATGTTTTCCTTGACATTTTAAATATTCTTTGTTGAATCGTTTTTAAGTTTTTTTTTATTTTTAAATAGAAATAGCTTTTATCTGCGCAACTCATTATGTACTTATTTTAACTAGATGCTTTTAAGAAAGAGAAACGGGCAAAGTTTGAAACATTTAAAAATCGTCATGTGTATGCTTATTGCATAGTATCCAGTACAAACTCGATTTACGCAGCTAATAGAAATTGGGGCAGTTGCAATAACCGAGGTTGTTGCACTTACTGGGTTGTATTTTGTTGATACAAATTATAGTTGAAAAAGCTTATTTTGTTATAGATAACTAAAATGTTATGAAAAAACTTTAGTGAAACGAAAACAAACAATTATTTTTATTAAATACGAAAACGAAATGTTCGAAATTTATAAAAAAAATTAATCAAAAGGAGAGCATGCAAATAGAAAACAGATGAATAAACACAAGAAGTTGCACAAATCGAGGTAGTGTTTTTGAAAAGTTGCACTTATAGAGTCAAGACGTGCTACAAATTTAGTGTTGCAAAAATCGAGGAGTTGCGTGAATCGAGGGTAACGTAAATCGAGTTTATACTGTAATTTGAATACCCTGGTCTTGTTTGTACGTGCGTGCTGTTATGATAAGCATCTCTCCAGGGATATTTTATGTGTATCGGGATGATAATAAAATAAAATGGCCCTAAAAACTTTTTTCTACTAGTTAAGATTAGTTTAGATTCATGATACATTTAAAAGTAAAGCAATTGAGAGAAATAAATAGAATAATATAAGGCATGACAAAAGTCATCTTTGTCTATAGATTCTTTAATAGAAACATTTTTAAAGGTATAAATATTTAAGCATAAAAGCGATGACATTTAAGGGCGCGGGAGTTTGACGGTGTATTTGATTCTTTGGAACCCCTAAGAAGTAGTGATAGTTTTTTTTTGTCGATTTTATAAGAAACGAAAAATTTGGACGATGCGTCGAAAGGTAATTAATATATTTTCGTTTCCCAACGTGTTCCACTATAACTACGCTCTATGATATAGTTTTTAAAATATACCATTTAAAAAAATAGGTAAAATCAGTTTATAAGATGCTGATGCACTGAAAAACTAGAATTAAAAAATTAGCGTAACAGTACCTACGCCGTTTTGATACCTTAACTCGCTTCACCTAATAAAGTTGTCATTGAAATAAGATTTCCTGACATGCACTGATAGTCCTATAAATAAATGTATGTACATAATACATATGTTCATCAGACCTTGTCAGTCAGATCCGGTAGTTTCGATTTATTTTTGGTTTCATTCAAATATTTAATTTAATTACAATAAATAATTCTTTAATTTTTAATTATTGGTTATTCTATAAATTATTAATTTATGTATACCTATTGAAAAAAAAACATTAAAATAAATTAATTATATATAAAATAATTATATATATATATTTTTCTATTTTCAGGTAAAATCAAAACTTCAACTGATGAGAACTACACCAAAAATCATAAACAAATTTCAAAATTGATATCAAATACCATACAAAATAAAATAAAAATAATAGCAAATAAAAAACAATCATATTAAAAATAACTAACAAAGTGTGGAATAATAATAATACAAAAAATCCTAAATAATTTAATTCATATAATACAAATAAATATAAAACATATGACATTTATTACAGAATTAATGTAATACAAAAAAAAACAACAAACAAACAAAGTGATAGGACATTTGTTTTCTTTTTTCAAACATATTTCACTTTTAACATAGTTCTCGAACATTCAAATAAAAAGATAAATCCGATTCACGAAAGCCATTTAAAATTAAAACAAAATTAATAGTTGTGATAACGATATCAATAATTCTGAGTGCTTAAATAATTTATAAGCTAATTATATTAAACCAAAATATAAAAATCTGAAAAGTAATACTAAAAAAAAGGAAAAATATTATTGTTACATATATACAAAAAAAAACTAAAGACGTGTTTTTTTTCTAAATTATGCGCAAGCTTATACAAAAGTAAAAATACTGATAGTGATAATATAGGTGGTCCAGCAACAAATTTAGAAAATAGAAGCTTGAAAAAAACAAACTTTTGGACACAGTGTAAAGTGAATTTAAATTTATTTTTTTTTAAATTAAGACTAAACACACAATAATTATAAATACAAAAAGTAATTTATATAAATATATATATTTATATGCGTAGATTTAAGCAAAAACCAGACAGTTATAAGATGCAGCTTTAAACTTAAAAAACAAAAAATAAACTTCTTTATATAAATGTATAATTAAAAACGAAAACAAAAATACACATAGTATTAAATTTTAGTTCAGATAGATATTTCTACACAAGTGATTACCTTAGCCAATGGAATAAGTAAAATAATAATAATAATAATTACATTTTATCTTAATATTCGTTATTTTATATATAAACATACATATATATAAAAATAATAACATTTATCAACAAAAATAAGATTCGCTTTTTCATAAACTAAAAAGTGTAAGTGTTTGGATGTGTTATAACGTGTGTTGTAACAATAGACTCTATTGAACGAACAAATTTCTTAAAGACTTAATATATATATATATAAAATAAATAAAGAATTATTATACGCTTAAATTCGTTGTGAAGAAAAAACTTTATAAAACATACAAAATAAGGAAAAAAACATTTATAATGATATTAGTAGTAGTGTTTTAGTATTGGAATCATTTGGTAAATTTTAAAATACCTGCATTATTAAAAAAAAACTGATAAAATGATAGAGTTGATTTCAAAATCAAATTGTGAGTTCGAATAAAAAAAACCATTAATCATTAAATTGATAACTCGGCATGGTGAGTGGTGATCAATTGTTACAGAAGCAGAAACAACAGCAATCTCAATACGAATCAAACTACATTACAGGTCAACAAAATCACCAACTTTTGTTAACTACAACTGTCCTATTGGATCCACATGGAAACAATGTAAGTTATTTTATTTAATGTTTAAACAAAAAATCATCTATTTTTATGACCTCTTTATTTCACTACTATACTTTTCTAAAGCTGCATGTTTTTTTTTAATTATTTTTTTCTGTTTGTCTTTTTTTTTTTTTTGTTCTAAGTGTGTGTGTGTGTGTGTTAACATATCCACATTCTCCTGGTTGTTTATTATGACAAAATATAGTTTTGTTTAGTTGCAATTGATTGATATGTCTGTTTGTTAAATTGAATCTTCTTTTAATTTTTGCCAAAAATGTCTATTCGATTTGGCAGTAAATTGTTTAACGTCAAACTGAGTTTTAAGTTACCAAACAGAAATACTATGCAACGAGTTTTCCATTAAGAGCTGTTATTTTAAAGCGATATGTGTCAAAATTGCTCCTCATTATTCGTTAATATAAGCACTTGCACAAAATATTAAAATAAGGCGTTTTTTTAGTAAACTCTGGGCAGAGAATGATCAGAGCTCTGCGATTTAATAAAGAAATAAACTATAGCACTGAATTGTCATATAATTAGTAATGTGTCAAATAACATGAATATGGTACGAGGCGCTCAGTTTTTTTCTCTTTGCTCGGTCATTTTATTCTGAGCTCATGTAACCCGCTCCGAGCTAAGTAGTTCTGATTGAAAAGAAGAAAACACAAGTTGAGCCCTAAGGTGTGTCCGAGCTTAAAAAGAAACACATTTTTTGACAGAAAGGAACAACGCCTATTGTGAAAATTCAACTGAAAAATTTCGCAGAAACGGCTATGCAACAAACATTAACGTGTAAAAATTAAAAGAAAAAAATAATCGTGTTTTGATGAAAATTAATTAACGTAATAGTTAAATAGGCATTGTAAAATACTGCGTTCCCTCGTTGACCGCATATTTACAGTTCCGGACATAGAAGCCTATTAATAAAATCAAAAACCGGAAAAGTAGAAAAAGAAGCGATATGATCTACATATACTAATGATCAACAATAATTTAAGGAGTGAAACAAAGAATAAATTGCTTTAATAAAGAAAATTAATTTGGCAACTTATATGATATCGTTTTATACATAATGGTGGAGTTTCTTGGAGTTCCAGAATTTGGAAAAAAAGTCTTTATATTAAAAACAAACAATCAAAACTTAACACGGCTAAATCAGATTTGGCAATTGAAAAAGAAAAGGCTACAACTCGAGTTGTTGGCAGCACACTTTACTTGTTGTTGTTTCATTTTTCAATAAATATAATTATTTTTAGAAGAAAATCTTTATTTTTTTTAAACTAATTTGAAATAACAACTCTTAATGGAAAATCCTATATCGTGGCTTGGATGCCAAGAAAACTGTATTCATTTTTTTTTTTAATTGTCTTTCCTGGAAAAATAGAATTTTTTGCTTTCTTAGCACTTAAACCTAACTTGGTATATGAGAATATAGATATTCAAAACATTTTCAGGAGGGGAGATCAATAAGTTCTTAAATAATTGTATTGGTTTAGTTTGATTTTTCAACGTAGTGATACTCTTTGTCCAGAGATTCTCTAATTTTGCCAAGCCGTCTAAAATACAGGGTCATTCATTTTTCGGTTTCGAAAGTAAAGCTAAAAAAGAGGCTGGGTGGGTGCGACCCACAGTGGTAACTACCCATTGGTGCCCGTGGCAACTGGACACCCAATGTTATTTTGTTATAAGGAAATTCCTTATTCAAAATCTTAAAGACCTTATCAAATGTTCAATATGCGATTAAGTGAAAACCAAAGTTGGGCGTATTATATTTTTCAACTATTTAAGTTGTATCTTTGACAGATGTTTTTGCTTTAAAAAAATTCAATTTAATTTTTTTACAAACCCCACCAATTCATAGATACAGCATTGTGTGTAAAATAAAATTATTCTGGAGTCGATAGCTTTGTTTGTTTTCGAGATATTCGAGGTGAAAAACATTTTTTTATTTTTTTTAGTGGCTTTAGTTTGAAAATTTGTTGATTTAAAAAAAAAAACTGTCAGTTAAATAATTCTACAAATCTTATCAGTTATTGGCTACCTCACTATGTATAGAATAAAATTGGCCCGGTTTCTAAGCTAGCCGAAAAAACGTTTTTCAACGATTTTTAGTATTTTCTGGTAGTTTTTTTGCTTTAAAAAAAAAACCATCAATTGAATTTTTTTTAATTTTTCACGTTTTTCACAAATCAAACCAATTACAATAACTTCCAATGGAAAGTTAATAAAACATACACAGCGATACATTTTTGATGAAAATTTTATTTAATTATAAAGTTTGGACTTTGTCATTAAGTGTGAAAAACAATATTATTCAAATGGCCGCCTCTGGAAGATTCGCAGCATGTGATTCTTTTGAGGTAATTTTTAACCACTTTTTCGCACATTTGGGATTATTCGCGTAAACACGGTCTTTTGCGTAGCCCCACAGAAAAAATCGAACGGTGTCAAATCGCATGATCTTGGTGGCCAATTGATTTCGCCAAAATCTGAAATTACGCGATCAGGAAACTTCTCACGCAATAAAGCCATAAATGGTCGTGTTGTGTGGCTTGTTGCCCCGTGTCTTGTTGGAACCAAATATCGTCCAAGTCATGATCTTCAATCGCCTGCCAAAAAAAAAAAAAAATGGCTTATTGCTGCGAACGCCGGGAAATCGATAAAGTCGGATCATTTGCAACACTTGCACTTGCAGCAGCAATATTTTCGACTGAGCGTGCATTACGATGGTGCACAGGCCTTACGACATCTGTAACGCTTTTACTCTCTTCAAATTTCTTCAAAATTTTACCGATTGCTTTCGTAGTCGGTCGATTATGACGACCATAATCATGGCGTAGTGCGCGAAAAGTGGCTACGTTTGATTATTAAGCGATCCATTATCGTAAATGACAGCTGAATTTGACAGGTATCAAATGCCAGCGCTACCAAATTGAAACCAGGAAATGAATGTCAAGTTATTTGGTTTTGTGAGTTCATGAAAATCGAATTCTGTTTTTAAGATGACTTCCTCAATTTCATACTCAAATTTTATTTCGGCAAACCACTAGATTCGACAGCAATTCGAACTTTAATTCTTTAAATTTCACAATTGCAACAGTGTGCACTGTGCACGTCTTCATTGCTTTGATACTTCTTCTTTTTTACAAATTGAAGTTTTTAAAGTGGGTCAATATTGACCTAGAGCCCACTTTAAAAACTTCAATTTGTATAAACTGGAGAGGTGACCAATAAATTCCTACATATGTACTTCTTCTTTTTTGCGAAATAAATAAATAAATTCTTTGCCCAACCTTTCATCTTTCATGCTATTTCTATGAAAATTATTCCATTCTCAACCCCCGACTGGTTCACCTGGTGCTGTCTAGTGTCAGTTTATTTTGTTCAGTTGACTGATCATCAAATTCGATTCGAATAGCTTTCGAATTTTCGACTCACTTTGATTCGTTCAAATTGTCCAATTCGAACAAAAAAAAAATACATTTGAATTGAGATCAATGTGACATCTTAATTGTTCGCCCTGAAACTAAGGTTAAGTAGTTTATATAATTCGCTTCAAATTTCATAACAAGGTCCAAACTTTGGAATCAGTAACACAAATACATACGTGTGATAGATAGATTTAGAAATAATTTTTTTTTCTCAATATTTCCAGCGTTATTTGGTTTATATTTTTAAGAACTTATCGATCTGCCCCCGCATTGTCTATGTAAAAAGTTGACTTTTCAACAATGTCTCAGAAACTATGAATTATAATTTTTATAAAAAAGTGTTCATTTTAATTCGATTCATTAATTCCGCACTGAAAACGAAATGCTTTTGCTATGACATTATTTATTAATATATAAACTGGAGAATGTTGGTAATCACATAGAACCCATTCCAGTCAACAACCTATACAGTGGAAGGCGCGTAGAAAACCAAATATATTTAATGTATAAAATACTATTTTTTTAATATAAAAAAAAAAATTATCCTCTTTAGGTATTCTACTATGTAAAATTATTATGTTTATCAATTCAGCTCATCTTGATATGAATAATAGTTTTTAGTAGCTATTTAATTTTTTCAACCGTTATTCTTAACAAAAATAGCTATTTTTTTTATTTATATTTATAAATACACAGGATGATTCGCACTAACGACTTAAAATAAATCCATGGCGTTTTTGGGTTAAGTTAAAACATTTTTTTTTTTTAACTTATGGGAGGGAACATTTTATATTAGAAAAAAACCATATTGGCAGCACTTATTGCATACCAAAATATGTTTTTTTTTTATTTTGTGTTGATAACGGACTTTTAATTTTGAAAGTTTTTGTGGAAAATTAGTTTTTAAACCTAAAACTTTAATCACAAAATTTTAAGCAATTGATACCAGTACCGATTTAAGTCTCGTATTTGAAGTTCGTATTATTTTTTTTTATATTTGGCGTCATATTATATTCTGGGAATAATCTTGAAAATTCAAATTACGCGATATTGCACACTATATTTTTGTTTTGTATTGCTAGAAAATGTAACAATAGCTAAGTTTTTTTTTTCAAACCGGGTTGAAATGAAATATTCGCCGTGCGCCGTGTTCAGCGTGATTATTTATGTTGCTGCACGAAGATTTATCATTGTGGTCATTGTGGAAGAACGTTTCCTTCATATTAAACCCACACTGTCCAATAGCAAACACAACAATTTTTGTCGCATGACTTTTTTATATGAACGCTGTAAAGTTATACATATGTACATACCATCGGTTGATGAACTTTTGCGCAAAAGCTAATCCCAAAAATGCAGCATTAAGAAAAGTATAGAGTACCTATATTATCTAGAGAACTGACTGGTACCCACCTTGCCTAAAACATCCGCAATTTTTATTTGAGCACATTATGAGAAAACTCTCTTATTTCTCTCTTTTTTTCCTATCGGTGAATCCGTGTGAATGGTCGACTCACAATCACAATGTGACAAGAAAGCGAGACGTCGACGTGACAAGATCTATTCTCTGTTTTCCTCTCTTAATGACGAACTTAACAATGAAATAATAACATAATGAAGCAATTTTCGTCGTAACGTCGCGTCTTTTTTTTTTTTTCAATTTTTCGAACTTATGCCGTGACGTGATAGGAAAAAAAGTGAAAAATAAGAGAGTTTTCTCTTACTGTGCTCAAATGAAAATTGCGGATGTTGTAAGGCAATGGGGTACCAGTTGGTTCTCTAGATAATATAGGTACTCTATGATGAAATCCGTGAATCTGTATATTTCAACAACAAACGAGCAAAGATTCTTTTTAAAGTTTTAAATACGTGTGTAAAAATTAAAGAGTACCTATTGAGAGCAATTTTTTTTTTTAACAAATACATATTGAATTAAGTGTAAAATCATTTAAATATAAAAAAATACAAATAATAAGTATTTAGAAATATTATGTATTTTGTATGCTACCCCACTGTATAAATTACAAATTCAAATTTACATATATTTTTTTCTTTTTAAGTTTTTTTTTTTGTTAAGCAAAGCTATAAATTATTTGTCACTAAATATGACTTTTAACAAAAATTAAAAAAAAAAATAAAAAGACGCTTTTTGCTTTAAATGTTAATTCTCATATTCCACATTTATATATTTTTTTGATTGTCCAGCATTAATATTTTCATATATACATACATATATACATTTTTTTAAAATTAACTGTTGTTTTATACATTACATTTAAATATTTCAAAATTAAAAGAAAAATATAAACTTTTTTCTTCTGTATAATAAAAAATAAATGTTTTATAACTTTTGTTCGTATTTTATAGCGATTATCTTACTAATTAATTTTTTTTTGTTTTTGTTGGTGCTCTCTCGACTCTTGTTTTTTTTCTCTCTCTCTGACTTACAGTGTTAGCATTTAAAAAAAATTGCAGTTTGTAAAATTGCAAAAAACACAATAAAGGAACAAAACTTGTAGAATTATCCAAAAACAAAAATACTTTCAAAATTGTTTACAAAACATAAACCCGAAGAAACAAGTAAATCAACTTATTTTCCATGGATTTTAATTGATTCCGGACTTGGCCGAAATTTGCACAATGTTAGCTGCTAATTTACCAGTATGCCAATATGCTGGAATGGTAAGACAATAATTAGAAAAAAACAAAGCTTTCATATTTGTTTTGTTAAGTTTTTTAGAGGAGGGGGAACTTAAAATTTATTTTTTTTTATTTAAACATAATCTATTTTATAAGCGGGGAAGACTTCGGAAATTCATTCATGTCGAAGATTTTGTACAAATTTTTTAACAGAAATTAATTATGTTTTTTTTTTAATATCGCTATTCGTTTCGTCGTTATGATTAACACAAAGCTTGGCATTCACAATCACTCTTGAATGACACTCTCCACCCTGAGCACACTGGTGAAGGCTGGTGATTGATTGGCAGCTTGTCAAAGTTTGCACTCAGCCGTTATGAAATAGAAATAATTCTGGCCTTATTTTCTGGACATCTCCTTCATATGGAGCGGTAAATACTTATATTTCTATTGTCATTCTTAATATGACTTTTAAAAATCGCTTTTTATTATTGCTCATGTCCGTATGGATTTACCATGAACATAAAGACATACAAAACAGAGTGATAACAGTGTTATAAACTTGTACCTTTTTCCTTATTATTTTTTATTTTATTTTTGTGTATGTTTCTTTAGACTACTGCCTAACATTTACAAAACTAATATCCGCCATCGCCAGAGTTAAAACTAAATTTTTTATCATTGAAAAAAGATCCTGATAAAAAAGCATTATTGTATTATTCTCATCCAGTTTCATAATCAGGAATTCTGAAATTAAACTGAGGAATAGAATTTTTAAATAATTATAACCAAATCAAAAATAAAGATTCAAATTGGGTCTACTCAAAGCATTTACCCGTAAACTCGAACTTCAAGAACAGTTTCTGCGTAAACTTTAATTTATATAATATTCTTTTTATGTTTAGAAAGAAATGATAATTTTATAATCAGCCTTATCATGAATTCCATCGTAATCGGAAAGTTTTCCGAATCCCGAAAAAATCTATCACCGAATCCGATCGTAATGTAAATTTGTATGAGATTTCCCCCTACGATGGAATCTGTGATAGTTTTTTTTCGGGATTCGTTAGAAGTTTCCGATTACGATGGAATTCGTGATAAGGCTGAATAACTCCTGCCTGCCATATTCCTCAAAATATCTATTATTTTTTACTACATACCTACTATTTATTTTTTAAAGTCCAGCTATAAGTCCTGATAGCTATTGCTGTACACATATTGTCTATACATTTATATACATTTAATAAATAATAAGAATAATAAATTCAAAAGATTAAAATTTGTTGGGTCATTTAATTTGAGTAATTTTCGGAAATTAAAATTTTTGAAGAAAATCAAAGAATTGAAAAATCCCTTTATTTACCTCTTCCTTAAGTTTGTCAGAATAGTAATTTTATCAGAATTCACTCAAAAAAATATTCTTATTTTTTGTTCCCTTCCCGCTAAGTATTTATCATTAGATTCTTAGATCTTTTGAGAAGGGTCTTTACTGGGAAAGTAACTGATTAGTTAACGGATATTTATTAATTTAATAACTAAATATTACTCTGGTGATAATTGCTATTAAAAATATGTATGAGGGTGAAAGAATTTGAAAAAAAATGTAAATCAAATCTTCAATAAGGTTTTCAAAAGCGTGTTTACATTCATAATTCTAAGTCCCTAACTCTTTGTTGAGGGGTAAGAGACATTAACCTAAAAAGGCGGGGTAGAAGTGAGCGCATTTTATTCAAACATTAAATGTTCCATAACGCCACCAAAGCAAAAAGTGTATTTCCAGTACTCTCAACTCTTTTAATTAAATAGTGCATGGTATAAGCAATAACTGATAAATAATAAAATTAAAATAAAATTTAAAAAAACAGAATAATTGAATAATATTAATTCTGACAGCAACTTTTGATATTTCGAAACACAGTGCAATGGAAGTTTCATTCATGAGTGACCGTGGGAATACCCAGTTTATGTAATAACTTATTCTTCTGCAAACAATTAGTCTTAAATATCTCATATTACACAGTGAGCATTAGTTATTTAATTGGAAAAACTTTAATTACAAGAAAAAAAAAATTACTTAACCTTAGAAAAACGCCCTGGCTTTTTGTTGTATCATGTAAATCACCCTGTGATTAATTTATATTAAGGCAGTTAAAGATAGAAAGGGAATACGCTTATTTTATCATAATAAGCCTGATTTTGTTATTGACAATTCACACGTTCAATAAATTTTAGATTGAACGATTTTCTAACTTTTTCCAGGATCTGATTCGATAGCTGCAAACAAACAAACTTTTTTTTATGGCAGATGTCAGTCAGGGAGTGGAAAAGTAGGAAAAACTATGGATTTGAAAATTATATTAATTGAACGTGAGGATTGCCAATGTTTTTTTCTATACTGTTTTTATTAAAAGTTTCATCTAAAGGGCTTTGAAAATGTTGGGAATTTAAAAAAAAAAATCTAAAATGTAGCGATCAAATCAAATTATTCAATTTAATTCAAGTGAGGAGAAAAATATAGTTTACTATTTTAAGTTTGTATTTAAGTTAGATTAAAAAACGAAGAAATATGTAAGTTTTATGATAAAATAATAAATACATACAAATAAAAAAAAAGAATAGAAAGACAACATTTTATTTATAATATTTTATTTTTCGTTTTTTTCTGTTTTTTTTTACTTATTCTAGCAGCCAGGACAAAATAATAACAATAACAGTAACACTGGTAATGGAAGTAATAGCGGTGCTGCTGGTGGTGGACTTGTAGGTGGTGGAACATCGGCTGCAGCTGCTAAAAATCAACTCGAACAGTTGAACACAATGCGTGAGGCTTTGTTCTCTCAAGATGGCTGGGGATGCCAACATGTTAATCAAGATACAAATTGGGAAGTACCCAGTTCACCAGAGCCAACAAACAAAGATCCATCGGCTGGGCCGCCAATATGGAAACCAAATATAAATAATGGCACTGATTTATGGGAATCAAATTTACGAAATGGTGGTCAACCACCACCACAACCAGTACAAAAGACTCCATGGGGTCATACGCCATCAACAAATTTAGGTGGTACATGGGGTGAAGATGATGATGGCAACGATACAAGTAATGTTTGGACTGGTGCACCAGCCAATCAGGCAGGGCCACAATGGGGTCAAACAAGTGGGGGTCCTGGCACAGGAGGTTTGAATTTTTCTTTTTTTTTTCACCCACTTTAATCTTTAAAATCATTTTTGTTTTTGTTTGTATTATTAATAGGGAGTAGTAATGCTGGAGCTGCAACTACAAATGCTTGGGGTGATCCACGTGATATGAGACCTTGTCCTATTGATATCCGCAATGTTGATCCAAGGGAATTACGCACACCCAATACGGACCCACGAGATATGCGCGGAATGATTGATCCGCGCGATCCCATACGTGGCGATCCACGTGGAATATCGGGTCGCCTTAACGGGACATCAGAAATGTGGGGACAACATCATCCGATTCCACCACATGGGCCAATACCACTTAATAAAATGGTGGCAACAGCTTCAGCGGCAGTACAACCTGTTGCGACTGGAGCCAGCACAAATACCCAATGGGGATCAGCACAATCAGTAGTAGGACCAAAGGATATGACGGCTGTTATGGGAACCGGTGCCGGTAACACAGGTATAGTGAACAGCCAAGTGGGCGGCGGGAAACAACCGACCGGCTGGGAAGAGCCTTCGCCTCCTCCGCAACGACGAAATATACCAAATTATGACGATGGTACGTCTTTGTGGGGACAACAATCTCGTGTACCTGGTGGAGGCTCTCACTGGAAGGATATGTCCGATCCAATGTCACGTAATCATCTCATTCGCGGAGCCATTGGAAATCCGAATGTAGTCGGGGGCAATGGTGGCGGTAGTAATGCGGGTGTCAATAATTCAGTGGGTGTTGGTGGTCCAGTTAGTGGTAATCCTGGAAGCACTAATTCAGCTCCAATGAGTAGTGGTGGCGGACCACCAGGACGACTTGGTGGAGTCCCAGCAGTGGGTCCTCAATTAAAGCCTGACAACACAATGTGGGTGCATCCGGCGGCGGCCGCGGCCGCAGCAGCTGCAGCAGCAGCCGCAGTAGTTGCCAGTGCACCTCGCAACAATGGCGCTTGGGGTGACGATCATAACACAGGTTCAGGTCCTAATTGGGGCGACGACAAAGCTCCAGGTATGGCCAATCTAGGTGGTGCCGGTGGTGGTGGTGGATCATGGAATGATAGCACAGCCGCAGCGGCTTGGAATAAAAATCAAAACAAAATCTCAGTAGCCGGCGGTGGTGTGGGTCAAGGTGGATGGGGTGATTCCAATGACATTGGCAATGAATGGGGCGCCCATAACATAACAAAACCCCAAAACAAACTCGTCGGCCTAAATAGCGATATGATCAAATCGAGCAAACAATATCGCATGTTGGTTGAGACTGGCTTTAAAAAAGAAGAAGTTGAACGTGCATTGATAACAACGAATCTAAATGTCGAAGAAGCTGCTGAATTTCTGAATTCTCGTGCTAATGCAATAGAATCATGGCGAAGACATGATGAATCAATGGCAACACTTGGTGGCTTTGATCATTCCAATTCAGGTGGTTTCCCAGGACGATTTCCTTCAGCTAATCCACAACCATCAATGCCATTCCCACCTGTCAGGGTAAGAAAACAATTATGATTTTTTTTTTAAATATTTTAAACCCTAATATGCCTTCCCTTTCATAGAATACTAATATACTTAGCAATATGGGAGGAAACAACGTCGGGGGTAATCCAAATTTAGCTCTCAATAACATTCAACCACTGCAGGTTCAAAAATACTTAAACCAAAGTGGACCGCACAATGTAGCTGGACCACAATCGGCCGCTGCTGTAGCTGCTTTTGGTTCAAATGCAGCAGCAGCAGCAGCTGCCGCCGCCGCAGCTTCACACAATTCTGGCCAACCAACAGCTCAGCAATTACGCATGCTTGTTCAGCAAATACAACTTGCTGTTCAAAGTGGTTATTTGTCGAGCCAAATATTAAATCAACCTCTTGCACCGGCAACTTTAGTATTATTGAATCAATTACTAAGCAATATTAAGGTAAATCTTCACAAATTATAATGAATAAAAAAAGGAAATACTTAAGTTCCACTTGGCGCCCCCAATTCAATTCTGTCGGCATATTTAATGTTAAATTTGGGGTGTTCTACAATCCCTAAAATATTCGTTTCAGAAATTTGACTAATTGATTGCATTAATTTACTCTTACAGCATCTCCAAGGAGCTCAAGCATCCTTAGGTCGAGGCAATAATGCAAGTAACATACAAATAAATGTAACAGTTGCTAAATATAAGCAACAAATATCAAATCTTCAAAGCCAAATTAATGCACAGCAAGCAGTTTATGTTAAACAACAGCAGCCGCAACAACAATCACAACAACAACCACATCCAGCTGCTGCTCATGTAACAGGTGCAAATGTAGAATATCTTAGAGGACAACATGATGCCATAAGTGCTCTTCAAGGAAATTTTTCAGAAATAAATTTAAACAAAGTAAGCAAACTATTTTTCCCAATGGAAATTTGTTTTAACTTTTATTCTTTTTTTTAAACCAAGCCTGGAGGATATCAAGGTGCTCCTAACCAACAGTCCAGGTTAAATCAATGGAAGCTTCCAGTATTAGAAAAGGATGTCCCATCAGAAAGTACTGATTTTTCACGTGCGCCAGGTGCTACAGCTAAACCAAGTATTTCGTCATCAGCTGCAAATAATATGGGATCCCTCGGATTACAAGGAGACGGGTAAAGAATGCTTGCATCATTTTTGTTTGTAATTATATAAATTAAAATAAATATCAAACATTTATAATTAGAACTTGGTCAACGGGACGAAATATTGGCGATGGATGGCCTGATTCGACAAATGATAATGAGAATAAAGACTGGCCAGTTGCTCAACCTTCAGCTGCAACTGCTTTTACTGATTTAGTTCCAGAGTTTGAACCCGGAAAGCCGTGGAAGGTTTGTTTTCTGTTTTAGTAGCGTTTAAAAATTCATGCAAATCATTATTTTAAATTATTTTTGCTTCTTGAAAATATATAAATGTAGGTGCCTTTAATTGGTAATTTATGGCTACATCAGCAATGCAAGCTCGTTTTAAACACGGTGAATTAAAAAAATTCAAATATGATTTTTTTGAAAAAAATCCAAAATATCGAGCTATCGAGTAAAATAAGAGTTGAAATTTTGATGCAGGCTTTTCAACACATGAGCATCATTTGAATCAAGATTGAAATGAAAAGCGATGTGTTTGTGTCCAATGAACTGTGTTATGGTGTTTTCCATTGTTATTTATCTTTACTTTCTGTTCATTGTTATTGATTGATATTATTTGATTTTGTGTAAGATTTTGCTCTTTACACTTCTCAATAAAAGACTCTTAAATATTATTTGGGTCTTAATGTTTGCTTATAATTTTTTTTCTTCTTATTTTGTCTTGATTAAAAAAGGGCTCGCAAATCAAGAGTATAGAAGATGACCCAAGCATAACTCCTGGTAGTGTAGCTAGATCTCCATTGTCTATTAATCCGACGCCAAAAGAAGCTGATATTTTTGCAAATACAAGCAAAAATTCTCCGACTGATTTACCACCATTAAGTTTAACATCATCAACATGGAGTTTTAATCCTTCAACAAGTAATCAAAACTTTCCAAGGTAAATATGTATTTTTTTTTTATTTTTTTTAATTATCACTCATGCAGAATATTTTTTTTTTCTATAGTTGGTCTGATAATGTATCACAGCAATCAGAATTATGGCCTATGAATAAATCATCTCGTGGTCCACCGCCAGGCTTAGGTACAAATAAAACTAGTGGAGGAGGTGTAAATGTATCTGTTGCCTCCGTAACTAATCCATCCGCTGTAACTGGTAGCTCAAATGGTTGGATAGGAAGTGGTTTAGGTGGACGTGTTCCAAGTGCTAATTCAAATTGGACAACTACAAATTCTAGTTGGAATTCAAATTGGCTGCTATTGAAAAATCTTACAACACAAGTAAGTTTAAATTTGATTGAATTTCTTTGACTTTTTAATATTTTTTGTTTTCGTATTCTTCAACTCTATCATTTTTTTGTTTTATTTTACAGATTGATGGTTCGACACTACGTACCTTGTGCATGCAACATGGTCCTCTTATAAATTTCCATTTGTATTTAAATCAAGGAATTGCCTTATGTAAATACGCAACTAGAGAAGAAGCAAACAAAGCACAAATGACATTAAATAATTGTGTTCTTGGTAATACAACAATATGCGCCGAATCACCAAATGAAACCGAAGTTCAGAGTATTCTACAACACTTACCGCCATCTGTTGGCCAAGCCAATGTACCAGTTAGTGGGGTATCTGTGAGTGGTGGTGGTGGTAGTAATGGTGGCAATGGTGGAGTTGTTGGCGGCGGCAATGGTGTATCATCGAATGTTGCCAATGTTGTTGGTGGAGTCAACAATTCTGGACCAAATGGCCCCGGAAATAATAATAATGGCAATAATTCTGGGGTTGGAGGTGGCAATGGCACCAATCCCCAAAACTCAGGAAATAATTCAGGTGGAGGTGGCGGCGGTGGTGTAGTGTCAAGCGGTGGAAATGGTAGCAATTCAGCATGGCGACAACAAAATCCACAAAATCAATCTAGACCGACAGGTAGGGAAACTGATTTCGAGTACATAAAGAATTACGTACGTTCTATTGTTGAAGACTGAGTTTTCTTATTTTAAATGAATAATTAGAAAAAAATTAACATATACATACATATATACACAGGTACATATGTAGGTATGTGTTTGTCCAAAAGAGAAAAAAAAACAATACATTCATTCGAAAACTGATTTTTTTTAAATCTCTTTTTTTTTGTTGCGTAAAAGTTCATTATATTTATATTTATACATATATAAATATTTAATATTCTATTCATAACTATGAATTTTACTGTGAATTACTCTATGAATTAAACTTCTCAAAAAAAAAAAATTGCTATTTTTAAATGTATCTCAATACGATACTCTTATCCAGTGGTAAAAAAAAACAAATTAGAATAATTTAAAAGGAAGATCAGTCACTTTAATTATAATTTAAATATATTATATACATATAAACTTGCATGTATTTAACCCTCCTTATCTGCCTACACAAACCACCTGCGTTATTTGCATATGAATAAATAGTTTAAAATATTTATATTTATTATTATTATTTTAATGTTACTATTATAAATTATCATTATAACCGAGTTTCTATATAATATACTTCTCAACCTCAACGTCGTTGGAAATTACCTATTCCGGGAGATGTAAAGGGTTTAGGCTTTATTGCTCATATCGTTAAGTTTGACATGCGAATTATTCCTCTTCGTTGCATTAGTATAATTCAACTTTCTGACTAAAAAAAGCCTTAAGAAAAAATTTCTAAACAGTTCTAAGAAAGGTCGTTTAAAGACCAAAAATCAACAAATCAAATTTTGTCACATAACACCTTCTCATTCGAAACGCTTCAATTGTATACTTCGATTAGAAATAAAAGTTTCTCTTATGTGTATGTTTCCTTTTTTGGCCCATTTCAACAATTTCAGAGACAATTTCGGTATCGGAAACACTCGATTCTCTCGATTCCACTCATTTTAAAATGTAAAGAATTTAATTAATTTATATTAAAAAAAAAATCTTAAACGAGAAATTATAATTTTTTGTTTGTAAAATAAAATTGTCAAAATAATTCACAATAGAGTCTTTTTAATTTTATTGTAATATCAAACATAACCAATCGAAAACTGTCGATTTGATTGGTAATTGACAATCACAATCAGAGGCCTATTCTAGCTAAATGTGCCCGAAATTATCACTCTCCGAAACCAATATTTTGTGTTGGTGATATTTGCTGAGTTGAAAGTGTTTTTCTTTAGGAAGGTAGTTTTTGAAGTATTCTGCAAGTAGCAAGTAGCATTGCCGTAAAGTTTTTAAGCCATATATTATGGATTTTGTCCTAGCCGGTGCCTCCTAATTTCTGCGTTCTTTTATAGCGAAAAAAAATAAGGAAAATAAAAATCGTTGAGTGGCCATTTGGCTTACGATTAAGGTTTGCTCTATATTTCACTCCGGATTTAATTACATTTACTACTTGTAGGAGTTGGAAACTGATTTCACTTCGTTCCGCCTAGTGGTCTAATTTCGAAATAGAAGAATTGTTTTTGTTTTTTTTTTTCGAAAAGGCAGTTCTCCGATTTGTAATCTTTTTATTGTTGTTATTATTATCATCATTATTAATATTATTATTGCTTTTAAAATAAATATTATTATGCTTGAAAAAAACAAAACTTAATTTTATAATTATATAAAAAAAAATAATATTATCATAGCCTCTTCTTAATCTCCAAAATTATTTAAAATATTTTCGCCCTAATTTTTTTATTTTTATTTGTTTGACATTTAACACATAAAAAGAGCAATTTCTTTAAAAAAAAAAATTAAACAAAAAAAATGTTTTTCGTTGAATATATAAATTTACTTCACGGTAGTTTAAACCGAAATAAAAAAGAAAACATACTCAATACACTCATCGCCATGAATATAGAGAGAAAAATGCATAATAAAAAGGGGTTTCCCCCTTTTTTCAATTAACTTTTATTTAATTTATTTAATTAAGTTTATATTGTATTTGTTTGATATTTAATTTTTAATGAGACTTACAAAAATGTATCTATTTTTTTTATAATGAATAAGTATGACAACAACAGTTTAATAGTTTTCTTAAGATACAATTATTTTATTTTCAAATTTTAATTCACGTTCGTTTGTTTTTCGTTGGTATGTATTTTAAACATAGGCCAAATTCCAGACAATTTCAAAATGCAAACATAAACATCCCTGGCAAGCAGTTTGTCCCAAAATGTAGTAGATTGCTGTTTTCTTGCGCAAATGCAAATGCATTTGTGCAAATGTAAAAAAAATCTCGTTTTTTTGCATTTGCTTTGCATGTTTGCGTTTAGAAATTTGGCCATATACATACATAGTGATGTTTGCTATCGCCATCGCACATTTCAATTGCTTGGTCCGTTACGTTACACATCTTTTAGGACAAATGAAAATACCTTTGTTTCACTTAATTTAAAGAATTCCAAATCTAATATCCTTAAACGATTAAACCCGAAATCACCTTAAATCAAAATACATAAAAAAAAATAAACCATATAGAAAATTTCCCGTATCTGCTATCCGATCCGATAGAATTTTTCGATTCACGTGAATTGTTCACTTAATTTATCACAATTTAATCAGAGTGCCCTGAAGATGTCATAAGAAGACGAAACGCGTCGGCCTTTATAAAATAATAAATAATTTAAATATTTGCATGTGCATTGTGCACGAGTTTTAACTTGTAATCCTTAAAATTTTAATCCTTATTGAAATCATTTAACACCATTGTTTATATATTATATAATGCGGAGTTGAAAAATTGTTCTTAGAACCAAAATTACATCAACTGTTAAAAACTCATTAAAGAAAAATTTTATTATATAATAAGCAGCAGATCCCAGAATTTTGGTAAAACTTGATTTGATTTTTGAGTTGGAAACAATTGTAAATTAACAGTATCTTCCAGTTTTTGAAAATTCGATATTTCAGAAACGCATTGATGATTTCGAAATTTAATTTTTAAGTCCACATTTATGAATACTTGAAATTGGTGTTAACAATTATTTTTCTTAAAAATGAATAAAAAATTAGATTTTTCAATAACCGATCTAACAATTTTAAAACTTTTCTTCAAATCAATTTATTTCTAATTATGTTGATTTTCAAGAATTTTTCAAAGTAAACTGTAAGATCTATGTATGTATACGTATACACTCACGTTATACAACCCTTTGCGCATGCGCATTACGCTTCTTCGAATTCATTTTTTTTTACAGAAAATCTCAAAATAAAGATGTGCAAATGATCAAGTAATGAAATCGGACGAGCATTCGTATTTGTTTTTAACTTTTGTCGATATTGTCAAAAGAATTTTTATTTGGAGGATTTTTTCTATTCCAAGCCTGCCCCTAGGTAATTTTTCAGGGTAATTTAATGTCCCATTTTGAATACAGTTATATATCCATCATTAAAATAACGAGCCCTATTCTGCTATTCGATTCGATCGAACTTTCGATTCACGTGAATTCTTAATTCGATTCGCTTTAAATTAGTTTTTTAATATCTTCTTTCGAGATTTTTTGATTGTTGTCTCTCCCACGGATAGCAGAATACCAACATTCTGGCGGACAATTAAAGGATTAAATAATAGTGATTTACATATTTTTCTTAAATGTTTTTTGTTTTATTTTCAAATTCGTCTTTTTACCTAGTCTTTTTTTTTAAATATTTAAAATACAAAAATAGGGAATATATAAAATAGGAAGTATTTATATATTTTTCGAAATAAAACAAATTTTAACAATTACTTCCGCAACAATAAAAAAAAAAAAAAACTGTCGATATATAAGTAGATTTAGCAAAAAAGGGTGTCCTGAAATCATCTTAAATTAATAGATAAATAGAAACCTTAAGTTACAAAAAGATTGCGAACTAAAAACGAATAAAATATAATTTTTTTTCCATACCGAAACGCTTCTTGTAACTTACCACCGAGTCAAGCTTCATTTTTTATCTTTTAGTTATTACATTAGTTCTTTTACTGTTTTTTTTCTGGTTTGTGTAATAAAATTAATGATAGCTTAATTGAGTTGATTAAATTATATGAATTTAAAAAAATATGTCATTATTTTAAAGAATATAATAAAGACAAAATTTTAAATTTCATTTGTTTTTATTTTGTTAACAAAAATAGCAAAAAAATTAGCTATTACAATAATATTGTTTTATTAATTTTTTTAAAAACAAAAATGGCAATAAGTGACCAAATTATTCATACATAAGTAAGAAATAAGTTTTTGCTTTAATTTGTATTTAAAGTAAGAGGTAAGATCGACGGCAGTAAGTTACGCGTAGACCTACCGAAGCATAGTGGGCGGTTTGAATTCTTTTTGAACCCGTGTAGTAACTGTTGTCTAAAGCCGCGTCCAGAGCAAGGGTTGTGCCACAGTTTTGCAAGAATCCCATTATGTATTTCATTCAGAGTCGTCGATGGCTTTCGAAGATATAAATTTAAATTTTTGTCGTCCGATAACCAAGTTTCAAGTCTTAAAAAATGGAAGAGAAGGGGTGTCTCAACTCAGCCGAGTTGTTATCTATTAATAGGCACAAACTCTAATTAAATTTTTTCTAGGAATCTCGGTCTGTTTCTGTTTTTATAGTGATTTTCTCAAGTTGCAATGGGCACCTTCTGCATTTTTATTATAATAAGCGTCATGTGCAAAAAAATGGCTAGTATATCGGTATGTCAATTAATATAATGAGAAAAAAAACAAGTTTTATGAAAAAACTACAAACAGAACGCTTAATTTTTAGAAAATACAAAAAAAAATTAATTTAAATAAAACAATAAGGGTATTCATGCAACGTGCGTCGTTGTTTACAAATTGTGTAAAATGATAAGTTTATGCAAATGTATGCATGAACCCCCTTTTTTGTTAAAAGCTGTTAAGTTGAATCTGCTGTTCGTCAAACGTCAAATATTAAACTTTAGAAATTGTTTTTGTGCACAGAAATTACTCCGTTTTCTATAAACTCTTAAAGAAATTAAAAAATGTAATTCAAAGATGCCAAAAATTAGCAAAAAAAATGTATTCAATTATGTGAACAAATTGCTTCAATTCTAAAATTTTCTATTTCTAAAAGTCACAATGACGTTTGGTTAAGTTTATCAGAGAATTTTGTTAATTTTCCTTGAGGAATTTTAACCAAATTGTGCAAATCACTTGTCATACAAAATTTGACAGTTCATTAACCAAATCGTAAACTTAACCAAATGGTAAACTTATCTAGTGTTTTAGTGTTTTACATCATTGCATGAATACCCTTATTAATTTTTTAACTCTAATTTCCAAATTTTTATATTTTGTTTCTTGTTTTTTATTTATTTACTACATAAATATGTATAAATATACTATATATAAAAGTTATTAGTAAAAAATAAAACTTAAAACATGGTCGATACTTCAATTTCTTAATATTTCCAACTTCGCTATGTGTACATATCTATATAAATTTACACAATATATATGTACATATAAAGACCTTATATCGTCTGTTGGAAAGAAAACCGTCACAAATCAACAAATATGTGTCGAGTTAAAAAAGCGATTTAATGCAAATTCCCCATTCGAAAAAGACAAAGCTGTAGTTCAATATTTGGAACTCTGAGAGCACTCATGTCGTTTCGATATTTTGTAACAGGTTTACAATATTTCTTTTACCAGTCCTCAAAAGTGACGAGGTTTGAAAAAAAAATATGTTGTCAGTTTTCTTTTCCCGGCCGACGATATATCCCTCATTGAAACAACCACTTTAATTAATATATAATTTAATTAATATGTAATAATAAAACTAAATGTTTTACACCAAACACAAATATAATTAAAAAAAATAATTCTGGATGAAAAAAACTTGAAAATAAAATAGGAACCGATGCTTGGGGCAATGGATCTGTATGGCAGCAGACAGCTAATACATCAGCCAGTTTATGGACACCATTAGACGGAACGACTGAGCGTGGAACACCGTCAAATTTAAAATCATACTTACCGGAAAATCTTCTCGAGCTAAACTGAACCGCATACAATAACAAAAGACATCGAAGAAAATACAACAATCCTGGAGGAGGATGCGGAGTAGGAGAATGATATTAAAACTAGATTTTTTGTTTGCTTTTTAATATTTTTTTATCTTTTCTTCAAACTGATTTACAGTAATATATTGACAGCAGAATATAATATAATTTTAACATTAAAACATTTTTTTTAAGTTCAAATTACTACTTTATTATAATAATTATTATAATCATCAAAATAGAATCAATCGCAATTAAAATCAGAAAACAAAAATTTACCACAGAATCCTTTTTATAGAAATTCAGTGATGGACTTTTTCGGGTGTCTTAGTTATTTTTTTTTTTGTGATAGGAGTGACTTATTCATACATAAGATGATGATAACTGTAAAATCTACTTTGATGATATATATATTTTTTTTTTGAAAATGCTCTATCTTGCCGTTGTGTGTGTGATATTAGTTTATTGCTGTTATTATAATATTAGTATTTAACGAATTCAAATTGTATCTATGTTATTTCGATGACTTAATTATTGTTTTTAATGTTTTGTTTGTTTTAAATATGCAAAGGCACAAATTGTATATATATTTTCTTTTTTGTTTAAGATTTGTTTAATTTTTTTTTTTTGAGTTAGCCCTTTTACAAATTCAATTTTAGTTATATTGTTATTATTGTTGTTGTACTTCCAATAACTTATCAATTTTTAAGTTAAAACCTTCAAATAGATGATAAGAAATTCTCAATGAAACGACAAAAAAAAGAACCTTCAAATTGACCAGATTTCAATTGGTCAACCTTAAATTTTCGTGCTGTTCAATTGAGACGACAAAAAACCTTCAAATTGACCAGATTTCAATTGGTCATCCTAATTTTCGTGATTTTCAATTAAGACGACAAAAAACCTTCAAATTGACCAGATATCAATTGGTCAACCTTAAATTTTCGTGCTTCGCAAGAGTTTACATCTATTTATTCCCATGTATGCTTTAATAACCAAATACGAAGAGAGATTGTGAATTTTAATGTTTCCCATTGGCATTGTAATAATAAGCAAACTAATGTGATTTAGTATTTCCTAATAAATCCATCCCTATTTTCCTTAATGCTTGCACTGCGTTAATCTTTAAAAGACTATTCATTACCCCTTAGTGGGCGTTTATTATTAAAAAAATCACAAAATTTTTAAAATAAAAAAAAAAGATAAATTATTTATAGACCCTTCTCCTGAGTTAAGACTTGCGAGTCATTCGAACTAAGACAACAATATCACTAAACTTATTTTAGGGATATTGCAAAATTTATGTATAAGAAAAAATCCATTCAAATTTATCAATTATAATTGAATTTGTTATAGGGATGAATATTTTATAATTGTCTTTTTAATTTGTTGAAAAAACATATCAAAACAATTTTTTTGGTGTTGCATTTCAGATAAATTTATTGTGATACATAACTCAATTATTGATTGAAATAAAAAAAAAAGAAAATAAAAAATATAAATAATAAAGTTTATACCTTCCAAAACTAAAAATATTTAATAACAAATTATATTTATATTCATAACATTAATAGGTCCAAAGATAAAAACTAAATAACAAATAACAAAAAAATTAGGAAATGAGTATGAATCAAAAACGTGGCATTTAGCAGATATTCACAGTGTTTATTCCTCAAAATCTGCAAAATGCAACTTTAAAGATTCAAAACGTATGTTATTTTCTCTTAATGTCTAGTTGGTTAATTTTATCTTTGATAAACTGAATGTTTCGAAATGATGGCCCCAAATGAAAATGATGTGAATTCCTTTCGAAATCCAAAGAGTTTTTTTTTTATTTGAATTTAAAAGCTTTTTGGCTTGAGAACTTACTGCTACACTTCGTAATGCGGAAGAACTCTATTGGATAAATTTGTGAATGCTTTTGCCTTCGATAATGAAATCAACTGGGTGGAATCGCGTCAGGCGATAGTTGATTGTTGATCATCAAAATGAATGGTTTTGCTCCACGTAAGGTATTGACTATCGCTTTTTTGCTATTTAGGTGTCTCTTTCACACATTTTGTTTTATTTTTTGAGAAAGATAGGTTGTGTGAGATTCTCTACTAATTGAAAAAAAAGTGAAAAAGATACCAAAGCAAAAATTTAAATAAGATAACGGTAATGTATGTTTAGGTTAGACAGAAACGAAACTTTTTATTGCAAATTCAAAACATTAAAACACAACAGCTGATCGATATGACATTTAACAGGCGTTTAGTAACTTGTAATTTGTACCAAGTTTCGTAATCGTAAATTTTTAGCGATCACTTTACACAGAACAAAGAAAAGTTGATAATTAAAATTGACTATAAAAACAGTGACAATCAACTATCGCCTTACGCGATTCCACCTCAGTACCATTTTTTTCTATTTTTCATTCATGATGACTAATCGAAAACATAACCTATAACGGATATTAGTTCTAGTACTAGACATTCAAGCAAACATTTTGTTTAATAAATTGGCTTAACAATGTATAGGAACTTCATTGACTTCAACCAAAAAAAAATTTTAGAAGAAAGAAAGGTCTTTGAATTGTGCAATAATTTCCCATTTTCATTTTGTAGCTGTAATTTTGGAACACCCAGTTTATTAAAGTAACCAGAGATAATGTTAGTAAAATTGGATAATATGTCGTTATAATAAGTGTTGCATCTTAACTTTTATTTTTTTTAAATTAATAAACTTTCAATTTGAAAGTTAAAATTATATAATTTTCTTCATCTTTGTTTTTTAATAAACTTTTATTGAAAATATTACACAAAATGGAGAAAAAAAGAGATAAACAAAAACAAAGAAGTAAAAATTTTAATTACATTAATTGAAAAAAAAATTAAATTATTTTGATGCATGCCATCCAAATATAAATAATAGTCAATAACTTATTCATATAATAAATAATATATCATTAAAAAAAGCGGAACATCTCTTCTGCTTTATATTTTAATTGAATAAAAGCAAAAGTTATTAAAATTTTTGCTTAGTCGGCGAATCCGTCTTAAAAATATTAAAAAAAAAAACACACAGCGAGTTACTAAGTTTTCCTTCAAATAATTTTGTTTAATTAAACACTACGGAGGCAAGGTAGATTCATTTTTTTATATAAAAAAAGTTAAAAGTGACTAGGAAAAACAAATATTGTGATAACACAACAGTTGAGAAATATCTATGAACCAATACTTAAAAGATTAAGTAACTGTAACAAAAATATTTAAAAAAAACTGTTCGTACAAAATTACTGGCTTTTAATAAAAAAAAAAAACTAATATCAAATTGTCTAATTATATTTAAGCCTTTTTATTTTTAAAACCATACAATCAAGTAGAGATGTTTTGTAACACACACACATACACCAAAAACAAACACTTCGACATTATTTGATTTAAAAATAAAAACCATGACAGCTTTCTGCTGCTATTACTGTAAATTAATTTAAAAAATGTATAGTTTTCTGAAAAATAAAACAATAATAATTATTTTTTTCAAAAAGAAAAAAAGTTCAGAAGCCATGTGACAAACAAGAAATCAAACGAAAAAGAAAAAAGAAAGGAATTATGTACTAACAAAGATTGATGTTAAATATAAAAACGTACATTATTTGTATGTATATACTTACATTTATCATATTTACATACAAACATGACTGTATAGTATATTATGATATGTTTATTAATGTAAATATAAATGTTTATATCCATATAAACATAACATAAGAAAATTTTATTTTAATAAAAGAACAAAACAAAAAAAAACTATGAGATTCTGCGGCAGTCATTAAATGAAACAAAAATACATAAATAAATAAATAATATGTAACAAAAGTGAACTAAAAAAACAAAACAATTTAAGGTAAATAGAAATAAAATGTTGGTGCAAAAAAGTAATTTATATAATGTGTAAATTAGTTTATGTAAGCCTCTGAACTAAAGTCTAATTAGAAATAAGTAAAATTATATTATAAATCGTAAAAAACAAAAAAAAAACACAGAACTATTTTATCACAAAGGAAAAACAAGACAAAATGGAACCTTAACCAACCAATCAACAATATTATTGTGAAAGAACTCAACTACAAACTTAGAAATTACATATATATATATTTATGTCTATATATATATATATATATATATATAATCATTTAATGAAAAAAAAAAAAACAAAAAAAAAATATTGTATCAATTACAAAAAAACTATGAATTGTAAAACAAAAAAAAAATTAAAAAAAAATTATTTTGTGTAAAGAAAAAAAAAATACACAACAAAAGTTTTATATATTTTAAATTAAAAATAAAAAAAAAAAAAACAAATAAAAATAAAACACAAATAAAAATAAAAATAACTTAGAAAATATGACGATAAATAAGCATAGATAAGGAAATAGAAAAGACCCTCCTAGAACTTCGTAAGAAAAATTTTAATTAAAATAAAAATAAAAAAACTGAAAAAATAACTAAAAATTATATCACATCTCAACACAACAATATAGACAATTATTGCGTGTAGTATATACAGAAACTAAAAAAGGAATAGCATTATTAAAAAAAAAAAACAAAAAAAATAAAAAAAAATAAATGAAAATGTGTACTTGAATTCAATTCAATAATAAATTAATTTAACTTATATATCTTAAAAAAAAGTCGATCTTGTTTCATTCTTTTGAAGTTATTTTAACAGATTTATCATCATGATTTGCTTTAAAAGTTCATTCTATCTGGTTGCAAAAATATCTTGACCCAAAGATGGAGCAGTTGGTAGAAAAATCTCGGCGGCCAATGCGGGTTTATATAATATTTTCATCAGGCACGACTAATAATGAATTCTCGAAGTTATGGATCATTTTCGGACATACTTTTCATAATTTTTCAAACTACGATTTTGAACGACCAAATCCCTGGGTTTTTGTGAAATTTTGAATTGAAGAAGATTTAAAACGCTTTTTTGAAACTTGGTTAACGGTTCTCTATCTTGAACATTTTTTACCGAAAACAAGAATAACTAATAGCATGCAAGAATAGACAAAACGAATAAGGGGAACGAGAAGACAAACGTTTTCTTGCAAATTTCTCAAAGAATAATACCACAAATAATTATCGCGTAATCGCGTAAGGCGATAGTGATTGTCACTGTTTTCATAGTCAAATTTGATTATCAACTTTTCTTTGTTCTGTGTGAAGTGATCGCTAAAAATTTACGATTACTTGGCAACACTTACCTAAGTTTGAGAACCTTGGTTCAAATTTCAAGCACACACAAACGTTTCTTTGTTCAGTCGAACATTTTTCAAGAACCTGAAATACAAATATAGTTTATATGTTGAAAATAATTTACTAATGAATATTCATAAAAAGTCATCTTACGCGATTCCACCCCAGATGTCTCACCTCCATACAAAATTATGTCTTCAAAATTTGCAACAGCAGACCTCAAGCAGACAAATTAAATTTTTAAATTAGATTTCATAAGAAGAAGAGAATTATTCCGCCGAGAGAAACCGCTCTCTTTTTTTCATCAAAATTGTTGCGTGTCACGTCACGCACAAAAAAACAGGCAAGTATTGTCGTCCACACATCCTCGTTATCGTCGTCGTTCTATTAAAACTCCCTAAGTCCATTTTTGTAAATTTTCTAACATTTGCCTTTGTGAAGGAATTTTACTGACAAGAACTTGAACATTTTTGAGTTTAAGAAATATTCTGCCCTAGCGAGGTATCCGTCGGAGCGGAATTTTGTTTGCAACGCACACTCTGTCGGAGGTTCAAATTACATTCGAGGTATCCTTCATCGGAAAAGAATACTAAACAATGCGACGACGCGTCGGGTTTCTCTTGCATTAAATTAACCAGAAGCTCGATTTGCCTGGTTGTTGTTTTTTCGTTTGCTCCCGGGCCCTAAAATCAAAAAAAATCAAGCAATAGTTCCAAAATTACTTTATTAACATGTTTTTTTTTTTAATTTCTTACATTTTTCAACACTTTACACAAATTTTAAAAAGTTTCGCGAACTATTTGTGTCGGAGGATATCGGAAAAATTAATTTATGAGCTGTCAAAATATCACTCAAAAAAGCAAATGATCGCACTGTAACGCAAAACGCCGGTGTACGTTGCATAATGTCGGAAAAATGTTCCGAACAGCTGTCCGAAAGTATACCTCGTAGCAAATATTCTCCGATTCGTATAAAATCAGAGAATTTTCCGCTCCGACGGATACCTCGCTAGGGCCGATTGTATTTAGACTAAACATAATTAAGAGTTGGGTACATTTTACAAAACTTAAATCTTGATATTCTGTTAACTATGCCGTATTTATTAAAGGTCTATCAGTTTCTAATGAAATGGACTTAGGGAGTTTTCATAGAACTAACATTATTATTCTTTAAAGCCACAACATATTATTTTACTGTTAATTAATTATTCATTTATTACAAAATAGCTTCTATCAATAATTTTTGAAAAAGAAAAATAAAATTTTGAAAATAAATTTAAACTGAATTAACATTGATTGTTCCTAAATGAAATGAAACAAAGTAATATTTTTTTAACAAATGCCACTACAACATTTGTTTTTACACATCTACATACATTTTGTAGAGGCTGTAGGATTTCCACAAAACTTAACTTCAAAATTTTGTCTAAATGCCCTAAAGTTTTCCATTTTTTTTTAAATATAATTTTTGAGTGACTTCCAACGATTAAGTCAGACAGTTGATCGATATTAAGCTTATTTAATTTCTTAGAAAGGCGAATGTTAGACATTATGTATAGATATAAATTGTTTTGTTGGCCTTTCAAATATAGCTTACTCAGAGAAAAACGTAAAATCTAAGAAAACCACTTTGATATTTCGGAATGGTTTGGCTACAACCTACAAACCCGAATCAAAGTGAAAGAAACAACGCGCGTTTAGACGTTGACTTACATAACATATCCAACACTTTGAAACTAAGTATATGTTGAATGATGCACTTTAAATTTTAGAAATTAATATATTTTGCTTTGAAAATAGATTGAATTTTTTAAAATTATGTTGTGTATTTCCAACCAACTATTTTCTCAGCGTCAAATAGAATATTCTTCGTTTAATTGGATACAACTTTAAATTAAATATTTGTTATCGTATGAAACTAATAATGCATTCAACTCTCAATCATCCGGCACTTGGTTGATTATGCAAATTTGTGATGTGCGTGAAGTTAGCACCGCCATTTTTGATTTTTGTAAAAAAAAAAACGGTTTTGCTGCGATGTGCCGAATTTAAAAAAAAATCGTACGGTTTTTAGAGGCTAGACATTTTTTTAGCGTGAGGTTAGCACCGCCAATTTCGATTTTCAAAAAAAATGTTGTGCTGTATTGTGCTCAACTTGTGCCGGCATGTCCGCAGTTACAATACAGACAGTACTGTGTGACTAGAATCTGACATTTAAAAACACGGGTGAAGAAAACTAAAATCTAACACAAGTAATTAACATTTCATGCGTCAAATGGACACAAAACAAAAAGACAAATAACTATTTGAATATAATGAATATGAGTGGGCACTGTTGAAAACGGGGCAATACATCTTTAATTGAATTTTCTACATGCTCAGTTCATTATACTTGTATGTAGGATCTAAAAATAGAGTTGGATTATGGAAGGGTTAGATTTTTTTCGTCAGTTGAAGTTGAGTTGAAATAACTAAGAAACTGGAAAGATACATAATGAAGTCTCCGTTGGGGGCCCCTTCTGCTCCCAATGGACGCTACGGCCCTGACTAGGTAATAAACCGACCGCCGCCGGTTTCCAGGTTGCGTTAAGCTAAGTACAGACGATTGTCAGATCTTACAATATTGTTGGAACTGTCAATGGTCTGATAATAGATGACAATTAGCTGACAATTGACATATTTCTTACAATGAAAAATTGTCCGTTCACACGGTTGGTAGATTTCATCCCAAAGTCTGACAATTTTATTGTCAGCTCTTGTCTAACAATTTTCGTACAGTAATATATCTGACAAAATTTTCAGCTTGAAAATATTCTGTTCAAAAGGTTGGGAGAACTAATAAAAAAAAATGATTGATTGTTTACATCTTTTGGGGGGAGGCATCATTACTTGGGGGAGGTTCTGCAGCATTCCCATCGCATTAAATAAAAAATCTTTTTCTTCTCTCCTTTTCATCATCGAGTTCTTTAAGAATTGGTTAATTTCCGTTTTCCAAAACATTTTCGATCATTGTTAGATTTTATATCTATTTTTAGTCAGAAATGCCACAAAAAATCAATAACATGCTAAAAAGAATTAATAACAGATAAATGGCGGCCGAGCATATGCACTTAATTTATTCCGAATAAAACTACACAACACATATATAAAATATAATTGAAGTGAGTTGCTTTATAGATATTTTCTTTTTGAGTTTATTTATTCAGTTTTGCTCCAACCGACTCCAACCGATGATTTTCATTGACATTTCGGACAATGAAGAAATTGTCAGCAATTGTAAGATGTTTTCAATGAAAACATCTGACAATGACCAATGAGTCTGACAATGTCCTAATTGTCTGACAATGATAAAAATTGTGTGTTCAGGCGATTGTAAGATATCTGACAATTTTTTGTCAGATTGTCGTCTAACAATGACGTTTCTGACAATATTGTCAGACAAAATTGTGTGTTCAGACGAGTGTAAGACATTTGGGACAGTTTTTTCACTGACAGATCTGACAATCGTCTGTACTTAGCTTTAGTCCTTTTGTTTGATCATTTTTTTTTCTGGTAATGTAGGTGCATACATACTTGCCTATTTATTTATTTGATAAATTTGAATTGGAAATAAGTATAAATAAATGCATTTTTCAAAAAAAAAAAAAACAATTGTTAAATTAAAAATTTTACCAAATTCTTTGAGTCATGATTTGTTATGGATTATTGTAGTACCTATTAGTGTTCCAAGTTGATGTAAAATAATCCACTGGGTATAAAACCAAAAATCTTTTTTTTTTAAATCATCTTCCGTTAAATAAACATATAGATCTGAATTTATGAACGTTAAAAAGTGATTTCCTTATTCCTACGTATTTTTTACACATTTTTTGATTTTTTAATTTGAATTAACATTATTTAGTTAAAAGAATTCGGTGAAAATATTAAATCCATTCTTCATTTTTTCTGATTTGCAAATTCATTCACCACATCTTCTCAGCTGCATTTTTCACCGTCTTAAAGTGGAAAATGAACGGTTTAGCTCTGCAGACGTCACTGGCAGCACTGCACACAAAGGAATTCAATCACTTTTCTCAAATTAGGATACAAATCCGGATTACGAAAACAGAGTCGGGTATATTTATTTCGGTTTCATCCTTCCACATTTTTTTCCATATCTGGATATTGAAATAAAATTAATTTTTTAAAACAATGCATGTAAACCCCTTTCACCGATGTTGTCTGAACGCTTTCCACAGCTGTTTTTTGATTAATGAACCTTTTTTTTTTTTCAAATACATTATTCTTAAATGACTAAAAGCGACTTTTATCGAGTCGATTTAAACTACGGTATAGTAGGGCTAGGGGTATTGGTATATGAAAATGTAATTGTAATTCTTTAAGTAAGCTTGAAGTTACGAGTATGCTTTGTTTTATATTGTAATAAAAAGTAGCGCAAACAGTGGCTAATACAATGAAACAAAAGTAATTAAGATTTTTCAAAGGAAATTCTGTTTTGTTTGGGTCGTATTCATAGTGGTTCACTAAACATATATTTTACTTAACTTAACATTAAGTTAGATCAATTAAAACCTACAAGTTTTTCCAAGGCCGTAGCCAGACAATTTTTTCGGGGGGATATCATTTTTCGGAAAGAAAAATTCTCCAATTAGTAATCAAAAAAAGCCCACACAATTTTTTTTAACATTTGGGCATGCAGGTTTATGCATATACATACATAATATGTACATATGTATATATCATGCAGTTCCGTTAAATAGGTACCTAAGCTGAAAAATTTACGAAAAGGTATTATTTATACAAGATATAATCGTACAGTTATTATTTATTAGGTAGGTACATAATTAAATAGTATCATTACAAAAGTATTACATATTTAAAAAAAACTATATTCAGTCTTCTGGCCTTCTTAGCTGCAAATACATCGATAACTTCCTCATGCATGGGCCGCTTTAGATATACCGCATGCAGTTGAAGCAAAAGGGTTTATGTCGTTTGCGGTTGTATTTAAAAATTGTCAGGGTAGGTACCTTACTATGTTCATTATAAATTATGAAGAAACCTAGATATACTCTTTATGCTAAAATCAGAAAATTTTGAACATTATTAATAACTTCAGCAGAAATTTGAGTAAAATATCATACCTACTGAAGCGAAAAAGTGTGATTTAGAAATGCACTCCTCAAACATTTCAGGGGGGGGGATCAAACCCCTGCGATCCTCCCCTGGCTACGGCCTTGAGTTCTTCCAATTCAATTTCTGTATTTATAAAAAATTTAAGCTCATTAAATAATTCGACTACAAAAAAAGTATGTTGATAACAACTAAAATAAATAAAAATTTTTGGTTAAGGTTAATCTAATGGTTTAAGACTTTGAATACGGCCCATTAAATTATTAAAAAGAGTATGAGAAGTCTGCCTCTGATTCAAGTTGAAGGCAGTTTTCATCATGATATTTAATCAATTTTACAGCTTTTTTAATGTCTTCTGTGGTAGCATTGATTATAAAGTTTGGCAAAAAAGTCTGCAGTTTACAGATATATAAAAACTGTGTACTAAAACGTTCACTAAGCTCGAAGATACATTGGTCAAGAAGAGGGATGTAAAGGGTTTTTCAACAGGGACGCTACAAAAGTAAAGCAACAGGGACAGCAAACGACGCTATATTTCTTGCCGCTCTTTTGACATTTCTCTTCAGTAAGGTTTGCCATTTAATGATGGAAAGATATACGACTATACGAGCCAACAACGAGTCGAAATTTTTAAAATTTACCACCGAAATTCGGAGTCAGTGGCCTCAACGTTAAGAGCGGATTTTCATCGAAAAATCATCTTCAGCGATGAGGCTCATTTCTGGCTGAATGGCTTCGTCAATAAACAAAATATGCGGTATTGGTCAGGCAGCACGTACACGTACTCCATGAGTCATCATTGCATCCCGAAAAAATTACGGTTTGGTGTGGTTTATGGGCCGGCGGCGTCATTGGGCCGTACTTCTTCCGTGATGATCAAGACCGGCACGTTACTGTGAATGGGGATCGCTACCGTTCAATGATAACCGAATATTTTTGGCCCCAAGTGGATGATATGGACTTGGAGGACATGTGGTTCCAACAGGACGGCGTCACAAGCCACACAGCGAATGTCACAATCAATTTATTGGAAACCAAGTTTGGAGAACACGCAATGGTCCAGTCGCTTGGCCGCCTCGGTCGTGCGATTTGACGCCGTTAGACTATTTCCTGTGGGGCTTCGTCAAGTCTATGGTCTATGCCAACAAGCCAGCGACGATTGATGAACTTCGTACGAATATGGAACGTGAAATTGCAGCAGTATCGGCCGATTTATGCTTGAAAACCGTCGAAAATTGGGTTCAGCGTCTGCAAGCGTGCCCGTGGTGGCCATGCAAAAGAAATCGAGGAAAAGGATTGTTTACTTTTTTTCAAAATACATTCTCAAATACTACCTCAGTCAGTTCCGTTTCATTTAATACTTACCTACATGAAATGTGTGAAATCGTTTTGGGAATTTTGTCTGCTTGCAAAGGAACTTTGTTTTGAGTTTTTTTATGCTTGAAATATCAAACGAAATGTAGATTACCATGTGGTATGAACTAGTGATTTCATTACGATGTCCTATAGTTTTTTTTTTTAGTTAAAATTGAAGAAAAGTATTAAAGTTAAAATATAACAAAAACTAAATTTAATCGAAAAAATAAAATTAATATTCTTATACCATTGGAAATCTTAGAATGTCATTTTGCTTGGGGGTGGGGGCTCCCCGCCGCGTACGCCACTGATCCGGATAGCTTTGGATTGATCCCCGAATGCGATCAATGTATTTTTTTCTTGCAAAGATACCGACTGAATGCGAAATCTGTATCCCTAACAAATGTATTAGAAAAAATATTGTGACGGGATAGCGGGATATTGTATTTAAAAAAAAACAGAGATGGAAGCGAGAGAGCAACAAAGAAAATCAGTGAGTTTCACCCGGAAAATTTGACATTTCACTTTTCGCCTATTGTGAGTTTCACCCGAAATTTCATCTTCGAAAAATTCCCCTTATTGTGAACATTCATTTCGTGTGGAATGTAATGCCATTGACAGCCTAATGTTCACTTATTTTTAGTAGGCGAACGCAATTTCGTTCGGGCGAAACTCACAATAGCTTTTAAAATTCCGGGCGAGCAAGAAATTTTAAGGTGAAATATTTTTCGCGTGAAACTTATAATAAGGCTGTATGTTTTATTTTCAAAATAGACAGCACAAATTTTAAAGAGAAAAAGCACTTCACACAAATCTTAAGATAATTCATTGAAAAGAGCCTTTTTTTTATTAAATACAATAGCTTACAGTTGAATAAAAGTAAAAATTATTACCAACCTATTACAAGCTAGAAAACTAAACGATACTGTTTATTTATTAAGGAAACAAAATTTAATTTAAAACTAATTCATTAAATTTAAAAAGATGTTTGCTAATCAATTCAAAGAAGCATTTGGAGAATCAGACTTTAATAATTCCTCTTCTTTTTCTTCTTCTTCTGACAGTTTTACTCATTTAAACGCAATTAATTTTGAAATAAGTGAGGACGCAGTTGCTCAACATATGTTAAAACTCGATGAGTGCTTTACTCCAGGCCCCGATGGTGTTCCATCTTATATATTAAAAAAATGTGCTTCTTATTTGTCATATCCGTTATGTGTTCTCTTCAATGCATCCTTAAAAAGTTCAATTTTTTCTGTTATCTGGAAAAGTTCATTTATTATTCCCATACATAAAAAAGGCCCAAAGAATGAAATAATGAACTATAGGCCCATTGCTAAACTATCTGTGATACCTAAACTGTTTGAGTCAATTGTGAGTAATGTTCTTTCTTTTCATTGTAGTTCTATTATTTGTGATAGCCAGCATGGCTTTGTCAAAAAGAGATCCACTGTTACTAATTTATTTAACTTCGTGTCCTTTTGTCTAGATGTATTTGAAAAACGCGGGCAAGTTGATTGCGTATTTACTGACTTTAGTAAAGCCTTTGACAAGCTATGTCACAATACACTAATTCTAAAACTATACCATCTAGGATTTAACAACAATTTTATAAATTGGATTTCTTCATACTTAAAAAATCGTCGTTATTCTGTCTTGTTTCGTAATGAAAGTTCAATTCAATTTGTTTTCAATTCTGGCGTCCCTCAGGGCAGCCACTTAGGTCCTATTTTATTTGTTTTATTTATTAACGACTTGGTTTCAAACTTAAAAAACTCGTCTGTCCTTGTTTATGCTGATGACATTAAGCTTTTCAAAAGTATAAAATCCTCCTCTGACTGTTTATTATTACAAGAAGACTTAACAATATTTAGGGAATGGTGCAATAAAAAATTTCCGTTTTTGTACAACTATACGTTTGATTCTTGTCCGTTATGTAAGGTTTCTATGTTTTCTTTGGGTATTATTCTAGATCCCAAATTATCATTTAATGATCATTTAAATTTTATAATTAAAAAAGCCAATAGGGTTCTTGGATTCATTAAAAGATTCGGTCGTGATTTGTTCTTAAACTTCTATTTATTTCGTTTGTTAGACCAATTCTAGAATACGGCTGTATGGTATGGTCACCTTATTACTCAATACATGTTACAAGAATTGAAGCGATCCAAAAAAGATTTCTGCGTTTCTGTCTTCGGTCTCTTCCATGGGCAAGGGAAAATCTACTTCCGCCTTATTCTCAAAGACTAGCTTTGATCAGCCTCCCTTCTTTGACTAACCACAGAAAGTATATACAATTTTGTTTTATTGTTGGGATTATTAACGGTTCGATATCATTACCATCAGTTCTAAGTAAATTAAATTTCAGTTTCAGTCGTTCAAGTTTAAGGCGACAGCAACCTATTATTCAAATATTTAGCAGATCAAACTATGGTGTACGTAGCCCATTCAATCAATTAATAACAATTTATAACGAATTTCATTTTTTGTTTAGAATCTGTAAATGATAATATAAAATGTAATAAATTTAAACTTATGTTTTTCAACAATGTTTAATAATAATTTTAAATTATGATATAAGATTATATTAGATTATAAGAACTATTTTTAAAATTGTTAACGTTAGATTTTAACGAAATAAATAAATAAATCATTATAAAATGCATTACTGGTTCATTTTTTTAACATGCAAAATAGAAAAGAACGAAACAAATAGGACAAACTATATAAGAAGTTCAAGACGTTTATATTCATAGCATTAATTCAAAATTGAGAGGAAAGAAAAGCCACATTCACTAACAATTTTCAAAAGGCGTGTTTTTTGCGAGCCCCTGGGGAATCGCACGAAAAAGACGACCACCAGGGATTAGCGGCAGCATCACAGAAACAAAATGGAGTTTTCATACAAACTATCGATAACAAGTATATAATTCACACCAGTAACACAGTTTTTCTGTGTGCTTAAGTTAAGCCCAGAGAATTTTCAGCTTTGATCTTATCCTTGAGTAAGTTGTCCAGACAAAAAAATAAATACATTTTGGATTTTTTACTCATAGTATTTTATTTTCTTGTTTTTTTTTCGTGTATATATTTATATATTGAACTATATATATGCATATATATATAAGTACCCTTGCATACATGTACATATGTATGCACATACACACACATATATATAAAATATATATTTATTCTTCATTTTTAATATTTTAACCACTGAAGTTACTTTTATAATATTTTTTTTAATGTTTTTATTATTTATTTTTACAACAAAGGTAAACTTAAACTCACCGGAATTCGTATAACAAATTATAAATCAATGATCATTTTATCATCTGGTTCCTCTTAATGTTGGTTTTCTGTTTTCTGTTTTTTTTTTTTGAGGTTAGTCGTAATAAATTCTGTTTTTTTTTTTTTTAATTATGCTTTTTATGTATTTTGTAGTTAATAATTACTTTTTTTTTGCTTATTTTTTGTTTTGTGTATTTATGTACTATTTATGCCTGTTGATTTTTCTTGCTTCAAAAAGAAAACATATTTATAGGTACATAAATATATGAATGTATTTATATATTTTATAATGCATACTCAAAGTATGTGCGAACCTGTTGATTATTATCAATTTAATTATATAATTTGTTTTTATATTTATTTTTGTTTAATTTTCTCATTTTGTTCTTTTTTTTTTTTAATTATTATTTTGCTTATGACCATTTGTATTGTTTGGTTTCTATTGACAATAAACAAATTTAAATTTTTGTCGGAGAAACAACAAATTTAATATGTATGGTATGTATATAGCATCAGCATAACGACAGCGGATGTTTTTTTTTTGTCACAATATGTGAGTATGTATTTTTTGTCTATAAACAAGAATATAAAAAAGAAAACAAAAAATGATAATAAAAACATAAGCAAAAAAAAAAACATAATTACAATGAACAAACATTTTCTTTTGTTGCTAACTTATTAGTTACAGTTATTCTGATAGTTCAGACCTTGTTCTATATTTGCTAACAAGATGTTTTAAAAAAAAAGTCCGAAAACATCGAGTTCCGAAAAAAACTACCTACTGGAGAATCTCAAACAAATTGTCGTTCGTTACGAATGAATTCAAAAATGGTTTTGTTTTTGGAACTCGTAAAAGAATCAGATTACGATGGGATTCATGATAGAGGTATTATTTGGATTATTTTGTTTTATTAGATTTATTTGAATTGAACAAAATTACTTCGTTTAAAAAGTAATTTTTATTTTTTTTTTGTAAAAAACAAATAAGTAAATTATAATGTAATTAAAACTCAACTTAAGGTTGTGCTTTTGTGCTTCAAATGCTTATAATGCCTTTTTGTTTCTTGAGTTAAATTATTGCCATAATTTTAATAAAGTGTTAATAGATTTTTAATTTTCTTTATAATACCATCATAATATCACCAACTTATTTCAAATAAGAACAAACCTACCTTTACTCGTATTTAAGCAAAAATGAATTATACCAAATAACAATAAATAGAAGTTAGAAACTAAAGCTATGATACTAAGGTAAAACCCAGCCTCAATTTTCTCAGAAAATGACTTTTAGTATTTACAGTCTTCAAATATCATCTACAGGCTGAGTCGAATTTAAAAACAAATGGGCATAATGGGGGTAGCGCTAGGAGATTGGCGTTAAACTTAAAAAGAAATTAACTTATTACTGAAAAAAAGATCTTTTGATGCTTCGGGTTTTGTCTTAATATCATAGAAATAATTTAAATAGATTATGTATAAAGAAAAAGAAATACATACAGACTTTGACGAACTATTGGAAAATTGAAGTTTTAAGCAAGCTGATTGACGAAATAAGACAAAATGCAATGAAAACTTAGTGATTCAAGGAATTATCCCATTAACATTTCTAAACGGGAAAGGAAAAAAAACTACGAGATGAATGTCCGTTTCCATTTGAAAAGGCATTTTTTTGTAGTAAGAACTTATTCTCATTGAATTGTTTTCTCAAAATAAACAGATGTGAGCTTTCACAGTACAAAATATACAAAAGAGGAGTTTTTGTTCTTCACCTTCTCAATTAGGTATAGCCTTATTTGGAAAAGTCTTTTTTTCCTGCAAAAACATACAAAGTATGTATATGTGTATAAAATTGATCAACCCTGAGTATACAATAAACAAAACTTAATCTGTTCTTGCAGTAATCGTGCAAAATTTTGTTCGAAAACGCAAATACAAATTTGGAGAAAAAAAGAAATAATATGTATGTATATCTCCAGACCGACTCATTTACAAAAACAGAGTTTATAAGTTAAAAAGTTAAAAATTTCTACATTTGAAAAAAACTCACTCTATTAAATAAAAACAAAGTAGAATTTCTTAAAACAATATTTAAACACAATCAGTCTTTCTCGAATTTGTAAAATTTTTTTTTTGTATACTCATGGTTCATGGATAAGCCACTTACTTATATTTGAGTCAAACAATTGTATATAATATTTCTTTATTATCGAAACTTCACTTTTGTCTTTGAAGGTTTGAATGGTCTGTCACGACTAAGCATTATATGTACACGAATAACGAGGAACGCTTTGAACTTCTTTCTGATTATTCATGGGTTTTTTGTTGACAGTTATATTTATATGTTTTTTTTGTATCAAACATTTATTACTATTCTTGTCCATTTTCCAGATTCTCCTTAAAATTAATCATAAAAACAAAAAAAATAAAAAAAACGTAAATAAAACAACAGTTGAATAAAATAAAAGTCAAAATAAAAGTATTTTTGTTTATATTTTTAAAATATGGAAGAATTCGTTTATAAGGCAAAAATTATAAAATCTAAATAAGATTATTAATAATTAATTAATAAAAAAAATAATGATCAAATTAAGGAATTTTTTAAAAAAATCTTTCTTACACGCTAGTTTGGCATTTAAGTGTTTTTTTGTGGTACTACTATTTTTTGTTTGTTTTTTAACTGAGGGATTTTTTTTTAATTGTATTTTTTTTCTTTAATTCATTTAACATCAAAAACTTATTCAAGTGGTAAAAAAATTATCTCTCATAGTGTTTTTTTTTAATTGTTTTTTTTTTTTTTATTTCTTATGATGACTTTTTAACTCAATTTTTTACTAAGTTTTTTTTTTTTATTCTTTCCTGCTAACTTTAACAACATCTAGAAATATCTAAAGACCTTAAGGGTTATTTTTTTTTTTGCTTCTTCTTAATTTTTATCTGTAGATATATAGATTTACAAATTATATTATGAACTAAATATTAATCAGTATATAGCAGAATTCATTATTTTTTGTTTTTTTTTTATATATAAACCTTAAATTAATTTTTTTTTCTTGTTTTGCTTTGATATATATTTACATGTTTTTATGATTGATTTCTTCCTTCTTTTCATGCTATTTAGCATTGGGTTTTGTTTTTAATTTTTTAGTGCGCACTAAATAAAATGTATAACATTAAGTGTTTAATAAGAGTACGACGTGCTCTCTCTTTATGTAGCTAATAAATATATATATATATATATAAATATATTTACATATACATATACATATATATATATATATATATATATATATATATATATATATAAATATATAAATACATATATAGATATATATTTGTTCTGAGTGATTTATATATGTATATATCCGGCTGTTATTTTTTTATCCAGTGAGTGAAATTAGAATAAGAGAAAATCTTAACACTTTTTGCACACTTTGTTGTTCTGGTTCTTGATGCTTTAATACACAAGTTCGTGTATATTTTGTATATATTTACGTTGTTTTGCATGTATTATTTTATATAATATAAACTAATTTACGGTGAGAGATAAACAAACAAACAAAATTATTAAGTAGAACTAAAATATTCTCTTTTCTTTTATTTCTTATTTATATATGTATATATAAATATATACAATGTGGCACTCATTCTATACCGAACATCTCTTAAATACACATACTAGATTTATTTATATTTACATACGTATTGTATATATGCGCTTCTTCAGAATGCATTTTTATATAGCTACTATTTATATTACACACATTGTTGCTTTTTTTTTTTTTTTTTTTTAATTTAACATTATTAACACATACGGGTAACATAATGTTTCTACCCATATATATACAAATATATGAAAATTCACATATACCTATACGAAGTGTGTGTAATTTTATTTTGCTATTATTTTATTTTACAAATTATTATTATTTTTTAATATAATATATATATTCTTATATATATAATATATTTATAACAAAATTCAAACATGCATACATTTTCTTTCACTCAACAGATATACATAAAACATACATATCCTTACACACAGGCACACATGCACACACACACATACACACTCTTAACCATTATAATGTAAATAAAATTCGGTTTTGGTCGCGAACACTCCTTTTACTCTCTCTCCCTTAAAGTAAAATTTTAAAAGGGTTTTTTTTCTCATTTTTGTTTCATAATAAAATTGTGAAAAGATTGATTTTTTGTACATAAATATTACATATACATATTATGTATTAACTAGGGTAGAAAAAATAATATTGAAAAATTGATTGCTTGGTACCTTAAGAAAAGGTTTTTTTTTTACATTAAAAGAGGAAAATTGATTTTTGAAAATCAATTTCATATGAAAAAATGAATTTCTTTATAACTTGATTGTACTTTTAAGGTTTAAATCAAACACCCCTATAAATAAACTCAAATCAAACAAAATACCTACTATTTTCAATCAGGGAAGTGAGTGCGAAATATTTAGCCCTATTCTGCTATCCGATCGGATCGAATTTTTAAATTCACCTGAATTGCCACAAATTATTCTTTAAACTTTTCAATTTTTCGAGTTCAAAGCTCAATCAATAATAGTTTTTAAAGTTCTTGGAGCATCTAATTGTTAAAATTTTATTTTTATCGCAATTTATATCCTTTTTGGAACATTCGTTTTTCTCCGATGGATAGCAGAATACAAAATTCACCTGAACTATCAGCAGAATAGGCCTGATTATCAATAAAATAAACAAAAAGTTATTTTCATGTTTATTACCTGATTCATCCAAGTATATGGATTAATGAGTAAATAAATAATATGATAAAACGTCACACTTAGACTTTTCTTTCACTAAAGAACAAGTGAAAATTACAATGAGCGACCTTGAAAAAAACTGCACTTAGCAGTTCTCATATACGCATAGCGTTAATAAAATGTATGTTAATATTAAAATCAAAATATTTTACATGGCCGTTTTTAACTTTTATACTCCATGAATTAATATATGGCAGCAGGTAGAGGGTCAAAAGGACGTAAAATAGCTTTTTTTGTCAACCTCAACTATTTAAGTATAATATTTTATGCAAAGTTTTCTGCTGAAGAACTTTGAGATATAAAGGCATGAGGTTTTCCATACATGCATGTACATATATAAGCCTTAACGTTGGGAAATTGAAAAAGCTTCATTATGACATTAACCACATAAATAAATTTTTTGCAATAAAAACTTCAAAGATTTTAATGCGCCCATGATCCTTCTTTAAAAATCCTGCCTTTTTTTTGGATTTAAGTCCATTTTTTGAAAAAGTCACATAAAAGTTGAGAATTTGAATTTTTTTTTATAAGTGAAAACAAATTTCTGCCGGTATAAAAAATTACCCGATTTTCTTGTGTTCTAAACAATTTAATGTAAAATCTTAATATGACACGCCCCGCGGTATGCAGTAAATTGTTAAGATGCCAAGCAATCAATTTCTTGTTTTAATCTTTTTCAACCTACCCTAAAATATATATGTACATAACATATATACATTACATATACAAACATATAAACACATTATTCATTATTTGATACAAACACGCAAAATTAATTTTGATTTGATTTAAATATACAGTCTTATTTAAATTGGCATTTCCATATTTTCCTATTCTTTTCTCTTTTTGTTTTTTTTTTTTTGTTTTCTCTTTACAAACTTGTTCTTATTTTATTCTTTTTTACTTTTACATTTTCTTTTGTTTTTTTTAATTTATTTTTTGTCAGACAAATTGAAATTTGTTTCTTAATTTTAAGTAAAATAAAAAATGTTATAAAACAAATAAAAAATATATAAATATTTTATTAATATGGCAGATCATAATTGTATGTGGCACACTTTGTTTGAATTTTTGTTTTAGTTTTGATTTGTTTTTATTTCTTATTGTAAAATTATAAAATTAAAGTTAAGTGCTTTGCTTTTGTGAAACAAAACACAAAATTAGGAAAAAAAAAACAAAAGCAGAAAATATTAATGAGTCGAGAGCTTTGAGAATTTTTTTTTTTAAAATGTAATTTTACATTATTAGCAAATTAAGAAAAAACACATCTACGTTTTTGTGAAGATTTTCATCAACAACAGGGAAGCAAAGAAAACTTTCTTTATTAAAGAATGACTAGCTTAAGCGTTTTAGGCTGTAATTTTTCGTTGCCAGCGAATTTAACGAATTTAGATAATTGAACGAAAATAATAAAATATAAATTCGCGGGGGTAAATTTAATCTATCAACCTAAACACAACATAAGAGCAAATTGGTGCATTTCATTAGTTAAGAGAATTCAGCGAATTGGTGTGCAGAAAAACCGAAAATTTTTATAATCACGGGAATTCGCTTAGCTATTGGAATATACACATTTGTCTATATGCTGTGGCTCGGTTGCATTTAATTTATTTTAATTTTTTCGTTTGGTGAAATGTTTGAAAAACTCGATTCGAAAATTTGGATTTTTTAATAAAAAAATGGAATTTCATCATCTCTGACCAGAGAGTAGTTCTTTATCTTTTTCGTCCGCAATTGGTCAATAAATTTTTGATTACAGCGGATTCTCTGCAACGTTCGGTTTTTGTTTTTTTTTTCTCTTAATAGAATGAAAGCTACTCGATATTTTTGTATATAAAAATATATCTAACTGTAAAGCAAAACAAAAAAAAATAGTTATAAAATGCATTTCAATCTTATTCTGTGTGACTGTTTTTTGACTTGAGAAGGATGATGAAGCTTAAGAATAATAAATTCTGTTAATTTAAGATCTGCCAATACTGCAGCTATTATTATGGCTTTTTGTTGATGGACATGGATTATGGTGGCGGCGTTGGCTGCTGCGGAGACGGCGTACTGTTATGTCACACTTATTGCTCCACTTTCGCCACCATCTGAAGTCCGATGATGTGTTGTTGTGGCCGCTGTTCCAACATTACTGCTATTTGTTTGCTTTCCAGCAACAACATGATTGTTGGTGATATTCGCCGATATGGAATTGTTTGTTGAATTATTTGTTCCCGCTGAAACAGTTAGCGGAAAATGTTGGCTGAAATGCTGCAGATGTTGGCTCAAAGCGAATGCGTGATGTTGGGATTGCTGCTGCAGTTGTTGCTGCAGTTGCTGTTGCTGCTGATGACTGTTCTGATTGTGGGGAGAGGAAATAGAAGCGTTTGGACTGGAAATTGATGATCCAGAACCAGATGCCGCACCTGAGCTGGTGAGAAGCTGATATTGTTGTTGTGTTGATTTAAGCATAAACGAAGGAGACGACTTAGCGACTTGCGCCGAATTAGGTTGAATTGGTGAAGAAGGTTGCGTTGGAGGATTTTTGTCTGAACAAGGATGATCGGATGGCGAGGGGCTAGCAACTGTACTTTTTCCTGTTGTAGGTTTAGCATATGAAACTGTTCTTGGTGTTCCAGTTAAATTGTGTTGGTGCATGTGGGTGTTGGAATGTTGCTGTTGATGTTGCAATCCGATTGAATTTTGCTGCTGCTGTTGCTGTTGCTGTAGCAAAAGCATTGGTGGTGAATTATTATTATGAATATTATAATCACGCTTAGTTAATTGATTAATACTTAGCGGATTATTAACATCTCGAGGATTCGCACCGACAGGATTTCTTATGGCTTTTTCAAAAAATATCTCTGACGGTGATGAAGATGCTGAAGTAACGTTACTGCCACCCTGACATGATGATGATGAGGACGACGATGAAGATGACGACGAGGACGATGAGAACGAAATCGATGATGTTAATGAGGAAGCATTTGAAGCCACTGCCGCCGCCACAGCCGCCGATCCAGATCCCGATCCTGATCCGTTGCCAGTTAATGTTGATTGCACATTTTTATTTGCCGCCTGAGGAGGCAAAAGTTTGCTGTCTAATTTCATTTTATCATCTTCTTGGGTGGAATTTGAATTATTGGAAGAAACAGTTGAAGAAATTGCAACGTTTCCACTGGCTGAATCATGCTGGTGGTGGTGTTGTTGTTGATTTTGTTGTTGGGGAATCATTAATGGTGGTTTAATATCATTTCCGCTCGAGTTTGAATTTAAAGATTGATGACTATGAGGAGGGGTCATACCGCCTGTTTGATCACATTGAGGCCCTAGGCCCATAGAAGCTAAATGACCCAATCGGTTGCCAATATTGACATTATTAAATAGTGATTGAACCATGCGATCTGCAATTGATTTAACCGATGGCAGAGTAGAAAATGATGTCGTAGATGCAGATGTTGCTGCTGCGTTATGATGTAGCATTTGATGCACAGCTGATGCAGAGGGTATGTTATTGCAGCTATTATCTGCCGCACTGCGGCTGGTATCAATAAACATCGGTATGTGATGTTGTTGGTGATGATGCGGCTTTGGCAGAGGTGGCTGTTGTTGTTGTGGTAATTGTTGCTGTTGTTGATGTGAAGCGGGAGAAGAAGAAGGCTGATGACTTAGAGAATGATGTTGCTGATGATGTTGTTGTTGTTGTTGCTGCTGCTGAGTGCTTGACTGATGTTGTTGTTGTTGTTGATCATTTGATGTTGTCGAATTCGATACACCACTACTACTATTACAACCATTATTATTATTATTATTATTTGGATTTGGATTCGAAACTGCATTCGGTGTCGATGGACTAGTAAGCAAATTAAGCGGACTTGCCAAGCTTGTCGATGGACTTTGCAAACTAGACAAACCACTCAAACATCCTGGACTTGATAAGGATTGATTTAATGATTCACTATCGTCATCTGGTGTTTTTGCATCATCAACACTACCACAACTACCTAGATTATCATCGCTCATATGATTATCTAAATCATTGTTATCATCACCGTCCACTTCCATATATCTTATACATTTTTTCTTGCGCCTATTTTTGTCGGAGAAAAGTTAAAATAAAAAAAAAAAACAAATTTTAATTAGTTATATTTTTTATCATTTAATTCAATAAGAAATATTCAGATATTTATATATATAGAATAATAATTTACTATCACTTTTTTAAATAAAAAAACGCATGCAAAGGGAAAAAATTCTCACAACTTCTATATATGTAAATTATGTAAAATAAAATCATATCAATTCGTAGCCACTCTTAAAAGCGATTTAAAAAAACGAACAATGAATAAACAATACCAAGTGCAAGTTCACGTTTAGCAAGCAAAATTTTTAGATTTCTTAAAAAAAAAACTGCCTGTTAAATCACATCATGAATCAAATCTGTGAAAACGAACATAACTGGAGTTCATACAAAAACTCAAATATTATCAAACGCAACTTTTATTGATAACAAAATATAAATTTTAAATCGTGCTGAAAACTAAAAAAAAAATTGCTAAAAAGCGCTTTAGTTTTTTATTATTATTATTATTATTTTTTTTTTTTACAGAAGAAAAATTACTCCAGACACATAGGACATCGACGTCAAAAAAAAAAAACAAAACATCGAGATTGATTAGAAAAAAAAATAGGTATATATAAATAAATAAAACCACAATTTTTATTTTTTTTTAATTCAAAACGAAAAAAAAACATCAATCAGAAACATCAAAAATAATTTTTAACAAAAAAAAAATGGTTATAGCAAAATTAATTATTATTGAAGGATGCATGATTTTAGAATCAATAAAAATAATGTGTCAAAATGTCGCATAGTTGTTTTTTTCTTTCATTTAAATTTTATATTCGTTCGAAAATACACAAAATTATGGAAAAAAAAATAAATAAACATAAAAAGACAATAATTTTATATTATATATTTTTTTTGTATAAAATATATCACAGTTTCGTTATACTGAAGAAAAATTTAATTTTAAGTTTAAGTAGATTTTTTATGCCACAAATTTAATTAATTAAATTTTCAAAATATAATCTTAGTTTATTTTTTATTAAATTTGATTTCAAAATTTCGGGTAATTATTATTTTTTTTGGCATCCTTTTTATATCAATGATATATTATAAAATATACATCAAATAAATAATGCTTATTCATCTATTTAATTTTATGTAGAAGCTTATAAATAATTTATTAAATAAAATATGCACTTGAAAAAATATTAATAAAAACATTTATTTACGTAAATTAATTAATTTTTTGTTGTTATTGATATTTAAATTAATGTAGATTTAAAGCATCTTTCATTATTGTTAAAAGGGACTAATTTTGCTGGGCAGAACCTAAGATTCTCAGAACAGAGGAACTTAAAAATACCGTTATTTTTTAATTAGACATAAAAGGCAGCTGTATTTGGGATTTAATGTATGATATCCTGTTCATTCTGCTTATTGCTAGATTTAAATTTAAATATCTTTTAGAAGGGGCGTTAATAAAGTGGGTTGATTTAAAAAAAAATAAAAACCAACAGCCTTATTTATAAACAGAAATATCTTTAATTTAAAAACATATGAAAACAGCTCATAAGTGCAACATTGGAAGAAATAATAAGAAAAAAAGAAAGAATAAGAAAAAAATCAAATTTCAGCAAGGTTGCTTAATAACAGATTAAGTTTAACGGAACCCCATATTGTGTGTTTAAAGGTTGTTTAAAGCAATGCTAAATTTTATTTTTATAATTAGGAGAATTTCTATGAATTTGGATGATTTTATGGCCGAATTTCACAAATATTTATACAAAAATAAAACAAATATAAATCAAGTGTTTGTACATGATTTAAAAAAACTACCAATTCATATATTTTCATTTCATTTGGACCGAATTGTGAATATTTTGGCGTTGTTTTTCGATAAACAACTTTAAAGAAATTTAATTATTAAAGAAGAATAGAAGCATGTTTAACGACAACTTAAATATTTAATCAAGCTTAATTACAGATAAACTTTGAGACATTTTTGTTTTGTTTTGTAGGTATTATTTGAATTGGTCTTGGATTCAATGCCCTCTGGGTTGATAGTCTAACGTACTAACCATTACGCGCCACGGATTAATGATTATGAACAATAATTAAATCCGACTTGCATAACATTTTGATTAAAAAGTTATTAAGTAAGAAAAACTTTTTACTATTTTGATATATCGATACAACTGATATGTAGATTTGAAAACAAAATTATAAAAAAAAACAAATATTTTATTTGGGACAAAATTTTAATACATGGAATTATTTCATTAATAATTTTCATTCTTTAAAGAATTTTACTTTCTTAGTTTTAAACATTTCTATGTAGTATCATACATAACCTTTTCTTTAAATCAACTCCAGCTGTACGCGCCTAAAACAGTGACAGTTCATGCAAAAAAAGTAATCAAACATATTATTTGTACATTTCAAATTGTCAAAGTGACATTGGAGTAAGTAGGTATTGTACTTATCGCTCGATGATGGAGTAGACACACTCCGAAACGCGTCGCAAATTATTAGTTTAAAAATAAAAAATATAAAAAGTTTTGAAAATAAGTTTGTTAAAATAAAAATAATAAATATAAAATAAAAAATATATCATTTTAATTTTTAATTTTATTATAATTATTTATATTACGATATAACACAACTTGGAGACAAAACCCCAAAAATGCATGTACTAAAAAGATAAAATATGTATGAATTTGGTGATTTAACTTTAATTGTTTTTAACCTAACCTGTTTTTAACCTAGCATCATACCAAAAAATGCTTTAAACACCGTACTTAATAGTCTAAAATATTGCGCCATTACTTTTAAGGTTTATGTAAATAATTGATGTATATTTTATAAATATGTCAGCAGGCTTTGATTAATCTTATTTTTATTATTAATGCAGTTAATTAGTTATATTTGCCGTGTTTTTTTTTTGCTGAAAAAAACCCGAAAACTAAGCAATAATCGCATAAGTTTTATACAGAATATTGAACGTTACGGATGGATTGATTTGTGTTTTTTGTTTTGGAAAAATAGCATTAATTTTTAAAGAATACTTTTTATTAAATATTAATATTTTATAACAATCGTTTTCTTTATCTTGTCAAAAAAAACTATGCATTTCACATTAATATTTGATACATTCTAACATCGAACATCATTCACTTTCACTTAAAAAAAAAAACATTTTTTTAAACCAAAAAGAATGAATCATAATTAATCAACATTATTTGATATTTTTATATATTTATATTAAAAAATTAACAAAAAAAAAAAAAACAAGTTAAGATAATTTATATAACAACAACAAAACTCTTAATAAGTATAGGTATAAATATTATAATTATATTATTAAAAAAAAAAAACATTAAAGACAGCAAAAAACATGTTTCATACGAGAAAATCCAAGATCAGGTTCAGGTACAAAATATTTTGTTTGTAATGTGTCACTTGCTCTCTTTTGTTTGTTTGTTTGGATCTTAGAGTTGAAGTTCTTTGTCTCTGTTTTTTCCAATATTTGGTATATTTTGTTTTTATTGAAGAAATTTGGCTTTAACTGGGTTCAACTGTTGGTTATTGTGTTTTTTTTTCTGACTCTTGGGTTTCTTTTTCTCTTTTTTTTTTTTAAATAAATATTGTTTGTTCTAAAACATTCAGCACCACAAGCATCTTTTTTTTTGTTGTTAAATATAATTTGATATTTAATTAAAACTATATTTTTATTGTTTTTAGAAGATCATCGGTTTGCCTTATAAATTAACATATGTCGGTGATGGTTGTTGAGGTCCGTTGGGTCCTTGATTATGGCCGCCTGCTTGTGATCCAATATGACCCGCCGCCGCCGAACCCATCAGTTGTAGGTGATTTGAAGACGACGTTGATGATGACGACGACGAGGATGAGTTAGGTATTAATACCGTTCCCACAGCAGAGACAGGCACTCCTGACGACGGTAGGACTGGCAAACCTGGACTATAGTTTTTTTTTTTTTTTTTTTTTTTTTTTTTAATATTATTATTTTTTGATATTGTCGTCGCATCGTGGCAAGCACAAATGAAGTAAGGATAAAGTATAAAGAGGGGTAGATTTTAATTTTTCATTTCTCAGGTGAAAATATATATTATATGTATTTTGATTTTTGTTTTGTAATAATTTGATTTCATACATCGCCAAATATATTTTTTTAAAGAAAAATTATAAACAAAAAAACGTATTTCTTTTATTTTCAAATTTTGTTTTTAGTTTTAAATTAAAAAGACGTATATAAATTTATGCTCAGATTTATTTTAATAATAAATACTTTTATAACTAAAAAAAGACTTCCCTACACCAGGACCAGGATATATTTAAATTATATAAATATTGTTTATCAACAAATTTTTTCAAACATATAACAATAAAAAAAAGTTCGTGTTAAAAAATTATATAATCGAATAAAAATATATAAAAAAAGTTATAGTTATAATAACTTAACCCAAAACTTAGTATAGTATAGTATATTTAAAAATAAATGATGCTTCTGATTAATATTTTCTTGCATTTTGTTTAATAAAAGTTAATTGATTATCAAAAAAAATATAAAAGATTATAAAAAAATATGTTTTAAAATATATTTAAAACAAAATTATAAATAAATTCATGGAAATAATCAGTCTCTGTTGGAAAAGTTTCATTTTAAATAAAACTAAAATTATGTATAATATAACATTATTATATTCATGAAATATTTATTAAAAGCTCCAATGTAATTTTTAAATAAAAAAATAATCAAGGTGTTAGATATGTTTTTTTTATTTTGGTGTATGTGTCTTCTATTTTAAATTGAAAAAAAAAAATAATATATATTAATTTTATTTTAAGCAGTAGGTATATTTTTATTGTTTAAATTTGTATGGATGCATTGAAAACAAACAATCTTATGTTTGTTATTTTCTTCTCTCATTGTTGCGTTTTATAATTATAAAAAAATAAACAAAAATATGAGAAATAAGTATTTTGAAAAAATACAAATAAAAAGTGTGCAAAAATATTTAAGTTATTTTGGTTTTTCTTTTATGTTACTTTCTTTGTGGAATGACACATTCCCTGTTTTTTTTTGTTTAAGTAAATTCAATACAAAATTTAAATATTGAGGAATTTATGATGAAAAAGGATAATGAAACGTGTTCCAACAATATTTTTGTTTTTATATTTTTTCGTGTGTATATTAATTTAATTTTTATTCTCCCAGTTCTGGTCTTGTTTTTGTTTATACCCGGGATATAGAAATTACATTTAGTAAAAAAAAAATGAAACAACAAAAATGAACAAAAAAAAATCTATTTTTTTTTTTAATTTTTCTTTAAATGATTTTTATTTGTAAATGCTTAACTTATATACGTCTTTCCACAGAGAAAAAAAATTGTTTTAACTATTTTTTTTTTCATACAAATACATTAGAAAATAATATATTCAATCGAAAATAAAGTGTCTCACACATTTTTTTTTAATTTTCTAAAGGTAAGTTTTTTTTCTTAATTAAAGTGCACGAAATAAAAAAAAAGTTTAATCCTGGACAAAAGAAAAAAAGTTGGAATTTCATTTTGAGTATAAAAGCAATACAAAAAAGAGATGGTCCGCATTTTTCTTTTCCTTATTCAAATGGACCGTCGAGCCAGATAGTGGTGTGTGTGTGTACATTCTTTGAATACGCACAATTCTAACATTCATTTCGTGCTTTCAAGTTTGTAGCGCCGCTGGCATTTGACACCTGAAAAAATCAGCTGTCATTTGAAGTGTCATAACATTAGTTGAACGTTTGCCATTTACGATAATGGATCACTTAACAATCGAACAACGCGTTAAAATTAAAAAAAAAATTAAAATTAAAACTTACTACAAAAGTGGTGATTATGGTCGTCATAATCGAAATTGTGAAGAAATTTTAAAAGAGTGGAAGCTTTACTGATGTCGTAACTCGTAAGGCCTGTGCATCATCGTAATTAGATTGTGAAATGTAACATGTGTACGAGACGCCGCAGTGCATAAACCAGAAACAATGGTCGCGTTCGGGGATCAATCCAAAGCTATCCAGATAGGTTTGTGTTGTTGTAATCTCTTGTGACAATTAAAAAACAGATTTAAAGTTCTCTGCCACTTAAAAAAAAACACACTTTAATACGCTAAAACAAACATTAAAAAACACTTCTAAAAAATCACTCTCTTCAATTATTTTAAATCAAATCAGTAATCGGTCCTTTTGTTCGTTGATTTCGTTATTCATCTTTTTTAAGATTGGTCGCGTTCGAGTAAAATTTAAAAGCAATCCGGATTGGTTGGTATTGTTGTAGTACTATAGGAAAAACAGCTGATTTTCAAAATAAATTTGAAAGGTATACTAAAATTTTTCGGTTTTTCTGAAAAAACAGCAAAACAAAAAAACTTTTGAAAAACGTGTCAAGAGATTTTCAGCTGTCTCTCACTATCAGTGGCAATGAATTAAAGAACACGTGGGATTTCTAGTTTGTGTTTTTTTTCACATAATTTCGTTTTTAAAATCACTTGTTTCTTGCTGGCCCCCCCTGTCTTGTCATCTGTTTTGACTTTTGACAGCAAACCTATCCAATCTGGGTTTGGTCGTTCGAAAACATATCCGATGAAAAACGATCATAGATACCCTATCGGCTTATCACTCGAACGCGGCCAGAGACTGAGAGGTTGGTGTCTCGTTGCACTTTGACGTTTGTAGGTTAAAACAATATTGAATAGAGATGAGCATTTCAAATAAAATTATGAAGTTGGCGAGTCTGAATTAAAAAAACTAACTGAGAAACATGTTTCAACAGAATTTAATTGGGGCGACTTTCCATTACCGCAGCACGCGTATATTTTTGATTTTTTTTACAGTTAGGTGGGGGTCTCAATAGAACAGATTTAAAATATTAGGGCGAGGAAACACCGTTAAATCATAAAAAAAAATGTTTTCTTTTTCGGATTTAACCCTATTTTTTTTAATTCACTGTACACGCATACGTCAAGTTTTTTTTTAATGAATAGTACAACGCAAAAAGAGAGAGGTATGCAACCCCCCTGCTTGGGCTCGCTATAGGATTTGGGGTGGGTGCGAGGTTGGGTATATGCAAAGTTTCTTTGTATTTATATGTTGTATTAAAAAAATATATATTTTTTTTAATCGCCATATACGTACTAATTGATTTACTAATTGATCGAATGGATCGAGAAACGATACAAAAAAAGAAAGAACTGTCAAAATAAGAAAAAAACATGTGAAACAGCGCCATTATTGTGTTTTTTATATGAAAATGTTAAACTTTGAAATATAAATAATAAATAAAAAAAATAATAAAAATAGAAACAAATTTTTCCTCGCCCTAAAATTGCGCTCAATATTATTTATTTACGCATATCTATCAAATAAAAAAAACCGCGTGTGAAAATTCGTGCTGCGGTAAAGGAAAGTTGAGCCATTTAATTTGACTTTAATCCTGATTTTTTGAAAATGGACTTTCTGAATTTAGATTTAGTGAATTTAAAAGTCAATTCAATAAATTATAAAAACAATCCGTAGTAAACCAAACACACAATATAGGTTGGATATGCTCGATATATTTAGTTAATTGTTATTAGATATTTTAAAAGTTTGTCTCCTTTTTTTAATATTTTTACGCCGAAAGGTTTTTTTTGATGTGCAAACATCTATGCCGGCGGCGGTAGGGTAAACTAAAAAAGTGGACATTTCTGTGACAGATTACGTTGTGATTTTACACGTTACGAATACGGTACGTTGATGTAAATTGGATACGTTCGATATTGTTCGCACTTCAAACTAAATCGAAAGATCGAGTTGAGTTTGGGTTGAAATTTTGTTGACAGTTCGAAGTCGTCGCGTTCTGTGATGTAAAACCAGCACTTGAAAATTTAATTCGATGTTTACACATCTTAACCGTGAGTCCCGGCACTCACTTTTTTTATATATTTCACTGATCAATGCACACACACACACACCCCGTCGCTTTCTCTCTTTCTCTCTCTCTCTTTATATATCTCTCCTACCACTGATCACGATTCCCGTTCAAATAGGTATTAATAGTTCGTTCATATTAAAAAAAAAATTAGTTTTAATGAAAAATTAGTTTTAATGAAAAAAAAAAAAATCCAACAAAGATATTTGTTGGTAAATATTTTTTTTTATTACAATCATTGTTTTTTCTAGACACATGCATTCATGAAAAATGTCTTCTATTTCAATGTGTGCAATAAAATTTTTAAAATAATTTATTATTTATTATAAATAAAAATAATATACATATAAAACTAATAAAAATCAAATAATAAAAAATACCGTTTAATGCTTTTGCCGTTATAATTTTGATAAATGAAATTTACCAATATTTTTTTTTTGTATATGAAAATATTTAAGAGACATACATTATTGGGAGACTTTATATAAAAATGTATAATTCTTTATTTTTAGCCTCAGGCTAGCGAATAAACCTTTTTTTAATTTAAAACAGGAATCGATAGATTTTTTACTCATCATATTTTTTACGGATAGAAATCAGAAAAAAAGTTCTTTTTTTTTTCAAATAAAATAACAAAAAAAGATAAATCTAAATCTTTTAAATAAATAAATAAAAAAAGTCGAAACACATACCTGCAGGGTTTGCACCATTGATTTTGTTGGTCTAATCCGAATCTTGCACGGCATTTTTTCATGTTATTTCCTTTGATATAAAGAAAAATACACAGAGAAGAAAAAAAAATAAAATATATTAAAAACAGAACAAAAAAATATGTATTAAAATAAATTTCTCTTAATAGAAGTTTTAATAAAAATAATAAATATATGTATTTTTTTTATAATTTTTAACATCTATAACAGCAACATAGTGTTGACAAGCAACAACAATTTAAACATTCATACAACAAAAAAAAAGAACAGTTCCAATTCAAATGATAATTGTTATAAACTGAAAAAAAAATAAATTTTTGAAAAAAAACAAGATTGCACGAATTTTCACTTGTAGTATAGTGCAAGTCAGTAAAGTAGCTAAGCATTGAAAAATTGTGAGATAAAATAAATAACGTAGTTAACAGAAATACCAATATAATTGTTAGTCTTAGTTAGGAACGCTGTAAATTGATTTTTTATCATTGCGATTAAAAATTGTGATCGTAACAAGTTATTGGTTTTCTATCGCGCGATTTTTAAATCGCAAATAAAATGTAGACGAGATTTTTTGCTGTAAATTTTTATTTTTCGATCGCGCGACTATTCAGTTGTAAAAAATAGAAGATATTAAAATAGAAAGATTTTGTATCCATTTGAACTTAAATTAAAAAAAAAATCGCTAACAAAATAGAACATGTTTCACTTTTTTTGTAATCGCTGTGATTTTTCAGTCGCATATCTCATTTCTTGTGACTAAACTATTGTGTGATTGAAAATTATAAGTGCGTTTATGTATTTATTTCATTTTTCGACTACGATTTAGTCGTCGATTTTTAAATCGCAATGTTTAATTGCATTTGATTCATTTTAACTTGCGACAATCACATTGAAAAAAGAAAAAGCGTCGTCGCGGCGATTTCTTGCGCTAGTATAAAGTGTGTCGATTCACAATTAGACTCATGTGTTTAAGATTTTTTTTGCGCGATCGAAATAGTAAGTGCGTTCCTAGCCTTAGAATATGTACTAAAAAAATTGGCCAGTCGAACAGTTCTAATTGTTAAGAGCCAGAGCCAGTTCACATTGCATTAATATGTTGAATTAGTAATTGTACTCTAAACAATCTTTTGAATTGGAGCTGTCAAAATGTTTACAATTGATGATAATTTAATTAATGAGGTTAAAGCAATACCTGATATATGTCAAAAAGAAATGGAGTGTTCGGATAAATTTAGTAAAATTCTGTCTTTCGAGATAAATTCCCAAAATGCTATTATTCGAGTAGATATAAATATTGCCGTGAGAAAATATACGGTTTATGTACATTGTACAATGTACATACACACACATAGTGAATCCGTTAATATTGAAAATCGGTAAATAAAAATTTGCAGTTAATAGCATTTTATTAATCACATAATCTCATCTGCATCAGATTCTCATAAGTCATAATAAAACACACAAGATCACAGTGACAGTCAATGGTATATAGCCATCTCTTTTTTCATTGTGTTTGTTGGCTTTTTTCTTTGCACTACAGTCTACAGTTTACTTTACCTTACCATAATAGTAATAAAAAAATATTAGTTCTTGGATCATTGAAAAGACCCAGATAAAAAAAAACAGTATTATATGGTTATTTTTGTATTAAAATTTGATTCGGATCAGATCATGTGTGTTGACAACAAAATGCAACTATTATCAGGTTTTGCTTTAGTAGCAGTGACTTTAAATTCTTTTAAAAAAAGGTAAAAAATCAAATTCCTATTTTACTTTTCGTTATAAGATTAAATACATAATTTTATTTTTAATTTAAGACAAAATTTTGGATGAAATTCACAGTACACATATTAAAGTAAATATCATTAGCATTTTAATTTTTGTTCAGTTCTGGGAAATTTTATTCGTAAAAACCTCCATTCATAAATATGTATGTGAAAGAAACGAAGAAGTAAAATAGGTTTGATGTTATAAAAGAAATTATGTTCAAGGAAAAACAAACATAACATATAAAATTCAACACAATCACATGTACATAGTATTTATAAAAGCTTTTAAGGATTTCATTATAAATTTTGTACTTGCATGCACAAATTATTTTTTTTAATATTATTTAAATTTTTATTTATACATTTAATAAAAAAAAAATTAAAAAAAACAATCGAAGAAAAAACCACAATTCATTCAAAACATTTTTTGTATAAGTTCTGACACATTTAATTAATTTTTATTTAACATAAAATAAATATAAATGGTAAGTAGTAGTAGTACTCATGTATAAAAAAGATAAATAGATCTGTCATAACAAAAAGGCGAGCTCCAAACTACACTTAAGCTCAAAATTCTGTCTCTGAATGTTATTCATATTGTAAGAGACTCTTTACGATGAAAAGCTTTTCTACAAATAAAGTTAGAAATAAAGTTTGTTATGACTTATGACAGTTCACCTTTTGGTTAAATGCGGGTTCGCACCTTCAATGAGTTAAATTTAAAAAAAATTCCTAAAGCGCTAAGTCTTTTGAGAAATTTTAAAGTGCTTAAAAAATATAAATAAGTATCTCGAAATATAAAAATTTCAAATTTAATTATAATATGGCAGAAAATATTAAACAGCATGATACTTCACTAACTTTAAAAAATTAACTTGGTTTTAAATATTTTTAAATTTGTATCATACTTTAAATCAATATTCTAAATAAACTTCAGCTGAAAAAGTGACAAAAAAAAGTGTCAAAGTGACACTTTTAATTAGTATGGTACTAAAAAGATAAAATATGCATATCGTAAATTTAAGCACAGCGAGAATATTGAGAATAAAATGTAGTTAGCATTTTTTTATTTTTGTATATCTAAAAGCTAAGCAATAACTGCATGCAAATTAACAGAACAATATTTCAAAAAAGATTTAAATTTAAACTTAAAACTAAAAAAAAAAAATATAAATATAAATAAATAAAAGAGAAATCATGCACGAGACGACTCTACAAAGATATTTTTCATGCTCAAAAAGATAGAGATATAAAGTATAGATGATTTGTGTGTTTTTTATTATTTACAAAATTTTGCTATAGACCGAAAAAAAATTTTGTTTATTTTATTTAATTTAAATAATTTTTTTATTTTTTCAATTCAAATATATAAAATCAAATGTAAGCCCAATTTTTACTCAAATATCAAGTGTATTTTGTTTTGTTTGTTTTTTTTTTTTTTAAACTGATTCAACTTATATATATATATATCCAAAAAAGATAAAGAATTAGAAAAAAACGAAATATATATAAAAATATATTTATATTATTGTTATATAATAAAATTAAGTTTAAGTCTTTTGTGATTTTTTCTTCATTTGATGTGTATATTATATATATTTAAAAAAAAATCATAACACCAATAAATTTAATTTCTTGAAGAATATTTATATATGAAATATTTATAAAAAAAGAAAATTAAAAAAAAAATAGTATGGAAGTACAATAGATTTTGTTTTAATTTTTTAAGAAATTTGTTATTTTTTATAATTATAAACAAAATTATAAAAATATATAAACAATATGATTTTAATATCATATTTTTTATAAATTCTTATATTCTTTGTGATTCTGAATACGAATTTATGTCCTAGATGTTTTTTTTTTTTGTTTTTTTTTTATTAAGTTATATGTAATTTTACTGATGCAAAGCAAAAATAAGATTTTTTTTATTTAAAACGATTTTTTTAAGAAAAAAAAATAATTTTTTTTGCAATATTTTTCTAACCTCCATCATTGGTATCTTGTTTTCTTTTCCTCTTCTTGCCCCGTGATGCGTTTGTCCGCGAACTCCAATCAGGATACATTTGCATATGTAATTGCCTTTCACGTCTGGCTAACTCATAATACTTAGCCTGTTCTTCACGGCCAAGTGCATGCCACTATTATTATTTTTTTTTTTGCAAACATTTCAAGTTTTTTTTTTTTTCATTTATTAAATGTTGATTGTTGAGCGGACAAAGGCGTTGATGATATAAATTGGATTGGAAAATTATTCAAATGAAATACACGTTAGTTTTGGAGAAAAAAAAATTTTAATTATACACATAAAAATATAAACTTTTATAATTTTTCCTTTTTGTTTTCGCGCCAATTTATTATTATTTTTTTTTTGATGTGTTTTTGTTTTGTGAAATTTAATTTACAATTTTTGGCCATTTTTTTTTTTTTTTGGTTTTCGTGTTTAAACTTAAATTAATAAGAAGTTTAGTTTTTTTTTTTTGAAAATGAGATTGATTGATTTAAAAAAAATTATCATAGATTTTATTTTGGTATGGGAGGAATTCCCAAGACTGATACTTATGCTTTTTGTTTTTTATTTTTTTTAACGCAGAATAAATTAAATAGTCTTTTATTATACCAAATATAAATTTAACTAAATATATATAACCCACTTCTTTTCTTACGAACGATTTTTTTTAAACAACAAATAAATTTAAAACAAAAAACCGAAAATAAATAATAAAGGAATTAATTTTTTTTTGTTTATTTTTTAGGACACGACTAACAAAATATTTTCCCAGAGTTGTAGTTTTACAAAAAAAATCTTTGAAAAAGTGTGCAATGCTCATAGAAGTTATAATCAGTTTCAAAGCCGATGATATGAATTATGAGGTACCAAATGGAATCGACCAGGCCTGTGACCAGAGATGTGAGAAATTGCCCTTCGGATCGCTCCAATATAAGTTATATTCGATGGTTTTAAGTCATAAAATAAGAAGGTGGTGTGCCCAGGGGTGGATTTTGCCTCCTACACTCTTTATCTTTTATTTAATTTAATTTAATTTAAATAATGATCTTTTAGCCTCGCAAAACTCATTATTTGAATAGAGAATTCCATAAAATTATCTAAAATAAAAGAAAGTAAACTCTTTTGCGCGCATCTCGCATCTCACCAGTAAAAACAAAATAAATAAATCAAAACAAAACAAACAGAAAACATTTACTAAATAAACAGAGCATTTTTGTATTGAAATTAATTTAAGATGAATGAACAAGACATCTGATTCAAAGTGAAATCCACCATAATTACAAAGATTGAACCAGTTGAGTTTTAACAACTTTAAGTAATGAAATGGATATTTGTGTAATTTGCGCGATTTAACATTTACTAAACAAACTGAGGATGTTTGTATAAACATCTATGTAAGATGAATTAAAAAGACATCTAATTCACAGTGAAATCCACCATCATTAGATTAAACCAGTAACCAACTAGGTTGAATTTAAACAACTTTTATGCGATTTGTGCGATTAAAAGAAACACAAAAATTAAAAATTAAAGAATTTTAAGAAAAATCTACAACTTTGGGAATTATTATTATAAATTTGTTTTATTCAAACAAAAACAAAAATAATAATAAGAAAACAAACAAACTTTTACAGTGGCTAACGTGTATATTTTTGTTATAATTTATTTCAATCTGTAGTTTGATGTTAACTAACAAAACAACAACTACTTACCGAGAGTAGAGAGTTATAGAATGTAGTAGTAAGTTTATTTATATTTTATTATTTAAATAACCCTTCTCCCACTTTCCCCTTCCCTTCCCTTCCGTTCCTTTCTTTTTCCTCTTCCCCATCCCATCTGATGCCTTTTCTTGTATTTAATTGTTAAAATAATAAATAAATAAACATCTTAAGGCAAAATAAAACATATATAAAGAATCAAATTATTTAAAAAATCACAATTTTGTGCTAATAGTAGTTTTGTATTATTATTAATTTTTTACTTAAACAATTTGCAGTAATGCATTTTAGAACTAAAAATTGGGCCGATTGATTTTGGTTAAAAATATATTTTTTGTTTTTGTTTTAATATTTTGTTAAATATAAACTCAACAGAATAATACTTTATAAAAAGAGCACAGATTTTTACTTTATATCTTAAAGTTTTTTTTTTTGTTTTGTTTAATTAATGTTTTAATTAAATACACAATTTGAACATAAAACATAAAACTGAGGCAAACAAACTAAGTTTTTTTTGTGTTAATTTTTTGTTTATAATAAATTTACTTGTATAAAAAAATATGAATGTGTTATATTTTTCTGTTTCAAAATAAAAAAAAAAAACTAGAAAAATAGACAAACAAAAAATGTTTGAATGTTTTGTGAACTGTGTTTTTTCCTTTGGTTTTTTTTTATTTGTGTAAGAAATCTGTTTTATTTTCTATAATTTTTATCTTTTCAAATTTAAATAAAACAAATTTCTCTTTTGTATGTAATTTAATAATAAAATTGCTAGTCTGCTATTTTTTTTAAATAATATTTTTCTACTCCCCTCCAATTTAGCGATATAAAAGAATTAATTTTTAAGTATAAAAAAAATTCAAAAAAAAAAAAAACACTATGAATATACTCGCAAATTGAGAGGGAAGAAGACAGTAAGGAGTACATTTTGAGTTTCTTCATCTTTTTTTGTTATTTTTGTTTTTTTTTTATAGAAAATCAAAGATTTTGAAAATGAGTAAAAAAAGATAAAAAAGCTCAAATTTAATGAATTTATAATTATAATAAAAAATAAAAGTACAAATAGTAAAAAAAAAAAAATAACTCATTTGCAATACCTCCCGGATCCGCGGGCGAACGATCTTTTTTGCGTTTCTTCTTTTTCGAAACATAACCATAGTTGTCCCGTGCACTCCACCCGGGATATAACTCCATGTGCAATTGACGTTCTTGTCTCGCTTTTTCATAATATTTACTTTGTTCTTCTCGGGTCAGTTCGTGCCACTATAAAAGTTTTTTTAAGGAGGTTTTTTGATTTTTTAATGATTATATTTTTTTTTTAAACTCTTTCTTAATTTAATTTTTTTTTGTGCAATATTTTCTTTGCGAATAAAATATAAAATCCTGTTTTATTTTTTTTATATACATAAATCTAATTTAATGTATAATGAAAAAAAGTTTTAAATTTATTAATATTTTTTTTTTTTAATAAATGTTACGTTTGTACATTTATTTTTATTTTTTACCAGTATATTGAAAATTCCTTCTCATTTACTTCATTTGTTTTGTAATTTTATAATTGTAAAAATTTAAGTTATCTTATTAGTTTTTGGTTTTGTGTTAAACTTAAATAACAAAAAAATTATAAAATCTGTTTTTTCAATGTTTTTTTTTTTTTAATTTAATTTTTTTTTTTTATTAATTCAAAATGCCCAAAAGTTGCATTGTAATTCGTAAATTGTTGAAAAAAACGTCGTTAAACACGCACACAAATTGTATAGAACAAAAAATCATCACTTATTTAATATTTAATTAATTTAATTATTTATATTTATTCTTAATTAATATTTTCTTTTAATTATTAATATACCTACTATGATTTTTTTGTGCTCTGATACTTCTTTTTGCCAAAACAAAAACGATAAAAATAAAAGTTTTTTTTACGAATTTAAGAATTACATATGTGTATATCTAAACACAGCACAGTAAACAAAAAAAGCTTATAGGATATATATACCATATAAATAAAAAAAAAAGAAGGACAGTTCTGAATTTTGCTGATGGCACAGTGGACAGAGCTGCCACTTTAATATAATTTTGTTGTTAAAAGAAATATGTTACGAAATGTTTTATTGCTTGTAACTTGTGTTTTATGACAGAGCTGCCAATTTTTTGAATGGACATCGACAATGCTCCCACTTTTGATATATTTTTTATAGTAGTTTTTTTTTTTTTTTATAAAAACAAATACGATACCATAGTTGGATATTAAAGCTCTTTGAATCTTGGAAAGAAAAGGCCACATTTTGGTAAACAAATAATTTTACTTGGGTTGAATGCAAAAATCAATTTGATTTTTGATAATTCTGAATGAAAAATTGATGAAAAAATTCAGAATTTTGTAAAAAGTGTAGACACACGACAATGTTGCTCTACAAAATTGTTATTGTCACCTGAAGTATAGTAATAAATTGTGAACTATTCACAATAATAAAAACGATTTTATTCAAAAAAAAATTCAATTCATTACTACCCTCTTTTTTTTATTTTGCCCTCAATTGTTTACTGGACTTAATGTAATTATTATGTAGAAAAAAAATATATACATAATAAATTAAATTAAAAAAAAATAATTAAAAATTTGATTTTAATCTTACCCTTCGACCAAGAATTTGGTTAATTGCTGCTGATTCTTTAAGCGTACATTCGGCAACTACCTTGGCTCGCATTTCTTTCATATAAAGCATAAATGCATTTAATGGTTTTTTGATATGTGGTTTTTTCTTGTCATTTGAATTATCTTTGCAATCATTGCCTTGTATGCTGGGTGAATTTTTTTGATCAAGACCCCTAAAATGTGATAGAAGAGAAAAGAAAAACATAAATTAGAAATTGAGATTGTTTACTTAAATGAGAAAAATGTAAGTATTTAATAATAAAATATCTTAATAAAAAGAAACAGACACTAAAACTCTCCTTGCACCCATTTCCCGTGTAAAAACAATTTATAAGTTAGAAACACGTAAATCGTGGTGTGATAGGGTCAAAACAGTTAATTTTGCCTAAAAAATATAACAAAACAAACAAGCAGTTCGTCAAGACTCTCTTTCAACTAAAACAGATTCTGAAGAATCGCGTGGATCGCATCGTAGGATCAAAACTGTTAATTTTGCTTTAAAAAAAATATCAAAAAGTTTCTCTAAGACCCCCTTTCCACCTAAAATGATTCTTTCGAATCGTGTGAATCGTTTTATAGGCTCAAAATAGTTAATTTTTTTTTACTTTAAATTAAAAGAAACCAAAAAGCAGTTTCGCCAAGGCCCCTCTTCCACCTAAAACAGAAGCTTTGGAATCACGCGAATCACTCGAATCGCACGAACCACTTGAATCACGTCTTATATGAGCCTATGCTCAAAATTGTTAATTTTGCTTTAAAATAAAAGAAACCAAGTGTCAATTTCGCCAAGGCCCCTCTTACACCGTAAAAGATTCTTTCGAATCGCGTGAATAACTTGAATCGTATCATAGGGGAGCAGAATAGATAATTTTGCTTTAAAATAAAACAAACTAATATGCAGATCCGTTACCTAAAACAGAATATATTTCGAATCGCTCCAATCGCTTGAATCGCGTCAAAAGATCGTTTGACATTTGTGAAATCATACAAAAAAAAAACAAAACTTCAAAAACAAAACAAAAATCTCATTATTTTTTTTTTCTTATTCAACATCAATTTTCCACCTTTGACTCAAATCGAATGGTTCAATTCCGCTCGAAGCTGCCACTGCAGCTAAAGCATCGAATCTTGCCTTAATAAGTGTGCTTAAGTTCTTGGAGCTTGTTGTGGTTGCAGTTGTTACACTATTCCCCGCCGCACTATTCATGGCGCTTAGCTTTTGCTTAGCTATTAGATTTTGTTGTTGCGTTGATGATGATGATGATGATGTGTCGTGATTAATGTTTTGATGTTTTTCATTTATCATAGCTTGACAATTTGTATTGCTGCTACTGGTTGTGTTGTAACCGCTGCTATTGCTACTGCAACTGCTGCTACTGTGGATAGATGTGTTTTTTTGATGATGATGATGTTGATGATTCCCATCGAGAGCTGATGATGCTGACATCGATGACGATGAGGATGATGATGAATAAGACGTGGATATTAGAGCAGACGACGATGATGACGATGAAGATGAACACTGAGTGAGCGATGATGATGAAACCGATGACAACGATGGCGATGAATTCGATGTCATCTGATGTGTTTGTTGGTATGATATTGCATTAGATTGCAATGGCGGTGCTGGTGGTGATAGCAATGAGCTACTCAAAGCCGCAGCCAAATTATTTGTTTTAGTTGAAGCCGCCTGATCCTGCAAACTTATGCCACGCTTAAAATAATACTCCGACATAATATTTTGCTCGAGCAATTTATTGATAATAGCAATCAGGTTGTTGGTTGCAATTTTGTTTGTTAAAATATTTGTGTGAATTATGGAATTAATGGCATCGGCAGAACTTGGTGAATTTGATGAGGCCGAACGAGCAGCTGCCGATGCTATTGCTGTGTGTTGTAGAAACTGATTGGTTAGCTTTAAGTAACGTTCCAAATGCATCTTGGCTATGTCGAGTGATTGGTGTTGATCGAGAAAATTTGCCAAGGGATTAATGTAATTGGGAGTTTCACGTCCAGATGGCGATTGTGATGCAACTGATGGAGGATTTTTAAACAGATGCGTATCAGCACTATCGGTTTGTTGAGATGATGGTGGGAAAGATGTTTGGCTTAAGCCAAATGACAGCGAATCGGTAAATGTGTTGATGAGATTTGTTTGCGGCGAATCTAATGCCAGTTGAAAAGGAAATGGAAATGGATGCGGCAAGTGTGGTTGTTGTTGCTGCTGTGATGTGGAAGTTGCTGGTGTTGATGATGATGATGATGATGTTCGCTGATGTTCAACAGCTGTATTTGTATTTTTCTGACGTTGAATTAATAAATTATTTTGATATTCCTGTTGTTGTTGTTGTAACTGATTTTGTTGTTGTTGTTGTTGCTGCAGATGAGAATGATGGTGTCTTAAAAGCAACAAATCGGTTAAAGTTGTATCTGCCTATTAACCCCACTGATATTTGTAAGTTCGGCTATATTGTTGAAATTATTGAATCCAACACTATTATTATTACTTGCAGGTGGTGGTGGTGTTACAGATGGTGATGGTTGTTGCTGATTGTTGTTGTTGTTATGTTTTTCATCGGTGGTAACCTTTCGGCAATTTGGTGATGGTGTTGTACGATCGTTTGAACTAAATTCACCTTCTTC